>OX387379.1:13424496-14039889 GCA_947563715.1 Lycia hirtaria | reverse complement strand
ACTCTTAAAACACGCTAACGCTTTGCGTACAGCGATGACAGGGTTGTTTCTAAAACACAATAATATCTTTGGTCAAATCCTTCACAAGTGAGTCTTGTTGCTATTTTATTTTTTAGTTTTCACTTCTGCCGGCACTCCCGCAGTGCAACTCGTTGTTTTTACCCTTCATTTTATGGTTTGTGTTTTTATGAGTCTGGAGTTTTGCGTTTTGAGTTTTGAGCTTTGATTTTTTTCTACTTTCCTTATATTAGAAATGAAAAGCGGAAGGTTTAACTATTTAGGCCTAAATAGGTTACTTTCAACCCTTGTGTAACAATATACTATTACAGCTTTGGTAAATAAAATAGGTAACAAGAATAGATATAGGAAAATAAAATTGCGGCATTCAGATAAGGGTAACTATTCTTAGTATACGCGGCATAAATCTTACACAGTGAGTATCATGCGACAGTAAATATCTCATAAATATTTTATGTGCAGTAAAATGTCACACTACTCTGCGAAACCTGCACAAGCACATGTAGAAACGAAAGTGGGTAAAACTTGGTATATTCACGAATATTTCAGCGAAACGTTTGCAGTAAATTATTATGGAACTGAAATGGCAAACTCGCTACATTTTGTATTTTGACATAAACAGCTGACGAATCGAAAACGATTTTGTGAAAATTCTTACTCTGTTATAGGTAAATACTAACTCATCTTCATTTAGCAAACGAATGACGATATGTAAAAGTTAGAAGCTTTGATTAGTTTGGGTCTAGATTCTATCATTATCATCATCATCATCTCAGTGCACTGCTGGATATTAGGCCTCCCTCATGGTTTTCCAAAAAGATCGGTTGGGAGCGGCCTGCACTCTACTGCAGCGGGGCTAGAATGCTGTGTGAAAATGTCTACCAATATTTCTTTATTAATTGATTGTCAAATTATAATAGTTCTCATTGCTCGAATCTTATTTGACTACCACCACCGCGTTACCACGTTTGTTTACATAAGTACATGTAATAATTATAATTAAAAAAAACTGAAAAACAGACTCTTCAAACAACAGATAACAGATTCAAAATGCAGAATTTTGTTTTTAAAACCAAACTACTGAACCGATTTTGATGAAATCTTTATGGATGGTCCCATCTGAATATAACTTCTAACCTACTTTCAAACAAAAAAATAAATTCAAATCGGTTTATAAATGACGGAGTTATGCATAACAAACAAACAAAAAAAATACAGCCGAATTGATAATCTCCTCCTTTTTGAAGTCGGTAAAAAGAAATAAAAGAGTATCTAAAAAGTAATACGCAGCATGTTGCAGCAGGTTTCTTTTGACCGGCGCCCGTCTTAACTAACTTGCAGTAAAAAATTTCCTTATTGGCTGGTCATTGCGGTCGGACCTCGTATTGTCCTCATTTCGCGATACGAGCGATTGAGCAATTCTGACAACTATTTCACCCCGTGAACAAGCAAAAGCCCAGAAAAAGGTCTACTACGTTTATGGCTCTATGTGTTTAAGATGTTCAATGGGAAGCGCGTAATGTTCACGTCATTCTCTCCCGAAAACTTTGTTATTAAGCTCGTGTAAAAGGCAATAACAGTGAGCTTATGGCTGACGTACTGGCAAGTAACGTTGGAGCGTGACGATGTTTTCAGTAAATATATTGATGTTGAGAAAGGCGGTTTTTAAGGTTCCGTACATCAAAAAGGAAAAAAAATAAACCCTTATAGGATCACGTCTGCTTGTTTTTGATTTGAAGATATTTAAACTGCATTTACACATTACAATTCTCGTTAATTCCCAATTGACAGTTCAATTGATTGAACTAATGAGACTTTTAATTCCCACTAGTTCAATTAATGGCAGCTGATTGTACTGCTGAGACTTTTATATTCTCAGTAGTACTCAACATATATTTCATATGTTGTTGTAGTCAAGATAAATAACTTTTTTCATTTCTGAAACTTATTAAAGAAACATAGTATTTTCGTTTAGGTATAGAGTTGTATTTCATTACGAGTATAAATATGACATTAGTATTTCTAAGAAACTCGTGCCCGGCAACAGTACAAATAATATTAAAGGGAAAATGAGGCTATTTACCACCAGCTGTTATAACTGAATCGTAGAGAATGGACCGCCCGCTAACCAACAATATCTTGTTGGGATCATACTGTACGCACATTGAACTTTTCAAAAATAATTCCTTAGCCGCAACTAGCCGCAATGAGTCGCTCGAGACCTACAAATTTTTTGAAGACACGATGACCATTGCCCAGTTTTACCAGTGATTGAGAAATCTATTATTAATATTTCACAAAGAATAAATAATATATTATTATGTATTTATAGCGAGCTATGTTCGGACTCTCACTGCGAGATCGAATCAGAAATGAAGAGATCCGTAGACGTATATAGCACAGTGGATTAACAAGTTGATGTGGCAGTGGGCAGGGCACATAGCATGTAGAACTGATGACCGATGGGGCCGAAGGTTAAGGTTGTTGAGTGGAGACCATACACTGGCGAGTGCAGCGTTGGAAGACCAACCACGAGATGGACAGATGACCTTATACAAGTGGCGGGAAGACGCTGGATGCAAGCCCCTTCCAATCGGTCTTTTTGGAAATCCATGGGGGAGGCCTATGTCCAGCAGTGGACTTCTTATGGATGAGATGATGATGATGATAAGTTATTCTGAAAATTATTAATTATTGTTATTTTATAGTTAATTTTTCTAACATTTATTGTATTTTTTTTATCAATAATTAATAAATATTGGTGGCCTATGTCTGACTGTTGAACTTTTTATGGCTGAGATGATGACGATTATATATTTAAAGATATATAAGTCAGCTCTATTTACATAATCTAGACAAAAATGTTTAGAAGTATTTTATTCTAAATAAACGTGGAAACGCCAACATTTTTACGATTGAACTTTTATTTCGGTCAATATAACAGATATTTATCGAAATTAAATGCGAAACAGAAACTGCAGTGCCACCGTAGCCCCTTAAAATTTAATATTTGTAGCGAACATAATGAAAATTTCCATAAAGACGCGGCGGCGTCGTGTGGCGGGTCGCCCTCTTCCCTAACATATGGTTGAGGAGGGCGATGGCTGGCACATGCGTCATACTCGTGATCGGGTGCTGCTTGCGGGTCGCTGGTTTGCTCGTGGTATGCACGCAACATAGTGATAAGTACTTAAATTAAAATAAAATTATTTCCCGTAACGATAATTAGTAAACAATAGTTTGTAATTATGACAAAGGTCACGGACCCTGGTGTCTGTGGAGATAAAAATTAAATAAATAAAAAAAACATAAAATATTCCTCTCTTGGAACATTATCATTATCATACTATCTGCGCTTGATGGTAAATAGAAAACGTTTATTTTAATCATTTTTTAATTACTTAAGTATTATTTTATAATATATTAAATATTATTACCTATATTATATTTTAAATTTATTAAAATATTATTGGGTGCAACTAGTAAGAAATAGTCATAAATCATAAAGATGATACTCGTATAAAGAAACAAAACATAAAAGTAAAAGAGAAGGAACAGCTTAGTAATGTAACAAGGCTTCGAGTAATACAGTCCAATCAGAGATAAGACCACTTTGGAGTGAGATAACACTTTGTAAGACAAAACGGACAAAGAGCTATTATTTCTAATTTATCTCAACTCGGCGCGCGGCCCTGAGCATTTTACAAAAAAACATTGGCGTGGGCGACAGTATTTTCTAATTCTTTAGTAGAAATTAAAAGCAGCATTATGCTGGAAGTTTGTGAGCACGGGTTTTTGTTTTTTTTTAATTCGACAATAGGCTTGCGCTTGACCGGCAACTCACTTGGTGTTAAGCGACAGTTACGGTCTACGATGGAGCGCGCTTGCCTAGAAGAAACCTATTCACTCGCAATTTGAAGACACCTACGAGTAGATTAGGTATATCTATTCGGAAAGACCCATTCAGGAAGAGCATTCCACATTTTGGCGGTACGTGTGCGTACCGCCAATTATTTGAATTTTTTTTATATTTTTAAATTTTTTTTTTAAATTTTTAAAATTTTGATTTTAATACTTCGGACTTTGACGGATTTTGAAAAAAGACAACCATAGAAACCATATTTATGAAAAACACCAGATAAAAAATTATCATCGGAACGGTAAGGGGTAAAAATATTTATTTTCCTTTGGAATAGGAAAATGCGCGACAACGTTTCTTTTAAAATATATTAAACTCTTTTGAAACAAAAGAATTTTGAAAAATCATTTCTGGTAGCCTGCCCGTAGAGCAATTAAAAAAAAAGATTTTCCGTCTTACATTCAAACGTATGTTAAAATCTTATTCACTGAATAAGGACTTATCTTTCTGTCAGACGGAAACTGTTAGGCCCAGTTCACACGGCATTGTACCGCACGTTCTTTTGCAGTATACGTCTTACCGAATAAATAGTGGCGCATACAATGTACATAGAACCATTCACACTTCGTTTGTACTGCAAAAAAACGTATAACATTCATACGTTTAAACGAATACTCAACGGACTTGTCAAGCAAACCGAATGAACTGTAACGTACCTATTCGGTTTGCAGTGGCGCATAGTATAGCTCTGGCTCGTTCACACGTCACGATGTTCATACGTTTTTAATCGAATAAAATATATAGGTGACAACTGTGTGAAGACTGCGGTTATTCGTTTTTTACACGAATGAAAATCTACTGTGTGAACACCCGGGTGATTGTACGTTAAAAAAACGAATACAAAGAAAACGTGCAGTACAATGCCGTGTGAACCTTACCTTACGCGCGAAAACGTAACAAAACACTGTCTAACTAAAATGCAATTATTCAGCGTTTATAAGTAAGACGGTTTATCAGCACCTAACATTACATGCTTGAAATTTGGTTACTGACTACAATATTTCATATAAATCGAACCAGATATTATAGTCGCATCAAAGTGAGCGTTTGTTTGACTAGAATACCTGACCAACTAATCTCCAACTGTATCGACTATACCAACGTCAATTTATTCAAACAGAAGTAAGTATTCACTTTAGTTGATTAATTATTGGAACAACGACCTGTGAATTATAATAAATTAAGCAGACCAGAGGTAGAGAGCACGTGTAATATTTATCGAGTTGAACCCCGGGCGGTCCTTTGCATGCTGAATACTGATCGTTCAGCCGGGTGCCCGGGTGGTATTGATTGCGAGAGGTTGGTGTGCCGGTCGCGTTCACTTTGTCTAGGGTTACCAGATAGGCGGAAAATTTAAGTCTTCAGATAGGACTGAGAGGCATACACACAATTTTTCACCTTCAGATTATATTATGTACATAAAACATATAGAAAGAAGAAGAAAATATATCAAATCTTAGTACCTACTTTTGTTTTAAAATACTTACATATTTTTAAATACTTCGGCAGAAGGCGTACAAATAAAAATAAAAAATACATCCCTTCGTTACACGTATAAAGTTATGCCTATTTTGTTATTTTATAATTTTTAGCCGACTTCAAAGGAGGAGGTTCTATGTTCGACTGTATGTATTTTTAGGGTTCCGTACCTCAAAAGAAAAAAAAACGAGGTTCCGTTTTTTGATCGAAGTGATCATATAAAGGATCACTTTGTTGTCCGTCTGTCTGTCTGTCCGTCCGTCCGGGTGTCAAGACCTTTTTCTCGGGAACGCGTGAAGGTATCAAAACCATATTATACGCAGATCTATAGTCGCTTGCTGCAGAAAGAAAAGTAAAATTTCTCAGTTTTCGTAAAAAAAAGTTACAGCCGAATATGTTGTACAAAACGCACATTTCGGCACTCATAAGGGAATCAAAACTTATGGGGTACTTCCCATTGACCTAGAACTATAAAATTTGGCAAGAAGCATTGTGTTACTACACATATAGGAAAAAATCCGAAAATTGGACATTTTAAATTTACTTAGATCCAAAAAAAACAGTGTATTTATACAAGGAATGAGGGTCCAAATTTTAAAGTAAATTAACCGTATCATGTGGGGTATCATATGAAAGAAATTCATTAGCATAAGCTAAAAAAGATTTTTAAATATTTTTACGATGTATATTTTTCGGTTTATGAAGGAAAATATAAAAAAATATATGATTTCCCCCTTTTATCTACTAGTTTGTACGGAACCCTCGGTGGGGGAGTCTGACTTGCACTTGTCTGGTTTTATTTATAAACTATATACACTTGTTATTTGAAACTTTACAACAGAACTTTGTAGCAGTTCATAGAACACATCTATTTAGCAGAGAGACAGCCAGACGGAAGGACATGAGAACTATTATTATATAGGAAACAAATCCTGAGATTCCGATATCCAAGGCAATCATACCAGAAGATTAGAAACACCTTACAATTTCAGGACAATTCGTGATATGGAAACCCTAACTTTATCGAACTCAGTCGTGAATCTCCTAACGAATCTTGATAAGATATTGCGCTTAACTTAACCGTGTTTATGTTAAATTGCTTGATATTATTTGAATACGGAAATATTACCTATACCTATATATAATTAGCCACTTCACTCGGTTATACCTACTTGTAGTAGAGAAATCCTATTTACCCAACTGCGCAAGGAGGGTTATGTTTTTCGAGTACTTATGTTGTATGTATGTATGTTTCTATATTACCTTCTACAGCCTAAATAGCTTGACCGATTTTGATGTGCGAGGTGCTCTTAGATTCGTCTTCACTTCTTGAGTGTCATAGGTTGCATTTTTCAAGATAATAATAGGGCAATCCTCGTAAAATACAAAAAAAACGCTCTTTCATTGCCCTTTTCCAACGAACATTTACGTAACAAATAAATAAGTGATTTCACGAAAACTATTCTGCAAAATGTTTTTTAAATAAGTTATACATTAGCTTTATGAAAATTGAATTTTTGTTTCATATGTATGTAATTTTATAAGAATATGTGGTGTATTGTATAAGTATGCGATGTTATTCTTGTATGGAACTTTGATCTGAAATAGAGATATAATAAACAAATAATAAATAATAATTTATCGAAAAAAACGTACATTCAATACCATATCGTAAATCGCTCTTATGCAATCGGGTTTTTTGTTTTTCTAGATACTTCATGAGGAATTTAATCTTCAAATAAAAAAAAAATGCTGTAGCAATATAGGCTGAGTGTTGTTCGTAACTGAATCGCTATCACAATACCATTCATCATCCATTTTAGTAAGTGTGATCTTATCTACCTCTACTATTTCTTTTATGAGACAAAAAAGCGATATTGTTTCTTTGAGGACGTTACAAAAACACAAACAAAATGCTTTATTTCTAATTTCATTGCTATCTATAATGTCGTTACAAAAACACAAACAAAATGCTTTATTTCTAATTTCATTGCTATCTATAATGTAAAATACTTGAGTGAAAAAATCAAGCTTCTCGGTTATCTTAAAAAAAAAGCAGCCTAATATTATGTAGCAAAAACCGCATATTTCGACACTGACAAAGAAATCAAAACCTATAGGGTACATCTCGTTGACCTAGAACTATAAATTTTGGCAAGAAGCATTGTCTTATAGTAGTTAAGTATGTATTTTTTGTAGAAAAAAAATACAAAAAAAAACTGTAAAAAAAGTGTAGAAAATAGTTTTATTTTTTCTATGGAAGACCGCCCGACAACGTTTCTCTTAAGTTTGAGGCATTTATTTCGAGGTATTCACGAGTGAGACACGTTCCTTTGACACAGAAAGCTCACGTGAAGCGTGCTTGACTTAGCGCCGGATTAGCTGAACGCCACGAGATGAGGTCATTAAAGTGCGATTATACCGGGGCCCGGGCTCGAGGAGTGCTGCGTATTTACCTAATGATGCAACTAAAATATACACAAATAATATGAAAATGTAAATTAAGGTGATACTTTTTGTATACAAAAGTATTTTTCCAATTATGGTTGAAGTAATAATTTACAATGTGGTTAGGTTAGATTTAATTCCGGTATTTATTGTTTGTAAATCTTATTTGTAGAAGAGAACAGAAGATTAATAGCAAATTTTATTGAAATGTTTTTTATTGAAAATTATGGATTTAATTAATTGATTATCATTTAATTATTTTTTTTTAGTATTAACCTTAACTTTTTTTCACCAACAAATGTGATATACCGCCGATATAGAGGCGTACTAAATCACTTAATTGTTAAATAAAAATATTTTGTAAGGAAAACATACCTTAAGACTGCCTGGCACCTCTTTAAGATGGCCTGGTAGACTAAGAAAGAAAAAGATACATGGATCATTAGAATTTATCTATATAATTCTTTAGGCTTTTTTTTCTACGGTTTTAATGAATATATTGCTTTTTAAATTGGGACCAATTTTATTACATAGATTTATTTTGAATATTAAAAATGAGCTCTCTTTTTCACAGTAGGTACTTATTTCACTATTGAGCTAATCTTATTCAAATTCAACTTAAGGTTTTCCGTTTAAATAACATAATATATAAGGCTTAAGCTTAATCAAAAATTCGTTAGTTAAATTCATACGTGGAATTTATGAACACAGTTTTTTTAATACCTACGTCGTATGGACTAATGAAAGCGCATACCCACAGCTAACGGAATTTACTTTTACACACTAACTTAAATTTTAGCTACCAATTTGTTTACGATGTTCCATTTTATTTCGACGCCATTCCAATATTCGTGAAATGTTTTCACCACTCGTTTCGGACGAATGGAAAAGGTAGTATAGGTATGAAGTAATTTTCACAGGCAAAAAAATGTTATGATTTCATATTGGTATTTTCTGAGCGTGTTGTTATCGTACCGAAATTAACTGTTATGATAAAAATATGCTGTTATTGTTGATTTCTCGTTTCTACATATAAAATGTGTAATTTTTGGTATAAATGCTAAGTATTTTCCCTTTTGGAGCTTGGTAGTATTTTCATTATCAGTGTAGAAAAGTTATACTTTGGCTTCGCTAATAGACGTTATTTTTAGTTTTTGTAAGAAAAAAACTCAAAATTTTAGTTGCTTGTGTCTAGCCAGGACGCGTTTTTGTATATTTTTATTAGGTTTTGGAGTGCAATGTCTATATTGTTTTTTTTAATAAAGGCAGACTCCTGCGTTCTTATTCCTCGGGACACCTGTACTGTTTAGATGTTTCCTGGTCCATTCCGTCTCGCGAACTTTGTAAGATGCATGCGGCGAGCATTAGGGTAAAACCGGGATAGATGCCCCAGGGGTATAGTTGCCCCGATTGTAATAATAATAGTTTCGCAGATGAATCGCAAATACGAATATATTTATCTATCGAGGTATTTTCTATCACTAAGATTACCGTGTCACAATGTTTATTTACGATTGCACGGGAAGGCAAGGTACAATCAAATTTTTTGCAGGGTAGATATCCTGTTTCTCGGTGAGTCATCTATCCTAAATGTAATTTATATGGGTTAGGCAACTAACCCCTGTATGGGATAGATGCCCCAAAATGTAGAGGTCCGCAAAAGTCGCTAATACTCTGGAAATATCAAAGATAACGTTATTTACTATTCATAAATTTGTAGATAAAAAACTAAATTACCTGCCATATTCACAAATAAAATATTTTGATTTTTGTACTATAATATATAAAGTTATTTCAAAAAGTGGGGCATCTATCCCGGTTTTACCTTACAAGGTAATTGCTTTTTCTACTTTTAGCTGAATCAAAATCAATCGCTTCATCTGCAATTTCTTTGATTATTTCGTTTATGAAAGTAGATAGAAAAAAGTAGAAAGTATATACTTATTGCTCATTAATAACATAAATACCAGCTACCAGCAAGCAACTACTTTTAAATGGAGGTTAAACATGGAATCCTAGTTAAATTACAGCTGATAAATTGCATATATTAGTAACATATTAGCAAAATATATTTTTGTATACTTGTCGCTTCTGTTATTCTGGTCTGAATAAAATACTCTAATACGATACTGAAATATAAGTTTAGAATCAGCTTTATCTTTCTATGTTTACATAAACGAGTATGTGGACAAAGGGAAACCAAACTATTAGTTTACTTAGTCCTTGCTTTGGTTTAATAATGAACTTTTGCATTACTGGTAGTTAATAATTCTGTTAGGCTAACATAGGACGGGTAACCCTACAAAACTAGTATTGATAAAATAAACAATAAAATTTATGTATTACTTATGTACCTAATAGGTAGGATGACTTTTAATAATTGCCCTAGTCCAATGTCCAATGAAAAAAAAAAGTTCAAACTTCTTAAAATTATTAATGGAATAGACAAGTAATTCAAGTTGGTTCATTTCATTACAAATATAAAATGTTATTTGATAATTGCTGTCACATTTTGTAAATGGTGCATGACTAATCGACGACTTATCAATTCTACTTAGCATATCTTTATTACTCGATAAAACCAGCTTTATTTTCCCACAGATCTTGAGAAAAGAACAAAATAGCCCCAAGATTTCATTTCCTCTTAATTGGTACCATTTCACGCCTACCCGCGCCGTTAGGGCATTCCACTGAAAGTGGCACTTGAAAGTTTTTTCCTGTTGGCAACTTGTTAGAGGGAAAGTAGAAAATCCGAAGGGATTTCCCATTTTTAATTTTCAGATTTAAAACAAGAACAAATGTAAAAACAATACCAGACTGCACAGGTGCGAGTTTGACTCGCTCAGCAATGGCTTGGCATAAACTTTTAAGTACACGAATCGTTACGGCCACGGACTTAGATGGCTGATTTTTATAGCTCTAATTTTTGCCATATATCTGGGTATTTTTTTGGACATTTATTTTTGATACCTCTACATATCCCGCAAAAAAAAGGCGTTGTTAGATGGACAGACTGACAACGAAGTGGTTTTATAAGGGAACCCAATCTTACTTTTGAGTTACGGGATCATTAAAACTTTAAAATTTAACTAGTAATTGTGGAGTACGCAACTCTAATAACATAATTTTTTTGTATATGTAAAATGAAGTAGATTATATAATATATAATTATTAGCTTACCTATTCCTAGTCATTTTCTTTGTAGTCAATACTTATTATTATACGTACGTTGAAACATATCTATATATACCTACCTACCTTTTCATTGTAAAGTGTGTTCTTCCACGCTCAGTAAGTATCTAAATATGTAATGAAGTTACCTTTACATGTGGTTTATCAGTGTTTTAATATTCATGACGTAGCTTTTCACATTCTTATCATAAAGGTGGCGAAGTAATGTGCGGCCAGAGAATATTTATACAAATAAAATTAAATCAAAAATCAAATAAAATAAAATAATAAAAAAACAATAAATGGCGTAACTTTCGTTGACGATACTGTTAAAATGAGATTTTTATTATCTAGGCATTTTTTCTCGGTTATATTTTATGTTTTTTACTAACTGTCAACCCGAGGTTTCACTCGCGAATCTAAGGGAACCCTCCATTTTACTTCATAAATAGCCTGTAAGTTTTAATTTGGGGTATAAGCTGATCTCTATTCTAAAATATTTTAACCATGAATTTAAATTTTGTTTCAAATCCAGATACCACCTATATCATTAATTATTGCTAGCACTTAATGATACGTTAATGCTATTGTAAGTCAAGTTGGTGATATAGTAGGGGTAAACTGGATTAGACCGAATATTGAAATCCACTGTTAATTAATAGTTCAGTTATGTAATTCTGGTGACGCTTATTTTTAACCACCGACTTTTTAAGAGGGGTGTTAAACATTTTACGTGTGTATCTTTACACTGTGTATCTGTGTGTGTCTCGTAGCTCTGAAAAGATGGACCGATTTTGATCTAGATTTTTGTTTGAAAGAGGATTTTGTCGAGAGTGTTTATAGCTATGTTTCATCAAAATCGGTTCAGCCGTTTTTGTCGGGGTTTTTGAGTTTACTAAATTTTTACTTGGGTATTGGTGATTAATATAATACAGACTATCAACCTTTAAATAAGTACGTTAAATAGTAGGTACCTAAGTAGTAAGTGTAGTTTGTCTATTGATTTGTTGTAGTTAATAAAGGCATCGGAAGAAAGTGAAGGAAAACATCGTGAGGAAACCTACATGTCTGAGAGTTCTCAATGATCTTGAAGATGTGTGAAGTCGCACTTGGCCAGCGTGGCAGACTACGGCCTTACCCTTCTCATAATGAGAAGATGGCCCGCGCCCAGCAGTGGGACAGATTGTACAAACAGAGTAAAAAAAAAAAAAAAAAAAAAAAAATAGCATCTGATCTGACTATAATATATTTGAAGTTTTAAATTTGGCAACCATAACATACAATAACTTAACTAATAACAATGACAACACGATAATGAGGTACATTGTCTGGCTTATGCTGAAACTATTATTATTATTATTATTTTTTATGTAGAAATAGGTTTGCGCTTGACCACCAACTCGCCCGATGTTAAGCGACGTTGCAGTCTACGATGGAGCGCGCTTACCTAGAAGAAACCAATTCACTCGCGATTTAAAGACACCCAGATTATATCTATCGGGAAAGACCCACTCAGGAAGCGTATTCCATATTCTAGCAGTCCGCACGATAAAAGTGTAACTAAAGCGTTTCGTTCGGGTTTTTGGAATATCGACCATGAAACAAACACGCAAATTTACGATCAATAGTGTATAATATTTACAATTTGGCTATTGCATTCAGTCACACAAGGATATCGCATTGGATAGATCGCTTCCATGTCATCTAGTGAATCTCAAAAGTACCTAATATTGACACGGACGAGAAATGACCTCACATTTTGTTTGTGTTACTGAGTCACGAGACGAACGAGTTATTCGCCTGCTCTTGAGCTTCACACTTTCCTATAACACCTGAGTGACAGTTAGAGCTGTAAAAACAGTTTCTAATAACACCTGGATATCAGCTAGAGCTGTAAAATCATTATGGTAATGCACTGAGCACAGTCACTAGTGTCACTACCACTTCACGTAGTTGTTAAATCTAAGTATGCCCGGAAATTTCAATTTCAGTCCTGAACTCAGTAATGCTTGCATACTACTCATCATCATCATCATCTCAGTCACAAGAAGTCCACTGCTGGACACTGGCCTAGCATGGATTTCCAAAAAATCCGGTTGGAATCGGCCTGCATCCAGCGTCTTCCTGCCACTTGAATAATATCTTCTTTACAAAGTATACATACACAAGTTTAAATACACAAAAATAATCTGTGTACAAGAGTCACACCCCATATTTAGAATCATCACAAACCCTGTTGTTTTCGAATAGAGCAATAAAAGTACAGAATACACGAAAGTTTCTGTAGGCATCGCATTTACATTACAAAATACCTACCACAGCGTAGCGCATGGTCACTATAGCGGCATCACATACAAGAAATATGCCACTATACTACGAAACTGCGGACTTGATTTAATCTATACGTTCGAAGGCAACAGATAGTGTATAATAAAATATCGTTTGTCGTATCTTTTAGCGCAGTATGTAAATTCCGTCAGAACGCGTTTAGCAAACGTTGCGATTTGTTGCGTGACTGAACCCATTTGCGAGGGCTATGTTTGGACTCCTTCGTTACAGAACCTTGAAGGAGTGTCGTACTCTAATGAATGCACGAATTAATAACGAACAAAAATTGAATATTAATATATGTTCTGTCTTATTTTCTTCAACTCAGTGGAAAATTCATAGACTTTATATTAGTATTAATACAGTTAGTTATATTAATAAAAGTCTGTAAACAAACAGATATATTCTGCGTGTAAAATTTTGTCGGTCAAGCAGAGTTCACGCACGTATGTTTCAAAGGCGCTTTACGCTTAGCGTAAACGTCCCAAAACGTCGTAAGGCTTGTTCAGAAATATCATTTATTGTAAGACCTTTAACTTTATCAACTGAATTCAAAAAAGGAGGAGGTTCTCAATTCGACTGTATTTTTTATGTGTGTTACCTCAGAACTTTCGACTGGGTGAATCGAATTTGATGATTTTTTTTTTTATTTGAAAACTGGTGCTTCCCGTGTGGTCCCATTTCAATTTGGTCCAGTTCTGACAATGGCATCCATGAGAAGTCGGTTGCTTCAGTTTTTTAAACTATAATTATTTTGTATTTATTGTATAATAGCCACCAATGAAGAGCATCTCGTGTCTGAATTACAACTGTAGGTATTATTAGGAAACCGTAACTATGAACGGAAATTGTTATTAAATCAAACAAACCAATTAAACGATCTGCTTTTGCTTATACTTTCCTCGAACAGGATGTAATTAGTTTTGCATACCGTTAAAACTACCTCTAGGTAACTATTTGTTACTTGTTTCGTTATGGTTATGAGAGGTTCACAATATGTAG
Source organism: Lycia hirtaria (assembly GCA_947563715.1). Classification (NCBI taxonomy): domain Eukaryota; kingdom Metazoa; phylum Arthropoda; class Insecta; order Lepidoptera; family Geometridae; genus Lycia; species Lycia hirtaria. Next base: position 14,025,524 of record OX387379.1, on the reverse strand, counting down.
GTTAAATAATGTTTTTGGTCATATTATATTTATATACATAATACCATATATTTTATCAGCTTGAGATATTTTTTTAGTTATTAAATTTTAGTACAAAAAATATATTTACGGCGTGGTATAATAATTTTGAAATCACACAATTGAAGTTAAATTTTCAAAATTGTACACCAGCACAATAAAGAAAGAAAGGTTTTTGGTTTTTGAACAACTTTGTACTAGTTAATCTCTTATTGTGTGGAGGCTGTTTAGAAAAACTGTTAGCTGCAATGTAAACCTTATTGAGGTACCAATTAAATTTGTGCTAAATACGGACAATCTAAATATAGAATTCGTATCATTCCCATAATTGATGCGTCTCTTTCATTTTCAATCTTATTCCATTGGAATATGTTTTAATTTGAAAACATCGATGCTTCTCTCGTATATGACCAATTAGAGTAAACATCTTGTTAGTGAGATCGTCAGAGAACAAAATAACGTTGTAGATTTAGACATCGACTGTATCTCGTTTAATTGTAACATGGAACCCGACGTCTATCTTCATTACGAGGCATCTGTTAATGAGGCCCATTCTCTGAGGCCAGGGACACGAGATCTAACTATAGTTTAGTAAATATAAATCCGTTTGTATGGACCTGATCACAGTATTTGCAACTGGGGGGATTCTTTGAAATTATGATAGGAAAATAACTAAAAATCATAGATCAACAATAATCCCCGATATATAGACTAGCTGCGTTCCGCGGTTTCACTCGCGTAATTATGTAAAACGGTGATGATTATGATGGTGATAAGTAGCTTATGTCCATCTCCAGGTCCAAATTTTGTGAGTGTGACTTTTTGACAATAAATATCATTCATTCATTCATTAATATACTAATTTTCATATCGATCGGTTCAGCCGTTTGAGCGTGTAAAGGTAACAAAATTATCTTTTTTTTTTTTTAGTTTTTATGTTGATTTAGTTGTCTTTTATGTTGTCACAAATCTTATTTTTACGAGACTACTAATCTTAGCCTAACGAACTAGCAGACTAACGCATCTTTTATGTGGCCCTGGTAAAAACTCTTTACAAAGTCTTCCTACGCAAGAAAATTTCAGCAGGTTTTTGTAGACAAACTTTTTGTTTTCAGCTTCCAGCGAGAAATACTTGTTGTTGACTTATAAAAATCTTTCCCTGAGGATCTAAATACTTTTTTGCTTATGATTTGGTCAAACTGTAAGTTTATGTTAGGTACTTGTCAGAATAGAAAAAAAGCGCTAAAAGCCATGCGAGCATTCAACCCTATTTTCAACAGAAAAACTAAACTTATAGCAAGTTTTTTATTTATCCAAGTATACGTAACTTGGATATAGCACTAAGTTTAATTTTATAAACTACCCTAATTAGGTCATGTCTTACATATGCAGCTCCTGTTTGAAATACCACATGCCAATCCAATTTCAACTAAGTGCAGGTAATCCAAAAACAAGGCATTGAAAATATGTTTTAACACCCCATTTCGAACGAATCTTCATAGGCTTCAAAAGTCCTTCGAATTCCCAACTATCAAAGAAATAGTCATAGAACTTTGCTTCAATTGCGTGTATAATCCTGGAATTCCAGCTATATATATATCGGGAGGTCCGTTATCACGAATTACAGCTTTACACCACTCATGATAATATTCACAATGACGTTGTATTATCTCGTCAAAGAGCACTATTGCATCAACAAAATGCAATGGAAATACTCGTATGTACGTAGTACTCGTATTCATATTATTATGCATATAATAACTATTATGTATATAATATATAAAAATGCATATAATAACTAGTTATCTAATCTAAGTATCCATACTATTTAGTCCAGGAGTTCATAGTGCTGCAATCATATTGGCTATGTTATCTGCAAATAGCATCGCAGCCGTAAAGGTCAGTACACACGAGCAACTCTGGTTCATTGACCGTGTATCACGTACCGTCTATGTCGCTATCGATCCAGTACAAAGGTAAGGTAAGGTAAGGTATGTCTTCTGCTTGTTACAAAATGGAAACAGGATTTACGCAATACTTGCGAGTAATCCTTTGAATCTCGCTGGGTCTGGATGCTTTTAGGGGAAATGAATTTGCTTTCCTGAAATGCTATCGGTTTATATTTCTTTTGATATCCAATGTAAAAGTGAAATCGTAAGTTCAAAAAATAATTCTCATTCTTAGTAAGAAGACTTCCATTTTACATATACCTATACGTTGTGGTCTACGATGGAGCTCGCTGTAAAAAGCGTTTTTGCCACTCGCGCTTTAAAACTTATACAAAATCCCAATCTGATGACGTATTCTACGTGATACAAGTTTGTATAATTATAATTTTTAAATAACAACGCATTTATATCGTATTTTTGGAATATCCAGTTTATTTTTATTTTATAGAAGATAGATCTACGATTGACCACCAACTCGCCTGATGTTAAGCGACGGTGTAGCCGAGGATGGAGCTCGTCGATCTAGAAGATATCTATTCACTCTATCCTTGAAAATTCCAAGATTGTAGGTCTCAGGGAACAGAGATGGCGACAAAGAATTCTATTCTTGTGCAGTACGCAACAAGAATGTGGATCGATATCGCTGAGTACGGATTTTCGGATTTTTTGAGTATGACGTGATGTCGTTTTGGTTTACGATGAAAAGCAAAAAGCTTTTCGTCAGGGTGAAATAATATTATATCCATAATATTGAATAAAATAGGAATAGGTATTTTTCTTGAACGGCTGCTTAACTCCAGACTCAGATAAAGACAGCAAGAAAAGCGTCTACATTATAGGATATATATATTTAGGTCAATCTTTTATTTATATCCGCCATCAATCAAGTGCAGGGTTGCCCCTGAGCTCTGGGCTTTCTTTACGAAGGGTAATATCTCCCTTCATTATTTATTGATATGATAACAACTAGGGAATTAAGTTTATAGCGATCGAAACATAAATCTGTTTTATTATGCTACGAAGTGAAGCTTTTCTTTCACGTTTAAGGTTAGATCAGACAATCAAAAAGTACTAAAATGTCAAATCGTATTGTTCTGAATATCTAGAACCAAAAAAAAAAACAAATGTCAAATGTCAATTTGACATTTAGGTTGTCGGCACTAACCTCGGTTTTTTTGTTAGAACTGGATAGGTGTTTTGTACACAAATTACAGCTTATTATAACTTTAATTAAAATGATCTTATGAGCATAAAATCAATTTTCACCTGTCTGTGCAATAAGCAGAGTAATGTTTTTCGAGTGTACCTATATGTATTTATGTATTTATGTGGATATGTATGTATGTATTTTTCTAGATTACCTCCTACAATCTAAATGGCTTAAAGGTAGAAATAAATAATATACAATTTATTATATAATTATTAATAATTCTTATTGCCGATAATAAATAAACACATTTTAATCTCGATAATGCCCTGAATCTGACGTATTCATAAAACCACAAATATATGCTCAGTTTTATTCAGTTAGATATGTATCAGACGGTATCAGATCAGCATTTCATAGGTAAACCACCGACCTTTCAGATTACTTACGAGGGAAAAATGCAAATGTGAGTTGTGACGACCCTATTCTGGTCTTTCTCGTCCGCTAAAACAAAGAAGGTGTTCACTCTTCCGGAATAAGTTACAGAGGCGTTTTTTTCACGTCGGAAGTCTTTTGTTGGGATTTATGGGACTTGGCCAGATAGTTTTAGTGGGCCCGACGGATACATGTCCATCATAAATATATGATGTATTCATATATAGAAATATCGTATACATAGATAAATTCATACATGTATCATAGTGCTGTTATTTTACAGTATTTGGCGAGTTGGAATTAAAACAGAGAAAAAGAGAAAGAGTTAAAACCATTGCGTATCATACCGGGACCTAAACTAAAAAACTCATTTTTTTTATTCGACGATAGGCGGTTGGCCATCAACTCACCTGGTGTTAAGCGACAGTTACGGTCTACGATGGAGCGCGCTTGCCTAGAAGAAACCTATTCACTCGCAAATTTTATATTAAGGTGGAGTTTAACGCGCACAGCTATCTCTCTCGCGCATCACAACCTTTATCATTGGTTAGGAATATTAGAAAAGTGGGAAATGAATTTATGTATTTAGATAGGAGAAATATTAAAAAAAATAAGTTTTATTCAGATGTAACTTATACTGGCGATGGAGTAGTGAAAAATCATATTTTTCTGCTCCTTAGCCAACTTAAAAGATATCACAGAAAAACTTTTTTAAATATTTCTCCTATCAAAATAAACAAATTCATTTCTCACTTTTCTAATATCCCTAATGCATGAAAGTGCAATTGAAGGCCGAAAAAAATTATATTTACATACTTTTGATAGTTATAGAAAGTTGTATATTTTTTTTAGCTGTCGAACTAACCATTTTCTGATTGACATTGCCTTGATTGAAAACAGAAGAACGAAACAGATTTATAAAGCTAGCGTTTGGAGGTTCGACTTCGGTGAAGCTATCAAGACCAAATCGAAAACGTTTTGGGAAAGGTCAGATTTAAAAAAAAACCTGCAATCGACGAGCATGTATGAAAACACAAATGAATTTATAAGACGGGCAAGAAGTGTGTCTAGATTTAACAAATGGAAAGACAAAAACGTCACCGCTTATCTCAAAAAGCGTGATCGTAACGGGTACTTGGGCGTTTCGCACCGCGGTGCGAATCAACCAATAGCATTTTGGAATAGGTCGATTCGGACCGCAGTGCATCGGATGTTGATTTAACCATGATTCCTACACATACCTAATTAAGTATAACTATATTTTTTATAATTTATAATAGACTTGAAATTGCTAGAATGAAAGATAGCCCTAGAGAGAGAATGAGAGAAGCCTAAGCCCATCTCGCCACAATAGATAGCAATAATCTGTCAAACCAATTTGTCTTCGAGTAGTGCGACATTAATCTGCACTGAACGAGAGACCGAAGGAAGTTTCAGCCGAAGGAAGCCGATCATTGTTTACAATTTATCACAAACGAGGCTTAATCCGAACGTCGAGAGGCCTATTCCAGTCTGACAAAGCCCGACCCACTGTGAAACCACTCAAGTCCTTTTAGCTAAACCTACTTCTGCAGCGTCTTATCTTTGTACCGTGGGCACTCGAGACAAAACTTTTGTTTGTTAATTACCTTAGCTTCAGACAAGAATACGGGTTAGAATGTTAGCTGAAATAATTTATAGGTTATTTACCCGTATAATGGTATGAATAGCTGTTTTGCATTGTATACGGAACCACCATTAAGCTATCACGCATTTGATTGAAGGTTATTTGCTAAAGCTGTCCCGCCGTGTAAATGCTTTGACCATGTTTTGGTAATTTATGTATCACGATGTGTTATTTTATATATTTATGATATAATTTATAGTGATAAAGCATGTTTTTTGTTTGATTTGTTGTGACAAATGATACACAATTTTTTTTTTCGGGGCACTATTTAAGACAAGTTTTGTTTGTGCAGTGAATCTACATATATGTACATATGTATAACTTATGTACTTACTGTGCCTAGCGTTTATATCCGCGTAGTGATAAAAAATTATGGTGATGGTGAACGATGATGATAATGGTAAATGTAGCCTATGTCCGTCTCCAGGTTCCTGGCTATCTCTGTACCAATTTTAATAACAATCCGCTCCGATTCCGACGTTTGGTGTTGATAAGGTTACAAACAAACAGATACATCATTATTTATTTATTTTATTGATTATTTACACACAAAGTTGACAAATGAATTATAATACAAAACCGATAATATAATACCTAGGCTTTTGTACACATAATAGGCTGTTAGATCGTAAGAGAGGCAGTCGGAGCAGACGGTTAGGTGTTTGGTGAGTGTAAGATTCTTAATTTTAGGGCGGTAGCTATACAGTAATGCACAATACGCCCACTTCAAATTAGAATTAGAATTATACAGTACTAGAAGTATCACCGTACTAATATTTCTTACGATATTTTCCCTTACCGAAAGTAGTTCATTGTTGGTATTTGAATTCGCGCTTAAGGCAGACAAATCTGCCGCAGAACAGACAGGTTTATCAACGTTTCATTATTTTTTCGTTAATCTTACGTGTAGTGTTGTATTTCTTATAACCAACTAACATTATGTGAGTTCAATACAGATTGTATCAATTAGATACAGAATCTGATTGAATTGTTTTATAAGGCTTCCAATAGCATCATTATAGGTCTACATTGTGTATATATCATTTCATCATTATTTATTTGTAACATTATATAATTATTTGATAAACAAGAGTGCAAAGTTGCCAATTTTGATGACCGAGCAAGCGAAAATTGAATCACTCGCTGCGCTCGTGATTCAAAAATTAGAATTCTGAGCGTTAGCGAGATAATCAAAAGAGCACGAGGTGAAAATCTTTGCACTCGAGTGCAACACGTAACTTTCATCCCACCTCAGCGAGGAAATGACTAAATGCAGATAAAACATTTATAATTATAAGATACTTTTATTTCAGTTTAGGTATTAACTACTACATTATGATAGGTAAGTATTACATAATAATCTTTAAATTATAACAAATAACACTTAGGTATAATGGTTGATGACATTAGTAGGTATTCAAATTCATACGTTTTCGTTAAAAGTTGTGCTACATTTACACTAGACTTAAATCATAAAAGTTATGGAATCGAGTAGTCTGTGGCTTTGGCTATGAAAAGGGAGCAATAAATAAACAGAGAGAGAACTTTCACTTAGGTTTAGTTATTTAATTTTATCAACTACATTTATGTTGATAATATTGCTAAGTAACAAATAAATAAATTCAGAGATAGACTGCAATTCAAGAATCCGCAGCCTTAAAGTTTGGGAGCCATCACTGTGGGTGAATTAAAACACCAGTTTATTATTATGCGTGTATACTTGTGTCGTGTAAGCTAGATGGCGTTATAGGCAGTTAAAACACGCAAGCGACGCGCTCGCTTCATTACGAAACTAAGTCTTAGTTTCGCAAAACTGTAGACAGACAACTATTGTGGAATTCGTAGGTTCTACCATAATCGGTAGACAGTAATCCGTAAGTTTTGGATGCAGGATTCTTAATATTAAGAATTCTCTGCAAATCTACAAAATAAAATTTTTGGACTTGCTTGACTGACCTGAATATACAAGGCATTAGTGGCTTAGTAGCAAAGTGTGTACTTCTGAAAGGTTGCCGTGCGGGTCGACGACGTCGACGTTGTGCAAACATTTCTAATCAAGTTTCAATATGTATTCAAATCAGTCATGTCCTATCGGACATAAATATGAAATCTCTGCATCTCTGTCTATTTCTTACTATATAATAATATAGTTACTAATCTCATTCCATCTCTGTCTATTTGTTACGTTTTCATTGTTGGCTGAACAAATAATTATGAAATTTGGCACAGAGATTCTAAGACCCACGACCAAATAATAACAGTTTAAAAAACTGAAAAAACCGACTATAATATACGCACATACGTGACTTGCTGTTCACTTTTCTACGGGCGCTTGGATGATATTTTTCTCATTTATTTTATTATTACTTTGGTTTTTAGTAATGCTTATTATTGATATTGCATATTTTGATAAAAATTACATGGGAACACCTCTGAAGTATGATTTACCAAAATACAAAAATCAATGCTCAATTAGAATACAAAAAAAAACCACATACAATTGATAACCTCCTTCTTTTTGGAAGTCGGTTAAAAGAGGAGTGTACGTTTTACGTCTGTGTCTGTGGCATCGTATCCAGCTCTCAATAACGGATGAATCGATTTAAATTTTTTTTTGTATGTTTCATCGAGATTTTTCTCAGCTATATTTCATCAAAATCAATTCGTATTTTGTCTGAGGTATTCAAGTTTTCTAAATGTATACTAATATCATCATCATCATCATCATCACTACGCAGGTGATACTGCGGCGGTCTGCTACAATGACATTCGTACTTTATCACTACTTCATTACGAAAAAGTTCGTTGGAAGTTACGAAAAAGCGCATTTTTTATTTTTGCGAGATGTATTACTATTATTACAAAAAAATATATAGCCTGTATAAAAATGTATAGCTAATATATATTCCTGAGTATGATACTTACTCAGGAAGTGAAGACGACTTTAACGACACCTCGCACATCAAAATCGGTCAAGCTGTTTAGGCTATAGGCGATCATATAGAAACATATATCTATACATACACTCCAAAAACATAACTCTCCTTCTTACGCAGACGGGTAAATAGTAATATTCCCGACAATATTAGACTATTTTTATCTTAATTTATTTTTGAGGGTTAATATTAGACGTGTGTGATATTGCCATATGACATTTTTTCTCATTTCTAGGTTTCCTTTTTTCCTTTCTTAATATATGTACGAAAACGAAAAACTAGCTAACGCTATTCGAACGTAACGGAGAACGAACGACTAACTCTAAATTGTTTTTTATATTACCCATGTATTTTGTACGCTTAATAAAGCTGACTTCACTATTGTATTTTACATCTTTTTATTTCTAGATACGTATGGTCTAATTAGGTTAGGCAGGATCTGCTGTAGGACTGCACCTATTAGGCCTAACAGTCCGTTACACCCGTAGGTAGATCTCCAGGTGTAACGTGACAAAATATGAATATGAATAATTATTTTGCGAACTTCATTCGTACATATTCGTTCATTCGTTCATACAAGCTATCGAAAACAATTTTCATTTTGATAAGTATTTATTTCGGTCAAAATAACAGATTTAGAAATAACAATTTATTGTTACTTAGTACATTGTAATAGTGTTCTTATAAAATACGAATATTTATCAGAAGTGCATTCAACGTTTTATATCTAAAAATATATGTCACGAGTGAGACAGCGGCACCTACTCTAGGCCTTTAGCAATAATATATGTATACACATATAATACAATACATGGTACTTCATACCAATTAAGTTTGGACAACAAATAGCTATAACTACATAATTTTGTCGACAACCAAACCAACTTTTCCAATTAAGGACATAATTACCATAATAACTGTAGTAGGAAGGGTCATGTTGATTTTCCGAGTTGTTTCGTCGATTTTGATAACTATTGATAGTTTTCTCAATCACGTATGGATATTAGTTCATTAACTCTAGTATTTTTGTGTATTCGTATGGAGTTGTTGCGTCGCATCATTAAAGACGGACAGACGGAGCTCTAGCTCACACCACAGTAGAAAAAGCGAACTTATTCGCAGATCTATTTGCAGACAACTCACGATTAGATACCTCAGGAGAAACTACTTTAATAGGCTTGTGTCCACTAATAACAAATTGCTTGGTTTATAGTTTCTAATTATAAATGAAGAAACGTAGATAAGAAAAAAATAGTCTATATAAGTTAAAGATTATTAATATTTTTAGAAAATAAATTCGAAAAAAAGGCATTAATTCACGTGACAGCGAACGTTAAAAATGTTACGTCACGCCACGCAAAACATCATTGTTGTTGTTGACGTTTTCTTATAACAGAGCAGGTTACTCCGTATTGTTTTGACACTATTCGCAGACTGTGACGTCATTCAAGACGCCATGACACTATTCAGCGTTTTCAAGGGAAATTTAAATTGTTTTTTTTTAAATACAAAATACGTAATTTAAATATTGCTTTTTCGGTCCTATTTAAATAGGGCGAATTCTGTGGCTTTTTCTTTAAATTATAGGTTTTTGGGATAAAATAGATAATAAAGTATATAATTATCGAAGTTTTCAAATTTAGTCAACTAGCCTATTATACATCATTGCGGCGCATTTATGCAGGATAAACGCATTAATCAAAATGAGGTGGTTATAACGATCAGAGGCTTAGACGTTAACAAAGCTAGTGATCCTGATGGTATACCAGCTATTGTGTTGAAAACCTGCGCACCTGAGTTCTCCCCGGTTCTGACTCGTCTTTTTCGTCTGTTTTTGGAGATAGGTAATAGTTCCAAATACTGAAAGCTTGCGAACGTTCAACTTGTTCCGAAAAAGGGTAGTCGTGCCGATCCTAGTAATTACAGGTCTATTTTGGTAACGTCCATTTTGTGCAAAATCATGGAGCGTGTACTGAATAGGAAGCATACATTAGTTCCCATCTTATGGACTACCTGCCTCCTTCTGCTCTTGGATTAAATATTTTTTGAGAGAACGATCGGTTAGAGTGGTAATTGTTGACGGCTGCTTGTCCGGCCAAATAGCGATTAACGCCAGCGTACTTCAAGGGACTCCGCTACTCTTTTCCTGCTGCATATTAATAACCTGCTGAAACCTGATTCTGCGACAATGCAAAAGCATCACGACTTAATTATACCTCATTTCACTACAGGACTAGCAGAAAGTCCGTGCACCCATTTCTCATTGAAATGCTAAAAATCTTAACTCAGAGATATCGGTCTACTTTCTTGATGCGTACTTCACAGGAATGTAATAAGAAGGATGGACAGGAATGGAAGAATACTAGGAATAGGAATGGAAGAATAATATGGTCACTGGCATTTATAATTAAGTAAAACTAATTACTAACACGTAACACGTAGAATTTATCGCCGATGGGCGAAGCTACTCGAGTGGAGACAACGCACTGGGAAGCGCAGTGTAAGAAGACACGCCAGAAGATGGACAGACGACTTCATAAAAGTGGCAGGAAGAAGCTGGATGCAAGCTACTTCCTTCAGGTCTTTTGGAAATCCATGTGGAGGTAGTTTTTAGTGAATATATTAAAAAGTAACTACACTTAATAAAATTATACATTTCTTAAATGTAAAAATAAAGAACTCTTTAAAAAAACTAAAATTAAGCATTTTACCTTCGTACTTACCTATTATTTACCAACCACAAAAATCTAAAATTGACCAAGAACTTAATTTTGCTTTAGTCGATTTCTTTTTTCATGAGAAATTCCTAATTTTCCCGTAAGGAAGATAAATTTACTGACCCAAGGATTGAAGTTTTATGAAACCAATCGCGTCTATTGGAAGGTCTGTCCAATAAAACGAGAAATGGGCGAACTTTTGGGACATGGTTAGGGCGGGATTGATTCTTGGCCATAGTTAAAATGTATGAAGATCTTTTTTCTTTACAATAAAAGTTTCAATACTGTTTGTCATTTAAAATATATAAATAAGACTATATTAAATGAATATGAAACTTTTACATACTGAAACAAAATTTATTGTTAAATAGGAGAAACGAATGATATTTTATTTCTGACATTTTATTGTAATTTTATTGACGTGTAAATCGGTTTTACCAAAATAAATGAATATGAATATGAATATGAATGAAAGGATTTCTATCCTTAGTTAACATTATCCGAATTCGATGTTTTTTTTATATTATTGGAATCATGAATAGCTAGGACAGTGTTTGTATTTATTTTTTTAGTTTTAAAAAATTACTATAACTTATGATTTTAACCAATTTTTTTATGAATTAAAAGTTATAATAAACTATAAAAAAAAAAACAATTGTCTTGTACGAGTATGTATTTTAGTCTCATCTGCGACGCAGTATTCGAAACGTCAGGTGTTAAAATTATGTAAAATAAACACTATAGATCCGTTAAAAATAGTGTTTACTTTTAATGTCTAAAGTCGAAAGAAAAACCCAGACAGGAAATAGTTTCTTTCGATATATGACGATAGAGGACAACAAATTGTGGTGATTTATTAATCACCAAAAAATCCGTTTCCATTCCCGTCAGGACCCCTTTTGTTAGACCGCTCATAAATTTGAAAAATATGTGAGCGGTGAAACAAAAAGAGACCTGACATAACCTGATTTCTAACTCAACACTTCACAAATTGCTAAACGTTACCCTCTCCAGCAAAATAGGTCCGTTTATCGGCAAATCACCGTTGTGACATTGATAACAGGGTTTTAGGGCGGTGTATTACATTAAGCTTAGACCTCAGCGGAAGTTGGGCCCGCCCTGCCTGCTTACCAGGGAATCTAGGGCAGTTTTATTGAACTTTTGTTTTAATAGTTAACAGGCTAGGCATTTGACCATAGCCAGCACTGATGCAATCTGCAGCTTAGATGTAACGTTATAGGTAATATCGACAGACACCCCAGAAGAGATAAGAGCTATATGATAGAACGAGATGCAGCCAGCATTTATCTGAGTGTTAATATAAAAGTAGGCCCTTAGTGCCTAGGCGTAAATGTAAACACAGCTGTATAAGCAGTTTGCGCTTTATTGTGCCGTAGCTAGATTTACTATTTAAATTTGTTTGCGGAGTGAGTATTTTGTGCAAATAGGTACTAAAAAAGTATTATGTTGCATAATTCGCAATAAATGACATCGTTTTATAGAGATAACTCAAACGAAACGCTTTATCTCCACTTTTATTGTTCGTACCGCCAAAATGTGGAATACGCTTTTTGAATACGGTTTTCCGAATGGATGTCTTCAAATGGCGAGTGAATATATTCCTCTAAGATAAAGCAAGCGGGCTCATCATAGACCGCAACGTTCGCGACGAGATGACAGCGTAAGGCTATTTTTGAATTGAAAAAACCTGGTCTTAGTAGGTACCAGGTTTTATTAGAAAATTAAAATTTAACTCCATGTTGGTGCTTAATTGATTAAGCAAATAAGGTTGTATAGGAAAAAAATGATATATCAAAGTGCATTAAAAGTAAATCTTGCTTTGTTTTGTATGATTTTATTTATCTAAGTTTCTGTATTGAATAATTATATGTTATTTTCCAAATATGCTGTAGTTAGGTAGGTAGGTAGGTGCGCAAGGAACAAGATAAGCTTTCAGTGCTTCCACTCTTAAAAAATAGCGGCTCTTTGGAAGTCTTTCAGCTGAAATGGGTTGGGATGGATGGCATTCACTCTGATACAAACATTGACCTCTTTGCATTACACACGAATGCTGAAGAAAACTCGTTTTCTTAAGAGTTTTTGCGGACAATTGTAGAGGAAATTTTTAGAATGAATTATAAAGAATACTCCTTCATGACAAATCTGTATAACTAGCCTTTGGCGAAACCTGGACCAAATGTGACCACATGGGAAACACCAGCTTTCAAATAAAAACAGAATCATCAAAATCGGTTCATCTAGTCGAAAGTTCTGAGGTAACAAACATTAAAAAAATACAGTCGAATTGAGAACCTCCTCCTTTTTTGAAGTCGGTTGAAAATCACACATTCACATTGAAAATATTCACATACACCATCTTCTATATGTTATACTTATATATACTTACTTATAACAAAACTGTAACGAAGTCGCGTCTGTACACTAAAGATAATTTGTTTTTTTAGCAGGCTTTCCAAACGAAGGAGGTCCTTAATTGGACTGTATGTTTAATTTGTATGTTTGTTCAGCGATTACTTCGCTAGTTATGAATTGTTTTTGATGATTATTTTTTGTTTGGTATAGGAAGAAGTAATCCTATAAAATACCTTAGAGGCATTTATGCTAGCAAAATTAAGTTGTTTAGCTACTTATAAACAAACCTGTAAAATAAAATAATTCTTTAAATTACAAATAAGCTTACGTAGGAATACTACAAACGTTCGTTCCTAAGCAGTGTCGTAACCTTGAACAGGTGTAGCGTTTCTACGTAGCATGGTTATTAGTCCGAATTACTTTCGCCATTTGCTAAATTACTTCTAACCTGAACCGGTCCCCGAATTAGGCCTGTTCGCGGCGGACGGTTGAGCTTCAGGGTGAGTGTACAAGGTGGAAACGCAGTCTGCGTTTATTTGAGAAATCTCTGCGCTCTCAAATTTTGGCGAATATTTCTTTATCACTGAATATCTGAAACCGCCGGTGGGTTAAACGACTAAGCAGGTAAACGTTATAAATATTCATAAATGTTATAAACGACGATCCTTCAGTGATAGAAAAATCAATCTATAGCACTATATTGAAAGAGTGATACAAAGAGATACAGTAGATTAGTATTTATAGTCATCTAGACTTTTTGAGACTGGGCCATTTGGCCCACTGGACGTTTTGGGACTTGTTATTTTGGCCCACTGGAACTTTTGGGTCACTGGACCTTTTGACTTACTGGACCTTGTGATCCTGAATGAAATAAAACTTATTAAGAGTTATTAGTTAAGTATTAACGTCTTCCTCTTGTATTCTAGTTAAAAAAATGTAAAGTTAGCTAAAAACAAAAGTGTTAGTTTATAAAAGGCACGGACCTTGGAGTCTGTGGTACATACTTGAATTTTTCAAATAAAAAAAATAAAATAAAAAAATTGACGATTTATGTGCAAGGTAATTATCTTGAAAATTCATAATGATCTGGCAGATTTCTTTCGTGTAACAGTGCCCTGAATCCTGGATGTTTTCACATCCTCCGTTAGAGAAGGGCGGGTCATCAATCACTTTTTATCCAACAATTTATTCGTTATAGATGTGTACAAACAAGATAAACTTAAAAATTTACCGGCCAAGTGCGTATTTAACCGCGCTCAATTTAGATTTCTGTAGGAGCCAGTTTAATAATGAACTCACAGAGTAGATTTTAAAGACGTACATTTCTAATATATTTTGTATTATTTAGGAAAAAAGAAATCTGCTTGAGAAACTTTCTTTGAAAAAGCAAAGATTCACATGAAATGTTAAACTTATGACGCTTGTAGATATGTATACAAAGAAAAATATTTACAAACGACAGGAAAAACACACAAAGTAAACCGAGCGCACGACGAAAATGAAGGAAAAAGTCACCGAACCATATCGAGTGGAACCTCGAGTCGACCATAACCGACCCAAAATATACCCGCCTACTCTAGACGTCAAATAACAGCGGGGAGCAAAAATACGCCGGGACTGAATCAAAACATATCCTAGAGACTTCAAAGTGGTACTTTATTATTATACTTTTATTGCGAAAGATAAATAATACTTGGGGATATTTCACACAACACGATCTAGCCCAAACTAAGCAAAGCTTGTACTATGGAACTAGATGGCTGATAGAATATAACATTATATACTTTAAAATGCAATTTCAAAATAAAAATAAAATTATTATTATAATTACAGTATTATTATAAACATGCTTAATTTTTGATACATACTAAATATATTAGTTGACATAATAAAAACACTGAACATAATTCAAGTCTTCAACCACGTCATTTCATTAATAATACATATATAAAAAAAAGACGTGTAGCACTCGGAGACTGCCGCGGTAAAGCTATTGCATAGCATTTTTTATCAAATTATGTAATTATAATTATTTATTTATTTTATTTATGCAGTATTCCTAACACCCCCCACTCCGAACGGCACAGCGGTGATACTTTTTAGTTTTTAGTTTTGCCATCTATCGATGAATAGCAGAACTTTTAATGACTTTTTGAAATATCACGCTTGTCTCTTTAGTTCTGCAAATCGCCTCTAGGTGGCATTGGTTGTATTGGCGTTACTGCGTTAGGTTATTTTCGTTACGGAATTTCTGGATTCGGTCTCCACGCTCAAGGCCCGCGATAGAAGCTATGCAATAGCTTAAAAAAAAAACGTGTATTTGTATTTGTTACGTGATTACTTCTCCGAATATTCATTGATTTTGAAGATTATTTTTGGTTCGGTAGATAGATACTTCAGAGGTGTTAATTTGCGTATTTTGATTTAGATCCCCTAAGCACTTTTCATTTCATTAGTAAAAGCTAATGCCTTAAAATATTTAGATTGAATAATTTGTGTACTATTTTTTCTCTAGCTTTTGAACATTCGCGTAAAAACAGCAGTTGTGCTTTGTTTAATTACATATCGATTCTTCTATATAGGCCCGCACTCACATTCTCTAATTCAGTTTTATGTCAATTCAATTTGAATACCTACATCCGTCTCTAGGCACAGAAAATATAATATTAATAAATATTTGAGCGGCGTTGGTGAGGAACGCGTTATTTTATTATCTACGGGACGCCTCGCGGTAGGAATGTGGGGAATTATGGCGTATAAGGGAAGCACGTAGGAAAATCCAAGGTAAGTATGTTGGAGGAATCTTGCTGGAACGTGATTTCTCGTAGCCTCATTACGTGAGTGTTAGATGTATGGATCTGGTTTAGTGAATAGATATCGCATCTTAGTCCTTAATTTACCTATCTATATTGTATACTTATTACGTACGTGCACGTACTAAATAAATCTATTCACTTAGTTAAATACAGACCCAGGGCCTGAACTATGATATGTTATAATAATTATAAGTTGGCTGACTGAAAGACACTGCCTTACCGAAAAACGTTAGTTCAATCGATTTCAAGTTTTGTGTCTTAATTTTGCAAATGAGATTATTTCATTATGGCGAAAAATGTTATGTACAGCCTAAATCAAGATATATGAAATTTGGAGGGTGCTCTCCTTGTCTAAATCTAGGTATCGCAAAGAAATAATTTCTCAATCTGCATTATAAAGAGACTATCAATACTAAAGGCACTAGTTATAATTATAACTAGAAATAGTAGTATTTCTAGTTATATGTTATAACTAGGATATTTTTTATTTAAATTGATAATACTTCCGGAATCAAATTAAATTATAAGCAAATATAGCTTGTAACACTGCTTATATTTGTTACCCTGCTTACAATATTATAATGTCGCTTCGTTGTGTCAAGGCACTAGAAATAGTAATTATAACTAGAAATAATAGTATTTCTAGTTTATATATTATAACTAGGATATTTTTTATTTAAATTGATAATACTTCCGGAATCAAATTAAATTATAAGCAAATATAGCTTGTAACACTGCTTATATTTGTTACCCTGCTTACAATATTATAATGTCACTTCGTTGTGTCAAGGCACTAGTTATAATTATAACTAGAAATAGTAGTATTTCTAGTTATATATTATAACTAGGATATTTTTTATTGAAATTGATAATACTTTCGGAATCAAATTAAATTATAAGCAAATATAGCTTGTAACACTGCTTATATTTGTTACCCTGCTTACAATATTATAATGTCGCTTCGTTGTGTCAGGGCGGCGAAACGTTATGACAGGTGGAATATATGCCAAGGCTGTTCGTGTACTTTGGGAGGGAAGCCGGTGTTTATACTATTTTAATTTATATTGTGAACTAGCTGCGCGCCACCTGCTCCGCCTATTAATGGAAATCGGTGATGATGGTGATGAAAAGTAGTCTGTGTCCGTCTCCAGGTCCACAGCTATGTTTCTATCTTACCATAGTCGTGAAAAGGCAACGAACAGACAAAGAGATATACAGAATTGCTTTTGTTTTTATAATATTAGTAAGGATTTTGATTACTATATAGGGAGACACAACACGGCTAACTTGTTCACAACTATAAGAACGTATGTTTTAACATTTAATTTTGTTAGTTTTACATAATCTTCTCTTAACGAGAGAGTATGGTCTTACACACAACTTCCTTTCTCACAATGAGAAGATGGCCTGCGAAAATTAAATATATCCGCAGCGCCTCGTGCCTAATTCTTTGTTGCTTCGTAAAAAATACATACATACAATCATGCCTATTATTCCTTACGACCCCGTAGTGTGGTACTACTGGTGGTAGTACAAATGTGGCGTCAAACGATTTGCCTACCCAGGCAAATCGTTTGACGCCACATTTTACCGTGGTTAGACGGTTAGAAGAAATGGAGAGGGTTTGAGCGTGGTTAGACGGTTAGATGGAAAGGAGAGGGTTAGAAGGCAAGATGTAATATTCGCTTGCAATGACAGGGGGTTAGTCTATCGCCCACATAAACGCCAATTTCTCTCAAGTCTCTTAACTGACTTTTACAGTATGCCCGGATTGCCCGGGAAGAGAAGCAGCTGGTAAATTCTAAAAGTTTTTACAAACTTTAATATTTAATGTTAATATTTATTCGTTATCTATATAATATATAATAATACCTATAGACGAGCAATTCTTGTATATATGTTTATATATAATCTGAATCTAGGAAAGGGCTCCAACGATTTAAATGAAATTTGGTTTGTAGGTAGATTAGGGGACGATAAATCGATCTTGCTAGGTTTCATTTTTTAGTGAGCCCGGGTTTGCTCGTGTTTTCAGTCATAAAAAATCTGATTGGAGCTCGGTCGCCCAGGTACTTACTATAGATGAATCGTTGACGAGACGAGACATCGAAAAGTTGCTAGGGTTAAACTAACTCTGTGTCTAAACCTAGATAACATTTTAGTAGTATACGGTGTTAACAACACAGTAGTAGTTATTTTAGATTATCTTTGACATATACGAAACAAAGATCTTTCCGCTTTACATTCCTGACGCATAAGTTATACTGGATAAGTTGAAACTCTCTAAAAAGTCATTCTTGTTTCCTGAGAAGTACAATCTCGGACTCTTCAAGACTAGAGTGAAAACATTTCTCTTAGATTAACGTGCTCTATTCTCGACCATATCATCGTTTACCACCAGACAAGTCGGTTGAACCTACTAACAAAACCACTTCTATGATTTTCTTTCCGACTTTCCTACATTAGCCTCGACGTGTAAAAGCCACAGACATAGTAGAAGATGCATATGACTACATTAATATGCCAACCTTAGGTACCACATTTTTTGTATCGACTGTGACGTCACACAAACGATTTAGAGATAGAATGTTCCATCCGCGCGAAATCGATTCAACTCAATGCATCCACACCCTTGCACGCTAGTATGAGTTGACAAAATATCGAATCGAAAGTATGTATATATCACTTGAAATTAAACAAATCTATGGGCGTAAACTGTGTGTTTTATCATACTGTTGACACGCTAGGTACATACACTTGGGGTATCTATAGAAGTCTATGGTAAAAGCCTTTACTTTGTATAATGTTCTCTCAGGATGAGAAACCTCTTTGTTACATAATCGCGACTCGCAAAGTTTGAGAGTTGGGTTATCTGATGAACGAAGTTGTTTTGTATTTATTATCTAAGCCCTGTTCTTTATGATTAAACTTATTTTGGTTTGGTAGTAGCTCAGTTATTAAGTGTCTTAATTTATTCAATCTGGTAAGCATAATTCGTATCTACCTACAGTAAAACGGAATGAACATAAATATCTATATTGATTCACATAAATGAAATTAAGTGGCTTAGACTATCAAATTACTTTTTTAGAGGTTCCGTATACGTACAGGCGTAATAACTAATCGTGAGTTAGATTGCAAAAACATCTTTTCTGCAGTTGGGTAGGTATATTGCTTGTCCTCTAATATATGCATTGAAGATAGTGATACCCATATTATACAATCCATGTTTACTTCATCATCATCATCTCAGACATAAGAAGTCCACTGCTGGACATAGGCCTCCCCCATGAATTTCCAAAAAGACCGATTGGAAGCGGCTTGCATCCAGCGTCTTCCCGCCACTTGTATGAGGTCATCTGTCCATCTCGTGGCTGGTCTTCCTACGCTGCGCTTGCCGGTACGTGGTCTCCACTCGAGAACCTTTCAGCCCCATAGGCCATCAGTTCTACGTGATATGTGCCCTGCCCACTGCCACTTCAACTTGCTAATCCGCTGTGCTATATCGGTGACTTTTGTACGTCTACGTATCTCTTCATTTCTGATTCGATCTCGTAGAGAGACTCCGAGCATAGCCCTCTCCATAGCTCGTTGCGTGACCTTGAACTTCCTTATAAGGCCCATAGTTAGGGACTACGTTTCAGTGCCGTAAGTCATCACTGGTAACACACACTGGTTGTAAACTTTCGACTTGAGGGACTGGGGAATATTGGACGAGAAGACGCTTTTAAGTTTTCCGAACGCTGCCCAGCCGAGTTGGATACGACGATTGACCTCCCTCGTAAAGTTGGACCTGCCTAATCGGACCATTTGTCCTAGGTAGAAGTATTCGTCAACAACTTCAAAAGTGAAGTTCCCCACAGATATTGGGGTGGGCACTACATGGGCGTTCGACATAACCTTTGTTTTGTCCATGTTCATTTTGGGAAACTCTATTGAGGTCTTCCATCGACTTTGCCATGACTACTATATCGTCGGCAAACCGAAGGTGAGTGATGTACTCGCCGTTAATATTGATGCCGAGCCCTTTCCATTCCAAAAGCTTATAGGCATCTTCCAAACCGGCGGTAAACAGTTTCGGAGAGACAACGTCTCCCTGCCTCACGCCTCTCTTCAATGGAATTGCCTCTGAGTTCTGGTCTTGTACTCGGACTGACATGGTGGCGTTGTTGTACAAACACTTCAGCACTTCGACATACCGATTGTCAATACGGCATCGCTGGAGAGCCTCAAGCACCGCCCAGGTCTCGATCGAATCAAAGGCTTTCTCATAGTCCACAAACGCTAAGCAAAGGGGCAAGTTATACTCTTCGGTCTTCTGTATCACTTGCCGCAGCGTGTGGATGTGGTCTATGGTACTATAGCCTTTTCGGAAACCGGCTTGTTCGGGAGGCTGGAAGTCATCAAACCTGTTTACTTAGATTTAACTTTATCAAAAGTCTCAGAATCAGATTCTGATATAAGTTGTATTTTAGTTGTATTTTAGTTATACCTAGTGAATACTTGAGAAATATTCACTAGGTATAACTATACAATAAAACTTATATTTATACAACATATGTTATGACATGCTGTCAAAACATATGTAGTAGACAACTATATACCGTGTGTACGTAGGTTTAATAATAACATGACCGTATTTAGTTAGTCGCAATGGAGTATCGATCGAGTAGGCTCGATGAAGTCATAGCACCGCGGCTGTTGCGACCGAACCAGTTTCTTAAGGAATTAAGTTATTTTTATCCGACAGTAAAAAGGAGGTTTATGGTTTTCGTGGGTATTGTGTGTACATGTTTCTATATTACCTCCTACAGCCTAAACGGCTTAGTTGATTTTGGTGCGCAAGGAGCTATTTGATTTGTCATGACTTTACAAGTGGCACAGACATTTTTTACCAGACTACGGCGAAGCAAAAGGGAGTGTTATGTTTTGACCGGTATGTGGGTATGTATGTTCATCTGTTCCCTCATAACTTCTAAACTACTTATCATAATTTGACAAATGAGGTGTCGTTAGAAGCGTCTTGGTTGTCCGCTGGTTAAAGGTTATGTGACGTCACAACAAATTGAATTATGGCGCCCAACAGGGGGTTAGAAGTAAAAAAAAAAACGCCCCACCCCATCATGTGTAGTATCATTGAACAGGGATTTTCAAATGAAGGTTGAGTTTGGTACATCATATAATATTTATTATGTAAGTACATGTAAGTCGATTATTTAATATACGATACATATCGAATAGTTTGTACATAACAATTTCAGAAGAGAATATTTTCTTATTTCATACTTTTTAGAGCGTGATTTTTCAGTAGCCGGGTTTTAGTTTTTGAACTTTGGGCTTATTGGAATAATAATGATACAATTTTCGGGAAAATTCAAATTGCACTTTTTTGTAACAAAGAAGTGATTATTAGTATAGTTATTCTAAAAAATTGCCATTTAAATACATTTTACAGAAAACCTCTGTACAATACTCTGCACATACTTTCTCAGAAAATGTACTACTTCCTAACAAGCGTATGTAAGTTATACATTACAAAAATTGTCGGTATGCAGCCGTGTATTTTGTTTTTCTAGTATCGTAAAAAACATTTATTTTTAATATTATTATTTACACATTTTACGCGTAAGACTCACGCGTAAAATGCTGGAAAATTTCGTATTTTTGTTACTTCGATCCTTTTTGAGCGCTTGCAATTTTTTATTTTTTTTAAGTTGAGCTTTTCTAAATACATACTCGTAACAGCTTAAATAGCTGGACGCAAATTAATTCTGTAAGTTTCATCATCATCATCTTAGCCATAAGAAATCCACTGCTGGACATCGACCCATGGATTTCCAAAAATACCGTTTGGAAGTGGCTGTAAATTTAGTTTCTGTAAGTTTGTCATTCAGGAAAATACGTTTTGCTGGTATACCTAGCTAGTACGCATGTATTAAATTAAATAGTTGAACAAATAAATAATAATAATGATTAATTGGTAAACATAAAAAAAAACTAACCGCTTCTAATAATAATAGATTTGATAGTGTACCATCAAAAATAACAATAAAAATGCTACTGTTGCCCTCATTTAATTTAGAGTCATTTATTTTCGTTTGTCTCAGTAATTAGTAGACTTAGAATTAATTAGAAGTTGAATAGTTGTCTTGTAATCCGTATAAGACTATATTTGTTTATATGGATATTTTTCGACTATACTTTTTTTTTAAACATTATAGATTTACGATTGACCACCAACTCGCCTGATCTTAAGCGACGGTGTGGCCGAGGATGGAGCTCGTCGATCTAGAAGATATCTATTCACTTTAGCCTTGAAATTTCCAAGATTGTAGGTCTCAGGAAACAGAGATGGCGGCAACGAATTCCATTCTTGTACTTACCTTATTTTTTTTACCTTGCTAACCACATAACACGTCTATAAAAGTGTCTACATCGTGAAAAATGCTTTTATTACACAAACGTACGGAATTGGCCCAAAAATAATAAAGAGACGTGCTGAATAACTAAAAAGCTTTCCAGTTTTGCAGGAATAGCCTTTTCAAACGTCCGAGCTCGGAATAAGAATAGTGAGATATTAACCATCTCGTGCCGAATCTATGTCATAGAAAACTAAACCCGACAAAACGAGAAATTGGGTATAGTTAAAGCTCGGCAAAACGAGAAACGGGGTAAGTATGGTTAATAGGGTTTTTGATATCACTGGAAATATCGCGGAGGAATCTACATAACAAAGGGTTGGGGTGTTGAGGGCGGGTCTCTTGGGATTGAACACAAATCTGGTGAATAATTTACGCCGCTACATTTGGCTTCGGTCATAGCACATGGCTTGAGGAAGTAGCATCCGCCATTACCGGTGGACGGCGCGGCTACAGTGCCTTGGGGAAAAGACAATCAAAAATGTAGCAGTCACTTAGTAGCAAATCTTGTCTGATTGATTTTAATATTATTTAATCTACTTATATTTAGATTTTGGTTGTAAAGCAAACAATTTATTTGCTTGGCTTGTAAAAATATAACTAGTGAGATTTTTTTTGCTATTTATTTGTTTCTGTTTAGATTGGATTAGATTAGATACTTTATTGACCTTATAACAGAGATTTGTTATACTAGGTAAGTCAGAATACATTATTAAAATTTAAATATAAAATTTACATAATACATGCAGCGAATTCCACCGTTATTTGAAATGATCATAAAACAATTATTAAATTTAAAATTATAAAATTATGTCATCAATTGAGTATAAATTTGTGTCATTTCATTTAGGTTAGTATGTAAGAAATAATTTAATTTAAGATACATAACATCATTATGCACTTTCATGTGAAAACAAATTTTCGCTTAACTTCATTTCCATAAAATCATTAAGTTTATAGAAAACATTTTGGACGAAAAACAGTTTAATTTTTCTTTTAAAAGCTATTAATGGTAACTTTCTCAAAGCAACAGGCAACTTATTATACTTAGCCAGTTTGTTATGCACTCCTTGCTTTTCTACTTTGCGAAGTCTTACTCTTGGCAGGGCTAGTCTGTCGTTGTTTCTTAATTTATAGATATGTTTTTGAATATCTATCATTCTCGGGTATTTTTCTTCTCTATCAGTATTCTTGTTTATCATTTATTTTTCTGGTTAAATTTACTGTTTTTGTCATAGATAGATTTTATATGTACTATAATAACATATATAGATTATCTATACCTATATGCTTATAACGTTATTTCAAACTTAATTGGCGTGTTGAAAGAAAATTAATTATACCGCAAGTACTTACTGTTTTATAACACCGTATTTGCGGTGATCCAGCACATCAGTAATCTGATCGTAATTCACACACGTTCGATTCACTCAATTACGCTTAAACGAGTAAATTTGTTTTGATGATGGTTTGTGTGGTACATAAGTAAGTACAAAAGAATTGTGTAGGTACCTACTGGTACTAGTAAAGTATATCATTATTTAATACTACAGAAAAATACGGTAATATTAAACGATGTTTCGAAAACCTAAATAAGTAAATATGAATTTTAAACATTACATTGTTATTTAAAAAAAAACCGTATCGGTTTTAAATTAAGCGGTCATAACATTAAAAAAAATACAACCGAATTAAGAACCTCCTCCTTTTTTGAAGTCGGTAGTCGAAAAAACAAGTAAATCGGTTTATCAAAGTTACTTAAACCGAGTTTTGAAACATTACCTCGTATCCTATAAGTTAAACTATTGTTCGTTTCAAATATTTATGGATCTAATTTCTATGAAACCCGTGGCGTGATATCAAACGATTTTAACTAAGTATACTCGTAACAGACCATTTCGTAGGAAATCTAACTTTTATGTCTGTTGAAATATTCAAAGTTTTGTCGCTCTAATTGAAAATTTATTAGGTTTTACCCAATGCGTTATTATTAATATCGTTGGATTTTACCTCGTAAAGTTTGAACTGCGAAAGGGGTGTAAAATATGTGGTTTCAGTTCTAATTGTTTCCTAATTGGGGTATTGTTCAGGCTATAATAAGCCATGGATTACATGGGTATATTTATACGGGCAGGCAAACACCGCAGAAATCTTAATGTGTTAGTTCCCTTCCGTACTAATGGAGACCTTTGTTTAGGAGCTTGTTATGTAATACAATATTTATTCTCCGAACATTACTGTGCAGTATTTATTTGTGAATGTAGTAAGAAACATTTTTTTTTAAACGGGCCTTTATTAACTACAACAAATCAATAAACAAACTCAACTAACTAAACTACTAATATCCAAAAAGCATATCGATTACCCCATACCGATAAAGGTCTAAAGAGAATCCACATGCTCAAACCCACTACCAGTTAGCAGTGTACCCAGCATGCTAGTAGCATTTCTATGTTGAATGGCAATGCGTAAGATACTAAGGAAGAGACTGCTTTTCGTACTCAGCTGATAATAAATACAATTGACTAGCGAAAAGGCGTCTAATTCATCCCCATGTTTTTAAAATAAATTTACAATTACAATGCTATTTGACTGTTTTTTGTGAATATAGTAAAAAAAAAAAAATGCGATATTTTAGCTGATTGTGAACTAATTTCGGTGATTTATGTTTTCGATATTACAAAGGGCATCATAAGAAGTTTTATAATTTCGAGGGTAAGTTTGGTTCGATAGTTTGGTTTTATGCTTCTTAGCAGTATTTAAAGCAATTGTTGTTGTTTATTCTTAAAAAAACAGCAATCTTCAAGCTAGGTCAGAGGCCTTTCGGTGGCTTAATAACTCTGACCACTCAGTCTATACGAACTTACTTAGAGCAAACAAAACAGTACACTTATTTTATATATTTTGGCTTCACTGTGATTAGTTGTCAGTTTTTTTTAAATATTTATGTAAACACTTTTTGTGAACATAAAATAAACAGTTTTCATTTCGATCAACACACTTCACGTTCACGAGGTTCAAATTGCATGTTGCCACACTGGGTTGCGTTTTACGTCTCTACGGATTTACAAGATTTAGATTTACTTCAGTAAGCACATACAAACGACCGTGTTATTTATGGAGTCGCCTGAGGGAGCTACCATAGCATTTCTCAAGGAAAACGTAATTTGTAGAAAAGTTTGAGCTTCACAATTGGGCCCTTTTTTGTAAATAAAATTGTTAGTTGTAAGTGACTGCTTCGACAAAGTTTATCGATGTCGACATAGCCGCATCGACTACTATAAACCAGATTCACGGTTCACAGCATCTATCCGGCTCATCAGACCATTAAACGGATCTGTGATGTAAGAGGTACCTATTCTGTTGGTTTTGTTTGTGCTGGTGTCGGTTTGTAGTTATCTTTTTGTAAGCTAGGCTTTCTATTGTAATGTTCAACATTTTTGATTAGCCTCACAGTTCGTTACAAAACACAGTTTAGAAGGCAGACGTAGGTAGTTACGATTTTGTGAAGTATGACATTTTGTGTGCTGAGTAATGGATGGTTGTTCTGTGTCTGGGTATTTTTATATGTATATCATAAGTATGTATCTACAAAACAAAACTGACAGAAAATATATGTAGATATAGGTATTCAGTAGGTATATATAGTCAGCTATATGGTTCCCCTTGTACAAGCTTTGCTAATATTGGATTAGATGGTGTTGTGTGAAATGTCCATCAATATATTTATTCATTATTTATTATTGTCAACGTGGGTAACTTTGACTCCTTGTAAAAATTCTATATAGTTTTTTTTTAATTCTTGGTTTTAAGGGATCCGTACCTCAAAAGGAAAAAAAACGTAACTTCACTTTGTTGTCTGTCTGTTAAGACCTTCTATCTCGAGAACGCGTGAATATCGAGTTGAAATTAAAACCATAGGTACGAGTATACGCAGATGTGCAGTCCCTGGAGCAGCTAGTTATGCATATTGTATAAATAAATTGACTTGTTAATGACATATAAATATAATCAATAAATTTTGAATTGTATACAAAATGAATATTGATATCATAATGGAAATGGTAGATATAAATAGATTCTACAAGAATCTATTTATATCTACCATTTCCATTGGATAAAATACACCTTACGTTTACCGAATAAACAGAATGTAAAGTTGTCGACAGGCTTTAAAAATACAGGCAATTAAAACTGCGAAAATCCTCATGACATTTCCCATACCGTTTAAATTCTCTTGTTTAGTTTGATTATTGTGACTGGGGCCCATCCTGGCATTGTCGCACGAGCCCTCTCGTCCGGAATACAATAGGGTAGCGTCGGGTCTGTGGTCGCCATTTGAATTATGTACATATTCTCAGCTCCCGGGAACTTAAACGAGGGAACGCGTTCGTACGCTAGAAATTCTGTTCATAAGTATTAACGTAGATTGAGCACTGTGTTTTTGGCTCCTATATCGAGTCAAAGGCTCAATTAGCTGCCAAAAAGCCGGGTATCCTTTCGAAGGTGTGTCGGTACTTCACGCCGGAATAATTGCTGACACTATACCAAGCACAAGTTCGGTCGTGCATGGAGTACTGTTCGCACCTTTGGGACGGATCTGCTAAGTACCAACGTAGACCGTAGAGATCGTAGACCGTAACTGTCGTTATGACACAAGTGACGGTCAAGCGTAAGCCTATTTTCGAATAAAAAAACTTTTGACCAAGCACTATTGAAGATAAAAAATGGATTAGCGAATTATTTAATCACTATCAGACTCTCGATCGAAAACCTATGTTAAATTGAAAACGTTAGAAAGAAATCATATGAGCATGCGTGAATGAAGTACCTACCTACATGAAATTAAATATGTATTACGAGCAATTCTTTTTTGTGCATTAATATAAAGTTGTAAATTTCGAAATCGAATAGATATGCCTCTGCCAGGATTGAATAGATAAGTCAATGCTTGCTCACCTTAAATAATATCAACATATGGTATATAATTTTTGATTTGTTTTGTAATTTAAAATAGAAAAAAGCATTTATTTTTATTTGGTAGTGACAGCGTGCTGCGAATTGTGGTACCACCACAAACACACAATAGTTTTTTTGTTTATATACATTATACCTAGATCTACGATTAACCACCAACTCGCCTGATGTTAAGCGACGGTGTGGCCGAGGATGGAGCTCGTTGATCTAGAAGATATCTATTCACTCTAGCCTTGAAAATTCCAAGATTGTTGTAGGTCTCAGGAAACAGAGATGGCGGCAACGAATTCCATTCTTGTGCAGTACGCAACAGGAATGTGGATCGATATCGCTGAGTATGGCATTAGGCATCTGGCATTTCAGCGAGAAATGGGTGGTAATTCGCAGACTTTCTGCTAGTCCTGTAGTGAAATGGGGAGGTAGTACCTCCCCATTTCACTACTAGGATTACGGGCCGGGCCCGGCGGGCCCAGCCGGGTTGAGAAACATACCGGGTTGCAATCTCTAGGAGGTACCTCTAAGGATACAATTATGGTTTTTGTAATGAATAAAAAAAAGATGTCTCTTTCCCACGCTTGTTGTGCTTGCTATTATGTACTCCCAAACAAAAAAAAAAGGATATTGGAGATTGCTGGCCACATATGAACTTAGGTACTAATTATATCTACAGCTAATTTCAATAAAACGTTTTTTTAAAGTTTTTTTTATATATTATAGATTTACGATTGTTAAGCGACGGTGTGGGCGAGGATGGAGCTCGTCGATCTATCTATTCACTCTAGCCTTGAAAATTCCAAGAATAAACGGTTTATATTTTACTGGAAAAACCTTTACATGTATAATTATGTATTTTAAACGAGTAAAGATAAAAGCTTTCCTTTTCGTTGTTTATTAGTGAACAGTGAAATCTAGGTCTCATTGGGGAAAGTTTGTTATTTTATCGTTTTGTTTGCTTCGCCTAGGCAGTTATCGCTGGCTAGAGTTACATAACATGCACAAACAAATGCCCAAATATAAATTTCTATATATTGTTTGGTTCCTAAACCTAAGTAAATGTGTCATATTTTTCACCGATTACCAAAAAAGAGGAAGTTCCCAATTCAACTGTATGTTTTTTTTTGTATGTTTGTTACGTGATTACTTCGCCAATTATAAATTGATTATGATGAGTATTTTATGTTTGGTAGGTAATGCTTTAAAGGTAGTCCCATATAAATTTTATCAAAATCACTTCAGTACTTTGGTTTTTAAAACAAAATAACTGGTAAATATATGTCGTTCAAGTAAACGAAATTGCGTATTTTGAAGTCGGTTATTTCAGTTTTTTTAAATTAATAAATACCCAGTACTTCAAATTCACATTCCTATTTATCCTGTGTTTACAGGATAAATAGGAATGTTAACTTATGTATTCTGACACGCGGATAGGTACTTATGTATTCTAGCATTTTATCCAATATAAGGACCTATACGTATAGATTTTGCTATCCCGTTCACGTATTACATAAACAATTTTTTAAGATATGAGTTGACTGATTATATTTACTTACAAAAACGTACATATACTTACGTAAGGAATCTCGACATTGTTGTCACGACACTTCCGGTCTGTTCGTACGGAATCTTATATTGTACTTGGTTGCCTGGGATCTCTATCAGGCAACCAAGTACTATATAAGATTCCGTACGAACAGACCGGAAGCGTCATGATAACAATGTAGAGATTCCTTTAAGCGCTTTAAGCGATAAGGCCGCCTATTGAAAGATTAGCCATAGTAATATTGTCTTTTTAAATGTGTTTGTACAATGCGGTCTTTTAATAAGGAGTTATCTCTCTATCTATCTAGGTACTTGACTCATTTTGAACTAATCTTAAATTCACCTTTTCCCAAAATGACTGATTACCCAAATATCTACTGAACGAGGTTTGAAAATGATAAAAAAAACTCGATATTTAATTCTTATATTTATATGAATCAAAATAATTTTATTTTTCATATCTTCAAAATGTGGTCATAGGTGAGCGATATAGCGAAAGCCTTAATGTTAGTAGTACCATTGATTTGTACTATTGATGGTACAAGTGACACAACTTTGTGTCCTTAGTACCATTAAAGAAAAATCGAAACCTACGTAGGTCCAAACATGGTAGAAATAAATATTTAAAACTCACCTGTACATTATGAGTTTCAAAAATTGTTTGTCGCCTTCATTTGGTCAAGTGGTTGTCAAGATATATGACAACCAACTTGAGATTGCGTGTAACAGTGAGGGCGCGTGGATGTGCTTGATGCATTTTAGCGCTGAATAATTTTCTTGATTTTACGTTTTCTCCATTTATAAAATTATTATTTGTTGACTGAGCAAGCGAAGCGAGCGTAGCGTCTCCAATTTTTTTCTCCAAAATTTGCCAAATTTTATTTCGGCTGTCAGTTTGTTTGTGAGTTAGAAGAATAAAAGATACTGAATCGATTAGCGAACAAAGATAAATAAATAATAGCGTAATTAAACAGAACGTATACAACGAATATATTATTTATATAATCCAACTATACATAATATATCACTACCAGAAACGTCCAGCATTATTATGTATCAAAATTAATTTAAGATCTTGATTGATCTTACACTTATGGAAAAAATGTTTTTTAATCGTGAAATAACGTTTGTAAAACCACAAATCGGCCAAAATTGTATATACGCCTAAGCCAACTTTATGTAGGTATTACGTACAGATAACCAAAGGTGAGCTCTCTCGCGAGGTCTGCTGTCCGTATAACTACTAGTTTATAATTCTTAAAAGCCATGATCCTGGAAGCACTGTTAGAATAGATGAAAAGTAGTGCGAAGAGTGGCTACATAGTTTCAGTAAAATACGTCCTATACCTAACACAATAATTAAATCAGGAAACGCATGCGTCCTAGGAATACAGAAGAGTCCGCAGATAGATCGATATAATTAACCGGGCTCCCTTGCCAAGTTGGCCAGACCGGCCGTGGCCTAGCTTAGTTAGTACTTACACGTCATGGCGACGACGGCTTCTTTTTATGGCTTTTTATTGTCTGAATCTTCGCAGAAGCAACCGTTACTTGGTGAGATTTTATGTGGGACTATAATAAAATCTAGACTGGCATACAAATAAGATAGGTTACAGGCATGAGGACTGTGCACTAGTTTATAATTATGTATACAGCGGTCATTGTTCAATCGAATATTTTATATCGCACTATTAACATTTTTACTTACGCTATTTACTTATTATATGCTTGTCCAGATTTGACAATTGTGTTTTATTCATTTAGTGTTTAATCAATTTCATGAGTCCCACACTCATCGAGTGAAATAAAGCGGTGAAACGTCTTTCCACGTCGTCGGCAAAACTCCATAGGCTTCCAGTAAAGTAGCCACCACTTTATTGAAGCCCGATTCGAATTTGAAAATGACTGTATACGTGACTTAGATTGTGACTAGAATATTTATAATATGTTTTATTCAAGAAACATGTAGAAATCTCAATACTTAACAATGGAAAATGCTCTAAGCGGGACCAATTCCAATTAAAAAAAAAGTAGGGAAGGAATATGGCAGTTTTCTGTCGATGCAGATCTGGTTTCTGCTTCCATAAAAACTTACCTTCCTCCTATCTATTAGCAAACCGAATAAAGGTTAATTTGTAGCCATTTCGATTAGGCCCGAGCCCTCAAACGGTTTCAAGAGCTCCGTAATTCCGAAAAAGGTTCTCCGACAAAGATTTAATGTACATTAAACTAAACTTATGGCAACGGTTACTGCCGTCTCCCCTTTTACAGGTAAATATGAAATCATTATTTCCACCCCATGGCTCTTAATGAGGCACTCTTTAACCCGCCAGTGGTTTTAGATAAAACCTTTAATTTAATATGATGGTCTTTATAAAGTGTGTCTTAATTAATCTTAATCTATCTAATATACCTATTTAACCTATTTAATTTTCATACATAAAAATATTTTTTAGAAAAAAGTAGTTTTATGTACGAAAATTAACTTGGATCAAATATAATTTTTTGTCTACCTACTATTTTGTGATGTTGTTTTCTAGCGACGATTTTTTATAAGTTCATTCAACCTTTTATATCCCAGACATAGAAGATGGAGCACACGACTTCATTTATATGAAAACCTTGCGTGCCACTTTTTTGGTAGGTACCGACTGTGACGTCACATAAACGATTTTGTGATGGAATGTTCCATCGCGAAATCTATCCTGGAATTAAATAAAACTTGGTTGTCAACTGCGATTTGTTATCGTACTTGACACGCTCGTTTTGACGCGCTAGGTACACTTATGGGTATCTATAGAAGTCTATGTTTTATATCTTCAAAAATGTGGGTATGCGCGAGCGAGAGGGACGATGGTCGAACTACAGACTGTTAAGAAATATATAAGAAAGTATATATAATTTATTCAACAATTTCCAACATGATAGGGTGGGTTTGAAAAAAAATATTCATCATTATGTATGGAGTGCCATCCCTAGTTTTTTTGAAACTAAAAGTTTCAGGCATTTTTCAGTGGTTCAAAGAACACATCTAAATGCAAAATTTTGTTTATGTAGGTAAGGCTGATAGTCCCTGAGTTAAATGAATGTGACATATGGACAGACAGACAGACGGACATGACAAAATTATCAGGATTCCTCGTAGTTATTATGAGACCATAAAAAAAGAAAATGTCAAAACGGAATCAAATCAGAACACAGTTCCTCCTAAATGCTAAAGTGGAGATAAGAACAGCTTATTACTTCAAGACGTAAAAGTATTTATTCACATTAAAGCATAAAAAAGTTTTCGCGTTCCATGTAGGATATAGAGTGATGTTTTCGGTTTATTTAGAGGTTTTGAGTTCGTATCCGGTCGAAGGGTCGCATTCCATGGGCGTCTTTCGAAGAATCCTCGTATACGACCACAATCCTCTTGATCCAAACCGCGTATGTATATCGGAATAATTAAATTACACAAGTCTGATTTGAGAATTCATGCCTGTCTTAATACGAATGGGGGATAACGCGATCTCTTGTCTGATTAAGTTTTTATGTTACTTTTCTAAGCTGGATTTTAAGCCGTCGTGTTTTAGTAACTAAGTATCCTGTTTTTGAGAGTATTTTTTTTTACTTCAACAGTTTTGAATCTATTGCGTACATTGTTAGAGTTCTTTTTTTACCGACTGGATATACTCTCAGTAGATACATTATAGCAAGTTAAATTACAATACATAGGTGTATATACCAAACTAATATGCAATTAAATTTCTGACAATAAAAACACGATGTATTCTGATCCCATTTACCAAATCAACATGCATCGAAATGAATGCAATCGAAATTTATGTAGTTGGTACAAACTGTTTGGCTGGGCTATAGACAAACGTTAATTACATTTTCGTGCAAACAGAAACGGTTCAATACTCCGCGTATTGAACCGTTTCTGTTTGCTTTAAGTACAAATGTAATTTAAATTCTTTTAGGTCGACGAGCTCCATCCTCGTCATCAGGCGTGTTGTTGGTCAATCGTAGATCTATCTTGTATTAAAAAAAAATATAACATTAAACAATAACGTTTTAATTTTTCACAAAAAAAAAAAACAATTATAACCTCAACCTTTCTCACAAATACAGTCAGAAAAGAGAGAAAGAGAGAGAGAGAGAGATGCGCTCACACGTACAGAAATGAAATTGTGATGTGATTACATTCTTCCAATTACTGAACTACTCTAGCTATAATATATATCTAAATATTTTTCATACACGAACGCTACAAAGTAAACCTTGGTGTAAAGACCTTGGCCTTATTTCCACCCTTTTACAAGTAGAAGTTCCGTGTAAAAACAAAGAAAATGAAACGAAGCAATCCGCTCGCGGCAAAATGGCTTCCAAGTTTATTTTTCCCCGAGGTGCTAGCTCTCTTCAGGCACTCGTTAATGTTCTTGGCGTTAATAACGCTACAACTAAAAAGAGATAAAGCCTCGTAAAGCGTCAAAAAGTAGACCATCAAGGTCTAAACTTTATTTTAGCTTTTACGGCGGGTAAGTGGAAAGTGATTTTTTATTACCTTGCTATGTAGAAATTTGGAGAAACTACTAATTACTTAGCAACGTTTATGTACCTTACTTTTTGCTTATTGCACGTTGTTGTATTATAATTCTTATTTTATCTAATTACTCTCAGTTTAAAATCGCTGCATTTAGTAGAATTAGGAATTATCTTTTATAATCATGACTAAAAACAGGAAAGAAGAAAGAGGTTAATGCAATGATGATTTCGTCGAAAGTATTTGAATAAAGAAGTAGGTAAAGTGACATCGTAAAAGGAAAAAGCCGGTCAAGTGCGAGTCACACTCGCCCACCGAGGGTTCCGTACAAACTAGTAGATAAAAGGGTTTTTTTTTTTTTATATTTTACTTCTTATACCGAAAAATATACATCGTAAGAACATTTAAAACCTGTTTTAACTTATGTTAATTAAGCTCTTTCATATGATACCCCACATGATACGGTTAATTCAATTAAAAGTTGGAACCCCATTCCTTGCATAAAGACACTTTTTTTTGTGATTACTTAAATTCAAAATGTCCAGTTTTAGAATTTTCCTATATGGTACTATAACACAAAGCTTCTTGCCTAATTTCATAGTTCTAGGTCAACGGGAAGTACCCCATAGGCTTAGATTCCCTTGTGAGTGTCGAAATGTGCAATTTTTTACGACATATTCGGCTGTAACTTTTTTTACGAAAACTGAGAAGTTTGAAATTTGAAGAAATTTTTCTTTCTGCAGCAAGAGACTATGGATCTGCGTACCTTTATGGTTTTAATTTCAACACGATACCTTCACGCGTTCCCAAGATAAAGATCTTGACACCTGGACGGACGGACGGACGGACAAATGGACAGACGGACAACAAAGTGATCCTTTTTTATTATAAGGGTTCCGTTTTTTTCTTTTCAGGTACGGAACCCTAAAAACCGTTTATTTTTCAACGGTTTTTTTTTATATATCAGGTGCTTGTAGTTTTTTGTACTGATAATAAATCCGTGTTACTTGTTCAATCAACAAATGAGCTAGTTTTACGAATGTTTTTATCAGAAGTAACCGTGACTGTTTAACAGGGAATTGTTTCTCGAACATTTACCTAATTACTGGGGAACCCGGCGGTTAAACAACTGTCCTCTTAGCTATTCTGTGGCTGGTTATACATTGAGGTTAGTTGACCCGTAATTAACGTTAGTTCACGAACGAACATAATTCTCTATCAACGAGATCTTTGAAAACGTTTAGTTTCAGATTTGTTAGTAATAACACGTAGAACAAAATGCTTTCGGGTAATAACATCACTTTATTGTGAATGAGAAAGATGAGAAACATTTTGATGCTTATTCGTAAAAGTATTTAATTAGCAAGATAATCTAAAAAATAATTCATAATGTATTTATTGCGCATATGGGTACAGTAGGTGGAACATCAGGTAAAAAAACATAGCTCTCCATATTCTGCCTTACCGGCGTGCAAGATTTTATACATTGATAACATATTATTATAATTTATATACATTGTTCAACCGAATATAATTAGGCGTCACATAAGCTTTAATATCTGCCTTACCAAATAGTCACAAGATTTTACTAATGCAAATGGGTTTAACATAATTACATATTTTATTTTGTGTGACATGATAATCAAAGAGAATATCGAAACAAAATACTGTAACCAAATTTAGCTATACTCTAAACTATTACGTCTGTACTACCAAAATTTTTATAAAGGGATTCGAATATTTTGCTTCACGTGTTTATTTTTTAAAGTGTAGAGAAGCAGTTATTAAGAGATAGTTAAGTGAAAATAAATAATTACTAGCCCTTTGCCTAGCCATTGTATCACGTTATAATTAAAGCTACAGTTGCAAATGAGTAGAACGGACAGGTAAGATTTTCGGTACAGAAAAACAGAAATGCAAAGGTTGCCCGCAAGTGCAATTATCGCTTTGTGAATCGTTGACGAGCTGCATTCAACATACATGTTCATGTGCTCATTTAAATCACGGCAAACATTTTTTAAGTGGGTACAAACAATGCAGCCTACCTATTCATTATCTAGTATTTTTTACACAATTCAACTGCATGAGAAGTTTTTGTTTAAGTATTGTGAGTGCATGTACTTATGTTTACATATATTATTAGGTACTCTATATTATCTCAGATGTCGTTAGATTTATTTTTATTACCTAGTGTCATATATAGGCTACATTTTTTTTGAAGATAGAAGCGAAACATGCCTGTATCCGAATTCCAACTATGCAAAATTTGGTAGATACACATGTAGGTATGGAATAAAGTTGATGTTGGTGATGTAAATTGATATTTGTTTATATCTACGATAGTTTTTTATCTACATATGTACAATTATAGCAGAAAAAAGAATACTGTCTCTAAAGAAATATTCTTTCCCAAGCACGTCTCAGGTACAAAGTCGCAAACTCTAAGTTTTCGTTTGGAGATATACTTGGAAAAGTGCTACTTGAATACAGAGTAGGTAAAATGTCTAAAAGAGGACTGGATCCCGAGTTAAGTACGTCTTTTAAATAGAGTCTCGAATAATGGAAATCATTATTATAAGCTCGGTATTGATCTGGGGAGGTTCTAGCCGATTCCGGTATTTGATATTTTCGTTTCAGATATTTACGTTCGGTCTGTAGATCCGATTATCTTGGAATTTTCAAGGTTTGTAAGAATTATTACAGTCTAGAGATGTCAAACGTGACAGATGGACATTTCATAAGAAGAAGGTGTTTTGTGGGTTGCGTGCCAGATGCATCCTACCCACGAAACACCGCTTTTTTCATCTGAAATGTCCATCTGTCGCGTTTGACTTTGACCGTTTCTTTCTGAACATTACCTTATCACGATGTGTACGATGGATGTATTTTAAAGGATCATTATAATATTTTGAATATCTTTTCCTATGGGGCCAATTTTAAAATTACGAAAAACAAATTATCTCATTGAAATGAAACTTTTAATGGATTTATCGAGTATATTTTACATTGTTCTAAACATCAGGTGATAAAATTATGTAAAATATACGCGATAAATCCGTTAAAATTTGTTGCATCATCTTCGGCCACATCGTCACCTACCATCAGGCGTGTTGGTGGTGAATCGTTATTCTACATATTACCTAAAGGTATATAGAAAGAAAAGACTGGCTCGTGTCTATAACACTTTACAAAACCTTTGTTTGTGACATCTCTATCTGGCTCTTAGAGATAATAACCCTTTCACAGTATCATTTACATCTCGCCAGACTGTCTAAGCGGCATTACTTGGTACCAACAATAATTATTCATTAGTTCAGTCTTCGCTCGACCTTTCATCACGACAC
Organism: Lycia hirtaria; assembly: GCA_947563715.1. Lineage (NCBI taxonomy): Eukaryota > Metazoa > Arthropoda > Insecta > Lepidoptera > Geometridae > Lycia > Lycia hirtaria. The sequence continues at coordinate 13,988,660 of OX387379.1, read as the reverse complement.
GGCTCGTTATGCCGCATTCAGCCCGTCTTATGTATATTTTAATAAAAGATCGCCCCGGGGAGGTTAACGTCTGGAATACAGTAAATAGGTATGTACGCGAGTCACTTTGACAAAGCTATGTGGTGTATCATTAGGAATGTCATTACGATTTGTTTTCAAAAAAATGCAACCTTATTTATTTTATTTAGTGACCAACTAACAAAGGTCTACAATTTCATAGTTTTTTTTTATTGTCGGAGATTTTTGGAATAATTTTATGACTTTGTATGTAACCACGCGCACTTATCCACGCCGATGCCGAAGGGTCGATTGATTTAAAAATACAATGACTGCGGCAAGTGCGGATGGATGGGGCATGTTGATTTAGTAGATATCTATTTACTCTAATCTTGAGAATTTCAAGATTTAAGTTTTCAGGAACCAAAGAAGGCGGCAGAGATTTCCAATCCTGCTACCGACAGGGAGTTACGCACTGAAAAGTTAGTTCAAGTTGTCAAAACTAAAATATGTGTGTAGTGTAAAACTCCTCCTTGAACTGTAATATTATCTCGAAACAGGTAGGTAAGTGAAACGAGCTAGCTACTCTAGATAGCTCGTTACCATATACGCATTTGCATGCATACGTGCCATTACCCAACAAGACGAATACAAATGCGAGAAAATGCGTGTAGTATGAAATCCACCCTCGTAAAATATACTCCATTCAATTTAGCGATTATTCATATCATGCCATTGAAAAGGTTAAACTTGTACCTGTATATTTATCTAAGACTAAATAGAGTAGGCTTTTGAGAACTACCCTCAACAATTTCTTTATACGATTGCACAATACCTTGATTATGATCCAATGTTATGGTTACATATATGGTTAATAAATAAAGCTTTTATTGCACTAACTTTACGTGAAAGCTCACTAATGGCCTTCATTACGTCTTTTAAAGTTGCTTCTGCGATGTTAAGAGACATTTTAATATTTTAAATTTAAAAAAATATAGGAGCTATTAACTAATAGCTCCTACATTTTTTTATTATTTTTCGCGGGGGGAGGTCCCACGCTTAGTTAAGCGTGGGACCTCCCCCTAACTCCCCCCGCGACTATTCAATCGGATAAGTAAAGGAATTCATCTTCAAATCAGTCAACCATTTCTAAATAACAATATTTTCAAGCATATATTTAAGTTGTCAAAATAATATATGATATATAATATATAATACTATATTCCAGTTATTCATATTGACCCAAATTATCGATAATTTTTTAACCGTCTTAAAAAAAGGAGGAAGTCAATTATGTTTTTTTATATATTTAATCCAAGCCCATAACTCCGTCATATAAACACACAGATTTGAAATATATATTGAACCGATTTTGATAAAATTCCTACAAGACCATCCATCAACACAGTGCCACCCAAAAAATAGAATTTCGACTGTTGGAAATCTTTTACGGCAAATCACTACTTATCAGATATTACATTTGAGTAATCATTTTCATATCCCAAAAATTCACTGCAAAAGTTGCAGTTGAACTGTAAAACAGTTGAAAGTGTTTTAGTTTTAGTGGTTATACGAATTAATTCGTTAAATAATTGAAATTTAATTTGAATGAACAATAATCGCGAAAAAAATCTAAGAAACCATCATTGCCCTTTAGTCTGGAATACAGTTTGCACATTATTGATTTGTAGTTGAATAGTCTGTTTACTTATAGTTATATTGACTGGCCTTGTGGCTCAGTTGGCAGTATGTCTGTTTGCCGAGCTGTAGGTCGTGGGTTCGATCCCCACCCAGGGCAAACATTTGTGTGATGAGCATGGATGCTTGTTCTGTGTCTGGGTGTTTCTATGTATCATATGTGTATATTTACACAAAATAAGTATGTATGTATTATATTTATTAGTTAATTAGTGATTATTAGTTATTATATTCTATCAGACATCTAGTTCCATAGTACAAGCTTTGCTTAGTTAGGGCTAGATGGTGTTATGTGAAATGTCCACATACCTATGTTTATTTATTGTGGCAAAAATTAGGAACTAACATCTTGGAGTATTTATATAATATAAATAATATTATGTGGTCTTAACTGACCAAAATAATGCAATAAGGACAGCAGCGCCTTCAATCCCACATTAGTTTTCTAACTGAACTGACCACTAAAGGACTTCTCTAAAAAGAGGTCTGCAATATGAGGTAAGGTTTAGGCTCTAGTCCAATTACTATTTAAAAATGTTTCCCTGTCTATGTCAATAGGATCTGGGTCGGAAATACGTCGAAAGCTTACAGCCAGTCCACACGGCGCGTTGCGTCGGCGTGTGTCGCGTCGTCGCAACGCAAATATTGTAGCGGATAGACGTCTTCGCAGTGGCAACGCCGGAACGTCACGACTAAACGAAATGAGCTTGCGTATGTCTTTCCTCCCATTAACGCACAAACAACTGAGCGCTGCCACTCCGGCGCGGGCGTCGCAATGAGTACACCCCCGCCCGCTTCGTCTCGGGGGCTGCAGTTCCGTCGTGTGTGCGTTGCGTCGTCGCAACGCGCCGTGTGAACACTATGATTATTAGTATGAAAAACGACGGAGCGATAGCGCTACGTCGACGCGACGCCGACGCAACGCGCCGTGTGGACCGGCTCTTATTACTCGGAAGCCCGTCCTTTGTCGCGGATTAATCGATCTATTTTGTTTTCAGCTTGGATTTTTGGAGCCAGTACTTAATTGGAGTTTTATTTGAGTTTGATTTCGACCCCGGCTGTTAACTTAGCAACTGAATTAATTGTGGAAACGAGTGGCGCTAAACAATAAAAATATAAATTGGGTTTCGATTAGTTAGTGCCTTTCGGACATAATTTAATCGATACAGTATCTAGAACAGACTGGAATATCAAATGAGTATTGACGTTTGTAGTAAAAAAAATACTACTCAAGTATCAACACTCTTATTATGTTAATGCGATTTACTTGAGGTTTTAATTTTAACCATCAGGTCTATAATTTTAAAGTTATTTAATTTATTTAAGTTATTTTAAGTTTTCGAATTAATAGTTAATTTCTTTTGTGCTAATAGAGAGTAGGAGGAGAACTAATAGATCTAGGTTTAATATAAAAGTTAGAAGTCTTGAAAGAGTAAGTTTGGTATGGAATTTGTTAAGTACCTACATTGTTTTTCTTTGTAAACAAGGTACCTATAACAAAACAGCATAGAAATTACATAACTACACTCAAAAATGCTCTGGACCAATGAAAGTCGAATGAAAATCTAGATATTCTGGGTATTTTCAAATGGCGAAAGAAAAGCTTACAAAAGCTTTATACATACAATCTTATCAAATATTTATACATAATTTATATATACAAGCGTATAAAATACCCGACTGAAGAAAAGAAAATGTTTCAATCTAATTTACGACTTCCTTAGGCCGTGTTCCCACCGACGTCGTCACGATTTTTTGTTGTTTAACAACTGTCATCATTCTTTTTCTTTATTCGAGGATAGGCTTGCGCTTGACCGTCAACTCACCTGGTGTTAAGCGACAGTTACGGTCTACGATGGAGCGCGCTTGCCTAGAAGAAACCTATTCACTCGCGATTTGAAGACACTTAGATTATACTTATCTATTCGGAAAGAATTCAGGAAGCGCATTGCACATTTTGGCAGTACGCACAATGAAAGTACAGCCAAAGCGTTTCGTACGTGTTTTCGGAATATCAACCATGTAACATAACGAAAAAATTATAACATGAAAAATTCGTAAACGACAGTTAATCGTGTTATGTTGTTTGTGAACAACTCCATTTAAACCTGTGATTTAAACATACAAGCCACGTCACTTCAAACTGCACGACAATTTGCCTTTACGACAGTGTGAACGCGCCCTTACGCGTGATACGCTGTTGAGTAGAGTTGAGTTTACGTTTTTTTGTGAGAAAATATACGCAATGTCTCTGTAAAAGGTTGCGAATGCACATTATTTAGAGTAAAAATCACTTATTTTTTAGGAAAATGTTCATTGGTTACAAGGTTACGAAAACATTTTTTTGCGTGAGTTGTATTTTTATTAATATTACAAAAAAAAAACTAATCTAACAACACCTCAAAATCGGTCAAGCCGTTTAGGCTGTAGGAGGTAATATAGAAACATACTTAAATACATACCTACATACATACATATAAACATACAATACACTCGAAAAACATAACCCTCCTTCTATCACAGTCGGGTAAAAAGGAGGAGTTTCTCAATTCTGTTATATTTTTTACACATAACTCCATCATTTATTAAGTCGATTGAAAAATCATTTTTTGTTTTAAAAAATGTCCTTTCAGATAGGTCCCATAGAAATTTTATCAAAATCACTTCAGTAATTTGGTTTTCAAGACAAAATGGCGCATTTTGAATTCGGTTATTACACTATGATAATTATTATCTCATACAAGTGGCGGGAAGACGCTGGATGCAAGCCGCTTCCAATCGGTCTTTTTGGAAATCCATGGAGGAGGCCTATGTCCAGCAGTGGACTTCTTATGGCTGAGATGATGATGATGAATTTCAAAATATCTCATTCAAAGACCTTATTAGAGGTTGCACCGAGCATGATTGGGATTACCTAGTTTCCACTGTGATGCGATTATAAAGAACAGAGCTACTATACTATTTGGTAGTATTATATGGGTGATGTAGCGTAAGGCAGCTGAGCTGGATTAACACATAACCATGTACGGAAGCCACTAATCCACGGACATGAATGCGGATTTCATTATATCCTACACCAAAACAAAGCGTTCCTCGAAGCACGGTTTCATAATTGTTGAGTCGGTAATCTTTTGATCCGGATCATCCATACCCTAGCAAATTGTCGTATCGAAGACAATGTTTTCATTGAAGCTGAGCCGAGTTTTTGTTACAATTGATTGTGCACACTTGATTGTGTTGAATCTAAAATGTTATAAAACCAAACTTTGTAGCTTTGCTGTGCTAAATTTCTTTTTTTTTCTATTTCACTCAGAAAAGAAAAAAAATACCTACTAGAAGTACAGTCATAGGTAGTATTGTCGCGTGGTCTCCCAAAATAGTAAGGCCACGCTCACCCGCAAAAGCAGCAATAAACAGCTTTTTGAAAATTTCCAAAAAAACTTGTAATATTAGTTCAAGCTCAAATTTTTTGTATGTAAAATGTTGGCTAGCCAACAGACCAACATTTTACATTTACATCATGTTGGGTTCTCGTAGTACAAACACACGATTGCTAAAAAGCGTCTCGATAGCTTTATTTTTTGAAAAATATGCCGTTTTATTAATTTTTTTTATTGATCTTCAAGTTGTTTAAAGCCACCAATACCAAAGTTACCATGTTAAGTAGTTAAGTATTATATACATTTTTGATACGTTTAATGCACTATTTTATAGTATTTTTTTTTTCAATAATTTTGCTTGCGAGCTGCCGTCACGCGGCGCGCGGCGCGGCGGTGTCGTACGTATTTCTATGCCACGTACATAAAAAAACACCGCGCTCAAGAAGTTGCGGGCTGAGGTAGCGTAAAACACATAAAGTTCTGGGGAAGCATCGCCTTAACCCACATCTTTGATTATTTTTTATCTGATTGAAATCACAAATAGCTCTGCCTCTACAATTTGATTTTTTCAAATTTTGTTATAAACCGAAGTAAAAATATTAAAAGTAAAAATTTTGAAAAACGCAAATCTAACTCTTAATTACTAACGAAGTATAACTCTTAATGGTTACTACCAATGACATTGTTCTAACCATATAGAAAATAATGATCAAAATCGGAAAATATTTAAGGGTAGAAAAGACTTATTGCCTGTTGGATGAAATGAACTGGGAATAGATCGCGTAAATATTTTTCACATGAGAGAATTCTAAAACTCGGTAACAGACGCAACAGTACAGCGCAAAAGATTCGTCAGCTTTGGATCCTCTAGAGCTGAATTAAATAATTTGCAAATATTTAAGTAAAGCAAGAATTACAGACGACACCATCGAAGACGCTTACGCTGACGCTGTTTTATAATTGTGGCTCCACCTACATACATATATATAAAATTATGTAATTATCTACTTGTACTATTTGTCGTTTTCAGCTACATAATAACATGCAATGAATGAATGTATTTCGGTGATTGTAATAACTGCTGGTGAGTAATTGTCGTGGCTCGAGTAGGTACGAGCCAGAATTAGTGCGCGGCGAAGTATATTTTTAAATAAAGATAAAACAAAGTCAATACCTACAACAGTCACGCTGCGCCATAGGGAATAGAATTGCACGCACGGTCGCTGACATTACCCAGACCTCCACATTTACCTGTCACTTTTCTACACTTACCAATTTCAGTTATACAATAAATACGTAGGTAGGAAAAGAAAAGGAACGGTAACAGTGTTAAAACTAGACATATTTCATAAACGTTGAATAGGCAGGTATAGTCGAACCGCTTAACTGAGTCTGTTCCTGAGGTATGGGAGCCGCACGGGAGGGTTCACATGTAATAGCAACGCTGACGTCACGCGTCATTTGATGTACCGTAATATAACCCCTCCCGTAGCGCTCCCATATCCCAGGAACAGACTCAGTTAAGCGGTTCGGCTATAGATCCAAAATTTACTAGATTGAACAGTGATTGACTAAAAATATGGAACCATGTAAATGGGTTCCGTTATTTTGAAAGCATATTGTTCGAACTAGCCAACATGGATACATCTAAAATGCCTCAGTATGACTTCAACAACTAAATAAGTATTAATAAAGCTTTATTAATAGGTACTTTAAATTTATAAATTTTCTGATAATTAACAACACATTACAGACAAGCCTCATGGCTCAGTGGTAGTATGTCTGCATTCTGAGCTGCACGTTGTAGGTTCGATCCCCACCTAAGGCAACCATTTCTGCTGAGCGTGGATGTTTGTACTGTGTAGGGGTGTCTTTGAGTATCATATGTATATTACAAAAAAAGTAAATACCTATATGTATTCTATCAGCCATCTGGTTCCCATTAGTAGTTTTTCTTATTTAATTTTTAGCTCCACAGACACCGGGGTCCGTGACCTTTGTCGGATTTACCAACTATTGTTAAATACATTGTTATGGGAAGTCAAAATTGTTCTTTTTAACTTACCTAAATTATTACTATATTGAGTGTATACCATGAGCAGACAAGCGCCCCGCAAGCAGCACCCGATCACGAGTATGATGCATGTGCCAGGCATCGCCCTCCTCAACCATATGATAGGGAAGAGGGCGACCCGCCACACGACGCCGCCGCAAGTGTCAATGTTCATGTTTATGTATGTGTCATGCGTAGGAGTACACAAGCCTCGGTGTGCATGTGAAACTCGTACTTTGCCGAATTTATTTAAATCGCATTATTCTGGAACGATCTATACGTGCTTTAAACTCAGGTGATAACCTTCTGTAATGTACTTCTTTAATTTCTAGTATTTACTCCAGTTTCTTGTTCAATACTCAAACATCTACGAAAATAAGCTCATTACGATGATGACGATGAAGCGTTGCTTCATATCTCTGCAACCTGATAACCGGAAGTAATCGGTACAAGATAGATCAAGTGGCAAAACAAGATTAGGGACGTCTCTGGGGGCGATAGATACTTCGTGATTGAATGCGTTGAAAACTCATGCCCCTGGAGATATCTCAAACTCGACGAGCATTAGTTCAGGACTTTGATTGATGATGTAAGTACCAAAAAATAGTCTGAAATTGAAATTGTCTCTCAAATGAAATGTTTTATTACGTCCTTACATCGCAGATTTTTGTGATATAAAAAAGAAACAATTTATTTCGAGTGACTATATACCCATTGACAAGAAAATTTCATTACAATTACAAAGTCATAATAGTAATATTACACACATAAGACAATTTATAACTACATATAAAAATCCAATAATCATATTAAATAAGATAAATTAAATTCAAATAAAACATAAAAATGCTTAAATGTTTTATGTAATCAATCAATTAGGTAATCAAAATAATTTTACAACTGATTTTTCGATTAGATAGTACTTATTTGGTCGTTGTTGCATTTGGTTGGTTCGATCTTTTTGGAAATCCACGGGGGAGGCCTTTTGTCCAGCAGTGGACTTTTTATGGCTGAGATGATGACGAGTATTTATTTTTGGTATACCAAGAATTTAAATTTGTCGATCGTTAAACAGGACATGGAAGAATAAGTAATTCCTCTATCAGTGAATATCTTTGTCTATCGCTGATCATCATCATCATCTCAGCCATAAGAAGTCCACTGCTGGACATAGGCCTCCCCCGTGGATTTCCAAAAAGACCGATTGGAAGCGGCTTGCATCCAACGTCTTCCCGCCAGCGCCTTCCGTCTTCGTCTATCGCTGATACGGCCAGATTACTTTTATTAATTCAGATGACAGTTGTCGATTGTACTATGAAAACAAAATGTTAATTCAGATTTTTATATTAAGTATTATACTCTAAATTCACAACACTACACGTCAAACAAAACGTCACGCATCGTTCTGTTAGACATAGGTACATGTGTTCTTAGTACCACATACAGTAAATTACATCTCTAACGCATGTATTTCCAATAAATTGGTTTCACTTATTGTCTGAGTTCTAGGTTAGCATTGAATAAAATAAGATCAGATATCTATTCACGGTATAAATAACATTGAAAAATTTACAACAGTTTAGAAGACGAATAAACAGCCTATTATTTTCATTCCATTAGGACATTTGTATCTTAAAAATGAAAAATCAACCTTTAGTAAATAAAATTGAAACATTTATCCAGCTGTGCAAGCAGGAGGATAACGTTTTTCTTGTGTTGAAATCTTTGAGTGCTGTTATCTCATTCTGCTCCCACACCGAAGTAACTAACGCATCCTACCTACTGTGTCTACATCAACTCGTAGCCATTTTTTTTTTAAATCACAACAATTTCCAAGCCTACATACTCGTATATGTGATGGGATTAACTAATCTAAATACTAAAGTATTTTATTATTTATTTTATGTAAAGGGCCTCTCTTGAAACACCTGATGCAACAGAGGTGGAACAATTATGCCAGCGACCCAAAGCTGTGCCCCGTTATTATTATTATTATTTTTTTAAACCAACAGCTTATAATTTACATTTTAGGAACTTATAATTGCTTAATTTAATGAAATTTGCCATAATAGGTCTATCTTAGTAATTATTTCTAAAGAAATGGGCGGAGAGAAAAGTTAAACTAAAGTTATCAATGATAAAAATACAGATATATAAGTAATATTTTAATATACATATTTATATATATATATATATATACACACTTATATACATACACGTATACACTCAATCATCACTTTTAATTATCACTTATATAATTATCGATACGTATAAATTAGTTATACGTATCGATAATTTTAAAGTGATAGTACCTATTATGCTGTCATAATATAACTGTTATATTATAACTAACTGTTAGCATAATAGGCACTATAGCTAAATAAGTTTAATTAATTTATTACTTAACATTCTGAGTCAATAACTCAACAATTTGGTGCCTAAATTTGTGTCTAGTGGTGTTATATATGTATATCTAAGCTTGAAAAATGGTTATCGTAAGTAGTACACAAACGAGGAATAAAATTGAAAATTTTAAGGAGCTTTGCTGGTTTGAGTAGGCTGACGGGGGGAAATGCACAATACATAAACTCCAAGCGGGGCGTCAGGGCAGGTATCACCCTCACTTCAAATTAAAATTAGAATTAGGGCCTCTCTGTTGGCTTCGGCTTCATTGATGCCTTTGCCCACCAAAGCACCGGGATAGACCTTAGATACTATGGAAATTAACCTATGATATACATAGAGAAACCTACTTGCTAGCCCTTGCAATTATAAGTTGAAACAGCGCCTATCATCAAAGCTCATTTTGATTTTTCTTAAAACGCAGGTTTTTTGTTTTGAAATTAATTGTACTTACTTGTTTGCTGTAATAACTACTCATACTTAGTAAGATTTCAGCTCTTTGTTTAATGAGTCTCATTGTCATGTGTCACTCTAGTTAACGACATAGAAGCTATTTTAAAAGTTAAGCCTCTGTAAGTAGGTACCCGGGTGGTTACACGACAAGTTACTACGGTACTAACCTACTTATTTTAGTTAGGATTATTTGTAAAGTTAGGCATTCGACGCGTACAAATAGGTAGGTATAGCAAATACTATCTTGAATTAAGTATATCACCGCAATTAAGTTAATAGTTAATCAATTTTTAAACGCTGCCAAATATTTTTCAATAATTGGCGCCGGAGAAGCAACTTTGGCGTGGGTAGCTAAGGGTATCAAGAGGTGTGTTGCTATTATTATCTATTATACTATAGTAATTATTTTGGTTTATTTATGACAATAAAGTTTATCTTATCTTTTTAACTGGGACGGTTCTGCTTATAATTAAAGATATAACTCATGACCAATTGTAGATTTAGAGTACAGAAACCGTCATGATACCGTCACCGTCATCATGGTCATCTTACTCTGTGACGGAAATTAGGCGCAACTTTATTGTATATACGGCACTACTCGGACGTCTGCCAATACATGAGTCGCAAATTCATTCACTTGTCAATTTGATTTTGACATGTTATCTTACAGATATTAGCTCGTTTTCCTCACTCTGGCCATAACGACTTCCGCATTCAAATTCACGGTCGGTCACTCCTATTTCAGCTCATATTTTTGTATTATAACGGTCATTCCCGTTTTAATCAACATAAAGCTTATAATGACAGCCCACCGTGGGCCTGATCCATTGGTTCCGAACGGCCCATTCCGAATTTACGAGGGGCCATGTTCTTCAAACGACAGATCCTTTGCCCGACGTCGATACACGCAGTTAATGAAAAGCAAACTCGTCTTTTTATGATGTGATAGTTTGATGTCATAAAACAAGTGGAAATCGGGCTAGAAGTGCTTTATATCTTTTGAATTTCTTATAATTTTCACACTACGCGAATTGCGTACGCAACGCAGTACGACGCGCATTTGCCATTTAAATTTTCACACATAAAAATCGATCGAGAGCGCCTTTTTTATTTGACTTAATTTTTATCTTTAAGAATTTTTTAATCAAAATCATTTATTTTTTCTTTTCCTTTTTAGTTATGTAACACTATTATATTATATTAATGTATTCTGAGTTCTAGGTCCAAAATGTTACAAATTTTTCGTAAGTAATTTTATAACTTCAAAAATGTCGATGAAAATAAAAGCAAGCAAGACATAGGCGAAATAAATCTATGTTTTACCTCTAGCTCAGCTCTTAAACTTATAAATTTTCTTTGAAATTAATAAGTTTAAAGTTTAAGTTTTATAATCCGGTTGTTTCATGGTAGTGGTTTCAATTAGGCTCAACCTACACTAAAATAATTAATAATAAAAATCGAATAATGTAATCGAATAAAATAAATAATTATTTTTCTTTTTATATGGATATAAACGCACACTCAACAATCCCCTTAAACACTAGAATCACCTACGATATTACCTATATCATACGGCGTCTGTGTTTCTCGATACCAATTTATTATCCGAATACATTTTGTTGTTTAAAGTTCAGTGGAAATAACTAAGTAAGTAAGCAGGTAACTAAGTAACTCTCCCATTTTTACTATTGTAATTCAATATAGTTACGTGAGCGCCTCATTAATATTTAATCACGGACATCGCATTAACAATGCAAACGTAACATTTCATGACGTATTTATTACAATGAGACAACTCCAGACCTATTTATGTGACCTAGTTTTCTGAAGAACCTACGTCATTCTTTGGCCAAATACCAATTTTTGTAAAGTCAGCTACGTCGTTACCGCTGTATGGTTAACGCCGCCCTGTCTACGAATTTCGTAGCATGTCGTAGAGTACCGATCGTCGACCGTAGCAATGTCTACGGCGATAAAAACGTTTTACGTAACAAAATTAGATTATTCTATGTGTTTTTGATATCGTTATGATCGTAAGTCACTTATTTTTTTACATCTCTAACGTAGGTAACAAGTAAAAAATGATTGTGTAAGAATAGTATGACGTCAACAAGAAAAAAAAAACACCAACAAATCGTTACTTTCATCTATTATTTCGTGTATCATCTCTGTCAATTTGAAATACTGATTTGGTTTTAGAAAATTTCAAATTAGCAGACAGTTAGATTCTTAGCAAAGTATGCGCGGACGCGCATAAATGGGCACCATGAATAAATCAGTTAATTCATTCTTTATAGATTTCGATCCACTTAAATTTCAAAAAGCTTTGTCAGCGACTCCACTCGGTCTACAAAATATTGCATTTAGCATAAAGTACATAGTTCTTGGTTTTGGAAGTTATATAGATAGATATAGAAAAAAAACTTACATTTGCCGCTCCCACCGCAGTATCGATTGGTACCACGAGCGCGGTCCCACGGCCGCGGGCTCGGCACGACACCACTAGCCGTCCAGCAAAGCAAAACAAAGCAAATGAACACACCACTGGAACGTCCACACTATTCCAAAGGCGACCGGCGAGAGCCGCGTCCGTTCACTTGTCGCATCTACTCAGAACAAAACTTTGAAAGTAAAGAAAAGGCTCAAGCGACCGAAAAAATGTTTGGAAAAAAATTAACAAGGAAAATAAATATGTTTTAAGGTTGAAACGAAGGAGCGCGGCCGCGGGAAAGTTTTATGTCGCTTTTCGTCCCTCCATAGCGTAGCCGCGCACCGGGAGAAAGTTTTCAGCGAGAAGTCGAGAGGCGAGTGTGCTTTTGTTACGCAATTCACTGCGGCGCGAGTCCGCCAGGGGGCAGCGCGCACGCGAGTGGCGCAGTGGCGGGCATGCGCACTACTGCCCGTCCGCCGCCCGCTTGTCGACACACACACAACTATCATAAATCTTTCTCTTTGATACTTTTCACCGGTCGTTCTTCTACATGGAACGATATGAGCCTGCTTTGGGATGACTTAATTCGTACTCTTGTTCCCGGAGTGTATAGTTAAAACTATACCTAGATTGATATGAAAACAACTTCATCATGTATTCTATAGAATAGAAGTATTGTCCCCGTTAGGTATACGAAGGAAAGTCAATAGGTCCGCCCGCGGCGTCGCCGCCGGCTGAGGTCAGGGCGCCAAGAAATCGCGTGAAACTCGATAATAGCAAGCCAGCAGGTGAACACTATCTTCGATCTCGCTTACGAAATTACTTAACTTTTTACTTTTATATATATCCAAATATTTACTGTAAAAATTTGCCTACATATATAACTACGTAAAAAGCTCTTACACCTGCAAGACCTATCTTAATATTGATATAAGTATTAATAATTAATATAAAGACGTAAGGCATAGAGCATAAAACGTAAGGTAAGCAGACACTATTATATAATTCTTAATTTCAGTTCTTTACACCACAGCTACATCATTGACCGAGGTATACAGCCAACGAGTACGTATAGGTGAGGTAAGAACGAATATGGGGGGTACATAGATCCGCTGTTAATTTTATTAGTTATGTATCTACACCTTCGTTTTTCAGAAAAGCCTTCGTAAGAGTAACTAATCTCATTATCTACAGCTTAGAATAATTCTTAGTTCATAAGTCTGGAAAAATATTTTTAGGTAGACAATTTGGACTAATCATGGATGGATACCCATCCATCCTTGGGATCTCAGGGTTCAGGTTAGTTGGAGTCAAGCTGTCCAGTACCTAGACTGTTTCAGAGTCTAGACTAATAGCTATAACTAACCTACTTTTACTGTAGAACGAATGTTTCCTTCCTATCGATTGCAGGGACCTAACAAGGTCTTTGTACCAACAGAAGATAAAATCGCTCCAACTTTACTCACGAAAAATGAATAGCACCTATGTCTTTGATGTTAGATATGTACCTACGAGTTACAATCTAAATAGGTACGTAACGTACCTAAACTTTGAATTATTATCTTGCGTTGTTAACTAAATGTGCCATGCGGTTTTAGTAGCATATCATAATATATACTGTTTTTATTTTCCAGAATAAAAAATGGCATGTTTTAATTTAGGTTAATAAAGCTATATCTTCATACTAAATTCTATTTAAATCTGTTAAGCCATTTGAGGAGTAGAGTAGGCGAACATGACGTGACATTTCTACTTTTTGAAATGTCGTTTTTATTGATTCGTGTTAGCTATATGGAAACTTATCTTTTGATACTTTAAAACCAGTCAAAGTGCTTGTTTTTATTCTATAAAATCGACTGCTATACATTAATAATCTTTCCAAAAGCCACTTATTCCATAGGTAGGTATTTGTTTCCTGATATTTGTAAGTTTCATTACAAAAAGCTACTTTTAAAATATAAAAACACCTCGGACACAACAATTGTAAAAAGTGGAAAAGTGGCGTTCTATTCACTTATTCCTCGTTTAGCAGTTTACTTAAATTTTCGTATTAAAATTTATAATATTAGTATGAGTAATGAGATGTAATTTAACGAATAACACAATACAGTACCTCAACCTCGACTATTTTAAAATAGCTTTGGTACCTAACCTACGTAAAGTGAGAGCGTAGAGTGTAGGGTTCATGCGGGCAAGCTCGTCACGTATCGTTCTGGACAAACTCATTGAAATATTTATTGCTATCGAACCGTTTCCTACAAAATACAGCTAGAATGTGCTACGTAAGAACTATAGCCAGGATATGCGGCTGACCGAGTTTTATAGGCGCCGACAGCTCAATGCCCTGGGACGCTTTTGCATTGTTAATTAGCACATTTAAAAGTTACAACCGATCCATACCTACTGTTAATATATCAGTATATCAGTTGGCAATCAATATTCGATGTGTGAATGTGGTTCTTTAACCGATTTCAAAAAGGAGTCTTTGTATGTACTAGATATGCTCCTCGGTTACTCGAGCTTTAGAGACGGCTGAACCAATTTGATTATTTTATTTTTTGTTTAAAATTGTCTCTATATTTTCCAGCTAGTGTACATTTCATAACTGCAGGATCTTATGATGGGATCTAGGAGAAATCGAGGGAATTCTTCCAATTATAGCGATTTGGAACATTTATGGTTGTATCAATAAATAATAATAAATAAATAAATATTGGACTTGAAATATTGGAATAAATAAAAAGTGGACATTTCACACAACACCATCTAGGAAACTAGATGGCGGGTTAAAGTCAACGAGCACTCCGACCGAGATATACCATACCATAATAGATATACCAGCACGCATTACTTATATCACGAGTGAAGAGATTTCTTCTAGACAAGCAGGCACCATCGTGGATCTTAGCATCGCTCAACATCAAGCGAGGTGGCGGTAAATCATCAACGATTTAAAAATATGTTAGCTCTGCCACTCGAAAGTACCTACCAACAATGTACGAAGGTACCATTGGCCACCAACTCGCCTGATGTTAAGCGACGGTGTGGCCGAGCCTTGTTTTATCAGCCTTGTTTGTACAAACTGTCCCACTGCTGGGAACGGGCCATCTTCTCATTGTGAGAAGGGTTAGGCCATAGTCTGCCACGCTGGCCAAGTGCGGGTTGGCAGACTTCACACATCTTCAAGATCATTGAAAACTCTTACCGCGACTTTACACTTGTGCCGTGAATTCACGGCGCGAATTCGCGGCAAAGGCGCACCCTCCACATTCACGGAGGTCACTCATTTGTGCCGTGAAACGGACGTCGAAACTGCTGCTGCGTTAACTTTGTTTGATGTGGCAACATATAACTATTTACACCTACAAAATAAGAAAATCGTTCGAAAGCGTTGGAGAAAAAGGAGTTGATGGATGACTGAAATATATCGTAACCGATCGATATTAATTTGAAAACTAATCCTTATCCAGGAGTCATAATTTTAATTTATTATTATGATGTGGATGCTTCGAGTCCCACAGTATACGTTCAGCGTGAAAATATTTCAAAAAGCGAATTTCTAATTCACTATCTCAACTTATATTAATCCGATGCGCTACCATTTAGCTTACACGTCCATGCGCATCAATAGTCAGGAGCAAACTGGCACGGTGCCGTGAATGTGGATGTGCGCGCGTGAACGAGGCGCGAACTGCCGCGAACCCTTTGTCGCGGGACAAAATACCGACTTAGATCGGTTAACAGGCGTGAACGGCCGCGAACGCCGTGAAAACCCTCCACACTTATGTTCACGCCTGTTCGCGGACGTTCACGGCACAAGTGTAGAGCCGCAGTCAGACATGTAGGTTTCCTCACGATGTTTTCCTTCACCGTTTGAAGTTGGTGGCAATCAACAATACGCACATAACTTCGAAAAGACAGAGGTGCATGCCGTGGGATTCGAACCCAGGACCTACGGATCGCAAGTCAGACGGTCTCACCACTAAGCTGCCGGAAACTCAACTAAACTACTTAAAATCATAATAAAAAAATAAACACATTGTAGTGCATAAAATTCCAAAAGCCAGAGTTCCATTTTCAAATGTTGTAATTACTTTTTAAATATTGTAAGTATAATGTAAGTGGCCAGTTCCGGAAACTTAGAGAACTTTTACGGCATACGGAGGGCGGTGCATAAGAACATTGTTTCATCATTTTGTTTGTTAACAAGAGCTGCTGTCTTTATTTATTTTGTTAATATAAATTTAAAATTTAAATAAATAAATTATAAAATTTAAAAAAATATATAAATTTAAAAATAATTAGTTCACACTTTTTGCCGCTATAGTTCTTTATCCAAACAAAGTTTATTAATAATGTAACCATAAGTTATTTAATAATCGATTGTAGGTATGTATTATATATCTTTTGAATGTTTCATGGTCTCTATAAACTAGAACATAAGTATTTTAGTTAGGTAGTTTAACGATCCTCATACAAGTGGCGGAGACGATGGATGCAAACTGCTTCCAATCGGACTTTTTGGAAGTCCATGGTGGGAGGCTTAATGTGTAGCAGTGGACTTCTTATAGCTGAGATGATGATGACTAACGACAATAGGAAATCTACGGGAAAAATCAGCTTTCTATAGAAGACGTTTATTGAAAAGCTACAAAATGTATGGAACGGTTACTGAACACAACATTAATGAAGGGGTATAGACGAACTAGTTTTTGAGCACTTCCTGTTAGATAACTACATAGATCTACGACTGACCACCAACTCACCTGATGTCTTAAAATAAAAGTTGTTTCTTTTATTACACAGAAGAGTGTTATACTTAAGAAGGTGCTAATAATAAAATAATCCTGTATAAAACTATTTTCAAGACCGAGATACTAAGTAAACATCTCAAATAAATAAAACTCAATTTTATTTACACACTTTATTGAATTAACATAATGAAAACAAACATATAAGTCATATCATAAAATATGTAAATGAACCTCGATTACAGTACCTACACTGTAACCATAATACAACATTTACTTACAAGAAATATAACTTTAATCAATTCACAAAAGATAGATATGTCGACATTACATTGATATTTGCAAGATATGACAAGCGAATTACTATCCCTGTGTGTCACATACAATAATTAATGCAAGGAAAACTGGGGCCCAAATCTCGACACGGCTTACCATTTGATAACATAAACAAATGAATCGAAAAATTTCGCTGTGGTAGGACGCTTGTCTAAGTAGGTAGGTATTTTTTCTTTCTGTAATTTTGTTATTATGTGGTTTTTAATAAAGTGTATCTATCTTATCAGATGTGAAATGTCAAACTACATATTTTGTATAGAAAATATGCATGCAAGAATGGTAGCACACATATTTATTCTTTAAAAAAGCACTTGCTGTGTTTTAATAATCCTGCCTGATGTAGATATATGATATTGTAGCATACTTTTTCATTCTTTCGTGTAACACTTTGTGGTGACGCGACGCCATGTCAACAGCCGATCTGTCAACCGCATTAGGATATTTCACACCAAAAACTTTGATGCATTAACAAAACTTAAACAAAAATTTAAACAAATTTAAACTTTAAATACAAACTTTTAGGTGACACCTAAAAGTTGAAATTTGTATTTTAAGTTTAAATTTTAAATACAAATTTCAACCACGGTAAATATCCCGTTAATAATAATAGTGTTTTAATGAATGACCGTGATAGTTTAAAAAAGTGTTTTATTTTATAGATGTAGAAATTTAAAACTTTTTGACATAATATAAAATAATATAACACATATTTATGTACATTTTAAATATAACGCAAATGTTGAAATTAGTTTCAACAAAAGTGTTTTATGGTTCTAAGTTTCGAATAAAAGCATAAAATCAATAAGTAAACACTTCACATATATACACAGAGAGTATAGATACATCTAATAAACTGAGGATTTTTAACAAGACTACAGAAAAAAATTCAACAGGGCCTCAAGGCTGCTAAGTGAACATCACTCGTTCGCCGCTCGCTGATACGATTTAAAGACAATTTTGACGAATTGCTAGTCTATTACTATATAAATAGACTAACAATTTGTCAAAATTGACTAAAAAAAAGCGAGTGATGTTCACTTAGCAGCCTTGAGGCCCAGAACACAGCTCTACACGAGAGATAGGGATTTGTGAGCCTGTTTCTCCTTGCATGTCCAATAGTGAAAATAAATAAACAGATTTCACGTAGCTTGAACGGCTTCAGTATATGCATAACAACTCAAAAACTATATTCAATTACAAACATTAATATGTGTCCTGGCTAATGTGATCTGAGAAACATTGATTTCACACAAAACACATACGTGACATATAATATTGTAGAGTAACATATATTTTATGCTAGCTATTGTAAAGCCCCCTACTTCTTAGTATTGTCAGATGTCGCAAGTACTAACATGATCATTTAAATGTTGTTAAATGTATCATGTAGGGGGAAATGGTGCCTACTTAATAATACGAAACTCCAATAACAATTTAATAAAGATTAATAAGCTCTTATAGATACATCAGAAATTAGGATATAAGGCTGCACTGTTAGTTATTAAAAATAATGTTTAATAATAACAACTAGCAGTGATGCCTCATGTACGAGTACAACGCAGTGCGTAACCAAACGAGTAATACACTCGACCATTTCTGAACAGTGCAAACACAGAGTGGTAAATATCCGGTTTCTCAAATTAGAATACCTCTGTAGAAGCGTCCCAATGTTAAGTCGGGAATACACATGCCGGTACAAACATTGATGGACTAATACCCTAACTTACGCTACCCAATCTTACATACCCTCGATTCATGAGCCAAGATTTTTTTAACCCTGAATCCAGGGCCAGATTCTTATTAGATCGCTCTGATGCGTGATGTAGAAAACCGAAGATCTTGCTAGACAATTAAGATAATAGGTTGATAAGCAGACTTAATAAGAAAGTTACAAGCATTTTAATTTCATGTTAGACAGAGAGCACACGTTGGAAAAAGATGACGGAAGATTACGCCATGCATAATGTCCGCCGCAAAAATTCAATAAAAACTGGTGTTGCGCGAGAGAGGGACAGAGCATCCCTTAAAACATTATATCTCGGAAGTTTATTGACCATATATTATATATTAAATAGAGTAACATTTAATTAGGATAACAATTAAAATTATAATACTTATGAAATACAATTCATGCATATTCCCCAATTGTCTACGACAGACTTTCTCGACCAGGGATAGATTGATAGAAAATGGTTAGACAGGCAGATAGCAGTGACTAGAAATAAAATAGGAATATCCAGCTGAATATCGTATCAACTGAGAACTGCAGATAAAAGTGTTTAATAAACTAGTAATAAAATTATTTATCGTACATTTTTCCATATGAAAGGAGAAAACTTATTTTTATCGTGACGCAGTTAGTAATACATATTTATGCGTGAACAGTGAATTAATTTGTACTCCTTTGTTACACAATATACAGACATGTGTTCCCGACTTTACCTGCGAAACCTACCCAGTTTATGTTAGTTGGATTATGCTTGTTCATTACATTTAAATACAGTGATTGTTTACAATGATTAAGTATTCAAATAAAAAAATAAATGCTTATTGAAATTACAGCAGTGAAATCAGAATATAACATTAAATTTGACTTTTTGAGATTGATTTCTTAACTACGTATCAGTCAATTATTACTAATTTTAATTCTAAAATAATGTTATGAAAGTTGATTAGTGAGGTTATGTTTGCTGCACTTTTTTTTAAATTGTCCCAATTTAAAATATTAAGTACAATATTAAATAATGTGCAAAGTGACCGATAATGATGTAATATTTTATTGATATTAATTAATTTCATTTAATGAGTTGCATAGACTTTTATAAACAGAAGATATATTTTGAAGTTTATATATGAAAATTAATTATATTGATTACAACTTTACATTTCTCGAACATATCAACTAGAAAAGAACGCACGATAGTGCAAATTAAATCCATTCCAAAGGTGTAAGCGAACAAGTTTGGACCTTGTGTTTAGAAATATAATTTACCCTGATTATTGCTACTCAGATATATCTACATATGTATTGAAACATGTAAAAGATAATGAAAAACAATAATTTGTATATTGCCCAGTAAATGACACAACCCTTTCCATTATACCCAAACGTCTCAACCTGTATGTTTATTACGATAAAGTTTTATGAACAAAAGCTTATATTATTTATGAAGAAATTTAGCAATACTACGAATATATATATATATATATATATACATAAAAAAAATAAGTATATGTGCTTAATTGGATCTATTATACCAGAGTAGGTATTGATGACCGCATCATGAAAATAATACAAGATCTCTCAATCAGCTAGAAATATTTAACTGAAAATACCCTACGAATACATTTCGATAAAATTGAATACATTACAATTTCATTAAATTCGACCCTGTTAATGAAGGCTAATTACTAATATTTTTGAATAAATAAAACATACGACGTGCGCTGTGTTGAGAATGAAAAGAAAAGTACCAATTTTTAGTTCGACGCAACAAAAATGGGTCCTACACAAATTCAGTATTGTTTTTTCTAAAAACGTTTACTGTATGCTTTAGTATGTCTTCATTATCTTATGTAAGTACTGACGTAATTGTGTAAATATAATACATACGTACCTACTTACCTATACATATAATAAAATAGCATGCTTTGAATTCATTCGACATAATTGTTATTGTTCGAATACTTTGATTACGACAACGAATTATTAAATATGTAAAAATTAAATTAAAATTTCCAATAAATATAAAATATTTTCGCGACGGCGTTCTTATAACAAATAATATTGCTTATCGAAAAACATAACAAACTAAACATATTTTACGAAGCCTAGCTTACGTTAACATTCAGAATATTGAGCAAATCAAAACAGTAACAATAATGTATTTAATTAACTATTATGTGTATTCTAAATACGAGTACGATGAAGATTAATATTGATCGCGGTGAATATTATAAAATATAATCGAACATAATACACGAGACAAAAATTATCTATTATAATATTATCTAATTTATATTTAAAATTGCATTGTACTAAGTTTTAATATTGACAACACCGATAATCTAATACTTGTATTATTAGATATTTGCTTTACTCGTGCCGTGTGGCCCTTCTCTTCGCACTAGTGTAGCGTGGAACTACAAGCGCACACTACTGCTTGCTACTACCTTCCTCTATACGGTTCCGCGTATCTATACCATCACTTGACATAGCTTTGCGCACAAAAGTGCACTCCCATTCAATCACAGCTATTTTATCTCTCCTTTTTTAGTAATAATGTATACCTACTATGTATGTATATAGTTCAAACTTATTTT
This sequence comes from Lycia hirtaria, assembly GCA_947563715.1. NCBI lineage: Eukaryota > Metazoa > Arthropoda > Insecta > Lepidoptera > Geometridae > Lycia > Lycia hirtaria. The sequence goes on along the minus strand of OX387379.1, from coordinate 13,966,835 downwards.
CTTCAGTTACACTATCGAATACCTCTAAACCTGTGTGGTTCTTACCTTACGAAGCTCTATACATTCTCTTAATTGCAATTTAGAACTATTAATAATTGATTTTATCAAAATTTATTGCTAAGTCATATTTAGTTGTAATAAGCGGAGACCACACGAAAATATTTTTCAAAAGTTTCGACGATTATAAATAATTTGTATAACTCAAAAAGATTCAAATAAAATTTTGACTAGAATTTATATAATTTCAATAGTGTCTTTTAGAAAAATTTGACTAGCATTATTTATTAAAAGAATTAAACACACGAACCTCTCAAAATTTGTAAAACGAACACTCCAATCCTTGGCAGACACAACTTTGGCACAATCATTCCTTTACAAGTGAAATACAGAAGGGGAAGACTTCGGGGATATTCAACAATATTCATGTAAAGGGATATGTCTCGATTATTTAAAATCTAATTGCGATCTTATTACTAGGGTGCAAAATTAATAAGTAAATAGTGGATAATATTAATAATTTTCAAATTTGACACGTCAGATCTTACTCGACTCCAAAATCGTATTTAAAAAATACAAGAGTAAACGTTTATGTTATTAGCTACACATAGAGTACAGCCGAAACCGTGTTGGCACAAGATCTCACACTGTCGTGGCACAACTCGCCTTCTAAGCAAACAATGTTCACTGGAAAGCTTCGAAACAGTGGTCCTATATTACCTTATTACGCTACCTTTTAATCCTAGATTTTTTTATTATTTTTTAAGTATTGTATGCAGATTACCACAGGACTATCTAAACGACAATCTAGACTAAATACAATGAGCAGTCCGGAGAGGGTAATAAAATAATTCAAAATAAACCGTTTCACATTAATCACTAAACATTAACTACTCTGATAATAATTTAGCATAAATCCACAACATTATTAATGTTAAACAAACTTCAACAATCTTTGGTTTTGTTCCCATTATATATATATTTATTCTTCGACTCAATGTTCCCTATCGGCTGATGCGACACATAGCGTACTCCTTAGAGATCTCCATAGTTCGAAAGTAAATTAAATTAGAAGACTATCACATTTAGCAACACTATTTTATAACTAACGTCTTTTTGTATTCTTACCACAACTTTTGTTTAATATGAAATGTTTACGTTCGCCTCTGTCTCCATTTTAATGTAAGTTTCTTAAAGGATTTGATCCCACCGGTTTCGTATTGCCGCGTCGCGTCCGCGCGGGACGCGGCGCAACTATTACTGTAACGCCTAATCTCCAGGTCATTACGATTATTTTATTTACAAATATTGTCTTTAACCCTCTCACTCTGTTCGCTAAACTAACTCTACGCTACGGCAGCGGGTCCGATGTCGGCAGAAACGCGTCTACATCTACCGTGCATCGACACTCGATTTTAATATATTTTGAACATTCGTGATCAGTATTCAAAAATAAATCCAATAGACAATTGATACACTCGACCGCTTATCCCCATAGTAAATTCGATCAGCTCGGCTAACTCCCGTCACAGTCCGTCAGCGGTGGTCCCTGCGAGCGGAGTGCGAGCCGTCGCCGGCGGCGCACCGTCCGCGGGTACACCGCTCGCGGGTAATTCAATTTTTTTAAATCGCAGTCATTAAATTTTTCATAATTACATTTCTTAAAATCCCTAAGCTTTTAAACGTCCCTCGCGACTCATAACGTCCGATACGCTCCGCATAGATCAATTAAATACGCACAATGGAGAATAAATATAAGAATATCTAAAATACTTATAAACTCGTAACAAATGTAAACATACGTTCGGCGAGAATATAATGAATCGCCGATGGATTCCGTCCACCGCTCGCCGCTAGAGGGCGCGCGCGGGGGTCGCGTCAATGTTTCAGGAAGTATACGGGAGCCAGGGCTGCGTAGAGCGGCGCGGGCGCGGGGTGCGCGGGCGGCGGGCGCGCCAGCCGGAGCGCGCTCGCCCGAGGGCCGCTCAGCCCCATTCAATGGATCGGCGCCTTCACGATGTGGTTCGGCGCAATGTAGTGGTACCCGGGGAGCGGCAGCCCCGCTGTCTCCATCGTGATCCTGCAACATCACGCCGCGCACGTTACACGACACCGTAACACCTGCCGTTACACAACACCGCGACACTTTCCTCATTATCTATTGAAAGATTGGTGAATCATGATTCGAAGGCGAACTGGATAGCACGGAAATGGAGAAAGGAAATGAATCGTGGGTCAAATCAAAAACACTAGTCTGTATTGACGGATTTTAGTTGATGTATGTTCATTAAAATGTCAAGTTGGAGCGCTAGGGTGTAAAGTAAATGTAAAGGAAGTCTTACCAGGAGATTGGATGATCCGGTGAGCTGTGGGATGTAGGTCTTGATGGAGCAGAATTCATCGATACAGATAACGCAGGAAATTTTGGCCTGGGTAGGTAGGTGTCGTGGGTGCTCGACTAGGAATCTTGGTTTGGACCATTGTATACCTTATTTACCTGTACTTAATATTCAAATAGCAATGTTAGTTCAAGCATATACGGACAGAAAATGAAAAGCCGATTTTAACTATTATTTTATTAGGAAGTACTTCAAACAATACACTTTTGCTTAAAACTTCTAGCGATTATTATGAAACCTGAAACATTATGAAACTGTAGTCTTGGAAAATAATACGATTTTTTAAAATAAGAAAATTACATCGTTGCGTCTCTTAAAGACCTATTTAAAACATACGAATTGGACCTCCATTTTAAATTCGCACTAATTAAAACATTACACAGGCTCCGTGATCGTTTTCTATCTGACTATGTCGTTTATTAACTAATTCATACGATCACCTGGCGTGCCTTCCCTAAAGTATTACATATATAAACAGTCCAAAATGAGAATCGTAAGCTTACTTCATTTACGCAGTTCAATATTTCGCTATGCGCTTAGAAGGCGATATTAATATTTTTCATCATGCGAATTTCAGTGTCTCCTTTAAAAATTTGAACTATTCGTTTACAGGATAAAACTGCTATTAATATTCATCAGTTCGAAAGTATTGAAAATTTGTTTCAGTGTACACTGAAATACATCCAGAAACAGTTTTATTATTGTATACCGTAATTAAAAGAGTACCACAATACTGTTTTTTTTTAAACATTTTAAATGTATTTCAATATTTTAATTTTTAAATGTACGCAGTACCATACAAACACTGTTAAGGTACTCCTGGTCGCTCTTTCCAGCTTTATAAGTACTTAGAAAAATGCCATTTATATCGAGAACTAGCTACAAAAAACACTAATATAATTTTTAGAAAACACTATATTACTACCAGCTTAACGTTTCCGAAATATCATGTAAAATACATCGAATTACAGACAAATTTTTGGCCACTCAATCCCGGAAATAATGAATAACGTTAACATTTTTAACTCAATTATAATTACTATAACTAGATAATTTTAAAAAGCTACCAATTCAAGTGTTCAAAGAAGTCTGGTGCCACGACAATTATTCATTATACCAGGGAGTGTAAAGTACATAAATATAATTTTTTGGTTAAATCTTGTCTTTGTAAAACTCATCAGAGAGCACGTTCATTCAAAATTAGCACATTCATTACCAATTATATATGTATTGTTAACCGATTTCCAAAAAGAAAGAGGTTCTTAATTCGTCAGAATCTTTTTTATTTTATTTGATGGAAATATGATTTGAATATTGATACAGGAGTACTTGATTTGAATTATCTTTTTAAATGTATTACACGACATAAGAATTGATAATTATACTTATGTATCATGATCTTATACAGAGGGTAGCAAATTTCTGTTAATTTGATCTAAAAGCAACATCTAGACAACAAAAACAGCAACACAATTCATATCAGTACATACGAAAGTACGAACTTTTAAAAAGTTTAAGTACTTACAGAATTGAAATTTAATGAGCCGCTTTAATATATATTATCATTTATATGTGATGCCTGTTGTGTGTGTTGTGCTACAACCTGTATAATAGCATGAATAATTGTTCGCGTTTTATTAACTACGTTTAATGTGGCAGTATTAATTTGTTTATTACTGTTGTTTCATTTTGACACCCTGTTTTTATATCTCATTAGAATCTTACAATACTAGAACGCGAAGCATCTGTCTACAGCCTTTTAGCTTCTACGTATCCTACTATTGTCAAGATCTCTAGTTCGAAATCACACTTCTCTCATTTAACCATGTTTAAAATATTTCTGGTCGATTTCTAAAATGTTACAGCTTACCCCCTATAGATACCGTACTATGAGATCTTTGTTAAGATCCTGTCTAATGTTTGAAGTAAGCTTTGGTACCGGAGTCCGAGACAAAACTTCTCCATGGGCTATAGTAATATAAAATCTAACAGAAATAATACATTTATAACGGTCTGTTAAGGCAGTGACTGTATTTCTCCACATGGATCCGTTTCAAGCCAGCCAAAAAACAATATTTATGACCCCTCCATGACCCCTCCTTATGGAGGGGTCATAATTATCTCTCTTATGAGCGAAAAAGATGTACATAGTTATTTTCTTTGCTCGGAAAACGCGACTCGCAGCCAGTTCAGAACTATCGCCATTATTGCATAGTTAAACTCTTAAGAATTTTCTGACCGCCTCAAACCGATTCTGTTTTGAGAAATGTGGCCATTCCTATAATCTTTGTGTGATCTAAGCTACCATGATCCTGAGAGTGGAATCTATAGAGGGTAATCTATATAAAAATGTATACTATTCTAGATAGCAATAGAACCTTTATGTTAGGTCCAACACGAAACGTATCAACGCATTTTTCAAACTGATATACATCACACTATGCATTAAAACATGCGAGTTAAATTATAGTATTAAATGGTGGGAAGCAGATTTTAAAAAAGCCAAGTGCGTGTCAGGCCAGGCAATATGTAGGGTTCCGTAGTAGCCTGTCACAATATGTTAAGTTATAACTGGGCTTCTTGTTTGATACTAAGAATCTATTGAGTTCACGTTTTAAATGGAATGTGAACCTACGAAACCTACGAAATTTCCCAAGCGCATTTTAAAAGTTGGTTGTAACTTGTAAATCCTGCTTCTATGATAGTTTTCTTTTTAATTTCGTACATACACAACTGTCGTAATTTTTTTCAGATCTGCAAAGCGACCATTTACAGCCAGTCCACACGGCGCTTTGCGTTGTGTTGCGTCGTCGCAACGCAAATATTTTAACGCATAGACGGCCACACGGGCACTGCGCCATCGCAGCGTTACTACAACGCAGTCGTGACGTTCCGTCGTCGCAGCGGCGACGCCGGAACGTCATGACCTAAAAAAACGAAATGAGCTTGCGTATGTCCTCCCTTCCTATACAAACACACATACAAACACGCACAAACTGAGCGCTGCCATTCCGGCGTAGCAATGAGCCCCCGCCCGCTTTGTCTCTAGGGCTGCAGATCAGTCGTGTGTGCGTTGCGTCGACGCAACGCACCGTGTTCACTATGATTATTAGTATGTAAAACGACGCAGCGACAGCGCTACGTCGACGCAATGTGCCGTGTGGACCGGCTCTTAGAATCAGGGAAACCTTTGAAAACGTGTTTGGAAAAATTATCATATTAAATTCCGCAAACGAATCCCTGAATCGAAAGAAAGGTTATAAAGTTAGAAAGGTTATACCTATAATTTTTTTTTTTATCGAAAGATACCTCACACTATGGGGTAGACAAGAGAAAACGTGTAGAGGAAGTACCTACCCTATTTTCTTTTTCGATAGTTTTCCACTATCGGCGATAGTTCTAGTATCTATAAAATAATAACTAGTATAGTTCTAGTATCTATAAAATAACTATGTTCCAAATTATAGCTTCGGACAAACACGGTTGAACACGAAACTATAAGTTCCTTGTTAACTACAGAATTCTAAAACCTAGGACCCGATATCAATTTAAAAAATAATATCGGGATGGTAATACGTGTTTTTATGCTCTCGGTAAAGGTCAGGTCAGTCAATTCTTGTATATATGCTATAATACTTTTTAAACTATAATCTGTTTGGCCACGAGCCATAAACGCACATTGGACATTGTAATTTTTTTTGACATAATTTTAATTTTCTGTTTTCACTATTATTGTTAGTATTTTTTCCGTTAGTTGCCATAATTTATTGACATCTAATTTAAATTTATTATTTATTGATTTTCCAGTATGTTTGCACACCTAATATAAGGTTGTTATTGGCTGTACAACTTTAATAATAAGAGCTATGTATGTTACCCTTTAACTGGCAAATAAAGCACTGAATTGAATAAAGTATGGGCGGTAAAAAGGTTCATTAATTTTTAAATATGAAAATAATAATGTTGAATAAGCACTAATTCGTTGTATTCGCAGGTCTGGTGAAAAGCACTATACATTTGAGAGTTAATATAGATTTCAACGAGGGTGTTTTTTTTTGCTTAATGAATTAATCTATACTTCCTCCAACATAAATAGAGTTGTGTACTATTTTCACATTTTAAGCTTATTTACGCTGATACGCTTCGTGTTGTCGACAATTATTTTTTTACTAAAATACTTGTATCCTTTAGTTTTTTCTTATACCGATAATTTTTTTCCCCGACCTAATCGTATACCTAATGTATACAGAACCTATTTAAATGAAAATACACATTTAAAGACAGATTTTATTCGTATAGATCTCGTCGCAGTGGCAACACAAAATCAATAATTCCTATCATAGAAAACTCGAAGTTTCGATTTAAAAAATATACTGTAATAGTCGTATATGTAATAATAAATCATATTTACCCACTTCTGGGTATTCATTTGTATACTTACGATTTCATTTCCTCAGTTCTAGTCAAAGTAAAATCACTAGTACCTAAATTAAGACTACGTCAGTTCATTATCAGGTAAAATAAATCGAGAGATTCACATCTATCGAATTCAAGTAGGGGAATAAGGAGGATAGGACAAGGTTTTAGGATAAGGATAGCCTCAATCTTTATACAAATGTATGTTTATTTACGAAAACCTTGAGATTATAATGATTGGTGTGGATAAAAGTTACGTAACATAAATATACATTACAAATATTAAAGGTGATGTGTGATTAATATACGGAAAAGTAACTTGATCGTTACTCATGTGTATTAAACAATCAAAAAGTAGATTCCATAATGAAAAAGTAACATACAAGTTAAACATATCTAAAATATAATGAATGCTGAGGCACGTTGCACCACATATGTGCAGTAGAACCAACTACTTGAAGCATAAAACTACATTACATAGACAAATTACTAGACTTATAAGGACGAGGAGATTTGGTGAGGATCGGACAATAGAAATATATTGAAGGATCGGGAATCAGATGTTTCACCAAAAACCTCTCGCCTTCTACAAACGACGCCTAACTCATGAATAAATGCGACGAGACTATTTCTATACAACTCCTAATTCGTCGAATTAAATAACTCCATGAACCCTAAACATACATGATTAGATGATAACTTATACGTCAATTATTTTTAAATATTCAAAAACCAAATGATTCAATTTTCGCTTAAAGGATCGTGTCTTAACATCTAAGAGAAGTCTCCATAAAATAAAAATTTGCGATCCCCGCTCCCAAATGTGAATCGACGAATTTTTTCGTTATATATATTAAGAAACATAAATAGTAACGACAAGTTCAAAAATACATTGCGCACGTTCGGTTGAAATCTCGACGCAAATAGCGATGCGTCTCTCGGGTAATGTATTGTTTAACGTCACGAGTGGGAGCGGGACGAATGCGGAGCGCGCGTCTCCGACTTTTCTTTGGGAGGTGAGTCAGCGCGAGGAGCGAGCCTAGTACGGGTTGTACTTGTTTCGCTCCTTAGAGGACTTGGCGGGTGCGTCGTCGTCCTGCCGACGTTGGTTGAAAGATTTGTGGTTTCTGTGGGCGCCGGTGGTTTGCACGGGCGAGTTGGAGCCGCTCAGGAGGTCGGTGAGGCCGCCGAGGGCGGAGAGGGAACTGAGGGCGCCGAGCGCGCTCGACTTGCTGAGGAGCTGCGCAAGCGGGATGGCGGAGGCGAGCGGGGAGGAGCCCCCCGCGCCGGTCGCGCCGCCCCCGCCTCCGCCGCCCTCCAGGTTCGCCTTCTGCAGCTCCACGCTGGGGGCGGGACAGGTGTCAGGGTGGATGTGGACATGGGCAAGCGCGGACCTCCTCGCGCCTCCGCGCCGGACGGCGGGGCCGAGACGCTGACCTGAGGTATGCCCTCATCACACCTATACTTGTCTGTCTTATACTTCTTTCTTTACAACCGACTTCAAAAAGAAGGAGGTTTTAAATTCGCCTGTATGTTTTTTCAGCGCCCGAGTGATTGTATTAAGGTGCTACGCTATTCCATTGCCATTTTTATGCAACAACACGACATAAAAGAACAGCCATCAATAAAAAAATCCGGTAATTTTCCGGACTCCGGATAAAGGACGAGTATAAATTTTCACTGTACAAATTAAATATCACAGTGAAACATCCCCATACTCCAGCTTAATGCAGCACGATTTTACATAAATCACGTTGTTTCAGTAAGAAAACTAACACTTTTACCTTTAGAGCTGCAATCTCAGGTCAGCCGTCACGTTAGACGAACACTTTACCCGCCGCCGACAAGGAAACGGTTCATGAGGTAATAAACAAAGGGATCATCGAGGGTTGATAAATAGAGATTTTATGGGGCATATTGAACGGATTCAGGCTAATCATAGGGCAAAGGTTTGGGAGAATATGTCATTGTTAATAATGAATTTGCAAATGGAGCTACGCGCGATTTTGACAATTTTAAATCAAGAAAAATGTTATTGGTTACTTACGCATATTGAAAACCGATGAAACTGGTGTTAATACCTTGTGCAGATTGACGTTTCTAGAGTAAAGTATAATCTAATTGTTATATTTTAAATTGTTATATCGTAGCCTGATCCCGGGGTAATTATCAATATTGTGGCGATACATTTTGTGATTCAAACACGTTTTTTTTCGTTGATTAGTAAAGCAAGCAAGACGTGAAATAAATTCATATTAATCGGAATTTTCGTTTAATTTTTTTTGCATTATAAACGTAAGCTACATTTTAAATGTTTTTACTTACATTTATCACATTGTTTCATCACTAAATGTAGATTCAGGATATTATCTATTAATTTAACAAGTATCTGTTAACAATTTAAAAATTATTTTGGTGACGAAATCATCTGTCATTGTATGTCTTTTATATCTCAATGTCTATGGTTTGGTCTAACACACATAATTAAAAAAACAAATGTCACAATAGCATCGTTATATTGAGAAATTGAGAAAATCGCACGTAGCTTCCAGCCGTGAGTACAGATAATACGTTGTAACGTAATGTGCAGTGTACTCACCTCATGTTGATGAGATACTGCGCGAGCGCAACTGCGTCCGGGTTGCCAGAGATGGTAATGGTGCGATCGGTGGAGCCGCCCTCGCGCTCCTCGCAGTTCGATATCCGGATCATGGCACCTGAGATCTGGCGGATCTCCGCAATCTTAGTGCCGCCCTGGAATACGACACACATTCCCATCAATAACATCCTATATAACATCATTGTTTTTGACGATTATATAATTATTTTTGTGGTGTTTTCACTCCTTCATTTAGCGATCCACCAAAATATGGGTTGTCCTTCTTCTGAAGGGCTTCCAGTAGGGCTATTGGCAACTTGTCGGATTCGAAATCGGGTCGGAAACTATAACTCCATCTTTGTCATTTCCATACAGAATAATCCGTTATTCTGTATGGAAATGACAAGTTGTTAATAGCCCTACTGGAAGCCCTTCAGAAGAAGGACAACCCATATTTTCCGGAATCGGGTCGGAAACCATACCTCCATCTCTGGGTATGGTATGGTTTGCGACCCGATTCCGGATCTGAATGTATGTGAATACACTGACGTGCTTTTACAAAAGGTGTTGTAAAAATGGTTTCTACAAATACCTCTCCTGGTTTTCAGAGCATCGGCGATTCCATTAGTTGCAAATCTCCATATTTGACCACTTTGCTTTACAAAAAAATAGGACTATTTTGCAGTCTAAAGTCTGTCTCTCGGTTTAACAGGCTGGAAAAGGAAAGCTGAAAATCGGGCTGAATTGTGATCTACAGAAGAACGATAGAAATAATTACAGTTTAAAAAACTGGAAAAACCGACTTCGAAATACGCAATTCGTTTATTTGGATAAGATATTTTTCCAGTTATTTTGTTATACAAACCAAAGTACTGAACCGATTTTGATAGAATTTATATGGGAACACCAGACCTCTGACATATGACCTACCAAACAAAAAAGGAATCATTAAAATCAATTCACAATTGCAAAAAAAACCAGTAGAGTTGAGAACCTCCATTCCTTTTTGGAAGTCGGTTAACAAGGTTATTTGTTTACCTTGCCGATGATACAGCCGATAAGCTCGTTAGGCACGGTCATCTCGTGCGACTGCTGGTTGGAGGCGGGCTGGCCGCGTGCCGCCCCACTCGTGCGCAGCTGTGATCCCGCGAGCGCCGCTAACGCCGCTGGAAGTACCAACACTATTGTTATCTAAACTGTAACACTATTCTTATTCTTATTTGAGGTGGGGGCGATGGGTCCTGCCGAAAAAATAAAAACATATAAATAAGATGTGGTCGAAATAAATTTAATTTGAATAAGGCCATACTAAAGTTAAGTAATATGCCACGATTGGTGAGAACTTTTAAAAGAACAGGTATTCCAGACAGTTTTAGGTATTATTTTTAAGTACGAAGGATCATCACCATGACAAATTTATTGTGAGAGAAAGTTATAAAAGCTCGAAGTGTAATGTACATATTATTATACATAGAAACACACAGACACAGAACAAACATCCATGCTCATCACACATTGCCCTGAGTAAGAATCAAACCCACGACCTACAGCTTAGTAGGTAGACATACTACCAACTGAGCCACAAGGCCAGTATAGGATTTGTTAGTTAATATACTCAGTAAAGGGTTAGCTAGATAGTTAGTATTTTCGCAGGCCACACACTGTTATTATATACCTGCAGGGTTGAGTCCCGTAGTGTTAGCGGGGCCGAGCCCGCCAAGACCGAGCGCTGCCAGCCCGGCCAGCGGAGACTTCGCCAGACCGCCCATCTATAAACACCGTGCTAAACATTAGCTAATATTAACTAGATATAACATAGTTTTATACTTCTTTGATAAATAAGAATCGGTTTTTACAAAAAAGGATGTCGAAAGACAACTAGAGGAGAAGCAAGTGCAAGTTGATCAATGTTTTTTTTTTAATGTAGAAATAGGTTCGTGCTTGACCGCCAACTCGCCTGATCATAAGCGACGTTGCTGTCTACGATGGAGCGCGCTTACCTAGAAGAAACCAATTCACTCTGGAAATAATATATGTTTTTATTCATAATTCATCGCTAAATTATCTTCATTAGTGGAGTTTAGTCTCAAAGACCAGCTTTCGTCGACAGCGGATACATAAATTAATGTCGAGTATAAAGCCGGGCGCTGCTGAGATCGGGGAAAAAAATAACTTGTTTACCCATCGCTGACGTCGACAATGCGGCCTAAGGCGTTGTTCTAGATGAGCGACAAACACGGCAATGTACTCAATATGATACGACGCAACGCATATGCGAAAAATTAAACAATAGCTAGCGGTGCACACGGCCTACGCTACTATGCAAATGTGCCCAAAGAACCGTAACGAGTCGCATCGTTTAGATACCTATCGTTTTCCGTCGCTCACCTAGGACAACAGGTAAGAATGATAATTAAATATGAAGGCACTAGATATAACAATCGAATTCATTTTTACCGATATCACAAAAGAAGGAGGTTAACAATTCAGCTGCGTTTTTTTTTTCATATGTATCTGGTGACTTCAGTTATTTTTATACGACAAAATTAAGTAGTAAAATTATGAGCTCCAGCTGCTTGTTTTCATCTTCTCTGACATGGCCGGGATGGGATCGCTGGATAGGGTTACCTGGGTACAAACTACAATTTATATATAAACTAAGCATCCGAACAGTAAGAAAATACGCAATGGTTCATCCTGATCACACTCTGTTTACTAAGTCGATCCGTATCAAACATAACTAATTTTGAAATAAGGATCATAGATTTGCGAATTTTCTTTACAGATTTCAGAAAGTAAATAGTAATCCACATTGTGAGCTTTCGACTGGTGCTGCCCATGAATGCACCGCGTTAAATATAAACAAATAGGCATAACTTCGTATTGAACTCTAAAAAAAACAAATAGTATCAACCTTAAGCCATGCTTACATGGTTAATCATCAATTATATTATTGGTGACAGTGAAATAAAAACGAGAGATGTTGGAAAGGCAATTCAGAGGCAAAAATAAGGAGAGGTGCTATTACGGGGATGTCTTGTACTTGCTATCGCTGAAATACACGCGAGCTCAATTTGAAGTACAACAGGCTCATTATCTCGGCGATGCCAGAAAACAAACAGATAAAGCTTCAACTGTGAATGTGTCTCTACACATGTAATCATCTATTTAAAAATTACGCACTGTGCTTAATACAAATAAAATATTAACGCTAAGGTTTGATTATTCTATTTACATTGGATGCTACGGGGGTATTCTACGAGATTTATAGGGGGTAACGTGCAAATAAGAAAGAACAACGAGAATCAGGCGCAGGGTAGTACAATACAGCGTAAAATAGAGGTATATCATAAATAACTATCGGATATATTAACGATATAGGTATATAATGTTAATGCAATTCCGCTACCAGGGTTGACACCACACATCCAAACTAATTCGGGGGAAATTGGGGCAGCACCATTCACATATCACTTCGAACCACACAACCTCATAGACAAAACTCGTACCCCTTTATTCATCAACGGTTGATAAGCATGATTATGGTAATTGAAGATTCTGTCAATATTTTTCCGATAAATAATGTAAAGACTTTTTCTGCCTAGACTATATCGACTTTCCATAGTACGAAGTCCAACACACTTTTATTATCCAGACAATTTGCGAAGTCTCGCGATATTTTAAAATATACGCAGACTTGCACGTACGAGTAAATTGCTAGGATTATTATGTTGGTTTATAATGCCGATATCACGACTGAAAATAATGAATTTGACAGATGTAATAAGTAATAACGTTGTTAAAAGTGGAATGAAAACTTCGAAATTCGGCATAAAAAAAATTGATTCAATTCAATTCAATTCATTAAATTTTCAACATTATCAGTAGTAGTGTGCTTATCAGTCGTTTCTGAATAATACCGAGAGCATGATGAGATTTTAGAGATGGGAACTGATAGTCTCAAATATCTAAATAAATTCGTCGAATTCGATAATAATCACAAATATTTGACTGTTTACTAAATGAGGGTAGTTCGTGAATATCATCGCACTGTAGCCAAGGTTTATGAGTATATGTATACATATTTGTGAGTATAAGAAGAGTAGTCATACAAGAATGAGAAATGGGGTAATACTTGAAACGTACATAGAGGCAGATATTTTTAAGATTCTAATACTAATTGAAAATTACAATATATAGTCATTTATTAGTGTGTAATTCATTTCAACTACTTGACCTTTCATGAAACAAAAATAAACAGAATCGTGAATTAAAACGGTTATTAATTCAAACCTAGAATTCAAATAGTAAATAGATGACGCCCGCACACGATTTTAGGACAACACTGGGTGGACCACGCTAAAATTTGACATACTTATGAGACTTTAGTGGCAATGCTGTAATATGAATCAACGGAACCCGATCTGATAATGGGATATTGAGTCGGCACTCTCAAATGGCAAATGGTGAAACCCGGAGTTTCAGTTCGTTTTATTAGTCATCACAAACACTCTTCAGCACACAATATATCTTAACAAAAATCAGATAAGGAAATAGAAAATTGAATTTCGCAAATGGCGAAAAGTAAATAACAAAGTCCGGCCTTATTTTTCCCCTTGCCATGTCCACTTGTCTTTAAGTACACTAATAAACTCTTGTAGCTTATACCTGAAAGGTTTTTTTACTGTTTTTTTCTATAATTGTTTTTATAGCTATAGAAGTCTGTTGTATATTGTTATCCCAAGAAAGGTACGTATTCAGGCGGTCGAGGGGCGGGGGGTATCGATATCTATGAGGCCGGGTGTGTCGGAGGTCTGTCGCGACTCACAATGTGGTGTTCGTGTAGCTGCGGCGCATGGATGAGGTGGTGCGGGGGCAGCGCGCCCACGAGGGGCGGCTTCATCTCCAGCAGGGGGAACACGGGCGCGCACACACCCTGCACACGGCCCCCACTTATTACGTACCCGTCTTCGCTGATATATTGCCTTCCTATCTATACATTTTAACATGTCTAAATGCGCGCTATATGAAGGGTTTTCCTGGTCATTGATTACACTTAACGTTAATATCAATTGTGAAATATATATGTGGCATATTTTAGGAATAATTCGGAATAACTTTTACTTATTTTTGCCTGTTTTTGAATTAATAACGGATATTTATTTACTATAAATGAACTTCTTAAAAAAATGTGTGTCAACATAGTGAAGTCATGAGATTCAATGTCAGAATTTATAATGTCCACAAATATTTATTTATTTCATTTATTTATTAACTATTTTAAATGTCAGTATAAGTCAGTTAAACGGAGTGTCAAAATAATTGTACAGTAAACTGTTTCTTAGTTGGCGCATCAATTAAAATAACAGAGGTTCTATCTTCTTTTAAATAATGTATGAAATCAGAGTAAATTAAGTTAGTTCTAGACTGATGGGGTATTTTGTGTGATTGTTTAGGTATTTATTTGAGGCGATTGCGAAGCCGTCTTATTTTGATCCTCATGACGTCAAAACCGCGTCTATTTATTTGACTAACGATATCCATTACGTTTGTAAAATTGCAAAGCTTCACACACGTAATAATACTTTACAATATTATTTATTTATCATTAGTACGGTTCATCACAAATTACACTAATTACATAAAATAATAAATATTCATGTCAAATTAAAAAAACATGACCTAAATTTAAATTAATAACAACATTCACCACAATAATAAACTATAACAATAATATAATCAAACCACGTGACAAACAGTAATAATTATTGAATTATGTCAAATAATAATACTATAAAACAGACATTAATATTCACACGTCTTTCTCGCAAAACTTCAGGCATTCAGATAACATTACCTTCCATTATAATAGAAGCTGTCAAAGTATATTTTATCCTGAGCAATGCGACCTAAAATTGGAAACATGTGGTAGGAAATAATGGAGATCATTTTGTCGAAAGTAACTTAGACGGAGTTTTGATAACATCAAGATCAAACTTTGAAAAACAATTAAACAAAGTAAATTAACTAGGCACTCAAAATAATATAGAGTTTTATAATATATACACGTATAAAATAAATACCTAATAATAATTAATATACCCCATTTATGTCTCAATAGCGCTGCAGTCAGAAACCGTTTACAGTGATCGTCATTATCATCTCCAGTTGGTACAGTATGCCGTATAAAAAAAAAAACAGTAGATGAGACTTACATCTTGAGCAGGCACTGCGTAGTTCCCCTGAATGGTGTACGCTTGTCCTCCAGCTAAGATCACTGGCCCAGCTACGTTCGGCTTCGGTCTATAAGGAATCGTCGCTCCTTTAGGCGGACTCTGAAATATTTACCAATCAATTGTACGTCAGACTCGCCCACCGAGGGTTCCGTACAAACTAGTAGATAAAAGGGGGAAATCATATAATTTTTTTTACATTTTCCTTCTGACACCGAAAAATATATTTAAAAACCTGTTTTATTTTCTTTCTGCAGCAAGATACTATAGATCTACGTATATAGTTTTAATTTCAACACGATACCTTCACGCGTTCCCGAGTAAAGGTCTTGACACCCGGACAGACAGACAGACAGACAGACAACAAAGTGATCCTATAAGGGTTCCGTTTTTTTCTTTTGAGGAACGGAACCCTAAAAATATCGCTATTTATTGTGTCACGTATGCAAGTTGACATCTGTATAAAACGCACACACACACACACGTATGTAGTTATAGTTGTCGTCTAATTGCCGCTTATTTGTAATGTCAATTGAAAATTGAACACTTGAGTCCCGCAACGCTTATCTCGACTGGCACATGAAAGCGCCGTGTTGCTAAACTTCAGCAAACATGGCGAGTGTGGGGAACGGGTGAGGATCCCGAGATTGACGGGAGGCGGAGAATATGTAGGTTACTTTTACTAATTTAATACTGTTATTTTCTGAGACCCAGGCAAAAAGGTGTATGACCTTATGTAAACCTTATGACCTTACTTCTAGCATAACGCAGCAAATGTGATAAATGCACTGCGTGATCGCATCGCACGTCCCGCTGATAGTCACGGCTCTTTCAGTCGAGTTAGGCAGCATCTCGCTTGCTACCTGCAAAATGATAATGAACACATTTTCAATTTTATTACAGAACAGGTTCTTATTCAAAATTGTACAGTAATTAGCGCTAACAGATTTAAACTTAATTGAAATTAAATTAATTTTAACGGATTTATCGCGTATAATTATAATTTTAGGTCAGTAAAATTACTGTTGATTTACTTGCAATGTTATAATATGAGGCAATACTGGCTGTATTGTTTATTGCGTGGATTTAGAAGCTTCAACAACAAGAAATTGATGCCACTGGCGCTTACAATTAGAGGTCTTGACATATAGACAACGAAGGAAGGATACTTTTTGAGGTTTGGAGTACTAACAAGAGAAACAAAGTTTAATTATTTCTTACGGTTTCGCAATTCTTACTCAGTGTTATTAATATCAAACAATCGGTGGTCACAGGTGAAACTAATCTCCCTGTGACCACGGACGCTGCAAAGTGTTCGAAACGTCAGGTCATAAAAATTATGTAAATTACGCGTGTTATAACGCGTTTGGCTAGAAGAAACATACTCGCGATTTGAATACCACCCAGATTATATCTAGTCGGAAAGACCCCTTCAGAAAAAATATCCCACATTTTGGTGGCTAGCACAATAAAAGTGGAGCTAGTCATGGATAGAATGTCCACCATGAAACGTGTTCGTCTATTCTCGCTTCCTGCGCTTCCAAAAAAAGGTAGGGGTAATAAGGTCAAGAAAATTGATATGTGTATTGTAAGATTGTGCCACCTGTATGTTAGCTCCGGTGACATCGCGTATCTCCTTGATCTTGGAGCCGCCCTTGCCGATGAGCGAGCCGCACTGCGACGCGGGCACAATGAGACGCAGCGTGATCGGTGCGCGCGACCCGCCGCCGCCACCCTCGTTGAATTGAGAGCACCACTGGAACGTAACCGGGATTAATAAGAAACGATACAATAAATAGTATAAGAATTTAATTGTCTGTTATTTATTGTACTGTATTTACACGCAATGGCAATGATATCTATAGACTGGTCTTACAGCTCAGTTGCTAGTATGTCTGCCTTCTAAAGCTGTAGTTTAGGGGTTCAATCTCCATCCAGAGCAAATCTGTAAAATGAGTATGTGGATATTTCTATGTACCATAAGTATTAACAGAAAAAAAGTGTGCACATTTCGTTCGCTTCTCTCACTCAGTCAAATTCAGAGCAAGTAATGCTTAGTGAAAAGATCGGTTTAATTCGATTCTGACAGATTTTTGGCAACCGCTTTAAAAATATAGGTATATCGCAAATAATAGAACAATTTATTTTCATATCACAGCATTCCCTTCATTATATTGAACAAGTAGGACCACAAATAGAAAAAGAAGATATACGTTTCCAAATTTGCCTGTTCAACATTGTATGCAAAATGTATTTAATGTACTGCATCTTATCGGCTAATACCTAACAAGGCCAAAGAACAAGAAATACAATAACAATGGATCAAATACTTTGTAACAGAAACCAAGAAATACAGTTTAAATGGAACTGTCACTCGGCACAATAATTCCTCGATTTTATTGTTCAAGACGTTTCCGCAAATATCGTCATAATGCGAGAATCCAGTCAAGTATTTTCGAGGCGATTCCAACCCACTCGCGATACGCGGTACCACGAATTCATTTGGTAATTGCCTGTTCGTAACTCAACCATTACCGACGATGTTAGAGGTTTTAACACTCGAGTTGCATTAGCCAGCTATGTCAGTGAAAATAGATACTTTGTAGTGTGAAACAATGTGCGAAAGCTCGGGAATACAGATTTTATGATGCAACTCGGTTATACGAAAGAGTGTCCCTTTTTTAGGGTTCTGTTCTACGAGAAAACCCTTATAAATTCACCATGACCACTTATCTGTCTGTCAGTATGTCACAACGATTTAACTTATAGACTATTAGCACTACAAACACGAAATTTGGCAGGTCAGTTCTGTCAACCATAATGATAAATTTAATGATAAATTCGTTTATTGAGATAAAAACGGAAAAAGACCAATTACAATTATCTCACAATATTCAAAAATTATTCTTAAACAATGTCTTAAACAAATGTCTGAGGATTACAAAATATTCATTATATAAATACAATATCATTTAAAATGTCAAATGGGCAATACGCCTAGCATGTCAATACAAAAAAATAATTATGTCATACAAAGTAAAATATACCGTTCGGGTAAGTACTCAGAGTACCAAGTCAATAAACTCAAAGGTTATCGTCAAAGTCCAATGAATCATCAGGCTTTTTACACCTGTCCCATTGATCCAATTGATTTTCACAATAAGTCAAGGAGGTACTTAAAATAGTCTTCCAGTTATCACAAAAGATGTCACAATCAGGGTTGGCAGCAAGGAGTGCGTTTAAGTGGCGACGGGCACGACCATACAAAATGCTGTAGTAAAATTATTTAAAAAAGTTAAAACTTGGGGTGGCACTCCATATCTACATACGCAATATCTAGTGACATCGCCTCCCGCACCTTTGCCGACACATATTCGGTTATAACGGGGCAATTCGCTAGTCTTCGGGAGCTATTCATTATGATCATTTAAAAGCGTAGGAGATCGAATTTGAAAATAAGACATAGATTTCAAATTTTCGTAGTTATTTTTCGCGCATTACTTTGCAAATTGATCAGAGAGAAGTTGTCGAGCGTAAAACGAAAAATATGGAACAAAAAACATAAAAAATATCCGTTACAGACTTATACAAAATTACGACAAATTACATGTTTTTATATCCGGTCCAGATAGCGCAATGTAGGTGATATTTTATTTCTGGAAAGTACTATATCTGGTGCGTCTACACCTGACTGTATATTAAATCTGAGGTAGATATACGTTTTAGTCTGCTGTATGAGGGAGACAAAATAAGCTAAATTATTGAGCCAACTTAATCTCGCTTCATTTGATATTTGGATTACTTTATAATAGAAACAGTGCAGAAAGGATGATGTATAAAATATTTGTAGAAAAAATCTGCTATAATATTGGTGTATTTAATATGAGTATAACCCTTCTATTGATAAAATATCGCAACCAGATCCATAACTTGCCTAATTTATTTCCTTAGTTTTAAACAAACTGCAGGTATACTATGAGCTCTAATTGCGTTTTGAAGTTGAGAAAGCGGGACGAGAACCAAAGCAACCCAACCGAAGCACAATTAGAGGCCGTAGTTCGTCTGGTAGTGCTCATACATTATACTAACTGTCTTACTTATAAACGCTGAAGAAGCACATTTTAGTTAAACAGTGTTTGGTTCAGTTTTCGCGCGTGACAGGACCCGTCTGACAGAAAATGAGAAGTCCTTATTCAGTGAATAAGATTTTAACATGCGTTTATAAGTAAGACGGTAAATAGTTACCTCTTCGAACTTCTTGCATATGAGTGTGAATGCTTTGAAAATTGCACTTGTGTTGCCCGTAACGGTGACAATCCGCTCTGGGCATGATCCATCAGATATATTAATTTTGGCTCCAGACTGAAAAAAATATACAAAAATTCATCAAAATTTTTATCAAAAATTATTTAGTTCCAAGGACTCATTTAAAAAATCGAGTTAAGGCTACAAATGGGTAATAGGTGCCGCAGTTATCTCGCTCGCGTGCGAATACTTTTTGTTTGTCGGGGATTCTTAGCACCCCCTTCTCCGCCGTTACCGTGGTTCCTACCGTAGCCAAAAATAGCGGAACGGAGCTGGTTTTTTGTTTGCAATCATGGGGGGTTTCGCCTATACTCGCTACGCTTGGCAACCATGTTGCCGCACGTACTGGATGGGATAAGGATAAGCCGGTATCCACGGCTAATAGAAACAGAAAGCCTGCAATCGAGACAACTGCAGCCCCCACCTGGAGCATGAACTGAGTAAACTTACTTCTTCCCTAAATCTCTTGACAATCTCTCCTTTTTTGCCAATAATACTGCCAACTTCCTGCAAACAACAAACAAGTCATGTTACATTCTCGCACAATCTAAAATAGCCCTACGCCGTACACACATTGGCACGTATTGTGCAACAGGCTCGCGTAATTAATGCAGCATTTAGATTTATAGTAGGTACAAAAGATTTCCCGTCTGGCCAATAATAGACGTCGCATCGGGCGATTCTTTGCGATGGTCCCGACGCATTGGGGTTGCAACGGGACAGTTTTAGTTAGTTCTCTGTCTCATGCCAGCGGGCATGTTGACTCCCACAGTATGTGAACAATGCACTTGCAACACCGGCCCGTCTTAGGACGACACAAATAGCAAAGTTGATTGATGTTGAGTGCGCAGTTCAAAGAACTTTCGATGTTACTGTGACGGTCAAACGATCTGATACGTGATTTATGAATTAAATTCGTTTTCACGGGAATTCGTATTCATTGGATTCCTAGAAATTGACTTAAAAACGTGAAATATAGACGATTCGAAACATCTACAGCTGTCAGTCGATTTGAAACCGCATTTACTGGAATTACGTGCCAAAGGTGTTGCTTTACCAATTAAGTCACGGTCGATGTTTATAGTTACAGCAAAATATATTAATATGGTATACGAATTAATATTAAGCCAACGAAAACCATAATTTGTCTTGCAAGGGTGAATAAAGTTTAACTAGACATTTAGGAATGTTTACTTAGTTCTTGTGGGAAGATGGAATAGAACCGAATGAAGAAAGAATTATGTGATAGAACCGATAAGGTAAGCATGCTAAAGAGGAAGACTAAGCAGACGATAGATAAATAATGGTTGATGATGATTACTCTAAAATATCATATCATATATAACACTTTTAAAAATACTTTATATTTTGAATATCCAAGACGCAAAATACGCCGCATTATTCTTGGAATTTTCAAGGCTAGAGCGTATAGATATCTTCTAGATCGACGAGCTCCATCCTCGGCCACACCGTCGCTTAACATCAGGCGAGAGCACCTAGTAAAGCAACGCCACGAGCGCTACAATTATTCACTAATTACGGTTGTTAATATTCTGTCAAATCGTTAATTAAATAATAAAAAACAAAACTATGTTGGCGCAGCGACCCAAAATGTGTCTTGGCTTCCGATACTAAGCGGCGCCATCCATCCCTATCCTATGTTAGTTCATACCAGGCATAGACATCCAGTTCTTTTAGATCTTTCTTGAGCTCATATTTCCATCAATGAATGAAACAACATTGACATACTTATGATTACACATTCCATGCATGAATGGTTAGTGAAAAGGTCAGATTAAACTAGATTTAATAGTTTTGGCAACTGACTAATAATTAGTGTTAAACATCAATCATTAACTCTTACATTAAATTCCATACTCAGTAGGTATACTTGAATCTCATTAATGAAATTAACACACAAGTAGGAGCACAAAACAGACTAGACATGATTAAGGAAGCGTTTAAAAGCAAACATAAAACAAACAGTATTTCAATTAAGAAAAAGATACAAATCGACATATTTGATGAACAGGGCGAGTGCCAATACTTGGCTGTGGGCCAGATGTACTTTGTATTGGATTACAGCCAATTAAAAGTACCAACATGTAGGAGATGGTAGGTGGATGCTAGCATCAATACATTTCGCATGTCAGGCCTATCGAGCTACATCTAGGTGTGCTAAATTAGTTTCAAAATTGAGTAATGTTAAGAGGGTGTTGTGCGAACTTCGACCAGTATTTTGTAACACCAGATTATTTTAAATGGTTATTGGTGAGAATAAATATAATACACTATTGTGGGCATGCATTACAAAGGTCAGTAAGAGCGATATGAGCACAAAAAACTGAAAATAACTGCTGGCAATCTAGTTTTTGAGTGAGTGAAAAATAGGGGTGGTACTTTGTACATTATAAATAAGAGGCGAAGACCGTGTCGAAACACGCGTATGGTAGCGTTCCGTTAGCTAATGCTATAACCTAAAAGAAAACTACTTGGCGAGTATTGTTTGTATTTATTACTTTGCAAAAAGGTCAATAACATCTGTATTATAACAGCTTATGTATGCACAATACACCCCAAGCGGGACGTCAGTGCAGGACTTATCGCCCCCATCTCGAATGAGAATAAGAATATGAAGAACATGTTTACGTGTTTTACATATTTATCAATATATTTAAAAAAGTTTGAATCCCAGAATGTTCAAAACAATATGAATTGATACGCTTATTTATAAGTATTTGATACGGTCTACTATTATGGTTAATCTGCAATTTCAAGGTCTAATTGTATAGAAATGCAGGTTCCCCTGTATTTCTTTTTTAGGGTTCCGTACCTCAAAAAAAAACGGAATCCTTATAGGATCACTTTGTTGTCCGTTTATCTGTCTGTCTGTCCGTCTGTCCGGGTGTCAAGACCTGTATCTCGGGAACGCGTTAAGGTATCGAGTTGAAATTAAAACCATATTAAACGCAGATCCATAGTCTCTTGCTGCAGAAAGAAAAATCAAATTTCTCAGTTTAAAAAAAAAGTTACAGCTGAATATGTCGTAAAAAACGCACATTTCAACACTCACAAGGGAATCAAAACCTATGAGGTACTTCCCGTTGACCTAGAACTATGAAATTTGGCAAGAAGCATTGTGTTAGAGTACACTCCTATATACATATAGGAAAAATCCAAACACTGGTCATTTTTAATTTGATCATAAAAATTTGTGTCTTTATGCAAGGAAGGAGGGTCCAAATTTTATATGGCTTTAACCGTATTATGTGGGGTATCATATGAAAGAGCTTAATTAGCACAAGCTAAAACAGGATTTTAAATATTTTTGCGATGTACATTTTTCGATTTATGAAGGAAAATATTTAAAAAATATATAAATTCCCCCTTTTATCAACTAGTTTGTACGGAACCCTCGGTGGGCGAGTCTGACTCGCTCTTGTCTGGTTTTTTTCATATTTGGCGGGCTAAAAGATTGACACTTAGTCTTATTTTAAAAGACATATTCAACGATACTCCGAACGATGAGGTGGTACTTCACTTTGTAACATCGGTAAAAAGTGTGAGTGAATGCAAACACCATTAAGGATCCTCTTAATGAATATAAGCCTGTTGTTACATTATACTCACTGAACTAATTTAAATTCAACTGTGACTTCTACAAATAAATAAATCTAATTCAGTTTGCGGACAAACTATTTGAGGCTGATAAATGTGAAGATAATTATATTAAATGAAAATAGAGCTTATTGCACTCAAACTTATAATGTGAATGTAACACTGTGCGTCTGTTTGTTAATGGTTAGACTGAGGCATCAAAATGTATAATTCATAGGATATCTTCTTTGCTATCTTTTACTTGAACATATGAAAAAGTTATTGATCAAAAAAATAAAATTATATATTAAAATACCGGACAAGTGCGAGTCAGACTCGCCCACCGAGGGTTTCGTACAAACTGAAAAGGGGGAAATCATATTTTTTTTTTTATATTTTCCTTCATAAACCGAAAAATATAGATCGTAAAAATATTTAAAAAACCTGTTTTAGCTTATGCTAATGAAGCTCTTTCATATGATACCCCACACGATACGATTAATTCACTTTAAAAATTGGGCCCTCATTCCTTGCATAAAGACATATTTTTTTTGTGATTAAATTAAAAATGTCCAGTTTTCGGATTTTTTCCTAAATGTGTACTCTAACACAATGCTTCTTGCCAAATTTCATAGTTCTAGGTCAACGGGAAGTACTCCATAGGTTTTGATTCCCTTGCGAGTGTCGAAATATGCGTTTTTTACGACATATTCGGATGTAACTTTTTTTAATGAAAACTGAGAAATTTGATTATTCTTTCTGCAGCAAGAGACTATGGATTTGCATATATGGTTTTAATTTCAACTCGTTACTTTAACGCGTTCCCGAGATAAAGGTCTTGACACCCGGACGGACGGACAGACGGACAACAAAATGATCCTATAAGGGTTTCGTTTTTTCCTTTTGAGGTACGGAACCCTAAAACACAGTTATATTGAGAAATTCCTTCGTTTCGGATGTCGGTTAAAAAATAGTTTCATTATCTTGTCCATATCAAACCTATTTCAAAACAGGTATAATCTGTGGATATAAATCGAATAGATATAATCTGGGTGTCTTCCAGCCGTGAGTAAATAGGTACCTTCTAGGCAAGCGCGCTCCATCGTAGACCGCAATGGTCACTTAATATCAAGCGTGGTTGCAAATTGCAACTGAAAATGCTGTTAATTTTAAAGCAATTATTAGGGTTCCGTAGTAACTACGAGGAACCTTTCAAAACCCCTATTATATACATATATTATATGATATGATGAACCCTTATAACTTCGCCATGTCTGTATGTCTGTCAGTATGTCATAGTCTTTTTACACAGAGACTATCAGCGTTACATAAATGAAATTTAACATGTACATGTGTTCCGAGAACCGCTATAAAATGCCATAGTAAATTTTCAAAAATAATAATAATAAGGGTGGCACTCCATACACATAAAGAAGGGAGGAAGAAGAATATTTTTTCAACCCCAACGCGTGGGATATCGTTGAATAGGTCTTAAAATAAGACTAAGGTATCATATATATGTATTTTTTTTTTCTTAGATTTGTGCGAGATATAGCCCACTAAAGGTAAAAGAATGTGTTATTTTGAAGTGTTAAAATTTTTCGAGAATATAGTGGAAATATGTAAAACACTTAAGTCATGACAGTACAGAGGTCATTGACCTTTTTGCTAAGTAGTCTAAACAAACAATACTCGCCAAGTAGTTTTCTTTTACATTACATCTCTATAGCAATGGAACCCTGACCCTAATAATATGTGTGTCTCTTCACAGTTTTGGCCACTTATTTTTTTACGATGATATACATACTGGTTTTTGAAAATCCCTTACGATTTATTTTTTTACTTTCTATTCAAGTACAATACTTGAAAAAAAATATTTAAAAATAATTATCATAAGAGGTTTAATAGAGTGTATCTTCCTTTAGTAAAAAATACAAATGTAATGTAAATTTTGGCACTTAATATTGATTAATAAGAATCCTGATTTGGATAGTTTTTCTATATTTCAAATTCTTTATAGTTTTAACGTTACGCAAAAGAAACCTGAATACATGGTTCCAGTCATCTAAAAAAAATATCAAATTCACATAATATTTAGGGGTACAAATACATGATTCATGGTCCCCGTATATAACATGACTCAATGCAATCGTAGTTTAAATCAATGGGATAAGTAATTGAAGCAACACCTAATTATGAATACTTAACAATGAAAGCTTAGTCAGTGAGCAAGCCTACATAGGTAACAAACAGGATATAGTGTTAAGAAGCCATACAAGTGTATGTACTCTAACAGGATTTAAATACCAAAGTCATATTAGATTACCTCACTTGTATTGTGTACATGGATATGTAAATGTACAACTCTTTATAGTATTCCAATGTGAAAAGAAGGTTATATTTAGAGATTCCTTATTTAGATATAGATTTATTTAGAGATATTTATTTCCATGGTTACAAACAAACACTATTGAATTCACAGAATTTGTTACATATCTATTGTAATTTAAAAAAAAAAAAGCTTTTACTTTTGCTAAATGCTAAATACTTTTTAGCGATAAGGTGGTTGTCACACTAGGTTTGTAAGATGTTCTGTTATCTTTGTATTTGTTCATTTGGTGTAAAATGAAGAGTTTATCTATAACATTAAATTCAAAGTCCTGACTGGCTGCCTTATAGTAGGGGAGCCCGGGATGCTAAATTTGCAGTTACTAAAGCATCATGGAGACCTATTGGATTGTGAAGATTAGGTTCTAAAACGAAAAAAGTCTATGGCAATTTTTCATTTTAGTGGGGGGGAGAGCGTGTAAGAGTTTTCAAAAATGTAAAAAAAACAGTCACATGGCAATACTCGAGCACGTCAGACAATCATGATGTATACGCGCTTTGTCTTTCTGATTACCGATATATATTAATCTGACGATTAACTGGTGGGGTATGGCCGCAAAAAGGAGTAAAAAAAAAAAAAGTTATTTGAGCGTGTCAGATATTCAAAGTGAATGTTAAGTGAACTCAAAAAAGAGTCCTATTTAAATGACTGACGTTTTGGACGTGACTACAAGTCATGATTGATTTTTGAAAATGTAAAAAAAAAAATGTAACCTTGAGATACTCGAGCGCGTCAGATTTTTATACAGAAGGTTCAACTTGATGTCTTATCGAGTTCTGCTTCAACAGCGCAACTGATCGGACGCGAATCGGTAGCCACTATGGCTTCGAATGTAATAAAATGTTCTACGTGCAATATAGTGATATGTGAATTATTAGCGTTCATTCAAAATAAAGTTGATATAATGGACGAGGAGAGTTTAGTGAGATTGTGCTCCTCGGGATTTGGACAGGATGAAATAAAAAGTGGAAAAAATCTATTATTTGAGTCTGTTTCCACGCACCTGCGGAACGTCTCACGGAAGAATAATGGCAAGTCTGAGAGAAATCTGTACGACATTATTGCATTATTTAAGCAGACTGACCCGGAGTTGGTGCCAATTTTTGTCGCAAAACAATTGGATAAATTACCAGCTGTGGGGTTTGATCATATCGACGTATCGAGGTTACTAAAGGACATCACTCGTATTCATAGTGAGATACGATATATTAAAGACACTTATGCCACCTTAGACCAGCTAACAGATTTAAAAAGGGAAGTACGAAACATAAATTTAAAGCAACAATCTTTCAATACTTCCACTAATATAAACCGAAAAAGAGGTGGAGGTGGAATGATGAACAGTTTTTGTTTTGAAAGCGGACCGATGGGCCTACCCCCATTTACAGAAAATACAAGTCAGGAATGCGACGGCTTCACTACTAGGAATAATAACAAAACACCTGTTGCTGTTTCGTCACAGCTGATAGTATCGACAAACCTGAGTGCGTCACCCGATAAACCGGTACCGATGCAAAATGCATACGACGCCGACACAAAAGCTAGCAGCGCTGACTGCGCTGCCGGCGAGTGCGCGCCTAGCAAAACAACTATAGTAAACACTGTGAGTGAACCGGGAGTCGCGCTACAGAGTACGCCGATAAGCGTTGGGTCCAAGCGAAAAACGAATGCGGATAAAACATTTGCGGAGATCACTCATGAAGATGGAGAGTGGAAGAATGAGATACAGTCAGAAGAATGGCGATTAGTTCAAAGAAGACGTTTCAAAAATCAATTAGTGGGAACAAAAGGAAGGGCCGTTACCGACCCCAGTATGAAATTTAGAGCTGCGGATGTGAGAATTCCACTGTTTATCAACAATGTAGATAAAAACACGAGTGAGACGGATATTATGGAATATATACAACAAAAAACACAAGTAACAGTGTCAATAAAGAAAATTGAAATGAGAAAACAAAAACGATATGACGCGTATAAAATTTTTGTGCCAAGCACTAAATTGTCACTGTTTCTAGAACACGATTTGTGGCCGGAAGGTGTTCAATTTAGGAAGTTTGTCTATTTTAATAGAAATAACTACAATAAAAATAATGACGGGATCGGAATTAATCGAGATGATTGATGCACACACAATGAATAAGAATAAACATGCACAATGTGTGCCTAATTTGAAACTTATGAGTTTTAATTGCAAATCAATATTTAGGTCAGCTGATTGCGTAAGAAATTTGTGTCTATCTGCTGATATAATAGCACTACAAGAGTTATGGGTGCAACCTCACGAGATTTCATTTTTAGGTACGTTGCACCCAGATTTCGAATATACGGCAAAATCAGGGATGGACACAGGAGCGTCTCTTCTTCGGGGCAGACCATATGCAGGAGTGGGCCTCATCTGGCGTAAAGGAGTATTTGATTCAGTCTCAGTGGTGCAGTGTGTGAGCAAGCGAATAGCGGCAATAAAGGTTACTCTCGCACAACGCTCACTTCTTGTCCTGTCAGTGTACATGCCAACCGACTCTAAAAATGATAAAATAGATAATCTTAACGAGTTTACTGAATGCATGGGTGAAATATCTGCTATCGTGGAAGATTCTAATTTAGACTCTGTTTTCATCTTGGGTGACTTTAATGCGGATCCCAATGCACGATTTGGAATCGAGCTAAGGAGTTTTTGTGAAGAACAAAGTTGGCGGTGCGCTGACATTGAGATAATGGGTCTATCAGCTGAGCCATATACGTTCGTTAGTGATGCGCACGGTACCAGGAGCTGGCTTGACCATTGTGTGGTATCGGAGGCGGCATGGAAGACAGTGATAGATGCTAATATCCAATATGGTACTTATTGGTCGGATCACTTTCCACTTGTGATTTCCTGTGACCTACATGTGCTAATAAATAAAGTTGTTAATAATAATATTGAACAGAATACTGTAAAATGGGGGGAAAGGGATCCTCAACAAGTGCAGATGTATAATGAATATTGTAATAGTAAGTTAAGAGATATTGATTTTCCAGTACAATTGCAAAATTGCTGTGACAAAATGTGTAATAATTTAGACCATAGAAAAATTATTGACGGAATGTATGATAAAATTATCGATATCTTAAGCAATGCCGCTACTCATAGTTGTGACAAAGCCTCGATGCCTGTTAACAGGAAGGTTGTAATTGGCTGGAATAAACATGTAAGGCAGGCACATATGGAGGCTCGGCTTGGGTTTCAAAACTGGGTATTGCATGGTAAGCCCAGGAACGGTGTCATTTATGATACAATGTCAATGACTCGAAAAGTGTTTAAGCAGAAACTGAAATGGTGTCAAGATCACAAACAACAAATTAAGATGGATATTTTAGCGGAGTTACATGCGAACAAGAAATTTAATACTTTTTGGAGGGAAACGAAAAAAATTGAATCCCAAGTCGAGGCAACCTATATGCGTGGAGGGGGTCAGTGGGTCTGCCGACATAGCTGCGCTTTTTAAACGGCATTTTCAGGTTCAACCGACACTCGAATCTAAATGTAATGAACCGGTGGGCAGCGAGCATACGGGGGAGGGAAGGCTGCACATTTTCACGGCAAAAGAGATAGCGGCAATAGTTCGAGGCATGACGAAGGGTAAATCTCCTGGTTACGACTCTCTGAGCATTGAGCATTTGCAGAATGCGGGGGTTCATCTGCCGCGTGTGCTCGCCTTGCTGTTCAATTTGTGTATTGGACATTCTTACCTGCCTGACAACTTGACTAGAACAGTAGTGGTACCATTGGTGAAAAATAAAACAGGTGATGCGTCGGACATTAGTAATTATAGGCCTATATCACTAGCCACGATTGTAGCGAAAGTATTGGACAGTATGCTTGATAAGCAATTGGATACACATATGACTTTACATGACGCCCAGTTCGGCTTTAAGTCTGGACTTTCCACAGAATCTGCAATATTGTGTCTCAAGCATACTGTTCATTACTATACGAATAGAAAAACACCAGTATATGCGTGTTTTCTAGACTTATCGAAGGCTTTTGATTTAGTGTCCTATGATGTGCTTTGGCGTAAGTTACGCCAAGATACTGAATTACCCATAGAGCTGATTAAATTGTTTGAATATTGGTATAGTCATCAGTCTAATGTAGTTAAGTGGGCAGGCTCACTGTCGGATCCGTACAGGTTGAAATGCGGGGTGAGGCAGGGGGGGTTAAGCTCACCGAAGCTTTTCAACTTGTACGTGAATCGTCTGATTGAGGAACTCAGCGGCGCCGGAGTAGGTTGTTCTGTAGATGGGGTGTTTATTAACAACATTAGTTACGCGGATGACATGGTGCTGCTGAGTCCCTCAATCAGTGGTTTAAGGACTTTGGTAGGTATCTGTGAGCGTTACGCGGAAGCCCATGGCCTTAGGTACAATGCTAGCAAAAGCGAGATGATGGAGTTCAGAGCGGGCACAAAATATTACACAGATGTGCCCCAAGTAATATTGGCTGGTACTCCTCTCAAAATGGTCTCGCATTTCAAATACCTGGGTCACTGGGTAACAGACTTGCTCAATGATAACATGGACATCGAGAGGGAGCGAAGGGCGCTAGCAGTTCGAAGTAATATGTTGATCCGGAGGTTTGCAAAGTGCTCAAAAGATGTTAAGCTGACACTTTTTCGAGCCTACTGTCAATCGTTTTACACTTGCAGCCTCTGGGTCAACTATACCCAAAAGACAGTGGGCGCCCTACGTGTCCAATACAATAACGCGTTCAGGATGTTGTTGGGGCTGCCCCGCTTTTGTAGCGCATCAGGTATGTTCACAGAGGCTCGCATCGATGGATTTGCAGCCATCATGCGCAAACGGATAGCCTCTTTGATGCGGCGTGTGCGTGGCAGCGGCAACAGCTACCTGAGCGTAGTGGCGGGGAGGAGCGATGGACCCTTCCTTAGTAACCTTGTAAGGGCACATGTGCTACCATGGCGTCCTTGTGCCAAATAGAGAGGACGGATAATTTTGCACCTATGTTTTTATAATTTAATGTGCCAGTTTTGACATTTAATTTTTAGTTTTATAATGTTAATTTGTGTTTTTATAATTTGATATTGCCTTCGACAGTAATAATGATAATGATAAATAAATAAATGAGAATAATAATGATGATAAATCTATTTTGAGTTCTAATATGCTAATGTTAATTTGATATTATTGACTATAAATTCTATTGTTTTTGACATTTAATTTTATAATTTGAGATCTCCGTTGACTATTGATTTATTTTTGCATTGTTATTTTATTGTTGTATTGCCATATTCATTTGCTTCAAGTGTAATCACATAACTATGGATTTCGATCTGAAAATAAATAAATTTTGATTTTGATTTTATTCCTCCTAAATGATAATCTGACAATTATATGGAGGGGTATCGTTAATCTGACAATAAAAAAAAAAGTTTCTTCATTTTGTTACTGGATGTAATAAAAACAATATGTACTTATATATATATATATATATGTATGTACTTGTTTTTTTAGTAAAAAACCGGCCAAGTGCGAGTCGGACTCGCGCACGAAGGGTTCCGTACCTTTATCTATAAAAACTGCAAAAAAATCATGTCTGTTGTATGAGAAAATCCCTTAAAAATTAATTTTATTTTAATTGAATTATTTATTTTTAAAGTGATTAATTATAACTCAATATTCTGTGATTATTTAAAGATATTGATAGCCGCAACAGGTAGACTGTTGCGGCTATCAATATCGAGCAAAAACAAGCAAAAAAAATCACGTTTGCTGTATGGGAGCCCCTTAAATATTTATTTTATTCTGTTTTTTAGTATTTGTTGTTATAGCGGCAACAGAAATACATCATCTGTGAAAATTTCAACTCTCTAACTATCACGGTTCATGAGATACAGCCGGGTGACAGACGGACAGACAGCGAAGTCACAGTAAAAGGGTCCCGTTTCACCCTTTGGGTACGGAACCCTAAAAAAGATCAACTACTTTTATATCAATAAATGATTAAATTTTATATATATATTCAAAAAAAAAAAAAAAAAACAATAAAATTGACAATGATCTTTTTTGTAACACCTATATAATGTACACAGTTTTAGAAATAAAGGTTATCCTATCTAATGTTATGAGAAGTGATATTGAATTGGGAATTTTGACCAAATCCTTAGACTCAAATCAAAATTTTAAAAATGTTTTCATACATTTTTTTCCTATGGAAGATCCCACTGTGATCACGCTCTTGAGTACAGTTATATTCTCTTTGGACGGCAGTGTGGAGACGGAAGGTGACGGAAGCCATGAGCCTCTCCGTCACTGCGACCCTTGCGGATCTATTGTAACTTTGTGTATCTATTGTAACAGTGTGGAGACGGTGCGAGAGAGTGAGAGATAAAGAAAGAGTGAGAAGGCAAGAGAGGTGCGGAGTGGGGAAAACACAGTTCTCAGCATCTGTACGCTTCATCCTTTATCGATGGTTTTAGCTACATCGCCTCACGAAAAACGTCAGATTATGTTTTTCGTAATCCTGATAGGATTTCCTTCAAAATAAAAATAAAAAATTAATCGCGCTCGAGTATTTCGAGATTTTTTTTTACAACTTTGTGACTCGTTTATTTCCATACGCCACGCTCAAATTGTCAGATTATTGAAATATATACTTTTCTGGATGTACTTAACTTACCTTATCTTAATCTGACGCGCTCGAGTTTTTCTGAGGATCGTTCTTTTTACTAATCTGACGGACTGCCCTCAACGCACCCCCCCCATATTAAGGGTTCATATATGGTAGGGGTACATTACAGGGTGTAAGCTTTCTCCCCATATGATTTTCTAACGCGCTCGAGTAACGCGCAAAATCCCCTCTTGGGCTCCCCTGTTATTATAATAATTATTTGAATGTAGGCACAGCCTAACCTCTGATACTAGAAACATGAAATTAAAAGGATATCTATCTTGTATAATAAGGACTGACTCTTGAATGGAGACCATGAACTGGCAAGCACAGCGTAGGAAGACTAGCTGATAGAAGATATAATACAAGTGGCAGGAAGAAGCTGAATGCAGGCCGCTTCTAACTGGTCTTTTTGGAAACCATGGGGGAAGCCTATATCCAGCAGTGGGCTTCTTGTGGCTGAGATGATGATAATAAGGACTTCTTAAATGCAAGTAACACCATTGTATGCAGCTAGTTAAAGGAGATTTATAGACTAGGTACTGGACATTCAAATGAGAGAAAAGGTTCTGTTTAACCATCTTTTAACTATATTTTCATGATAGTCATGTAGTTATTGTGATTCTTTTCTCACATACATATGTAATGAAAAGTCAGCACATGAAATTAGTGATAAATTGATCACTACAAAATCATATTGCCAGAGTAAAAGACTTAAGTATTTCCTATCAGTCATTAACCTAATGATTTACTAATACAGCATGTACTCACTCTCCTATTAATGGCACAACAATGAACAATGGACATAATTGAAGG
Source organism: Lycia hirtaria (assembly GCA_947563715.1). NCBI lineage: Eukaryota > Metazoa > Arthropoda > Insecta > Lepidoptera > Geometridae > Lycia > Lycia hirtaria. The sequence continues at coordinate 13,933,417 of OX387379.1, read as the reverse complement.
GGTCATTATACACATTGCTTTGAACAACTTTTACTACTACAGTTCAACCCTGAGAATTGTAAATATCAGCTTTTTAACCGACTTCCTAAAAGGAGGAGGTTCTCAACTCATTGGAATCTTTTCTTTTTTATGAATGTTCCCCAATCACTCAAAGACCCCTGGACCGAATTAACAAATTATTTTTTGTTTGAAAGGGTATACTTTCCAGGTGGTCCCATAGAATTTTTATTAAAATCAGTTCAGTTTTTGGTTTTTATAACAAAATAACTGGAAAAAATATGTCATCCTAGTAAACATATTGCGTATTTTGAAGTCGTTTTTAGGGTTCCATACCTCAATAGGAAAAAACGGAACCCCTAGAGGATCACTTTGTTGTCCGTCTGTCTGTCTGTCCGTCCATCTTGTGTCAAGACCTTTATCTCGGGAACGCGTGAAGGTATCGAGTTGAAATTAAAACCATATATGCAGATCCATAGTATCTTGCTGCAGAAAGAAAAATAAAGTTTCTAAGTTTTCGTAAAAAAAAAGTTACAGCCGAATATATCGTAAAAACGCACATTTCGACACTCACAAGGGAATCAAATCCTATGGGGTACTTCCCGTTGACCTAGAACAATGAAATTTGGCAAGAAGCATTGTGTTAGAGTACACATATACGGAAAAAAACCCGAAAACTGGTCATATTTAATTTAATCACAAAAAAATAGTGTCTTTATGCAAGGAATGAGGGTCCAAATTTTAGTATAAGTTAAAACAGGTTTTTAAATATTTTTACGATGTTATACTTTTCGGTATAAGATGGAAAATATAAAAAAATACATGACTTCCCCCTTTTATCTTCTAGTTTGTATGGAACCCTCGGTGGGAGACTCACACTTGTCCGGTTTTTTTAGTTTTTTAAACAATTATTTGTTTACAACAAAAGTTCATTGACCTTAGACTTTTATATAAGTTTTTTTTTTATTTGGTGGTTAAGGATATTGGTTCTTTATTACAAGTTGTACATAATGATGGATAAATATAATATAAAATACTTTTCAAAGAGACATTGCACACTACTACACCTCATATACCTAATTAGAATTTAAATGGTTGTTATGTACTACATGTGGGTAGTTCGAGAAAACCAGTCTGGTTACATCATCCTACCAAGTAAGATTGTGTTTCTGTGTTCTATCATAAAATACTCATATATAATATTGGCGACGAGGGAAAACGGTGAAAAGTGCGCGAAAATAGTATTGTGTTGTGTTAAACATTGAAATATTACTATGGGTATAAAATTTAATGAGTTTGATGTGGACCATGGTTGTTGGAAAAATTACATTGAAAGGTTTGGTTACTGCCTCCAGGCAAGTGAGATAGAGGAAGATTCAATGAAAAAAGCAAATTTTTTCGCAGTTTGTGGTTCTGATTTGTATGATTTAGTAACATCTTTGGTTTCACCAAGGAACATAAGTGAGGTAACATTTTCGCATATTGTGGCCATTTTGAATAGCCATTTTCACCCAAAACCAAATGAAATTGTAGAATCATACAAGCTTCACACAAGAGATCAAGAAAGTACTGAAAAAGTGAGAGACTATATTGCCCATTTGAGAAAACTAAGGCTACATTGTAATTTTTCTGATTTAAAACGTACACTGAGGGACAGGTTAGTGTGTGGCATAAATGATAAGGAAATACAAAAAAGCTGTTACAACAAAGTCAGTTAACTTTTGAGCAGTCTTGTGAGATTGCACTGTCACATGAAACCGCTAATCTGGACGCTAATGCTATTGTGCAAGCTGGGCTGGCCACAAGTGGCCTTTCCCAGGAGGCGGTGCCAATGGAGATTAACAAGGTTACCAGCAAAAAAGGTATAAAAGAATTTAGCAAGTCTGATTGTTTTCATTGTGGCAGACAGCATAGAGGTGAATGTAGATTCCGTTGGAGCAAATGTCACCACTGCGGTAAAATAGGACACATAGAAGCAGCGTGCATGGTCAAACTAATCAAACAAAACACAATTCTGAGTGTAATGGATTGTATGAGGTTGGTCTTCATAGTATTAGACAAGACAAAGTCAAACCATTCCAAATTAAAGTGTTACTGAATGAGTCAGAACTACTGATGGAAGTGGATTCAGGCTGTCCATACACAATAATTAATGAGTACATAGCCAGACTCATATGGAGAGGGAAGTTACCACAAGTAAAGAGAACGGATATAGGATTGAAGTCCTACACAGATGGTAAATTGACATTACTGGGCCAAGCCTCAGTACAGGTGAAATAGAAAAACATTAATAAGCCTATGGAAATATTAATAACAAAAGAAAATGGTACTAGCTTGGTTGGTCGAAATTGGTTTGCCGACCTAGGCATAGTAAAACATGGAATTAATAATGTGAAAATAGCTTCAGAGGACAAGAATCAAATACAACAATTACTCAATAAATATAAGCAGGTATTTGAACCAGGATTGGGTAAATATACGGGACCCGTGGTTAGTATAACACCAAATGAAGGGTCAGTTCCAAAGTTTCTGAGGAGTAGACCTGTTGCATTTGCACGAAGAAAGGAGCCGAAAAGAGCCATAATGGTGATAAAATTCACATGAACGTCATCAAATTCCACGGAATACCGTAAGGGACAAAATATGTATAAAAACGTGTATAATAATTAAAAAAAATATATCATCAACTGCTTGTTGTGTCATGCTTTTATTTCGAATACAAAAACAAATATGTTGTCTAAGAAGTTTTAGAGATAATCAGACAAAACCTCCTTCTGAAAACTTAGGGTCTTGTAATTGTGGCTGTCTTCGACGGATACAACGAAATGTTTGCCCTGGGTGGGGATCGAACCCATGACCTATAGCTCAGGAAGCAGTCATACTACCACTGAGCCATAAGGCCTGCCAATAATTATTTAATTGAAATTAAATAATTATTGTTTAATATGCCAATTATTGGCATAGAGTACATTTTATATAAAAATAATAGGCAGTAGTAATTAATATTTTCAAAGAAAAAAGACATCTGTCATCTATTCTCACCTGGGACAATGGACGCTACAAAGTTTTCAAAAGGTAAGGTTGTAAAATATATGCAAGAAATCTATTAAAAATTGTTTAATTTCAATGATTAGGTATATTAATTACATCAGAAGTATAAAAAATCCAGTGAACAAAACTAGATAAACAAAAAAGTACAAAATCTAATAGATTTCTAACTAGAATACTAACTACCTACTTACTAGGAATTCTTAAATGTTCATTGTAGAATGGGTGTGAGAGCTATAGGTAATGTATGGAGAAGTTTGTAAGTAATTAGAAGAAGGTAAATTGTACACTTTTCCAATGAGAACATCACATGAACAGTGAACACAGCCTGAAATGAACATTGCCAATTTGAATGATATAAAGTGTGATATCTTACCTTCCCCTGCATAATCAGTCTGATAGTGAGGGTGACTTTGGAGTCCTCCTCATGGAGAGTAGGGGGTTTCTCCTGTTCCATGCTGGATGAGTTGTCCGTGTCACGCGGAATTTTGGCTGCGTACGGGGCTACGTGTGGGCAGACACAAGGGACACTCCACTCAATCTAATGGCTGGGTTTCTGGGGCTCGTGGCACGCACTGCAGGCAGGGTAAGCTGGAAAACAGGCGCACATCTCAAAAGGAACGTCCAGAGGTCTCGAGCGAACTAAAGGTGAGGGGTGGGCACTCGTCCTTGTTCAAAGCGAAGCCGATTACCGAATATTTATTTACAGAGAGCGTCAGTGGCAAGCGTAACGGAATGAGGGCGGCAAATGAGGATCTAGACGCTATTATAAGCTAACTGGTCTCAGGTAGGACCGGATTCTGCGGGTGTAATGCGAGTCGGGCGGCTCCGGCCGCGGGACCGTTACTTGAACTCCGATACCTGTTCGCGGCTCGAGACATAACCTCAGCGACGCGCCTCATGGCTAGCCGACCCAGGTTATCGATCCCGCAGATCCCAAACAATAACGCGGGAGCCGACTCGCTGCTATGGACTCTTACCTCGATTGATTTTCCACTTTGCAACAGTGAAATAATGACATAACAAATCTTAACACTAAGTATCACCAAGATTTGTATAAAATCACACTTATCACAATAACTTTGTCACTTAAAATAAAAATAAAAATATTCCGACGGTGACGCGTCGGAGCTAAATGAAGTTTGAGACTGGGTTGCCAGGTAGGACTTTTCAATCAGGGCTGCCAGACAGTGTGACCAGATTTTAATTAAATTGATAATTGATTTATGCCAGCTCTAAATTCTGCTAAGATCTGCCATTTTTTTTTATAAATGCCAAAATTCTGCTAATAACATAATTCATAATTTGTACGAATAAAAAATCATTAAGAAAATGTATGTTAAATAAAAATTCAGCAATGCATTTGTCTTTCAGCTGCTGGGCCTGCAGGTTTTAGAACATTGTATGTTAATGCGGCAGCTTTTGTTCGTTTGCAGAAGAACAACTGCGATTTCTGATTCATGAAAATATTTTTAGAGTAAGTCGCTCAAATGAACCATCACTCGAAATGGTAAATTATGTTCTGCCAGAAATGCATCTTGATATCAGCCTTCTTTGCCTCTTCTGTTACAGACGTTTTCGCAAAGAATGTTTGAACCTACAATCAGGAGTTTTGGCGGGAACGTCTTGGTAACATGTTGTTGCTTTGTTTTATATTCCTAAACATGTGTTATTTTGAACATTAATGCTATAAAAATGAAGGTGTTTTATTCATTAAGTGTTCGATCAAGTGCGTGAGTGTGGGCAAAATTAAATGAAATAAAGCAGTGAAACGTGTGATTTTACGTTGTCGGCAAAACTCCATAGAAGCTTCTAGTAAAGTCGCCATCACTATACTGAGGCAAGACTTAAATTTGAAAATGACTGTTTACGTAACTTAGACTGACTAGAACTCTATATAACTTGTATTATTCAAGAAACTTGAAAATATTTCAATACTTGACACTGGCAAATCGCTAATCGCGGGGTCTAATACAAAAAAGAAGAAGAACCTACAATCAGAACGTAGATTAGATAAATTTTAGTTAGATAGGGTTATTAAAGTTATTTTTCCCTTAATTTATTCATCGCCTTGGATACAAGTCTTTCAGTCTAAATAAATAACAATAAGGGCTTAAGGGTTGCAAAATATGCAGTAAGTATATAATGGTGCCGACATTATTTATATATTTTTTTTTCAACATTTCTAGCGCAACTACCCAAAGAAACACATATAGGTAATGAGTCAGTGTCTAGTTCTGATAATTTTCTGCGAATATTTTTTAAAATTTTGCCAAGAACTGCTATCTTTCAGATTCTGCGACACTATCTATTAAACCGTAAAATGGGGGTCTAATTCTGCTAGAATCGCAGGATTCTGCTAAATCTGGTCACACTGCTGCCAGACATAAAAAAGGGGTGATCGTACATCTGCTACAAAAAGTCGTATATTAGGAAAATTGAAATGTACAGTCAATCGGGGTAACTTAAACCTTCAATAAACCGGAAAATTACGTTTTTTAGGTGATTTCCCGAAAAATGCATCCAAATCTTTTTTTAATAGCTTTGTATGGTTTCGTTATGAAATGTTGCCAGGTATTAAAAAGTCATACGATTTCGATCTTGCCATCGTACCTCGGCAAATACGCTAAAAAGTCGTATGTTTACGACTTAAATCGTACATCTACCATCCCTGTTTTCGATTCCCTCGTCGTCGCTTTAGTGCTTGTTTAACACAACTACCATTGGTAAAATTTTACAGGAGAAGAGTTTTTTGTTCTATTTTATTTAAAAAGCTATATTTTTAGGGCTTTATACATGAGCTAGATACAAATCGATTGTAATCATTTTTTTTCTATAGATGGTAATGAATTATACCTTATTTTACAGTTTTTATATGGAGGTGGAACAAACATGCACAAAAATAATTTTGAATGTGGAGAGTTGCGCCACAACTCCACAAGTGACTGATAATTTTTTTCGTGCTTGTTTAATACAAGTGCTAAATGTACATACAGGATGATAAATGATAAATGATAAAATGATAAATTCGTTTATTGAGATAAAAACGGAAAAAGACCAATTACAATTATCTCACAATATTCAAAAATATTTCCTTAAACAAATGCCTGAGGATTACAAAATATTCATTATATAAATACAATATCATTTAAAATGTCAATACAAAAATGTCAAATGGGCAATACGCCTAGCATGTCAATACAAAAAAATAATTATGTCATACAAAGTAAAATATACCGTTCAGGTAAGTACTCAGAGTACCAAGTCAATAAACTCAAAGGTTATCGTCAAAGTCCAATGAATCATCAGGCTTTTTACACCTGTCCCATTGATCCAATAGATTTTCACAATAAGTCAAGGAGGTACTTAAAATAGTCTTCCAGTTATCACAAAAGATGTCACAATCAGGGTTGGCAGCAAGGAGTGCGTTTAAGTGGCGACGGGCACGATTCAGGGGCGACATAGAACGTGCTACTGTGCGACCGCGATCTACGTGGAACAGGTCATGCGGGCGACCACGTCTGTTTGCTGGAACCCCGGGCTCGTCCGGTACGAACAGTACGCATAGCAAGTCGTGCAGACGTATAGAATCGACGGACCCCCTAAGCGCCTTACAGCAGATAGTTAGCTGGTCTAACATCCTTCTAACTTCCAAAGAGTTGTAACCAAGCTGACCGAGCAGGAATTTAGTTGGGTACAGAAACGGATAGTATCCATAAATTTTCTTATATAGCGACCTTAAAAAGGCCTTTTGGACTTTTTCAAGCATTCGCGCGTAGGTGACATGATAGGGGTTCCAGACACAAGCACTCGATTCAAGTTTGCTTCTAACTAAGGAGTTATATAATGTTTTAATTACTTCAGGATTTTTAAAGTCTCTAGCATTCCGTAGGACGAAGCCAAGGCGCCGGTAAGACTCTTTTGCGAGTTCTGATATATGATCATGAAAAGTTAGACTGCGATCAAAATTTACTCCCAAATCTTTGATACAGTTAACCCTATTTATAGGTACGTTGTTTAAATGATAATCAAACTGTATTGGATTTCTTTTACGATCAAAGGTCATGACGTTACATTTACTTATATTAAATGTCATTTTATTTCTCACGCTCCATTCGTAAATTTGATTGATATCATCCTGCAATTTCAGGCAGTCACTAGAAGATTTAATTTCAAAAAATAGTTTAAGGTCATCCGCATACAAAAGACATTTGGCGGTAGATAGTACATTAGGTAGATCGTGAATCATCATTTGAAAGAGTAACGGGCCAGTGACAGAACCCTGGCTTACACCAGAACTAGTGCAATATGGTTGAGATACATATGTACCATGCCTCACATATTGACACTTGAGGATGTATCTAGGTAATATTTTTCTCACATCGTGAGGAAACCTACATGTCTGAGAGTTCTCAATGATCTTGATGATGTGTGAAGTCTGCCAACCCGCACTTGGCCAGCGTGGCAGACTATGGCCTAACCCTTCTCATAATGAGAAGATGGCCCGCGCCCAGAAGTGGGACCGTTTGTATAAACAGGGCTGACAAAAAAAAAAAAAAAAACTCAATTTTGAACTACATAGAACAAATGAGATAAACTGAGCTGATCTATAATGGAATTTCCATTGTAATTGTACAGTTTTCATTTATTCACAAAAAATATGTCTTTAGGGTCAAAACAAGAATCTTTAGTTAAAAAACTTTAAAAAAAACAAGCTTTTATTGTTCTTGTTAATAATAAAGTAGGTAGGTACTTGCCAAGACGAATCAAACGAGCCGAAACTCGATGGGGTTGCGTCGTTTCATTACAGAGTTCCTATGAACACCTTCCAGCTCCATCACCAGACCCTGGTTACCATTGAAAGACATATTAATCGTCAAGACGATTCAAATGAGCCCAAACTCGATGAGGTTGTGTCATTTCATTGCGAAGTTCCTTTGGTCACCTTTCAGCTCCATCATCAGATCAGCACCATGTCATCATAATATTGCATTGTCACGCGATTTACACATGTGTGCAAAATTTCAGCTCAATCGGTTAAACCGGGAAGTGGATCAAATTTAATTTGTAAGATTTGATGACAAACATCGGGACAGGTGAAACTAAATAAAACCTTGTAATAACAATTTTGTTTACACACAATTTTAAATTCAAAATTCATAACAAACAAACGTTTTTTCAAACAAAATAACTCGACACCTTGAATGTTTTTGAACGAGGACCTATTATCGTTTTTACAAAAACCCGTTGTATTTGTTTCAACGGGTTTCTCTCGTTCGATCCATTCGGGAATTAATCGCGCGTATTCGGAGATTTTCGTGTATCGTTCAGCCAATAAGCGTTGAATTAACAGGACGAAGCGGCTTTTGTGCAATTAACAGGTTTCAAAAATGTAACTGGTTTACGTAATAATGAAAAGCTGTTAATTCGTTGACGATTGAAAAGCTGTTTAAAAAACAGTTCGTTGAAAAAACGCCCACCTCTAATTTGAATTAAATTGAGACCCTTATTTCTCGCTCTCTAGTAATAGTTTTCATTTAGAATGACAGGGAAGAAGATTCAGATTCCAAATCCGTTGGAATGTGATTATATAGCCTTGTAGATGGTGCTTTCGAATAGATTTGGATTTGTTCAAACATTATACAATGAATTTAATATCATGGGCGTATATAAGGGGGGGGTCCAGGGGGTCCGGACCCCCCCCATGGCATTGGCCGAAAAAAATAATTAAGTGCTATCAAAATGCCGGATTATCGCGGATGGCACGGATGTTACAAAATAATATATAAACACCTGATGCGCGGTTGTCATAACGACAGTTTTGCTACAGATGCAGTATGACCTTAGTCCATCCTTCGCCCGCGCATACTACAAACGCGCATAACAAATCGAAACTATATATTTTTACTCGACTGCATAAGAAGGAGGGTAATGTTTTTCGAGTGTATGTACGAGTATGTTTGTATGATTCTATATGACAGCCTACAGCCTGAACGGCTTGTCCGATTTTGATGTGCGAGGTGTCATTAGATTTGTCTTCGCTTCCAGAATGTCTGTGACATTCTGGAAGCGAAGACAAATCTATAATTTTTGTAATAATAATAATACATCTCTTGCAAAAATTTAAAATCTTTTTTTCGTAACCTCTAACGAATTATTTCGTAATAAACAAGTGTGTTTTTTAAATTATTACACAGAATGTGCATTTGTAATCTTTTACAGTGATTTTACGCATTTTTATTCTTACAAAAAACTTACATTGTTTAAGTATGTTTTTGAAGCATCAATATGCTTCAAAAATTTTCGCGCTCGCTTCGCTCGCGTATGGCCACATTTTAAAGATATGAAATAACTGAATATACTCATAAAAAAACATCCTTCGTAAAACTAGAAAATAACATCGTTAAACATCAGGCGAGTTGGCAATCAGTCGTAGATCTATCTTATGTAAACAAAAACACAAATATTCCACAAAAATTTCAATTCGATCCAAGCCAATTTTATATAAAAAATATTTTTTCGTTAATAAAATCGAACAACTCTTAACATGCTGTGCTAAAACAAGCAAATACTTCACCAAAAAATAATCAATAACCAAAAAATATTTTCCACCTGCAAGGGAGTACCGCGTAGGTATGTTTGTAATTTTCTATAAAATCATATGTTTAAATTTAGGAATAATAAACTGGCAATCAATGCATTCAAATGGTTGTATATATAATTTTTGATAGCGTAAAAGTCACTCTTATTCAGTGGGGTATTCCATTTTTTCTTTTAACACATTAATATACCTGTTTGGTTCATCTGGGCCACAAACACCTAGGCTCGCTAACACAATCAATGAATCAAATCACTTCCAAGATTTCATTTTAAAAACCTTAAAAATTTTCGCGCTCGCTTCGCTCGCGCATTATTACTATTTTACCATAGAAATACTGTAGGCTCACTAATACGAGAAATAAATCATGTTACTATAAAAACACTACAACAATTTTCGCGCTCGCTTCGCTCGCGCATACTTATTACCTATGATTTGTTTACTTGGGTCATGCAAATGTTGAGCGCTCTTTAAACTAATTAAAACGGGTGAAATCATATCTAGTATAATATGAATTAATAATGTTCCGACGTTACTTATACACTTTATTTACAGTTATACGTTTGTCCGTAGCTTAATTTTCGTGTATTTTAATGTTTTTAAACTAAGATTGACATTTGGTAACCAGTACTCGTCTGCGTATAGTCTGCGCAAATAAAGAGGCAAATAGTAGTAAATTTTTGTACCCGTGGACCCCCCCCATGAGAAAGTTATAGCTACGCCCATGTTTAATATGTATAAAATAATGTTTTGATGAATGAGAAGAGCTTTATGCTGAGCATAAAATATTAAGAATTTGCCCAGCTTTCTATCTCACACATCACAACATTTTAAACATTTAAAATTATTGAGTAGGGATAATAGAAAAGCGAGAAATTAATTAGTGTTGATAGGAGCAAAATTAAAAAAAAAAGTTTTTTTTGATATATTTTAAATCGACTGAAGAGTAGATATGTTTTTTCACGACATCGTCACTATGATAGATGATATCTGAATAACACTTTTTATGTTTCTCCTATCCAAATAACCAAATTCATTTTCACTTTTCTAATATCCCCCAATGATTTTATGTGTATAAAAAGATTATGATGTGCGACAGAGATAGCTGAGCAGGTTGATTTCCACTTTAAACAGACTTGTCGGAAAGTATTTTTCGAACCAGATGTTTGATACAGAAGTAATCTCAATACACATTATGTTAGTAATTTATTACAGTAGTGAACTAGTGAGTAGCCTCAATTTCACACAAGTGCTTTTCCAAAGCATTTAAACAAGCGTTGAAATAGAACATAGTATTTGTTCATGTGACACCGTAATGACGCGATATTGTTCGCAACTTCTTTAATTCATATAATTTGAATCGACTTTTATTGAAAACCTCAGAATACAATATTATACAGAGATATGCCCATTAAATAGCATTATAAACTGTTGCCCCTAAAATTGTGGAAAAATAAAAACTTGGCAATCATGTGACAGAAAATGTCAGAGAATATTTTTTCAGACAGCAGACTAAATGCGACAACAGCGCTCTAGTGATTCGGAACTAGTTTATGTTTCTTTTCTTCCGTTTTGAATTTTAGCTTCGGACGTTCTATACATTTGCTTTGCTCTACCTATTTGTCTTTTCTACCTAAAGTACCGTAACTGTACTCTTCGAGTTTCGATGAATAGTGGTCAAAAATCTTAAAAAAAAAACGACTGCTACTCCTATTAGTAATAGTACTATATGTACTAAATATATAGATTTTATAATTATAATTTCCTATATACTTTTTACTATTTTATAAAAGTAGTATTTTATAATTTATTTTATTTTATAACTATTTTGTAAAGCGACATCGTTTTATGAAATAAATCATGCTTCTTGCTGTCCGGGAAAATAAAGGGTATTTATGATCATGCATAATAATGCACACTCACCGACATGTATTCGATAAATTAGCAACTTTGCGACGATACTCCACACTTTGGAGCCTAGCCCGAACAAATATGCACCGGACCGGATGTCCGGACCCCCTGGACCCCTCCCTTATATACGCCCATGGGTCTGTGTAAAAGTCTTTTTTTTAATTTTAAGGAAATAGAAACACGCACGCAAATCCGCGAGTAAATGCTAGTAGATTATTATATAGAAAATATATTGCATGTCCGTTAGGATAAACTGTTATGTAAAAAAAAAAGTTTGTAATATCTATATATATTAGGTACACAGTTTCAGCAATAAACGCTATCTTATATTATCTTATCTTACAATGCAACGTAATAATAATTTATGATTATAATTATAATTTAATATAATTAAATACAATTAAATAGAATTAAATATAAATAAATATAATTAAATATAATTAAATATAATTAAATATAATTTAATATAATTAAATGTAATTAAATATAATTAAATATAATTAAATATAATTAAATATAATTAAATGTAATTAAATATAATTAAATATAATTATATATATATAATTAGCCCCCAAAATCCGAACCTTGTGCCCGACTCGACCATCAGACCTCACGGGGTCGGGCAACGTGTAATATTGAAACCTACACGGCTAAAAGGTTAAGGTAACCCAAAAACATCATGGGGAAAAAGAATAAACGTTTAATGCCGCTGTCCGGGGCCGATCGCCGGAGCATGTCTATTGCTGGTGATGGGCGTTACAGCATGCTAGCCAGCGACTCTCGACGCACCGGCTGGTCGGGAGTCGGGGAGGGTAGAGGTAGATCCCTAGATGCTACAGCCGATGAACCCACGGGTCTTACTTTGCGGAGCAGGGAATCAACTCCCACAAGCTCTGCCGGTACATCTACGCCATCGACCACTGAATCTATGAAAGATGCTCGACAAAAGTGCTCCCAAAAAGAGAAGGAGGAACTCATTTTCTGCTATTTCAAAGCCAAGGCCGAAGGGGCAGGCTACATTCGACGACTAGAATCAATATTTAAAAACAGAAACCCAAATAACCCGAAATCGAAAAAATTCACCGGCAACATATTATCGAATCAAGTCCGAAGCATACTATCTCGCAGGTGTATATCATCCAAACTAGTAGAACAAATAAAGAGAAAAGCTGAACAACAGGAATCATCTGACACACCTGAAATTATTACACAACAAGAAATGAATCCACTCATAAATACTCCTAACACCTTACCAACAATCACAGAATATCATTCAGTCATACAAACACAACCGACACTATCTGACAAACTGACACAAGATACATACAACGTACAACCGATACTCAACCTTCAACAGTCACCAACAAACACACAGGATAGAAACACTAACACACCAGAGGATGAGATTATGGCACAAGAAATAGTAGTTAACGAAGATCAAGACCCTATCATACTCGAGCTGCTGCAAGTACTATCGGAAGTTAGAGAAGCACCCATAGAGAACAGACAATTCTTACCTAAGCCTTAATTTAATAAACAGTTTATAACAAACCTACACAAAATCAATAAATACTTACCAAACTTATTAGAAACACACGAATCATTGCGTGAAATAAATGACATAATCTATGCAGCAACCAAAACATTAATTATAATAAACCAACAAACTCCATACACTCCACCAAACGTACAAAAGCCGAAAACAGATCCACCATGGAAAATCAGGCTGAAAAGAAAAATAGATGATTTTAGAAGAGAAATTAAAGGAGGTAGTGATAGTAGAAGAATGATAAGCATTAAGCGTAAACTATACAAAAAATACAAAACCACTAATGAATCGGAACTGAACAACGCTATCGAAATGTTGAAGAAAAGAGTGAAAGCTTTAGCAGGTAGGCTTCGTAGGTATGACGAAATGAATACAAGAAAAACGCAGAACAAGCTATTTGCAGAAAACCAGCATAAATTCTACAGAACTCTCGACAAAACACAACACAACCCAACTGAAATACCAGCAAAAGCAGACGTACTAAACTTCTGGGAAAATATCATGTCAAAACCTGTCACATACAATACAAAAGCAAGTTGGATACCTGAAATAGAAAAAGCAGCAGAAGACATAGAAAAACACACTTTTGAAGAAATAGATATAGATAAATTAAAAGATGCCACCAGAAAAACACAAAATTGGAAGACGCCAGGAATAGATAAAATTCAAAACTACTACCTAAAATATTTCACAAGCACACATAAATATATTGCAAAACTTTTTGACCGTATCATGAAAGGCTCAGAACTCATAGATGGTTGGTTTACAACAGGGCAAGTCATATTAATACCTAAGAGTGACGACACCCAGGACCCGAAGAACTGGCGTCCCATTGCTTGTTTACCAACTATGTACAAAGTACTAACGTCCATAATTGCAAATGAACTTTACATCCACTGCGACAAAAACGACATATTAGCACCTGAACAGAGGGGTTGCAGGCGCAGAGTACGGGGCTGCAAAGACCATCTCATGATTAACAAAGCCGTACTCGAAGATGCACACAAGCATCAGAAGAACTTAAGTATGGCGTGGGTTGACTATCGCAAAGCTTTTGATAGCATGACGCACGAGTGGCTACTCAAGGTACTCGACCTATACAAATGCCCACCAGCTATCCGAAGGTTTTTAGAGATATTCATGCCTACATGGAAAGTTATCATGACAGCTCGAGGTGGAAACGCGTCTGTAACCACTGACCCCATTTATATCTGCCGAGGAATATTCCAAGGCGATTCACTATCCCCACTCCTTTTCTGCCTGGGTATCAACCCCATCTCCCAAATCCTCAACAAGTTCGAATTTAAAGGATACCGACTTAAAGACAACACCACAATAAACCATTTGCTATAATATATGGACGACCTAAAAATTTACGCGAACAACAAAACCAATTTGAAAGTATTGATAGACAGCACGGAAATATTCACCAGAGATATAGGAATGGAATTCGGACTCAATAAATGCAACCGGTTGCAGGAGACAGGAACATCAAGGAGAAGGCCATGTCCTGCTAAGTGGAGAAGAATTCAGGCATTTACAATTAGATGAAAAATATAAGTATCTAGGGATAAACGAAGCAGGAAAAATTGATCATGCAGAAGTCAGGCAACAGATACAAAAAGAATATTTTAGACGCGTCAAAAACCTAACATCATCACAACTCAACTCTCGAAATTTACTTAGGGCAATCAACATTTACGCCATTCCGGTTTTACTGTACACGTTCGGTATTATTAACTAAAAAACAGCAGACTTGAAGAAAATAGATTGCACAATAGACCAGGCATTATATACATAGACAAGACAGAAAACAAGACATACCTCATTGACGTTACAGTACCATCAGACTATAATATAGGAGCAAAAGAGATAGAAAAACTAAGTAAATACCACCCTCTATAACGTGAAATAGCCAGGTTATGCAAAACATCCACAGAAGTCATCCCCATAGTAATAGGAGCCACAGGAGTAATAGCTAAATCACTACATCGATATTGCACTAAATTAGACTCAAACATTAACACACACATTATACAAAAACAGGCAGCGATACACACCACCACCATCATCTCCAAAGTTTTAGGTGATTCAGTATTTGTAGGGGGAACTGAGCCACCCTTTCCCTGAGGGTCTCGGGGCGGGAGTTCAGTAAACCGAGCTTCAAGCTCGAGTTGAGGAAAACCTCGTTTACAAAATATGTATTTAAATATAATTATAATTTGATAATTATAATTTCATCGTCGAGCTACATCCTCGGCCACACCGTCGCTTAACATGAGGCGAGTTGGTGGTCAATCGTAGATCTATCTTCTATATAAAAAAAAAGTAAGCTTATGATACAATTAAGTTGCATTACGAAAGTCGTTCTTATGCTTATCCTACCTACTGATAATAATAATCATCATCACCATCTCAGCCATAAGAAGACCACTGCTGGACATAGGCCTCCCCCATGGATTTCCAAAAAGACCGATTGGAAGCGGCTTGCATCCAGCGTCTTCCCGCCACTTGTATGAGGTCATCTGTCCATCTCGTGGCTGGTCTTCCTACGCTGCGCTTGCCGGTGCGTGGTCTCCACTCGAGAACCTTTCGGCCCCATCGGCCATCAGTTCTACGTGCTATGTGCCCTGCCCACTGCCACTTCAACTTGCTAATCCGCTGTGCTATATCGGTGACTTTTGTAATGTAATAATAATAATTTAATTATTAATTATATTAATTCATAATAATTTTCTGATAATAATAACATAGAATAGGGTGCTAAATGTGAAACATTCCTTAGTACCTAAGAACCTACCTACATAGTCCTTAGCACCTCCCTGGCCAAGTCAATTAACTGTAGGTACGTTAGTCCTTTCAGGTGTAAAACTCAGTGTACCTACCCCGGGCCGTGTCTGCAAACATAATACAACGGTAGCTTTAAACGGTCGACGTTTATCTAGGTACGTGAAGAGTTCGGTCGAATGGAGCAAGGCAATAAAATCAAACGCATTTGCATGGGACAAAGCATCCAACTTCAATATAGCCGCGTAGAGGGACCTATTGGTTTTTATATACTTACCTTGGCACATATCTGGTAGACTGGTAGGTGGTTTTTTTGTAAGTACGTAGTACCTAAATCATTTTCAAGTAACATGTTAATAGATGTTGGACCTTATAAAGAAGCTCAAGATAACGCGACGAGGTACTCTCGGAGTCTCTCTGCGAGATCGACTCAGATATGAAGAGATCTATATAATAACGAAAGTCACCGACAATATAGCAAAGCGAATTATCAAGTTGAATAGGCAGTGGGCAAGGTACATAGCACGTAGAACTGATGGCCGATGGTGCCGAAAAGTTCTTATAGTGGAGACACCCACCGGCAAGCACAGCGTAGGACTAGCCACAAGATGGATAGATAATCTCATACAAGTGTGCAGGACGACACTAAATGCAAGCCGCTTCCAACCGGTCTTTTTCAATCTCAAAATGGCTATCAAAGATCGAAACGCGACGGTAGTGGAGGCCCTGAATGCAAAGTTTCGGTGTAAGTTGTAAAAAAAAAAAAAAAAAGTTCTTATGTTGTCCCTTAAATAGTAGTAGGAAAGCGTGTGTACCCAGAGCACTCACGCTCGCTTAAAGGCTTCTTCTTGCGGCGGCGTCGTGTGGCGGATCGCCCTCTTCCCTCAAATATGGTTGAGGAGAGCGATGGCTGGCACATGCGTCAACTCGTGAACGGGTGCTGCTTGCGGGAGCTGGACTGCTCGGCGTACACACGCATGCATGTGCATGTTACTTAAGTATTAACATTTATTAGTTAAGTATTAACGTCTTCCTCTTGTACTCTAGTTTAAAAAAAAATGTAAAGTTAGCTAAAAAAAATGTATTAGTTTATAAAAGGCCCTGGAGTCTGTGGTGCTCGAATTTTTTTCAAAAAAAAAAAAAACCGGTCTTTTTGGAAATTTATGGAGCTGGCCATTGTCCAGCAGTGAACTTCTTTTAGCCGAGATGATGATAATGAAGTAACATATTTCGTATTTATCACTGATAAATTTTTGTATTATCGTCTAGGTAGTTCATAGTGCTACAAGTAGGTACTTATGTCATGTTGTAATTGAGGCTACCTAAATACCAGACGTATTTTTTTTATTGTGATATAGGTAAATTTTATTATTTTAACCACCGGAAAAGGGCGCCAAAATTCAGAAACATATTGATCGTTACAATATTTACAATAGGAGACTTTACGAATTCGTTGTACAGGTGTCATTATTCGTTTAGCTTATAGCTTATGATGAATGATGACTGATTATGATGATGATATTATTATGTAACCCTTGGATAGCGTGTTAGGAATGTCATTGATGTAGCCTATAATTTTATTGATGTTAAGTTGAGAAGAAAGGATACATGTAAGAGGATCCGAGGTAAGCGACGATGATAAATGTGTGTATGAAATATAAATTTGAGAGGCCTCATGGCTTAGTAGTAGGTAGTACGACTGCCTTCTGAGATGGGTCGTAGGTTCGATCCCTATACAGGGCAAATAATTGTGTGATGAGCTTGGGTGTTTGTTCTGTGTCAGGGTGTTTCTATGTAGGTATCATAAGTATGTCTTTGTATTAACAATATACCTGGGCAGGTCAATAAGTACTTAGAAATTCTAAGAGATGGCGCTCGTAAATCGTTTTTTTTTTGGGTATTTTTTTTTTCTTCTAAAGACATATTGACCCGCCCTCGTATATATATATTTATGTATATATGTATTCTATCAACCATCTAGTTTCTGTAGTACAAGCTTTGCTAAGGTTGGGCTAGATGGTGTTGTGTTAATGTCCACCAATATTTATTTATTATTATTAATGTGTGCTGTGCACAGAGATGACGTCATACAGAGGTAAGTGAAAAAATAAAAAATAACACCACCTTATGGGAAAAAGATAAGGAAGATAAATCCCGTTAGTTTAAATTAGAGTCAAATGGAGGTAGGTAGAATGACCTCATTCATTCATTCATTGATTCATTCAATCATTGTTGATTGATTCGTTCCTCGTTCATTGTGTCAAAAACATAATTTTGTGACCTATTTTGTATGTATGATTTTTTATTTTCTGTGTTTTTGTTACAATAAAATTATGTCTATGTCATAGGAAATGATGAGAAAATAGGAAAGTGGTAGGAAAAGCGTTGTACTACGTATATACAAGTGCAACATACTCATGTGTTGCAAAAAAAGGTAAACTGTATTTACTCGATCATTATTATATTTTTGTAAATAATCCGTCTTACTTATAATATAAACGCATGTTAAAATCTTATTCACTAAGTAAGGACTTGTCACTTTCTGTCAGACGGCAAATGTCACGTGCGAGAACGGAACAAAAGACTGTTTAACTAAAATGCGCTTATTCAGCGTTTATAAGTAAGACGGATTATGTATTAGAATAGGTCAGGTACCTACTCAGCGCAGCAAAAACGAAAAGTAAGTACTTATTTTTAATAAGCACGATGCAACAGCACAAACGGTAGTATTTTCCAGTGTTTTCTTCCGAGCTTATAGCCTAATGGACTACCTACATTGTCGTGTTTGCTCTCCCAGGATGACACTTAGTGCACTACGAGCTTTTATCAACGAACGTGGGTGAGCATTCATTTTTATCGAGTGGTATCACTAGGTATACCTTTTTGCAGTTATCCAATTGATACTTACCTTCTTAATTGACAGGTACCTAAGTAGGTACTGGTACTGCCGTACCTAATATTGTTCTGTGGTACTGCCAAAGTCGAAAGATCTCAGGAGTAGTTATTTTCTTTGAATTTAGTAGATCAAGGTTAACGGCAAGTGTTCTATGTCTATCATATTGTTAAAAGTATTTTCTAGAAGTCGAAAATTTGAAATTAGAACTGTTATTATTGCTTTGCCAAAAATCATTGATTCAGGCAAAGAATTCATTCATATAGATCGCTGGTTTCGCAAGACAAGGTTTACGAACGTACTTTTTTATTGCTTATACATTTTCACCAATTAAATGCTTGCATGCCCGGAATGTTTTGTCATACGATAGGTAGGTGCCTATATAAATCTTACGTAGGTAACGGTTAATGGAAAGATATGAAATATTTGAGTTTGACAGAATATTGGTTTCCACCTTGCACTTTTGTCTACTTTTAGACATTATTTAATTTAATCCCCGTTTTGTGTTTATGAGCCCAATATGACATTACGAGGAAAAATTGGGTCGTCATGCTCGATGTGAGACCTCTCTTCATAGGTACACAAGGTGTCATGGAAAAGCGATGGTTGATGGCGTGGATTAGTCCTCGAATAAAGGTATAATCCTCATGACAGAGGCTGGCTGGACAGCTATTTATTCACGGAGAGCCTGCTTGACGTGAGGACGGTGGATGATGGTGGACAACACACCTTAATTAATGTTTAACATGGGTGTATTCATAATCTCATCTACCGTATCTACTCTGCCATGGTTTTTATTTTAATACCTACTTGTTTTTTATTTTAAATACCTAACTAATGTTTAATTTATCGCTGGTTTTTTAGTTTCCAGAAAGAATTTAGTGACACTAGACACGTCGATATAAATAGGTTAACAAAAAACATTACGGTTAAAATACAGTAATTCAATATACGCTCGGTAGATGGCACACGATGCTCGGAAATCTACCAACCGACACGAATATAATTATAGTCATTATATTCGTGTAGGTGGGTAGATTTCCTTTTCTTTTCTACTTGTTAGCTTCGAACTCGTTACGCTCACTCGGTCAGTACGTCATTGAATTCAGTTAGGTTTATCATCATCATCTCAGCCACAAGAGACCTACTGCTTGGCATAGGCTCCACGGCTTTCTAAAAAGACCGGTTGGAAGCGGCCTGCATCCAGCGTCTTCCTGCTACTTTTAAGAGATATTCTGTCTTCCTACGCTGCGCTTGCCGGTTCATGGTTTCCATTCGAGAACTTTTCAGCCCCACCGGCCGTTGCTTCTACGTGCTATGTGCCCTGACCACTGTCATTTCAATTTACTAATCCACTATGTTATGTCAGTGATTTTCCCTGGATTTCAGTGGATTCAGTGGTTCTCTTAATTTCTGATACGATATCGCAGAGATACCCCGAGCATAAACCTCTCCATACTTAGCTCGTTATGTGACTTTGAGCTTCCATATAAGGCCCATAGTGAGTGACCAAATATATTGGAGTCAATATATCCTTCTTTACTTTGGGATCAATATTGAAACCATGAAAAATAAAACAGCTCTTCCATATGATAGGATGTATCTTTGCATGCCATAATAAGTACAGCGCATAATGGTGCGATACTGGTGAATTGGTACTTTAATAATATAGACGTATTCACTGGGCATGTCATTACAAGGTAACCGTATCAGGCAATGGTATAAATAGGTGTGAGCGTACAATTTTGCAATCTAACTAGCATTTACGATACACTCAGATCATTCGCACGCGATTCGTTTGAGAAATCTTAGGCCCCCATTTAAAATGGCATCAATATCACTAATTTAATAATTCTTGCTATTGACAATTGATTGATAAGCTTAGTTAGTAGTATGTTTGCCTTCTGAGCTATAAGTCGTGGGTTCGGTTCCTACCCAGGACAAATATTTGTAATGAACAATGAACACAAATATTTGATCTGTGATTGGGTGTTTCTATGTACCTTAACAGTTATATGTGTGTATATAGTAGTAAGTGTGTATATAGTAGTAATAGTAGTGTCCATAGTAGAAGCTTTGCATAGTTTGGGCACAAAACATATTATAATAAATAGCTAGATAGTACTGTTTCAAAGTTTATACCAATATTTATTTATTGTTTATTAATGATGCGTCGATGCAACTCAACATCGGAAGTCACCAAGAACTTTCTGTTTTTCTAGATCAAAACCCTATGTAAATAGGGCGAATTCTGTGATCAAAACCTTCTGTACAATGCACTGCGCTCGTCACTTTTCGATTCAATTCCATTCATGTTTTGATTGTAAGCATCGTCACCTTAGTATTTGTTGAAAACATTGCCCTACAATAATCTGGATTGCAGTAATGTTTGCTTACTACTGCTTATCCATGTTATTTATGTTTTTTTTTCAGGCAAACTATGCAAAAGAGAACCATTTATAATATACCCGCAGTTCGGTATTTAGCACAGGTTAGAATAATTCATAATTAAATTATATTCGAATGATAATAAAATTAAAACAAACAGAAATCAACCTATAATATTTTTGTTGGTCATAAAAAAGTAACTCAGTGCTTTTCTGTTACTATTTGGTTTCTTTTTTCAATACTAACATTTACTTAAAATATTTAGTAATACTACTAATAGTAAAAGCGCAAAAAACGACTTCATCATCATCTCAGCCATAAGAAGTCCACTGTTGGACATAGGCCTCCCCCATGGATTTCCAAAAAGACCGATTGGAAGCGGCTTGCATCCAGCGTCTTCCCGCCACTTGTATGAGGTCGTCTGTCCATCTCGTGGCTGGTCTTCCTACGCTGCGCTTGCCGGTACGTGGTCTCCACTCGAGAACCTTTCGGCCCCATCGGCCATCAGTTCTGCGTGCTATGTGCCCTGCCCACTGCCACTTCAACTTGCTAATCCGCTGTGCTATATCGGTGACTTTTGTACGTCTACGTATCTCTTCATTTCTGATTCGATCTCGTAGAGAGACTCCGAGCATAGCCCTCTCCATAGCTCGTTGCGTGACCTTGAGCTTCCTTATAAGGCCCATAGTTAGGGACCACGTTTCAGTGCCGTATGTCATCACTGGTAACACACACTGGTTGTAGACTTTCGACTTGAGGGACTGGGGAATATTGGACGAGAAGACGCTTTTAAGTTTCCCGAACGCTGCCCAGCCGAGTTGGATACGACGATTGACCTCCCTCGTAAAGTTGGACCTGCCTAATCGGACCGTCTGTCCTAGGTAGACGTATTCGTCAACAACTTCAAGAGTGAAGTTCCCCACAGATATTGGGGTGGGCACTACATGGGCGTTCGACATAACCTTCGTTTTGTCCATGTTCATTTTGAGGCCCACCCGTTGGGAAACTCTATTGAGGTCTTCGAGCATCGTACTGAGCTCTTCCATCGACTTTGCCATGACTACTATATCGTCGGCAAACCGAAGGTGAGTGATGTACTCGCCGTTAATATTAATGCCGAGCCCTTTCCATTCCAGAAGCTTATAGGCATCTTCCAAACCGGCGGTAAACAGTTTCGGAGAGACAACGTCTCCCTGCCTCACGCCTCTTTTCAATGAAATTGCCTCTGAGTTCTGGTCTTGTACTCGGACTGACATGGTGGCGTTGTTGTACAAGCACTTCAGCACTTCAACATACCGATTGTCAATACGGCATCGCTGGAGAGCCTCAAGCACCGCCCAGGTCTCGATCGAATCAAAGGCTTTCTCATAGTCCACAAACGCTAAGCAAAGGGGCAAGTTATACTCTTCGGTCTTCTGTATCACTTGCCGCAGCGTATGGATGTGGTCTATGGTACTATAGCCTTTTCGGAAACCGGCTTGTTCGGGAGGCTGGAAGTCATCAAACCTGCGTTCAAGACGATTCGTGATGACCCTTGAAAACAGCTTATAGACATGGCTCAGAAGCGAGATGGGTCTGTAGTTCTTCAGCAAAGTGTTGTCTCCTTTTTTGAAGAACAGCGCTACCACGCTTCTGTTCCATGCTTCTGGCGTTGTACCTTCAAGCACGACGGAATTGAAGAGCCTCTGAAGGACTTTTAGTACCGGTGTTCCACCCGCTTTCAGTAGCTCTGATGTAATTCCGTCGTCGCCCGGTGCCTTGTTGTTCTTGAGCTGTTTCAAGGCCATCCTAATCTCGTACAGGCTGATGTCCGGGATATCTTCGGTATAATGTCGAGTCAGTTTGGCTCTTGGATCTTTGCCCAAACTGCTAACAGGTTTTGCGACCGATGTGTATAACTGTCCATAGAACCTCTCGATTTCCCTCAAGACTTCTGCTTTGGTCGACGCTATACTGCCATCTTCCATCTTCAGCTTCGTCAACTGGCTCTGCCCAATAGACATGTCTCTTGCGAACACTTTGGAGCCTTTATTCCGCTCTATCGTAAAAAACGACTTGATTTATAATAAATCTTACATTTACCATTTCATGTTGGTGAATCCGAACATTCAGAAATAAAACTTGAGATTTACCAATTTATGGGGTTGTACAGCAACATCTCTACTATGTAAATAGGGCCGCAAATACATAGGGCACACGAATTCTGTGCATCTCTATTAGTAAATAAAAACTACGGGTCACTCACGTCTGTTTTACGTAGTTTTTATTTAAAAATTTGTGAAAACCACGTTAATTTCCATAGTAAAATCTCTATTAGTGTTTATCAGAGTATGTAAATTCTGTCGCTTATACTCATATGCCGCCCTATCTGCGAGCTAGTGTGACCAACTTGTTTATAGAAGTGAATTATTAAAGACTTACGTAAACGAAAATATTCATAATTAGATCAATTTCTACATATTTTTTTTCCTTTTAACCAATTTAAAAAAACAGGTTCTGAAATATGATTACCTATATGTTTTATGTACGAGTACTTATGTGTGTTGAGTACCCAATATGACGCCAATGAGAACTGATTTCAATTTTTTTTTATTAGAAAGGGGATATCACAAAGGCGGTCTCATAAAAATACACCAATATTAATTTAGTAGCTTCTTAACCATTTTCAGTATGAATATTTTGTACGGATCTCGCTCATCGCGGATCGAGCTTTTGTTCCCTTTTTTTAATTTTTTTTTATTCAAAAAATATGTCTGCATCTTTACAGTTATAAGTATTATAGTTTAAGAAACAACTTTAATTTCATAAATGGAATGTAAATAAACTACTAACCAATTTTTTTTTATCGATTACCTCGATCAAAGATCTATACTGAAACTGATGATGCAAAAACAGTTCACAACTGACAGAGAAATCCATGAATATACATATCAAAACATACAATCGAACGTAGAACCTCCTCTTTTTTAAATTGGTTAAAATAATTTGGCCACGCTATATTGGTTACGCTGTGCCTTCTGCTAATAAGCGTTTATTAATAATATAAGCATTGTCATTTTATTTTCTAAGAAATCGATTATTAAGGAACTCAAATTACCTTCTGGTACTTACATGTTATAAGTTAATCTCCTCTGGTGTTACGATGTACAGTTCTTCACGCTTGTATGCTTGTGTATATAAATCTGAAACAAATTAAAAATAAATGAACTTGGGAATACGTTGAAAATTATAACATTCAAGCTCTTTCAAAAAGAGCAAAAATTAGGGAAATGATGTGGGATGAAAAGTTACGTGTTGCACTCGAGTGCAAAGATTTTTCATCTCGTGCTCTTTTGATTCCCTCGCTGACGCTCAGGATTCTAATTTTATAATCACTCGCTGCGCTCGTGATTCAATTTTAGAATCCTTCGCTTGCTTGGTCATCGAAATTGAGCACGCGTTTAAAAAGCAACTTTGCACTCTTGATAACAAATAACTATTATTTCATTTCTTTTACCCAACGTCTTGCGGTACTATAGGATTAATATAGGGTAATATTATTTATGGCACCGGATTATATTATATACTATAGTTCCACGAATGTCTAAATACCTACTTAATTCTCTGAAATGAAACGTTTATATTTTTGCCTTCGTTCGTTGCCAATAAGACTTTTGTTTTATTTGGTATAATGGGACAGCAGTTTATTGTACCGTATAAATATATTCTGTTAATACTATTATTCGATAACCAATTATGAGGATAACTAGATAGACCTAAGTGTAAGTAGATATGGATAATGTTCAAAAGAAAATACATAAATAACAAATTACCATATTAGGTATTTAATAAGATGCCTTATTTCACTATGCCGAAAATTAGAAAATACTTACATACCACCTTGATCTATAACTACTTTCCATATTTTCCTTAATCGAAAGTGCAAGCTTATTGTTGGGAATCGAACCCCAGCCACCACTTACAACACCCTCATACATATCTTAGAACAACAGCCTCTCAAGTAATCCCGTGGAAATCTAATACCTTTAAACGAGCAATTCATATTTAAATAATCTGGATCTCGGAAACGGCTCTAACGATTTTAATGAAATTTGGTTTGTAGGTAGATTAGGGGACGATAAATCGATCTTGCTAGGATAGTGATCCCAGATTTGCTCGTATTTCAGTCATAAAAAATCTGAGTGGAGCTCGGTCGCCCAGGTACTAATACTTTATAGAAGGTAGTATAATGTACCTACAAGAGTGCCTTCCAAGCGTAAAGTAATAAATTTCCTTACTTTGAATTTAAAAAAAATATATAATATACTCGTATGTAGAGCGGAGAATAATAGGTTATTTAACGAAACACATATATCTACGTCAGACCACTGCTTGTCTGATGGCAAGCGATAGTGAAGCTGGATCACGTCAATCTAGAAGATTTTGAGTGCAATTTGTTCTAGATTTATACGTGATCCAAGGCTATTGAGACTTGATAACTCAAAGATTGTAGCTTTCAGTAAGCAGGGAAGATGACAGGGAGTTCCACTCCTGTGCAGTACTAATCAGAAATGTGAACTGAAATTGTTTTGTAAGAATGTGTAGCTCCTCTTATAGGTAGAATATTTTTTTAACGAATTCCTTAATGATTTTATTGCTAAACTGGGTTCTCTAGCTTGACTGACATTAATTATGCGAAACAATTAGAAGGCTCGAAAGTATCTCTTTTAGAGGATCTATTAAAATTAATCACATGCCACTTGAAATAATTAAGTCTTTAATTTTATTTAATGATAGTACAATATTAATTTTAATGTACCAATTAATTTTGTACTTAGATTAGAAGTAACATAATTTTAGTTAAAAAAACTGAAAAAATCTACTTCAAAATACGCAATACAATACATACGCGACTTGCTGTTCAATTTTCTTACAGTCACTGTTACAGTTTTCTTACAGTCACTTGGATGAAATTTTACCAGCTATTTTGTTATAAAAACCAAAGTACTGCATCGTATTCGATAAAATTTATATGAGACCACCTCTGAAGTATGACCATACCATATACAAAAATAATCATCAAAATCAATGCACAATTGCCTGAGTAATCGATGAATAAACATCCAAAAAACATTCAGACCGAATTGATAACATACTTCGTTTTGGAAGTCTGTAACTCTGAACCTCAAGTTTTTCAGCTGTGGTAAGGCTCCAGTGAACATTTGTTATTTCCTGTTTTTAGCGTTTCCAATTGGTTTGACAACGATATGGATCAATTTTCTTCACATTTTCTGTAAATAATAAATAATCTCTTGCTGCGCTCGGGATTCTAGCTTAGAATCCTTCGCTACGCTTTGAATTCCAATTAACCGAAACTCGCCTAAAGAATTTGATTTTGCTCTCTTATCAAATTTTAATCTTTAATCTTAATTTGAATCTTATTGAATTTGATTTTGCAAATCTGTAGTACTTATTTTCTTCTTTTCTAAAGAAAATTCTCCATATTCTGGCGGTAACTATGTGTTCAACTGTCAGATTATGAACTAAAATAGCTTTAATTTAACTAAAGTAATGTTTATAGGTAGCGCAAACAGTTCGCGAAGGAAGGGGTTACAATAGAGATTGTTTCACAGTAGGTCCACGGAACCAATTAAACTTAGTAATCCTTTAGTAAGGCTGTCGCTTTTAAATTAAGCTTTGAGATTTCGTTGGTTTTATCTTTCTTTATAGACTTTTCATGCATATTTTATGACGTCTAGATCCTTTTGTTTTTGTTGAAACGGGTGTTTTTTTTTTGCAAGTATCATAACAATAAAGAAAAATGCAAATGTGTCCAAAAAGAAAAATGCAAGTATGTCATACAAGGAGGAAATCCTTCTGTATCAATAAAATATACTTATAAGTAGGTGCAACGGTACTACCAATGTTTTGGTGTCAGTTCTGCTGCACACTGACAGTTATAAATTAGTATTATAGCTAGCAAATATATATATGAATACACAAAATGTAAAATTCGTTTGATTTATTATTTAATTATTTGTACGAGTGTGAGCAAGTGAATTGGTGTGGTAAAATCTAATTCAGGTTTCACCTTATTTATGAAGCTGTTACCCAGAGATCCGTACGCACGCCTCAGATCTGTTAATGTCAGTAAATAAAAAATAAAATAAATAAATATTGTAAATAGTTGTGGACATTAGTCTATTATTTGTTTGTAATTGTGGTAGAGGTCGACCGAAGAAAGTATGGATGAATTGCGTGAATGAAGACATGAGGGAAAAGGGAGTGAGTCCAGATATGATGAATAACAGAGAAGAATGGAGAAAACATACATACTGTACCGACCCCACATAAGTGGGAACAGGGTAAGAAGAAGAAGAAACATTTATGGACATTTCACACAACACCATCTAGCCCAAACTAAGCAAAGCTTGTACTATGGAACTAGATGGAACTACTTGCATACTTGCGAACAGAATCATATACGAAATATGAGCACAATCCGTGATTAGCTCAACTAGATTGCAGTTATATAATATAGCGGGCGTATTGGCACGACATGAATGTGATACCATATTGCACCTACCATGCGCTATTGTTTCGACCTCAGGAATTCGTACGGGCAGCCAAATCCCGAGTGTGACGTCATTCCGTAGAGATCTATAGACCTATAGACCTATAATGAGGGCGTTATGTTGCGATGTTGATACCATCTTGATCAAATTATCGGATGCTTGATTGCAAACACCTGATTGACTAACAATTAGAGATAGCTATTTCCATTGAAAGAAGCAAGTTATAAACTAGTTTTCAAAATTCCAAGCTGTCTGAAATCTACTAGATTTCATTAGCTCAATCTATGTAATCACACGTATTTGATGAGACTAGTTTGTTTCAGGGTTTCGTAGTCAAAAAGGAACCACGTCGGAACTATATTAATCACGTCGACATCGTGGTAATGTAATATAAAAAAAATATAGTTTTTGGGTACTTACATGTAAAGTGGAAATGATTTTTTATAGACTTCCAAAAAGGATGAGGTTTTCAATTCGACTGTATGTTTTTATATCTTTGTTATGCGGTTACTTCGCCGATTATGAAGATTTTGATATTTTCTTTTTTGGTAGGTAATATTTAGTACTACAGAGTTGGTCTTATATAAACTTTATGAAAATCGGCTTAGTACTTCGATTTTTAAAACTAAATAACTGGAGAAATATGTAGACATAAACATATTGTAACAAAAAATATACAAGAGAGAATAAAAATAATACACACAATATAGATAGCTACATAATATTTTTGTCACAATCCGGCCCCAGCTCAGCATAATGCTAGTTGTAAACAACCAGCGCTGTTATCCATGTAAAGGGGATTGCGTATTTAGAAGTCGGTTGTTTCAGTTTCTTAAATTATTTGACTCGTCCTCTAGTGGTTAGGTTAGGAGTGTGAAAACCATTTATTCAATTTAGTAAGCTTTAATGTTTGTTAGAGTCAAGTGTCCCCCTCTAAATGGTTGGTATTTGTAATGTGAAAAAATTCATAGCAATAGCATACATAACGAAATTGAAAGGAAAACTGTCACAGCTAAAGTAGGCTTTACAAATTAAATAATAATAGTCGATCAACATAATAATATAAAGATATACTTATAGAAGAAAAAAACAAAAATTTCGTGCAAAAATTTTAACCATTAATTCGTACCTGTCACAGTATTAAACAAGAAATCCTATTTTATACTACTCTAAACTTTCTTATACTCAAGATAGATCTATGACTAACCACCGACTCGCCTAATGTTAAGCGACGGTGTGGCCGAGGATGGAGCTCGTCGATCTAGAAGATATCTATTCGCTCATGCCTTGAAAATTCCAAGATTGTAGTTCTCAGGAAACAGAGATGGTGGCAAAAAATTCCATTCCTGTGCAGTATGCATCAAGAATGTGAACCGATATCGCTGAGTAACGGATTTTTGCACACAATGACAAATGGATGGTATTGACGGAATTCATGATACTCTTTTCTATCGGTGTCAATACAAACCATGTAAATATATTTTACATGGTTAATGGTCTGATTATATTCTCAATAAATGTTTTGCTTTCTTTCTTTTCAACAATATAAATAAGGTTAACAATGTCTTTTTTTAACACAACACAGTATTTTCCTTTTGGCTAGATACTAAAAGGTATTTTCTCAGACTACAGAATGTTTCAGAGCGTACAGAATATATTTAGCCTAACAGTCTCTCAGAATATCAGGTGAACAAATAATTTCTGTACTGAAAAAATCGGCCCAAGGAGAAAATTTTGCCAAAACTTTGAAACTAATTTCGTATTCGTTAAGTAATTCACGCACCATGAACTGCGAGAAACAATTCTTATATGGAGAAGATACCTTGTTATCAAGTTATTTATCGCAAGTTCGTTGGTCCGTGACGCGCCGTCATACAGCGTTCAACATTATTGGAATAGTTTACGTTGTAACAACTGTTCCATAGCTTTCTAGTTCTAATGATATTTCTAGGCGGACACACTTTTATAATATTGCATGTTATCATCCTTGTTAGAATTATTACAGATTCTGATGGAGATGGAGATGACACGCTGCGTCATCATCATTTTCATACTTAGAAAGAATAGGCTAGTTGCCTAAATTTTAAAACTTGGTTAATTATATACTTTAGTATCTATTTTATCCCAAGAAACCTATATTTTTAAGAAAAAGTAATATTTACATTACGTATTTTGTATAAAAAAAAACAATTTAGATTTCCCCTGAAAACGATGAATACTGTCATGGCGTCTTGAATGACGTCACAGTGTGCGAAATCCATGCGAAATCAAACTGTTTACATCTGTGTCAAGTGTCAAAACAATACGGAGTAACCATAGTAACCTGCTCTGTTGTAGGAAAATTCTACAACAAATTGCGGGGCATGACGTAACACTTTCTGATTGGCGTTCGCTATCATGTGACTTAATGCCTATTTTTTACGAATTTATTTTCTAAAAATATTAATAATCTTTAACTTTTATGAGAAATAGACTGTCTCTTCATTTATAATTAGAAACTATAAACCAAGCAATTTGTTATTAGTGGCAACAAGCCTATTCACGAGTCATTCCGTAGGTTCGCGTTTTGAATTAAAATTGTCACGATAATTAATTAAGAAATGTGAAGAACTCGTGTATGTTCCAAATTGGAACATCGTATGAATACGTCGTAGCACGTCAGTACTATACCTTTATTGAAGTAATTCTATCTGTGTACCCAAAACCTAATCATTAGGTTTATTATATACATAGACACTCGTTCCCTAGTAATACGGTTATTATATCAGCCCTATTTGTATAAATTATCCCACTGTATGACGTGGGTCATCTTCTCCTGGTGAGAGGAGTAGGGCTATATAGTTCACTACTCTGACCAAGTATGGGTTGCCAGACCATCGAAGAACGTGAAGAAATCTCAGACATATAGATTTTCTCACGAAGTTTTCCTTCACCGTTTTAAGTTGGCGGTAATAAACAATACGCACATAACTTCGAAAATGTAGAGGCACGTATCTTGGGATTTGAACCCTGGACCTCTGGGTCAGAAGACACTCGGTCATCCAACTAGGCTATAACTTACTTACATACGGTTCTCTTAATACCAACATATTTTAATTGCTTCCAGGTGACCTGTTTTGGAGTAATATAAAAACAATTAGGAAATTCAGTAGCTTAAAGAAAAAATAATTTGATGAGGACCAATGAAAAGCTAACAGGCTATATGGCTAAGACTAGAAGACACCTAGTATTATTATTTAGTAGTTTTTCTAGTTTATTATTTAGTAGTTTACATTATTTTTCGTAGTAAACGTTTGAATTCATTAGTTTTTCACCATACTCACCAAAACAAAATAAATTCTTCATTGAGAACGAACAAAAATAAACTTTTGCGTAAAACTTTTGATGGTCTACGGCGTAGAGTTTTCGTAGCGCTACGCCCTTCAATCCTAATAAAACATTAAAACTGAGTTTCCCAATTACGAGTACCTCAAGTTATTTTATGTACTTACATTCTAGAAATCTAGATGGTGGGAAGTTTTAATAGCGCCGTGTGAATCACCGTTGCTTTCACGTCGCTACGTCGTAGCCTCGTAGCGACTCATAAAAGAACTTATTCTTGTAAAGAGATGCTATGCCAACCGTGTGTCCCCTTGGAAAAATACACGTCTAAGCAGTCTTTTCAATTGGAATGACTTGACGTGAAGGAGACTTTAAAACGAATATTGTAGTTTATGTGCTTGCTTGTATGTGATACGAGTATATGTATTGAAATGTCTTTTATTAGGGATAATATTTATAACAAAATAAAACCGTGTACAATTACATGTAAATTTATTTTAACTGATTAAAAGAATCGTGTAGCATAATTCACAAAGTTCAAGCATATAAAAAGAAAAAAAAAAAGATTTTTACAGATCTTATCATGATTCTATTCCTGATTTGTTTTTTGATTGAAAACATAAATGACAAGGTATCAAAATACTTTTTTTTTATTTAAGAGATTTTTATTTAAAAGTATTTAAGAGTAAAAAAATGCTTTGATTATTCTTTCATCCCACAGAAACACACATAGACATACCTTTTCTTTCTGTAACACTCTTTCACATCCCGCATACATAAACACGTAACAAAAAGGCTGAAATAGTTTGAAACAAATCTTTAATTAATTAATTTTCATACGTACAAGACAACACAAATGACAATTTTAAATACTATTTTTGACAAATCTGAGCAGACGATTAAATATAAAAGAAATAGGCTATGACTATATTAAATTTAATTTTATTATTTTCACTAAATCCATTTATAATATTTTTGACTAAATCATTTAACATAACATGTAATAATATAACATTAATTACAAATATAAGTACAAAATATGTATTCATGATGGGAAGTCTACCCACCAAAATACAGGTATTTTCTGCACCTAGTTTGGCGGCTATGGCTAAACTTAAATGTTTGTACTTTTGGGAAATAAATAATTTATGATTTTTTTGACACGTACATCTGACCAACTAAAATAATTACCAATCCTCGTGGAACGCAAGCAGGTGGAATCAAAGAAAAAAAGAATCTCATCTGAATTTTCAGTTTCATACCGCACGTGTAATATTGCACCTAGACGGATTAGATATCATTATTATAATAAGTTCTGTATATCCTGCTATAAATGTTCTGTCTGAATTCTGCTATCTCTGTCTGAAATGAAGGAGTTTTGACGGACTTGTAATCTGACAGTTCCGTACAAACTTTACCTAAATTGCATCTATTATTCAAACATGCAAACACAATAATCTCGCCTTACCACGGTGGTTGTAATTAACTGGAGCACTGTTGTGAAGGATTACGAAGGTACCGCCGTGGTAGGATAGGGAAACATAAGACGTTTACCCAAACAAACGAGCAGTCTGTATTTATAAGCAATCAACATGTATTGATGTAGAGAACGGCCTTATCTATTGAGTAATCAACCAATCAAAACGGGTATTGAAACCCAGAGTCACGATTCTAAGTTCAATGCTAGAGAAAGTTATCTGACGAAACCGCGGATTAGCCTGTGATTAAACCATGAAACTGCTGGATACGGACCTCATGTAATTGTGTAAATGGTAATCATATTATAATTAAGCACATATAAGTATTTATTTACACATCTTATATCTATGTATTTACAATATTTCTATAAAAAAACAATAAAAACATTATAAAAACTTAAGCCTAAGCAGGGCAGGGCATAAGTTGCTAACGGTAGGGGCCATAGACTTAAAAACCTCCTGACTATTCGTGCCGTGTCTAGGACGACTGTCTTCTGAATCCTTATTGGTATATTTATTTTTATTTGCTGAACAGGGAGGAAAACAAAATCGTAGAATGTAGTAATATCATTTGATATCAGTGTCCAATATCTTCACCGGTTATAAAGTATTTCGATGGATGAATTTTTATGTAGTTTTGTAGTTAGTCAAATATATGAAGAAAAAAAAAATTAAAGCGTCACCTGGCTGGATTAGATTTTTCAGTTCCGTAAACTCTGTTTACCTATAGTACTATCGAGGCAAATAATAATAGCTTAAAAAAACACGCTTCAAATTATTGTATTGTCATCGGTCCTCGATAAGTCGATAATATAAAGTTTGAATGAAATCTGACCGTTTGAAGTGGGTCAAAATCAAGTCCAAAGAAGTCTGTTACAAATAAACATGCATACAGGTGAAGCTACTAAAAGCGTGTTAAAAGGGGGAACTAATGTCTCGAAATATTCTACTAGTGTATTCTGTGGTCTCGACTGAACCAAATAATAAATTATAGACATTAGCGCTCTCAATGCGACATTAGTTCTCTAGCTGAACACTATCTATCTTATATTTTTTTATTTATAACTGAGTGACGAGCAAGTCGCTCCATTGATGCTTAGCCACGATAGTCCAATGCCATCCAAAATTTTGGACTTCAATAGTTCATAACCTTGTGAGACGATGCGCTACTCTCATTGATAAAAATAAACAATAATTTTATCAATGGCCTACTTTAAAATCAATTAAATTACTTTGACTGCAGGCTTAAATACGTTCAGAGTACGTTAAATACATCAATAATAGTTAAGTTACTTAGCACCATACGAACACAGAGCAAGCTTTTTAATTTATCAGAGCATACGAAGAGAAGTCTCATGTGCAAGCTGTCATCTCATGCGGCTTCAGAGACATCTATTGCAGCGAGCAGATTGCAGTGTTTAGACATATTTCCCAAGTGAAGCACCCTAATATCGCGGAATGAGGAAATCGGATTAGACTCAGGAGTCGGTGCTAAGCTTACATATTACGTCGCCGGGTTTGCTGGTTGTTCAACTTTCAACTGTCTTGTATTCAGATATGTATCTTTTTAAACATTTTTTATCTGCATTTAGCCGACTTAAAAAAAATTATATGTAAAGCCACAATTTCAGAGAAGTTATCAAAATGCAGAGGCTAAGTTATTTAGCTTGATTAGGACTGAACGGAACGCGTGAGGTTAATTCCTACGCAGTACCAGTTGGAAACTCTAGAATTCCCACCCCGTTTATCATGTGTAAAACCATGGTCTTTGACAAGTTTTGCGAGTCGTTCACTCACAGCAATTCTCGTAACTTAGCAGATTTCAACCTATACAGCTTGAAGACGTTTGCCAAGTATTCCCGTACTCGAAACTTACGAAATTAAGGAATTTAATTTATTTTAACCGCCGTACATGAAAATATTCATGCGCTGAAATATTGCTGGCATGACACACGAGTAGGTATAACGATTTATGGTAAACTGTTGTTATTAGATTTTTGAGCGCGCACAGTTTGCGAGATTGCATATTTGGGAATAAATAATAAGTATTAAAAAGAGGGTTATGCCAGTGATTAATTGGTTCAAAGTATTGTTACTTTACACATGATAAAAGACGTTCAGACAACGTCGGATTTGGCAAATGCGTGTAATTTTCATAGAAATTCCACCTCTCTGTTAGAATAATGCTTCCATTCTCTACATTTTAATTTAATCTTGCTTTACTTACCTCTGACAGTAAATCTATTTTAATAATATAACCTTTGCATGATATAAACGAGTTACTTGACTTTGGTACTTTATTTCTATGACAAAATGTATACCGATGATTTCAATTCCCTGCAGTAGAATTTATTACTACAAAGTGATTTAAACTAACGTTTACACCGTTTTGAGTCCATGAATTTCCTTTGAAAGTTAAAGCTCTAGGGAGCCGATAAACGATTGCTACTATAAAATTGAATTGTGACCCCAAGTTAGGCGTAGGTGAGATGGAGGTGCAGTGAGATTCGAGGGGACTGGAATTTACGGAGGAATGCCAACTCTATGCGCAGAATTTGGTGGCCAAGAAAAGCTCGTTTCTATCGTCTTTTTATTCGTGTATTAGTACTTATTGAGTATGCAATTATCTAGTGTTATTTCTTACTATAATATTTTTGTTTATTTTCTTTGTTAAACACATCTATTGCATCTCCTACGGCATATATTTGTCTTTTCATCATAATTACATCCCAAGCTTGCTTGGAAGAGATCGATTTTAGTGATAAGGCTGCCTGAACGAACTGTGAACTACGAATATTAATACTATAGTAGACTGGGAAGTTGTATATTGTATTTCTATACTATGAAGATAATTGTTTTTTGGAATCGCCTTGTCTGAAATGAAATTTATGTAAAAATAATAAATTTTCGGGACTATCCAGACAGGATTGAATCTTCAAATGTAAATGATAGGAAATAATCATTAAATTATAATTGCTATTATTCATCATCCGCTTTGCGCCTTAAAAACAAATTATATAGATCGATAATAAAAATATTGAAGACATCAATAACGGCGAAATAAATGTATCTACCTTGATGTTGTGGAAACTGTTTCCAGAATTCTAGTTCGCATATTAACAAGGTGGTCTGTGAAGATTAAATGGATAATGTTATACATAAATTTGTAGGTATAGATACTTACGTCTATTTTTCTATATGGAAGAGGCAAAGCAATTGATTTGTCTACTCGACCGTGAAAGCATTTGACGGCAAATTAGACGATTTTTGAAAGAATACCTACAACATGTACAATGTTAGCTTTTAGTGACAAGGGCCTATGGCTTAAAATCCCTTAAATAGATTTAACAACGTGCCAGGGAAGAGAAGCAGCTGCCACTTCCTATGTATCCCTTCAAATCAAATATAGAAGAAATTTATGCGTAAGTTAAACCCTCCCACCTAAAACTTTTCTTTTAACAGCGGAGTGCCGTCCAGCATACTTTTTAACTACCAGTATTTAATTATTGAAACGACGATCCATCTTTAAAGAATAAGTCAACCCTTTAATAACATTGGGCGAAATCTTCCAAAGTTTCTCCCAACTTTTATCACCGTCTCAATATAAATTCCCGAGTCAGGCAACCTGATAAAACTCATATTAATTCAGGCGGAGCGGAAGCACAATTGGCCATAGACAAGTTTAATTCCTCTCTAAGCGTAAAAGAAATGAACAGACACCTCTGCCAAAATGAAAAGAGACCTGATTTATCACCCACGTAAAACCGACGGCCCGGTCTTATTAACATTACTTTTTATAACGCAGAGGGTGTTAAATTGTAACAATGTAGACGGAAATTTAATTAAAACGTCCAAGAGGTGTTAACTAGAGCTATCAGGTGGCATACTTTATGCCGGAAATGTGTTTCACTTTACAAGCCATTTCTTTGTAACTAAAGGAAAATCTTAGATGCAAGCAGAACTCGTGATGTAGGTACTCCTTTATATTCTAGTACGAAATGAGACAAGAGATTTTTTCATATTCATTGAGAAATAAATAGCGCGCTTTCCACTTTGTGAGAATTCTAATAAATCAGCTATACTTATATCCCTTTAATTTGTAAGAGAAAATGTGTATAAAATTTATTTATATATTTATATTTTCTTTGTAGTAATATATTTTACTGTATAGGTTTAGTTGTAGCATTATTTAGTAAGAAATGTTATATATATCTAGATATTACAGTTACTAATAATAGTAAAAATACCTACTCGTACATACCAATAAAAAAGAGAAAATATGTTTCAATTTATTAAAATTCTTGTAAAATAAATATTTCTTCAAAAAGCTACACAGTCTATCGTGTTTACGCACGAAATACAACCGGCCGGCACAGCTGCCGGCCGCCAGAAATGGAGACGAATTGCGAGACGAGATGCCCTTTAGAGTGACGATGACGCTGAGGAGCCATCGTCATTATTACCACGCCCATTCTAACAACAAGTTATCGTTTAAAAAACCTAAAATGTCATGAAAAAATATGTCATGCAAGTAAATATCTTGAAATGTTTTTCAAGATATTTAATTTTTTTTATCAGCCCTGTTTGTACAAACTGTCCCACTGCTGGGAACGGGCCATCTTCTCATTGTGAGAAGGGTTAGGAGGGTTAGGCCATAGTCTGCCACGTTGGCCAAGTGCGGGTTGGCAGACTTCACACATCTTCAAGATCATTGAGAACTCTCAGACATGTAGGTTTCCTCACGAT
This sequence comes from Lycia hirtaria, assembly GCA_947563715.1. Classification (NCBI taxonomy): domain Eukaryota; kingdom Metazoa; phylum Arthropoda; class Insecta; order Lepidoptera; family Geometridae; genus Lycia; species Lycia hirtaria. Next base: position 13,896,147 of record OX387379.1, on the reverse strand, counting down.
GTTTTCCTTCACCGTTTGAAGTTGGCGGCAATCAACAACAGTCAATTTACTTGCATGACATATTTTTCCAGCTGTTTTGTTATTTTGTGTTTTGGTAAGATTAACAAAAAAAAAACATTCAAATCGATCCAGGTGTCTTTGAGTAATCGGGGAACATACATAAAAATAAAAAAGATTCCGATGAATTTAGAATCTCTTCTTTTTTGGCAGTCGGTTAAAAAAGCACGACTAAGAAGAAGGGAAGATATTAGTACCTAGTTACAAAACAAAAACTTCCATTAGGTTTTTCTTCTTGGAAATTCATGGGGGAGGCATACTTAAATGTCTAGTAGTGATCTTCTTATGCTTGAGATGAGAATGATAGCGAAGAGATTCGACCAACATTTTTAGAGGCTTTTGCTAGATTGTTGAGTCAAGGGTAGCATTCAGAAGGCAGTCGGCCTAGACACAGCATGCATTATAAGGAGGTTCCTATTTCTGTAGCCTCTACCGTCAACAGCTTAGGCCCTTCCCCTCTGTCGGCGGCGCTCTAGTTTTAAAGTTTTTTTATAGGATGGCTTTGATAGATATTATATCTAGTAACTGTCGAGCTTGTGCGGTCTTACAATAAATCAGTTTATAGCCGTTCGGTTCTAATTCTATTAATGGCACGTTCAACAGAGAGCAAGGAGTTATAGGTCTGATAAATAAACAGGAATAGGGCAAGGTAGTCCGCCGTTGTAATTTTCCCGAACGCTTGAGGCCTTTTCCGTATCTACATGCTCTTATTAAAACTTGGGGGCTTGTTCTCTCAATTACCTATAGTTAAATTGAATTTTAATAATAAATTGGCCTTTTGAGCCGACTAATGTTAGGTTTTGATATTCTTACTTAAACTAATTCTTCTTTTTAATTTTCTTATAACTACTCAGAAGAAGTAAAAGATTTAAAAAAAAATCTTTAAAGTTAACAAGTTATTGTCGTATTTTTCAATCTAAGTTATATAAGAAATATAACTTAGGTTGAAAAATACGTTATTTTTTAATGCTAATGATTTTTTTTATAACAACTTGGGGTAGACCTTTGCCCAGCAGTAGAACAGTATCTGTAGGTTGATAAAAAAAAAGTCCAAACTGCTAAAACCTAAACCTGACCTAGTATAAACTCGACAAATGGAAAATGTGGAAGCATGGTGCCAACATCAAGAAGAAAAAACAAACCTGACCTACTGAAAAATCACGCTCTAAAAAGTATGAAACAAGAACATGTAATAAATATTTTATTGTCTTTCGTACATATTCATCGTGGTGTTCAGAGGATAACCGTGGTCGTATCCCACCTACTGTACAAACAATACATTCTGCAATATATTGTTTGTACAGTAGGTGGCATACGACATATTATTATATACATAGGTAGCATAGTTTTTTTTAATCTGAGTGTCTTTAAATCGAGAGTGAATCGGTTTCTTCTAGGTAAGCACGCTCCTTTGTAGACCGCAACATCGCTTAACATCAGGCGTGTTGGCGGTCAAGCGCAAACCTATTTTTGTATATATTTTTGTCAATGATACCACACATAATGGGGTGAATTGAACATACATACATACTTACATACATACATAGACACATACCGGTCAAAAACATAACCCTCCCTTTTGCTTCGCCATTGTTGAGTAAAAAATACAACACTCTTTCTTGCGCAGTCGGGTATTAAAGTTTTTTTTTAATTCAGTCATACTATGGACGAATACAGAACTACGTTGAGTGTAGGACAGACAGACTCAGTAGCCTCACGAATAAGCCTAAAAAAATCAGGCCATTCTAAGCCAGCCAAACCTGTAAAATACTAAATAAAAGCCACTGATGATGGTTCCATATAAAAGTATGCCCTCATACACACTTGAAGGCTCGGCTTCGTGAGTAAGGTTCCTGAAATAAAACGCTTTTTGTGTTCGGGTCGAAAATTTCCCAGAAACCTCTCTCAGAAAGCCCAGTAATAATGTAGGTAGGTAGGATATTTCGGCTCAAAACAGACGTGAGTGACCCGTAGTTTTTATTTAAAAATGTGTGAAAACCACGTTAATTTCCATAGATCTTGAAGATGTGTGAAGTCTGCCAACCCGCACTTGGCCAGCGTGGCAGACTATGGCCTAACCCTTCTCACAATGAAAAAATGGCCCGTTCCCAGCAGTGGCACAGTTTGTGCAAACAGGGCTGATAAAAAAAAAATATTAAGAAAGTATATAATTATTTTATAAGTTATCTAGTTCCCATAGTAATAAGAAAAGGAAGTGAATAGAAAAAATATTAAAAAAGTATATAATTATTCTATAAGTTATCTAGTTCCCATAGTAATAAGGCTAGAGTGAATCTTCTAGATCAGCGAGTTCCATCCTCGGCCACACCGTCGATTAACATCAGGCGAGTTGGGGGTGAATCATAGATCTATCTTGCCTAAAAAAAATTGCAAGTGTGCTGAAATTAATCACCTTTGCATATACTTCCATAAATTCTAAAAACATGGGCTGTTTGGTCTGTCCAGTAGAAATAAAAAGATTTGGTTTGAAAAACATAACGTGTACGAGACGAACAGTGAAAATAAATAAAGATTCCGTTTTACTACGTAACCCTAAAAATCAGGAAAGCAAACTTTTCGGTCCACTGAAAATAAAATATTCCAATTTAAAAAGCTACTGAAAACAGCGTTTAAATCTAGTTCAATAAACATTGAAACGCTTCGTAACTCAATTGTGCCAACATTTCGACGAACAGCGTATTACAAATTTATTATGAAAGCTCACAATGCAATGAAAAGCGGTATTCGTGATATTGTAAATATTTTTTTCTGTTTGGTTTACATCTGTTCTTTCACAGACCCTTGTCTCATCCCTTTTCCGCATACCTACCTACGAATGTAGATTATATCTATCCAAGAGGCCTGTCCCGATTTTATTCAATAAAAGGCATACGACATATTATTGAAGACGGTTATTATTTTTCCGGTACGTTTACCTCTTTCTCAGCCATACGTAAAGGTGAGAATGTCATGGTCTATTCATTCTACAAGAACTCCTTACTCTCATTTTCGGTGCAGTTTTAAATACATATATTTTTAGATAGTGCATGTTATATTCCTCTTCGTTTTCCAAATGTCATAGGCTACATAATAATAATACCCTCTACTCTCTTATGTCCTTTAACCCTCCAATACCCTCTTCTCTCCATCTAACCCTCTAATCACGGTCAAATGTGGCGTCAAATGACCTTATTAATCTTTGATGGTCTGCCTACACCGTAAATAAAAACAGGCGTGATTGAATGTATCTATGTATAATAATACAATTCTCGCAAAAATTAAAATTGCAGTTTTTCGTAACTTCAAACGGACTTTTTCTTATCAAATAAAATATTATAAAATAATAACGCAAACGTATGTTGAAGTAATTGAAGTAACTAAACACTAAAACTAACCCAACAAGCCACTTCATATAATATAATTCGATACCAAACACATGTGGATGTTTATGTGGAAAATTTTTTTTTCAGGTGACTTAAAAAAATTAAGATCCTCCTCTGGTTCTTAATTCATTAGAATTTTGTAACTCTTCGAGAAAATATAGTCCCGGCTGTACGTACCCGCTCGCACACATGGCGGGGGCACGGCCGTGCCCCCAGATAATAATATTACGATTATTTTAAATACATCCTTTTACATTTTTACATTTTACATTTACATTTTTATTATTTCGATTATTTTTAAAAATAACATGACAAAAGAAGAAAAAAGAAAATAAGAAGACTTTATTTATTAAGCTATAGTTTCTACATAACAATAAGTGTCAATACAAAAGTAAATAAATCTTTAAAAGTGTGTATAAAAGAGAGTTTTTGAGTCAATCGCCTACTCGCAAACTTTCCTCCAATGTTTTATTATACGGACATCTGTCTAGCTTCGAACCCTTTTCTACCCTTGTCGGATCTTTGGGACTATTGCGTGTCAATGTCTTCATGGTTTTGTGTCGATATAACTACTTTAAACCAAATCGAACTTTTAAACTAATAAATACTGAAAAATACTTGTTTGAAATATCCATAAGCTTTGTTGCCTATGGATATTTTCAAATAATCTCCAATCACTTAGTTTTTCAAATTGTTTAATAATTTGTTTTACTATAATTTATATGCTAGAATAATTGGAACTAAGTTCTTGAATAAATCATCGTCTTCATAAATACTTATTTTTATTTACAGGGTACCCTGGGAAATACAAGTGAGTCAAGAGATTATACTTATACTTATTTCACATTATATCAACTCAGTGCATCCGCGCACTTGCACACTAGTAACTAGTTGACAAAATATCTAATTGAAACTACCTATATATTACCTGAAACTAAATAAATCTTAGGGCGTCAAGTGTGTGCTTTTATCTCCCTTTTGACACGCTAGGTACATACATTTTGGGTATCTATAGAAGTTTATGGTAATGGAGTATATTGGTGGACATTTTTACACAACGCCATTTAGCCCCAAACTAAACAAAACTTTTTTTTTACGCAATATAGATTGATCACCAACTTGCCTGATGTTAAGTGACGGCGTGGCCGAGAATGGAGCTCGATCTAGAAGATATCTATTCACTCTAGCCTTGCAAATTCCAAAACTGTCGTTTTCAGGAAACAGAGATGGCGGTAAAGAATTCCATTCATAAGCAGTACGCATCAAGAACGTGGGCCGATATCGCTGAGTACGGATTTTTGGCATTTCAATGAGAAATGGGTGATCATTTGCTGACTTTCTGCTAGTCCTGTAATGAAATGGGGAAATACATAAATACCTACCTACATTATATTGTTATGCTCCCAGTTGATTACCAACACCAACCATTTAGCCGGCAGGGGGGAGATATCTAAACTTTAACAAAAATTACCACTTTAAAGCTTAATAGTTCGCAAACTGATCGCTAAATTATCCCCATTTTACGTGTACACGCAACCTTAGAAACCATAAATTGTATATCTAGACCAAATTACCGTTTTCTAGCATTAAGGATCTTTGATCTTTGTCGTGGATGGACAGACGGACATGTTGACTGTATCGGTATCCTAAAAAAAGGATAGGTATAGTTTATAGAATTAAATATAGTTGAATGTGGGTTGACATAAAAGTTTCTGTATAATCTTGCAATATGTGGTCCCATTCAATCCAGTCTATAGACAATAAATGCTGATTTTAAGCAAACTTTTGAAACAAATGCACAGTTCGCTACACAAACGGAAAGCTCTTCGGGAAATGCAAGACAACCTTCGGCTTACCAATACTTTCCGATTCTTTTATAATTCTGTCTGCTCATACATTTTGACTCTATGTATTTTCTGGGATTGTAGAGTTAGACAAGTACTTATTGAATACCTATCTATGATGTAAGTGTTGGAAAAAGGTGTTTCATGCTCACTACCCATGTTTTCTTGATTATACAGCAAATTATTTGCACTTTATCATAAGTAAATTAAAATTAAAAAAAATTGCTAAGCATTACGACAACACTGCCTTCCTAAGCCCAAGCGTAGCGCCCAAGCGTAGCGCCGAAGCGTAGCGCCCAAGCGTAGCGCCCAAGCGTAGCACCCAAGCGTATCGCCCAAGCCTAGCGCCCAAGCGTAGCGCCCAAGCGTAGCGCCCACAGCTTAGGTATATGATTTTTTTGCGTTATATCTATGCCAGATCTAGATTTCCATATCTTGAAAACTACTGAATCGATTTTGATAAAACGTACAGTGTTTCATAAGTTAAGAGATACCTTATTCAATAAATATTTTTTTCTCATACAAGTTCCAGTTTTTGCGTAATACGTGGACAAATATACAAACATAATTCATACACTTATGAAATTTGGCACATACGTTTAGAAGCTGGTATAGACTAACTTTTACAAAAAACTGTGCAGTTCTGACAATATTACTTAAATACCTACCCACAGGTCAAATTGATAACCTCCTTTTTTGAAGTCGGTTAAAAAATACGTGATAAATTAGCGGTGACTGTAAAGTCAAACACAAACTAACTTATATTGGTCCATAAAGAAATATTACATTAAAAAAAAAAAACAAACGTCAAAACAGACCGAATATGAAGCGACAGAACGCTCACGAGAGAAGAATTTATTCAAGCTCAAGCTTTACCTTTGGGCTCATAACACCGTAAATTGATCTCCAATTCTCTCGTTATTCAATCATCCAATATTTTGTACGCGTGTTTCTGAATCATAAATTTCAATTAGGGAAACGTGGAATAATAACGGAGACAAGTAAGATCCTTGAAAATGTAGACAAATTTCTTTGATGATACTCAAATGATATCTACTGATATTAGGTGCTGTCTCTGGGCCTGAAACATTCTGTATCTAAGTGTAATTACTCGTATTCGGGTTATGCTATATTATTTTTATATTATTATCAGAATGTCTTATTTATCCAAGAGGGCTTAGGGTATTTTACCACCAGAGCAAAAACGATATAAACTGTCTTGTACCGAGCAAACTAATCTACGTAGCTATTGATGTTCATAATATAACTATTTATTTATTAGGCATATAAGAGAGTACAAAAACAATATGGAAACAATATATAAAATACCTATACATACTAAATATATTATCATAATCTAATAAAATAAAGTCTAATTCTTAATTTCTTAATTCTAATAATTCAACTTAAACTAAAAACTAAACTTCAACTTAAAACTATACTTATTATGGTTCAAAAAACCAACAACCAACTTCAAAATAGACAATTTTGTTTTAAAAACCGAACTACTGAACCGATATTGATGAAATTTCTATGGGATCAATCTGAAAGTATATCCTTTCAAACAAAAACATATATTTAAATTTGTCAAATTTATAAGCGGTAGCAAATATAAAAAAATACAACCCAATTAATAACCCCCTTCTTTTTGAAATCGGTTATAAATGAAGCGATCCTGTTGGTTAAATTCACATTTGAATTTTAGCTATTTAGTTTTTTTTTTTATCAGCCCTGTTTGTACAAACTGTCCCACTGCTGGGAACGGGCCATCTTCTCATTGTGAGAAGGGTTAGGCCATAGTCTGCCACGCTGGCCAAGTGCGGGTTGGCAGACTTCACACATCTTCAAGATCATTGAGAACTCTCAGACATGTAGGTTTCCTCACGATGTTTTCCTTCACCGGTTGAAGTTGGCGGCAATCAACAATACGCACATAACTTCGAAAAGACAGAGGTGCGTGCGTGGGATTTGAACCCAGGACCTGCGGATCGCAAGTCAGACGGTATTTAGTTTACCTCTAGTGAAAAGGAAGCCTAGATTTAGCGTTCCGAAAAATACGGCCGTTGCGACAGTATCAGTCTTTAGCCGCGGCTGTGGCATCGATCCTTGTTGTCTCTAGTAACTATGAATAAATGTCCATTTACCTACACTTCATTTATATCAATCCGTCTTGAGTTGAGTCCTTCCTCTTTATTGAGGAAACTAGAAGGTTTATTAAAATTAGTAGGTAAGTTTACTCATTAAGTAACTGTATAAAATGATGCAGCTAATCTGCTAAATTTTTGACATTGTCATTATAATGTCTGTATAGGTAATGAACTAGGTACTATAATGTATTTTTTATAGTTTTAGTCCCATCACTAGTTGACATGACTCAACATGTTATTCTCGATTTCCAAGTTTAATTCTTGATATGATACTCCTATATAATTAAAATTCCTAGTATTATATATTGGTCACTAGATTCGCCTACAATTACTTTGATAGATACTTAAATATTCTAGAAAAATTTATAGACAGTTCAAACATTCGATACCCGACGGGAGTTGAACCCGCTTATCCCGATCTGTACTTGGGAACCTTTACCATTTTGGCCACAGGAGTGTGGGAAAACACTTCAAACTATCTAAATATTCATTTAATTTGTAAAAACTTATCTCTAAAATTATCTGTACGAATTCGATTATCCGTATTTGAGGACTACCTACCCACCGTACCGTTGGATAAGGTCGCAGAGAGCTCTATTTATTCATCGGTCCCACGGGACGAGCAGGGTCGTGGCTTGGTCAACGATAGCTTATTTACCAATTTGCATCATTAATGCGCCGCAAATAATTGATTTAATATCGAGGGCATCATTCCATAGGGGCGTATGAGCAAAAATGCGTTTTTTTTTTATTCCATCATTGGAAAGTAGATCCCCGTATCTATGTACTGGTAAAACACACATAATTTTAGGGTATCCCGATTTTTTTATATTCACTAAAACGTAATAGGCGTATATTAAAAATAATATAATTATGTCATGGCATACAGGCGTATATTAGGCATATAGTCACTTCGTGGGATATATAGTCACGCCAAAGAGGCGTATAGAATTGTCATCCCACCTATCTAACCCATTCCCCTCGATACCCCACACGATAGGGTATCGTGTGGGGTATCGTTGGATAGGTGATTAAAAAACATTGGGGGTGTAAGAAAACCATTTTTCAATTTAGAGATCCGTTTGCGAAATATTAAGCCGATGACGAATTGATAATTTTTGTTAGAGTCAAGTGTCTCCTCATCCTTACTCCAGCTTTGAAAATTCCAAAATTTTAACTATTAGGAAACAGAAAGTACCGCCCTGGTGCCGGGATACTAGAATACGATATCGGTATCCTCTGCCTGTCGTAAAAGGCTACTAAAAGGGGATTTCTGGGCCCGGGGTTGGTCAGGAATGAGACCCTGACCTACTACTCAGACGGGCTCGAGGTGAATGAGAGGAATGGCTCTAGCGGTTGAAGACCTAGCGGGCTGAAAAGGCACTACATCACAGTGCTGAGGGCTCCGTTATGCGTTCGTTAGACGAGAACCAGGAGTCCTCCGTCTAGCACTCAGGCTAGCCACCGGAGGGTTTTAAGGGAAAAATAGACAAACATGCTAGTTAACTAAGTAACTTCTTGGTAACTAGCCTGTTTGGCAATCAACCGACTCTTAAAGTTTTGAGCTGATTCTTAGATGCTATATCAAAAAGTGCCATTAGTATCCCACAGACGATCGGATCTGTGCCTGAGTCAAATGAAGCAGCTATCCCGGTTAGAAATAACGCCTAACATTATTGAGGACGCCGAGTTTAGTATTAGACAGTTTAGCCTTATAGTCGAGGTTGATCGCAAAGTTTAATATTAGGGTTAACGTTAGTCCTAGATTTTCAAAATGGTCTGTCAATGCTTAAAAATACATTTTTTAAAGTAGGAGACAAAGGAAACGCATTGTTTTTGATAGAGTAAAAGAAGGTTTTTAACGAAATTCTCGTCACCCCTATTATCTAAGACTCTTAAAGCTTGATTCATATGCACAACCTACACTCTCTCAACACATCGATGTTAACTGTTTCGCTCTTTAATCGGAAGTGTACCTTTTCTTAATCTGCGAACCCAATATACCAGATTTCAGCAGGCCATTAATATGTAGCGAGAAACATCGTTCGTTCTCTTAAAAATGTTTCAGAAATCGTTCCAACACAGATGTTTTCAACACAACAGTTGGTATAACATCGGGACTACTTGCTTTGTTCACGTCTAGGTTTCTGAGCGTCTTAAGCATCTCTTTTTGATGTCTTGTATTGTTGCGCCGCAATGAAATATATTTGTAGGTGTTTTTTTTTAAAGTTATTTAGACGTCATAAGTCCAAAAATAGACTTGCGAATAAATTAGCTTCTTCCAATACCTCTTAACCCTCCAATACCCTATCCCTCCCATCTAATCCTCTAACCTATGTCAAATGTGGCGACAATCGGCCTCATGGTCTTTGATGCTATGCCGGGGTAGCCAGAAGAAAGTAAGGGAAAATAGACGTGATTGTATGTATGTATGTTCTACGTGGTGTAATCTACAAATCTATCTGGTTTCAACAGTGGAAGCAAAGATGTTTGATAGAAGTTTAGACAGACTTAGCCAAAAGCCAGGGATTAAAAAGTTTTGCTACCCGTGAGCAGCTAATTTTGTCCTTATTCTGACTTAATTCTGTGAATTGCTTTTCTGCTGCATCCTTAGACTTCTGCATTCAGTTTATCACTTTCATTGCGGCATTGGTGCAGTCTGTTAGGTCTCAAGAAAAGAAGCAACCTTGCAGGTCAAAATGCAAAGAAATACCGAATCTGAACTCATTTTGCTGATTTATAGAGCCATACCCGTCGAGTGCCTCTGCGGGTGGAACCAGGTGGGGCATGAGGAGATACACTATTCAACGATGTCATCGTTATGGAGTATCTCTTCAGATTAATCGTCAGCAAAAGGACCAAGCAGTTGGCAGTGAGGCCGGCAACGACGAGTACTATCATATCTTTCTGGACCAGCTAGTTGAGATTTAGGGACAATACTTGAATTATACGCTTCTCCCTCGACATGGTCTGTCTTCTGGTTTGGGAATAGCCAATCCTGATAGTGACCATTAAAATCCCTCAGAAATTCAAGTTGAACCGTAGAATAACGACGTTAAGCCACATCTTCTGTATCACTCGGGTGTTGAAACAGCTGAGTTGTTGTTGAATTTGTCTTCTTTGTTAGTATGTGAATGCTAGTCGCCACTATTTCAAAAAGGAATATGAAGGCAATTAATAAAGAAAACATGTCACTGAACTGTTAGGTCTCAGGAACTCTAAAATACTGTCAAGGGCTTCTAGTAAAAGTGGCCTATAAGTTAAGCTAAAAACAAAAACCTTATGAACGACAACAAATATGATCCAAGCCTGCTAACACGATTTTCATTAATTAATCCAACTCATTCTAACTCAAGAACTAACAAATCAGCAACTCAAAATCAAGAATCCCAGCAATCTATGGACGGTGTAGTGCATAGTAAAAATAATTATTAATCATTAAAATTAGTTTCTATTGTATATTACAATATTTTGCATTAGCCTTACAGATTATAAATTATACGCCTATTATAGAACTAAGACACTTGTTCATATTCTTGTCAAGCTATAAGGGCGTATAGACGAAATAATTTTATGATCTAGGCTATTTCAGTAAAAACTAATTAGCTGATAATTATATGCATAGGGCTTAAATTATGACGATTAGACGAAATTTAGAGTAGAAAAATATTTTTTGCTATACGCCTTACAAAGTATGGCAAAACGGAGTTCAAATGTGTAAAAAAACTTTCAAGCCAAAGAGGCGTATGAGCGAAATATACTAGAAAGAGGCCAAGTACATTATTTTAAATGTCATCCTAATGTGCAGAATCACTTTCAACGATTACTCTGAAAAATTCATTAAGCTACGTTATCTCAATAAAAAGTAAACAAGTTTTTTGTCTCTCCTGAAAAGTTGTCAAAAACCGATACGCCCCTATGGAATGATGCCCTCGATATGTAAATATGGCGAAATATGGTTGAAGTTGGCGGCAATCAACAATACGCACATAACTTCGAAAAGACAGAGGTGCGTGCGTGGGATTTGAACCCAGGACCTGCGGATCGCAAGTCAGACGGTATTTAGTTTACCTCTAGTGAAAAGGAAGCCTAGATTTAGCGTTCCGAAAAATACGGCCGTTGCGACAGTATCAGTCTTTAGCCGCGGCTGTGGCATCGATTCTTGTTGTCTCTAGTAACTATGAATAAATGTCCATTTACCTACACTTCATTTATATCAATCCGTCTTGAGTTGAGTCCTTCCTCTTTATTGAGGAAACTAGAAGGTTTATTAAAATTAGTAGGTAAGTTTACTCATTAAGTAACTGTATAAAATGATGCAGCTAATCTGCTAAATTTTTGACATTGTCATTATAATGTCTGTATAGGTAATGAACTAGGTACTATAATGTATTTTTTATAGTTTTAGTCCCATCACTAGTTGACATGACTCAACATGTTATTCTCGATTTCCAAGTTTAATTCTTGATATGATACTCCTATATAATTAAAATTCCTAGTATTATATATTGGTCACTAGATTCGCCTACAATTACTTTGATAGATACTTAAATATTCTAGAAAAATTTATAGACAGTTCAAACATTCGATACCCGACGGGAGTTGAACCCGCTTATCCCGATCTGTACTTGGGAACCTTTACCATTTTGGCCACAGGAGTGTGGGAAAACACTTCAAACTATCTAAATATTCATTTAATTTGTAAAAACTTATCTCTAAAATTATCTGTACGAATTCGATTATCCGTATTTGAGGACTACCTACCCACCGTACCGTTGGATAAGGTCGCAGAGAGCTCTATTTATTCATCGGTCCCACGGGACGAGCAGGGTCGTGGCTTGGTCAACGATAGCTTATTTACCAATTTGCATCATTAATGCGCCGCAAATAATTGATTTAATATGTAAATATGGCGATAAAATTTTGTTAGCGTTAACTTTTGATAGAGAATTTTCAATGGCTCTATTACGGCTGACAGGGATGATTTCGCGCGGTTTGCGGTTTTCCGAAAGCTTCGCGGTTTCCGTCGCTAAAAAGCCGGTTATCGGGTTTTTTGTTGAATAACTGTTAATATTCTGACGGTTTAGTTCATTTTAAAATCAATTTAGTGAAGCCATTGTTTTGATTGAATTTTAAAAGTTGATTAAAAAGTTGAACAGAGATTTCTTAAGTTTTGAGTTGCTATAGATAAGTTTTTCATATTATATGGTCGGTAAAAGGAAAGATGGTTAACATAAAAATAATGGGTTATTAATATTTTCATGGTACAAAACATGGTTGATCGCGAACGCTGCAAAGTGGTTAAAACGTCAGATTTTAATATCATCATGTAAAATATATGCGAGAAATCCGTTAAAATTTGTTAAATTTTAACGGTAGCTAGTCGTTAGTACATTGGTTACTTGGTTCACGAGATAACTCCTTTGTTGTTTTGACGATTATTGTCCTGTTAATTATTGTTGATGGTTTGGTTGGATACAAAATGTAGGTGCTCTCAAAATGTTTTGTTTTATTTATATAAAATGGTGTAAAAATGTGCATTAAAATGTATATAAGTGAACCAACTATGGGTATACCAAAGAGTGTAATTTGGATACTCCTGCTTACGATAACTAGAAACACCCAGCCACAGAACAAATTGCCATTCTCATCCCACAAAATGTTTATTTCGGGTGCAATGACATCAAAGTCTAGGTGAGTATCATCGAACCCACGACCTGCAGCGTAAAAGGCAGAGGTGCTACTTACTGAGCTATGAGGCCAGTATAAAATTATTTCCACGTATAAAACTTTGAAATCACTAAAAATAAAAGCAGATGTTAAATTATAAAGCTTATTGACCTGCAATCAAATTTGAGGAACAACTGTGATGAGAACATCAATGAATAACGGATTTTTTTCTCAACTTCAGAATCCTGTTCACAAAAATAGATGTTTTGATCTGTTCTAAAGAATCCAATGATGCCACTTTTAACTAAATAGTTGTACTTTGGTGGGTAACCTAATAGCTCAGTATATATATCAGTTAAATACATGATATTGTACAGTTGATGCTAAATGGTAGTTAATTGAACGCGCACTAAATACCGATTACCTAGAATGAAGCTCTCCTCGCCCTCCAATGTTCATAATACCGACAAAACAAACCCGGGTATTATCAATGCAAATTGACGATTAAGCTATAATTGCTTGCCGTAACCAGGGTTCAGCCACAAAATAAACAAATACCTATAAAATCGAGGCCAATATTGGATCTGTATTTCTTGAACGTGTTTTATTGGTTACCAATAACGCTTAGGAAATTTCATTATATTAGATGAAAGGTATTTTTTAAACAAAATTCAAAAAAAACGCTTCAAGAATGGACCTAAATCTTTGAGTACGATTTTTAATATTTTGATGTGAAATGGGTGATAGTGTGCTGACTTTCTGTTAGTAAAGTGGTGGAATAAAGTCATAAAGTTCTTGCGGACACTCGGTGAAATGAATCCTATAGAATATAGAAGGATTTTCAACTTTACGGCGTTATTCAAGATTGAGTAGTTTCTTGGTAACTAGTTTAACATCACCAATTAACCTCATAACTTGCCGGTCAACCGTTCAATAGCTACCACCAGATGACACTTGGCTGCTCCGTTAAAAACGCAGTACTCCGTTTAGTTGACTCAGACTATGGCTAGTACATAATATATGACTTGTATTATTCATGAAACTTGAACTATCACTCACATTTGATATTATTAAAATAAAATCAAAGTTTATCTAGGTCTTTCGGACCTTACAAACGAATACTGACGAACAGTACAGATCTACAGCCAGCATTATGTTATGCCAGCGCTGGTTGTTTACAACTAGCATTATGCTGAGCTGGGACTGGATTGTGACAAAAACATTTTTTATAATTATTTTGTGTATGATTTTTATTTTGTGTTGAATGTTTTTTGTCACAATAAATTTCTGTCTATATCTACTCGTATGTCTATAAGTACGTAGATAATATTATCTTATACTGTTTAAATATATTTAGTCAGTTTAATATCTTTTAAAGGATTTATCAAGGTTTATCAGGTAATTCAAAGTCTAAAGTTCGTTGCTACTGCACATTCAAATTCACAAATGTCCGGTGCATTTTCGATTCACCATAAAGCACTGAATGCATTGGAACCGTTAACTATCCCGAAAACTATTCCATTACAAGTCTATTAAAGTTTGTTATTAAATCACTTGCTCGCTGGATCGATGGACGTATCAATTAAAAACTGACGATTAATTCGTCGAACAATTTAGCTTACAACCGCTCCATGTCGCCAACTTGTGTTACCTGCCGGTCGAGCTGACTACATCAAACTACTGAAAATTTGTACCTCAATACCGATGAGAACTTTAATTGGTTCCAATGCCAATATGTGGTTGCTTGCTCGATCGAAAAGTCCAAGCCACTTTGCCAAGGACCATCTCGAACTTTGAAATGGGATGTGACGAATTTGTTTGACGTGTAACTTACTTTGTCTTGGACAAGCTTTGTCTTGGAAGTAATGCACGAACAAATTAAATCTTAGCAAGTACATTATTCTATAGGAGGTAAGTAATAAATTTCAAGGAGGATGCTTGAAAAATAAAGGCGCAGATTTCATATGAAAATGTCACAATTTTCAACCGAGGAGGTTTAAGTCCAGCTATACATGTACATTTTTTTCTCTATGCATGATCATCGAGTCAAATTGTGGACCGTTTTAAAAAAAATGGAGGCCATATAGCTTTCTGACAGTTTTATATTTTTTTTTGTCGTCTTAGTAACATGTTGTTGCTTTGTTTTATTTTCGCGGGGTCCAATACAAAAAAGAAGAAGAACTATCTTCCATTATTATTATGACTGTTCTCGGAGTTTTGGCGGGAACGTCATCAAAACATATGTTGTTGCTTTGTTTTATTTTCCTAAACCTGTGTTATTTTGAATATTAATGCGATAAAAATGGTGGTGTTTTATTTATTAAGTGTTAGATCAAGTACATAAGTGTGGGCAAGTAAAATGAAGCTGTGAAACGTGTCATTTTACGTTGTCGACAAAACTCCATAGAAGCTTCTAGTAAAGTCGCCATCACTTTACTGAGGCAAGACTTAAATTTGAAAATGACTATTTACGTGACTTAGACTGTGACTAGAACACTATATAACTTGTATTATTCAAGAAACTTGAAAATATTTCAAAACTTGACACTGGCAAATCGCTAATCGCGGGGTCCAATACAAAAAAGAAGAAGAAGAACTATCTTCTTCTTCTTATTTGTATTGGACCCGCATTAAAGCATTTGCCAGTGTCAAGTAATAGGATTTTTTCAAGTTTCTTGAATAAAACAAGTTGTAAATGTTCTAGTCACAATCTTAGTCACGTATACAGTCAATTTATAAGTCGAGTCCTGCTTCAGTAAAGTGGTGGCGACTTTACTAGAAGCTTCTATGGAGTTTTGCCGACAACGTAAAATCACACGTTTTACTGCTTTATTTCTCTTGGCCACACTCACGCACTTTATCGAACACTTAATGAATAAAACACCACCATTTTTATAGCATTAATGTTCAAAATAACCCAAGTTTAGGAAAATAAAACAAAGCAACAACACGTTACTAAGACGTTCCCGCCAAAACTCAACTATCTTCTTCTTCTTCGTTTTTGTATTGGACCCGCATTAAAGCATTTGCCAGTGTCAAGTAGGTATTAGGATTTTTTCAAGTTTCTTGAATAAAACAAGTTGTAAATGTTCTAGTCACAATCTGAGTCACGTATACAGTCAATTTATAAATCGAGTCCTGCTTCAGTAAAGTGGTGGCGACTTTACTAGAAGCTTCTATGGAGTTTTGTCGATAACGTAAAATGACACGTTTCACTGCTTCATTTCACTTGCCCACACTCGTGTACTTGATCGAACACTTAATGAATAAAACACCACCATTTTTATCGCATTAATATTCAAAATAACACAAGCTTAGGAAAATAAAACAAAGCAACAACATGCTTCGATGACGTTCCCGCCAAAACTCCAAGAACTATCTTCCATTATTATTATGACCAAAGAGGATATTATGACTGTTCACGGAGTTTTGGCGGGAACGTCAACAAAACATGTTGTTGCTTTGTTTTATTTTCCTAAACTTGTGTTATTTTGAATATTAATACTTGACACTGGCAAATGCATTAAGCGGGTCCAATCCAAAAAAAAAGAAAAAAAAATACTGTTCACTGTTTGAGTGCTGATGTCGTGGATTGGTGAGGTTAATTGAATTAATTCTGCAGTCGATTGATATCATGAGTCGCATTAATTTAAACAAACATAAAAAACACATTTTCGAAGTCTCTTCCGACAAGTGATTTTATAGGAATATTTTTAAAGAATGTTCATTGAAATAAACAGTGCCACCTCTCTGCGCATATTTTCTCGTGAAAACGTACAATCAACATCATATCAATTGTAAAATTACAAAAATAGCTTTTCTGCCATTCGGGTATGACTTTTGTTTATTATTAATACTGCCCAGCAGTAAGACAATGTAGGATAGTTTAAAACATCTATTTTATATGGTTGTTCTACTTTTCTTTTTTCCTTTGGTTGTGGAAACCTTCCCTGCACTAGCACTTTACCTTGCACCTAGGACTTATAGCTCTTACAAAACGTCCACACACAGTCTCCTAAAATATTGCACTGAATATTCACCAGGAAAGCTTGTTGACTGCATATTATCATGCTCCCAGCGTCAGGTGTAAACATTTGTAATTCCACGTAAAGTAACGTCCAAATACATATAAATACACCGTACCATTTGGCGGGGAAGAGGTAGGAGGTAGGGGTTATTGTTTGGTGTGCCATTCTTCTTGCCCTCGAGGAATCTGATTAATAGCAGCAATATTCGGGCACGCTATATAGCACCGAAACCTTCGTGGAAACCGCAAGAAATGTTCGGCTTTTGCCAGGATCGGAGCCAGGTTGAAACACGGGGTATTCTCCAGTCATTTATTTTTATCTTTTAACATATTTTTCGATTAGCATCCAAAACTCGTTATACGCTCTTGCTGAGTTCTGGATGAAAGTAAGTTTTTAATGCCCCTTTTCTAATGACCTGCTTACGAACCTGATCTGTTTCCCAGTTAGAGTCAGCGTACCCGTTACTCAATGCCAAGCCGTAACGTACCTTGACTATTTTATTTTATTGTGCACGTTTGGCGAATAGTTATTTTTATGAGCTAAATTAATCGCTGCCTTGGCTTGCTTTTAGCCATCACTGTTCTTATCACAGTATCGTATATTACTCCAGTTTGTTCAGTCTGAGGTTTTATCCGATTTATGTGAATCTATCGTTTCGTCTGTAATGTAATATATTCCAAGGTCTATAAGAAAGGTTTTATAATTAACAACATACTCATATAATTCTTTAAAAATTCTTACTCTATAAAAATCATCATTTTACACCATGCACATTTGAAATAACACAAAGTGAGGAAAACAAAAAAAGCAACAACATTTCTTTCAATCTTACATTACCGTCAAAACTCAATGTATAATTTGTTTTAAACGCTTTGTAAAGTTCTGTCCACTCATGTCGTTTACAGAAACAATTTTACTGTAATAAAGAGATTAAATTAGTCTGAAACAAATTCAGCAATTCAATTTCTGTTAGTACCCAAACAAAACAATATTATAAAACATTTAAGTAATAAACAATTTTAGGCCAGTTGGCATACACATTTTATCCAAAAAACCTTTTAGCCAAATCCAATAGAAATAAAATAACAAAGCAGTAAATTAACTTTCTCGCGACAGGTCAAGCGTCGCGTCGTTTCATATTTCGGTTGTTTTGTTTCAATTAAAATTGTAGTTACGCCGGCGCTGACAAACACCGACTTGCTCGTTGGAATGATGGGAAAACTTTGTCTCTTCCAACTTCAGAATTATTCGTTGCATTTTATTATAGCTTACGTCAATCAAGAATATAAGGTACATGGACGGATGTATTCGTGCCTGTAGGAAATACAGAGTTGGTTGGCGCAACTGTCTCGCTCGTATAAAAACGCTTTAATAGTCGGCATTAATGATTAAATACATTTTTTGATAAATATGATAAGTTCAATCTTATAAAAATAGGATTACAAAATATTTACACCTATTTTTCCTTCGAAAATTATTATTGTTTGTTTAAACTATTATTTATAGTTTTGTAAGGTGGTAAGATTTCCATACAAAAGTATGTTTACTAAATATGTTAAAAACACACACCTACGCCGCCGAAAGAGATTTCAATCTATACCAGTTATTCTCCGGACTGCAGTGTTGTGAACATTTATGTTGTTTCAATGTATTTATCTATTAATGAAGCCTCCCTTCTTGTATCTGCGCATTTTTCACGCCGGCGCCTCAGATTGGTATGTACATCTGCTCCATTTTTAAAAACTGTTCCTAAACTCGGCCTTTTAAAAATATTCACCCCGCCCCGGCGGGATTCAACGGCTGGGAAAATACCAAAAAAAAAAATTTCTCAGAACCAGCGCACCCGCCGTTGGTGAACATTTTCTATTTTAGGCTGTTTTTTGCAAACACCTAGGAATATCCGCTTATTTCTTATTGTTTGTGTCTATAAAAGGTTGTATGATACCCTCGATTATCAGTTTTGAACGTAACACCTTTAGTCCAGTTTAATTTGGTTTCGAATCTTCTTGATAAGTAAACAGAGCCGTATCTGACAGCCAGCACGCATTGAAGTTGATACGTCCCAGATTCCTTGACATGGGACACGCGCAGATCGGCCACAAAGCCACCAGATACCGATACCCGACGTCGGCTGTCTCATTGAAAATGTCAACGATAGTAAGTAGATATACTAAGTAGAACGAGAGGAAGCCTTTACAAACCGCATAGAAATACTGGAGGTAACACAATCGTTATTGTATGCAGTGACAGAACTTACGTAACAGTAGGTATGACGCAGGACATCAGTAAAGCCACTTGCCAAAGTTAGTCGTTCGCGAGTTAATTAATATCTGCATATCATCTAATTTAAAACTCTAAAATTAACTGTGAATGTATGTTTTCAGTGACATTTCTAGCCGTTTTTTTTAACGGGCAAGTGTCTTTTCAAAGGACTCAGAATCCAGAGCCGTTAAATAGTTTAAAAAAAAAAAAACCTACAAAAAACAATATACAGACTCGACTAACTAAACTACTACACAAAAAGCATATCGATTCCCCCAGACGATAAAGGTCTAAAGACAATCCAAATGCTCAAACCCACTACCAGTTGGCAGCGTATCCAGCATGCTGACCGCATTGCCACGTTGAATGGCAATGCTTATGCGTTGGGCCCAGATACGCGCCAGCATTTTGGTCACGCATCGCATCGATCAGGCGTAATGACATTTAACATTTAATATCTTAAAGCGAGGAACGCAGCACAATGTCAGAAAAGGTTTTGACTATTAAAGTCCTAAAGTCCTAGAGTAAAGTCCATAGTAAACACTCACAATATACAGGTACGCTGCACGCCAGAGACATCGCATTTTTGTAATTTTGATTTATTCTATGACATTGTATATTAAAAGTATGGAACCTAGCTCATTTATGTGCGCCAAATAATGCGGCTAGTTCAGTAGTAATTTTATTAATAATTCAATAATCTTTCTGAACTTATCACAAACTAATTGAATTTGACTTTGAAAATTCGAAATTTCTATCCGAAATTAGTTATGCAGATTTTCGTAAAGCATTTTAAAAGAGCTACTGTTTCTAAAAGCTACCTTAGTAACATCTCAAATCTCAATAGGTACTTCACATTGGTGACTTTTTGGTGAATTTTCTTATTTTTTCGTGATTGAAAAAGCGTATTTTTTTAAGCTGTCTGAATATTTTTTTTTTAATTGGATTTGGGCCCGCATAAAGCATTTGCCAGTGTCAAGTATTAAGATTTCTTCTGTCTGAATATTAGGTACTGGCTGAGTAGTGTCGGTAATGTGATAGTGGGCAGATGTAGGGTGGCCATTGTTAAGCATAACCGTCGACACTCACGGAAGCACTTGTCACTGTCACCGGCGAGACGACTTCAGATAAATGTTGTTGTGCCCATTACACGGAATGACAGTTTCGCTTCACTATACACTATTATTATTATAGAAATTTGCCGGAGACAACGCGATGGTGTTTATTTTTGTAAATATAATGGAGATAGATGAGACGCAAAAAGCAGTCCTAATGCATACACTTTTATGGCTATTTGTGATCTACATCTCAGTTTATTTCTCAAATTTTATGCCTAATTTATCGCGGCCCATAAATGGTATAGTTGGCAATGCCGCAAGGGGGAAGGCCCGTCGGACGCCCCAAGTATAGATGGAGAAACGAAGTAGAGGAAGATCTGAGGGACGTTTATGCTTGGCACACATAAACGTTTATGCTTGGCATGCATAAAATAGACACGAGTACTTAGCGTCTTCTAGTATCGGAGGCCAAGACACATTGCGGGTCGCTGCACCAATAAAGTAAGTTAGTAAATTTAAAAAAAATGAGTTTTTTTTAAGTTATTTAAAAAATATATGATTTTAATATTTGTAAATAAAATGTTAATCAACCCTAAACGAAATAAATCATTAAGGTCATATTTTTTCGAAACAGCTGTTTATGTCCTACGACAATTTTTTGCCAGGAAGCGAAATATATATTAAAATAATTATTTGTACACTGATAGATTATTAAAGTTTGATATTTTATTTTAAATAATTTGAAACTAATCTTATTTTCATACCTACACTATGAGAAAATATATCACTTATATTGTGAAAAGTGTGTATCTGCCCTAATGCAATTTGAGACAAATTAAGATAAATATATTATTATATCCGCATTAACGCAATCTTAAACGTATTTCTCCACATTTCAATTTTCAATACAGCCAGCTAATACCCATTGTCATTAGCTGAGCTCCGGATTAGGGATGCAAATTCTTTAAGCTCAGCATATTATTAGCCGTATCCTTCAAGGGTCTAATAAATAAACATGAGTAGATCCCATCGAGCCCATGGGGAACCAAATTGATCTGTTACCTAATAAATGGTAATTCAATTTTGAATACGCATCGGTTAAAATACCCAACACAGAATCGGATTTCTTCTTTGTTTAAAATAAGTATGGCAATTTAAATTATGGCAATATTCATAATATCATAATTCATAATGCGGCCAGCATTTCGGGCAATTTGCCTGTAACTGGAGATTGTTTGAAATATCCATAAGCTTTGTTGCCTATGGATATTTTAAATAAACTCCAATCAATCAGCTTTTCAAATATTTATTATTTATTGTTGAATGTTTTTATAGTTAATTAGATTAAATAAATTAAATTAATTATTGTTAAACGTCGTATTTAGCATGTAAGCTTTTTTTTAAAGTGAGGGTATAGTAAAACTAATTGCTCAACTAACACGGCACAGGCGGCTGGCATCCAAAACTTGTTTTGCGTTGTGACAATGAATAAGCATATCTATCTGGACGTCGTAAATAATAAATCGTTATAATTTCAAAGATGAAAGAGAAACTTTGAAGATTAGATTCGAAGGTTACCTACTTATGATTATAACCTGTTAAATGGAAAATAATAATAAAGTACATACTGGCGAAAACCGGTGTCGACGATTCTCCTAATTGGATGTATTGCAATTTGTTTTACGAGTACATGATAGGTGATTTTACAAAATGAAAAACACGGGAAAGCTTCCAGGACATATTTTAGTGAGCTGTAACACGATAACAAAAGTACGTTTGAATTCACGGTTTCTCGGGCACAGATGCTTGTAATTCTGAAATTATTTCGCATTTCTATGCTGCAGCTATCAAAATTTTACCTTCAAATTGCAGACAGAGATTGTTTGGTATCCATTAAAGTACATCGAGTCTGGCTTCTCTACAGCCAGATTCGTTACAAGGTGCCTCAAAGATCTAATTAACAATACAACATTATTTATATTATGTAATTATATAGGCCATGAATGACGTAGATATAACTACGTCAGTAAGAATTTATAGTTCACATTTTCAAGGAACTCTCAAACATGTAGGTTTTTCACGATATAATCGTTTTATTTAATAATAAAAAATAAAGCATGTTTTCCAGAAAAAAGTATTAAGTAGGTACAATACATATCAAATTTTCTGGCAAACTATGAAATAGTTTATTGGCAGATAAGCTCTCTATTAGACTATGCATATGTATGTACATTGTAGGTACATTCACATAACAACAACAACATACAACATTAGGAGTTTTAGTTATACTATTCCTAGTTTGTTAATATAAATTTACTTCACAAACTCTTCTAGTAATTCAGTGGCTACTTATACATTTTTTTAATTCCTGTTTATTTATATTTATAAGTAATCGAGTTTTAGGCAAATTATTTTAAAACGTGGGTATGAGATAGTGACGAGTTCTTTTCGCATAATAATTAATTGCGTGTGGGACAGATAACTTCTTATTTTAACACTTCTAGTTACAATATCCCTTGAAATAGGTTTCAAAAATTGGTCAGTATTAAAGTTTTCCAATAGTATTGTATGTTTCAATTTTAAGTTTACTGGTAGCAATTTGCAAATTTCAAAAAGTAGATCATTTTTCTCTTTACATTTATTTTTAGTTCTAACATATATTATAGTTTTCATTATTCTTATTTGTAATGATTTTATTTGATTTAAATAGTAATAAATAATAAAAGTAATAGTAGTAATAAGTAATAAAGTTAAAATTACTAGCAATTAAAAATAAATAAATCGAAAAGATAGAGGTATGTAGGTACCTATACCTATACGGATTTGAACCCGGTTTTTGCGGACAGCAAGTCATACGGTCTCCTAATTACTAGGCTACCGGAAACTTTATTATGTAGCCATTAAATTTTATTATTAAATTTATTTAATACATAGAGCTGAGTATCTGGAGACGGGTACGTCACAACACGGGTGAAACCAAGAGGCGCAGCTGGTAGTTTACATATGTGAAAGATTGTGAAATTTGTAAGTATCTATAGCAAGTGAAGCTGATTTAGGTGGACTTTCTTACAAACCTTGTAAGTTCATTATTTTTCCCAAAAAAATAAATGTATATGTCACTTTATACATATAAGTGTTATAAACGATAGAACCGTGTAAGTGTTCCTACATAATAAACATTTTGTCTTCAAGATAATTTTATCTTTGAAATAAGATGATATTATTAACACTCGAAAGTTCAATGGAAATTGTCATTTGTCTCAATAATACAAAAGAAAAACACATATAATTTCTATATTTAATGTAGGTAGATAGCAAAAAGCAGCGGGCATCCCGAGTATTTCGATAATAAAACAATATGCCCATGACTTTCGTCCAATATACTCGTAGCAATGCTTTGAATTAAAGGAATGTACGTCTCCCCACGGGGAAGAGCGAATATTTATTCTTGTAGCGTAACTGAGGACTCGCAATTATTGGGCAAATGTTTGCCGAGCCGAGTGGCCTGCTTGCGCTGTGCATGTGCCAAGAGCACCATTACAGGAAGCACTAGTCGCTCTCCACGCAGACGGTAAAATGAGCCAATGAAAACACACTAATAGGCGGCTAATACCGATTGCATTCTTGCCAGTTGTTAAAAAAGATTTTAAATCGTGGTATCTGTGATTTACGTGATTGTTGTCTATACGAATGATTATGTTTGAAAGGTTCAGGTTGGTTCTATTTTTGTGAGGGTAGTTTAAAATACTTCACCCACGTTCGGCTAATCGTAGCGGCTTCAGTTCTTCGCAAGCGCACACACTATCAACGTCACGCGCTTATTTGCTGTATTCTTCTCAATTCTTAAAAGGACTGCAGTGTTATGAACATATTTTGTGCTATATCCAACCCAATTGTGTAGTGAACATCCAACATTCAGTTTCATAGAGGATAACGGCGCCCCGATTGGTATGTACTTATGTCACATTTTATAAAAAACTATTTCTAAGCTCAGCCTTTCAAAAATACTCACTCCCCGGCGAGATTCGTCGGTTGTAAAATCAAAAAAAAAAACCAGAGAACCAGCGCACCCGCCGTTGGTGTATTTTTTTTAGCTGTTCTTCCCAACCAGTTATTATTGGCAGTTTTTTTGTTGTGCATTTCTTCATTTTGACTAAAAGTATGAACAGATTTGAGTTTTTGTGAAATTGTAACTGTATTTATTATTGTCTTACATTAAATTAATTAAAACTAAATATTATAGCATGACTACAGTAACTAAATAAATCGAACAGTTACCTTTATCTTTTTCGGTATAATTTGCGCTTCCTCTACAAAACAGTATTACTCGATTATTATAAAAATCTTGTTTTCAACAGTTTTGTACTAAGCAAAAAATCGCCGATTTTTCGATCAAGCTTACGTACCAATATCTCTATTAGTTTAGGAGATAACTACCTCTTTTTAGGGTTCCGTGCCCAAAGGGTAAAACGGGACCCTATTACTAAGACTCCGCTGTCTGTCTGTCTGTCTGTTCGTCCGTCCGTCCGTCCGTCCGTCCGTCTGTTACCAGGCTGTATCTAATGAACCGTGGTAATTGAACAGTTGAAATTTTTACAGATGATGTATTTCTGTTGCCGCTATAACACCAAAAACTAAAAAACAGAATGAAATTTGCTTGATATTGATAACGGCAACAGGTAGACGCTTGAAATATTCACAGAATATTCAAAAATAAATAATTAAATTATTATAAAATTATTTTTTCCCATACAACAGACATGATTTTTTTGCTGTATTCACTCTAAAAACTCACTCGGCTTGAAAATTCCAAGATTGTAAGTCTCAGGAAACAGAGATGGCGGCAACGAATTCCATTCTTGTGCAGTACGCAACAGGAATGTGGATCGATATCGCTGAGTACGGATTTTTGTCATTTCAACGATAAATGGGTCCTGTAGTCCTGTAGTGAAATGGGGAGGGTGGAAATAAGTCGTGAAGCTCTTGCGCACATTCCCCGAAATGAATCCTGTAGAAAATAGACAGACATGCTACTTACTACTAAGTAGCTTCTTGGCAGCTAGTTTATCGTCACCGATTAACCTCACAGCTCGCCGGTCCACTGATTCTAAAGTTTCCAGCTAATACTTGGCTGATCCATCAAAAAGGTGGCAGCAGTACTCCATACACGATCGGACCTGTGCTTGATACAGATGAAGCAGTTGTCCCGGTGAGAAGTATCGCCTAACCTTATTAATGATGCCAAGCTTTTTACTAGCCAGTTTAGCCTTAGATTCAAGATAGCCCATAGCCCAGTTCAAGACGGTCTGTCAATGATAAGAATACATTTTGGAAAGTAAAATTAAATTAAAATACACTAATACAGAAACATGGTCTTTTGACCTTAAAATATAAATGTATGACTGCTTTTTAGACTTTTTTAATTGAATTAAAAATAGGAGATTATCAATATGAATGTATGTAATATTGTTAGAATTGCGCAATTTTCGCTAATGTTGGTCTATATAAGCTTCTATTGCACCTGTCTAGGCCTTAGTTGATGACAGTTTAGGACCTAGCATCAACCTCAAAAAATAGTTGGGGTAGGTACCTACGTACTTTTTTCCGCTTAACGCAGCCCGCACGCGCGCTACGGCTGACGGTGCCCTCTTCCAAACATTACCAAATCGAATACAAAAAGTACCTACATACCATAATAAAAATGTTAAGGAAAAACACACGAAAAAATACATATAAACCATTTGCGTAAATGTGTATAATATTCGCTTGAATATTATGAAACGTTCGCGAAGTAAACTTCTGAAAAAGCTCTCTTGTGAGCATATAAATCTCGACGTGGAAGATAATCGGGTTGGCAGAACTGATTCGCTCACAAATTGAATAAGAGGCAGGGAATATCGCCCGAGCACCCGCTCGGAGCTTCGCAGGGGTGTATACAGCGGTTAAACTGTGAAACACTTTACTTATAACTAGAGACCGGATAATATGCATTTGCATATTTTCATATCCATTCGCATATTTACCACATTTTCATCGATCATTGCATATTTTGTCTGAAATTTAGTGATCATGCATATTTTTGCTTTATTTAGGTACTACATTTTTCGGCAGGTTACCCTATAAGTGTAAAATATGTCTTACAAAAATGTTTTCTTTATACCTACACTAAAAACTGTTACATTAAAAAAAATATAAATAATTGTACGTTTAATAGTATTGAGTATTAATATTATTATATACTATAACTTATAGTCTTCAATGTTATTACATTTTTTACGAATACGTAATTTACTAATTAAATGCTGATTTAGAACTTAAAAATTAATATGGCACTTATCCCTTATTAAATTTTCCAAAATTCATCATTTATGTTGCATATTTTGTCAATTTTCATGCATATTTTACAAATTTTTATGCATATTTGTATGCATATTTCAAGCTTTTCATGTTGCTTAAAATCCGGTCTCCACTTATAACCTATTGCTTCGTTCTAATGAAATGTTAAAGTTTTGCCGCGAGTGTATAGTTTGATAGACGGGACTAAATTCTGGATTAAGTTTCGTATGGTTTGCTGACACTTGGTTAGATGAGACTACATTGCGTGGATTAACATTTACTTGGCTGCTAACTTAGCTGAATAAAGTAATAGGTATTATGACGTATTATCGTCGCATCGTATGGTGTATAAATATTTTAGTAGTTTTTTTACTCAAAGCACTCTAAAGTTGGCAATGAGCCTGCTATGGATTATTTCAATCTATTTTCAGGGTTCCGTACTAACTACGAGGAACACTTATTTTGCTTTTTATTTTACGTCTGTGTCTCCGAATGTCACATAGTTTTACTCACAGACTATTATCCCTTCAAAAATAAATTTTGGCAGGTACTTTGATGTATTCAGTAAACCGCTACAAAATGCCGCACTTAGTAAAATTTCCAAAAAAAGTGATGAATGCATGTGGAATTCCATACATGAAAAAAAAATCCCCCAACCCCACCGTGAGATATCGTTGAATAGGCCTCTTCAAATAAGACTACAAAATACTACCTCTCATCGCGCCATCTCTTACAGCCAATTGTTACGTTCTAATTTTGAATTTAAAAATTTGAAAAATGTAAACCAAACAATAAGTGGCCAAAACTAATAAATCTCAATTAACCTCAAATTTGATTTTGCCAATTTTTTGAGAAGTTGTGAACTGAGTTTCTGCTTATTTTGTGTATATACAACATGTTTGATTTGAAAACTAGCGTTATGGAGGCTTATTATTATAACATAATATGGATGTTACTCACGTATCTATGACAAAAATATTGTGTTTCGGCCAAAATGCACGGGGGTGAACCTGGCAAACGCACTCTTTGAAGCCTCTTATGTAGAACAATGCACATTCCCCTTATGAAGCCCACCGTACGTTTAACCCGAAATTCAGAAGTATTATCCGTCCGTGTACGTACGTGTTTAATAAAACATTTAATTTATAATAAAACATTTTTGTATGTGTGCGCAAAATGATTTATCTATCATTTGATAGGTAGGCAGTAAACTCCAGCTCTTTTTAAAACAATCACCACGCAGTTCAACACTTTATCGAGTGAAGTCAAACTTGCAAAATGGCATCGTTTGGTCGATCAGTGTCCGCCGTCAAGTTCTTTAAATGTCTGTGAGGGTTTGGTGAAATCCCGTGGGAGTGTTTCATTACTTTTATCAAATTTAGCGGAAAATCAAATCTTTCAATGAGATTATCCCGTCCGCGCTCGGTCTCTTCATCGTGTTCACGCCTCGACCCGATCTTGATTTCTTAGATAACTACATCAATTTATCCGATATCCATTCGTATATATAAATAATATAAAGGCGCTAGAAAGCAATTTTGTCGAATCTTGAATAAAGCATTTTTTATTTACTCATTTGAATCAGACAAGAATCAGCGTCGATATATATATATATACGTACTTAGAATGGTGCTTATTTTCCCTTACAGGTAAGCAGAGCATCAACGACTATTAGATCGTTTGACATCACAATTGACCGTGGTTAGGGGGTTAAAAAGGAGGGACAGAGTAAAAATTTTGATAACTTTGAGTTCATTTCTGTTTCGACGTTTAAAATTTTTCCGTTTTTTACATTTTTAAATTTAATTGACAACAATAATTAATTAATTTTTATTTGATCCATATTTGCTTTTCTTTTTATTAGTGACATTTTTTTATTATTATTATTATTCATTTATCTCAGACATTGTGTCCATATACATTAGATTACAAAATTATAAAATTTGATTACGTCGTAGTTTGATTACAAAATAAAAATAAAAATACCAATATGTCATTCAAAAATATAAGAGTCAAGAATTACAATAACAACAATTACTAACAACAATAATTACAATAAATTAGTTAAAAATTAAAATATGTCAAATGATGAAAAATAAATGTCAATAAATATTTTGAATGTCATATTAGAATACACATAGTCACAACAAAAAATAAATCATTTTAACCTAAACTTCGGCTTGGATCCGGAATGCTCAATATGCATCTTTTTTTTAAGATTTAATTATTTATCATTATGTTTTTGATTTTATAATTGTTTGTAATTGGGTAATTTATATATTGTATTTATTGGCTTTTGTGTAAGATTATTATTAATTAATTGTATTATCTCAGCCATAAGAAGTCCACTGCTGGACATAGACCTCCCCTATGGATTTCCAAAAAGACCGATTGGAACCGGCTTGCATCCAGCGTCTTCCCGCCACTTGCATGAGGTCATCTGCCCATCTCGTACGACTTCTTATGGCTGAGATGATGATGATGATGAATTGTATTATCTCCATTTTGTAATATTGGCTCCAGGGGCTTGAAATAAATTGATTATTATTATTAAAACCGGGTAAGATATCCTCAAGCTAAAAACTGCGGTGAAGCTTTTTCTCACTTTCAAAATTCACCTTTCAATTTACTCAAATTAAAATATATATTTAATTAATATATTACAACTACTTTTTCACATAAACATAAGTACTCAATATTATATCATGCTTAACAGTTGTACTAGGATCATTGTCTTATTTTCGTATTAGATTCCATTAAACATTAGAAAGAGTTATGAAAGAAAAAACTGATTGTGCCAGAATAATCTCTATTGTTGTTCGATAGAAAAATGTTAGTCATAACTACAAACAAAATGTAATTAAAATTGATAAAGTTTACTTTTTTGTTGTATGTGTGACACCTTTATATGATAACTCATTTAGACGCTACTCAAAATTTCTATGATAAATCTTCAAAATTCAATCGCATCCAGACATCCACGTAAATAAAGCGTGAAGAACAGATTCTAAGATATTTCTGTTATTTTTTTTTAAATTGGTGAAATAATTTTATGGGTCTTATTTGATACTTTTACTTCTCTCGAAGTCAAAAAACCGATTCAGAAAGCAAGCAGTGTTCTAGCTAGCCAATTGATTTTGTCGTTCCGAGTGATCTCTTGGTATTACTTGTCATCAAGTCATCTCAGCCATAAGAAGTCCACTGCTGGACCTATGTCCAGCAGTGGACTATGCCTCCATGGGGGACCATAGATTTCCAAAAAGACCGATTGGAAGCGGCTTGCATCCAGCGTCTTCAGCGTCGTCATCAGAAATGAAGAGATACGTAGACGTACAAAAGTCACCGATATAGCACAACGGATTAGCAAGTTGAAGTGGCAGTGGGCAGGGCACATAGCACGTAGAACTGCTGGCCGATGGAGCCGAAAGGTTCTCGAGTGGAGACCACGTACCGGCAAGTGCAGCGTAGGAAGTCCAGCCACGAGATGGACAGATGACCTCATACAAGTGGCGGGTATTACTTGTAAACGCAATTAATTCTTTATAATTGTAAACTTTAAAAGTCATCAGAACTTCACCTAAATTGTCAACCGAAAACATTCGACGATTCATAATTAAATCAGGCACGCACTCTGATCGATCGTTTATTCAGTAAGCACACGCTCTTTTACACATCTGTAAAATTAACATTTTGGCTTTTAAAATCCATTTGATTCAAACATCACTCTGATTTTGATTATAACATCCATTTCGATGGAAATGAGAGGGCTCAGGTAGGTTCATGAAAGATTCCTTT
The DNA here is from genome assembly GCA_947563715.1 of Lycia hirtaria. Lineage (NCBI taxonomy): Eukaryota > Metazoa > Arthropoda > Insecta > Lepidoptera > Geometridae > Lycia > Lycia hirtaria. The sequence goes on along the minus strand of OX387379.1, from coordinate 13,865,567 downwards.
TCTAACAGAGTCTTATTAATAACAGGAATCGCAACCCTACATAAAGCATTCAGTAGGTTTCCATCTACTTCATAATATATAAACCCATCCAATCATGGTCCTTTAATGCTTATATTTCATAAGATATATCATACCAATATTAATACTTTATACCCTTTCGGGAATAATAGATAGGTTACCTTTAATAGCAATAGTCCAGTTGTCGGTGTCCAATAGTCCAGTGGGTTCAAAACACAGAACTGCGCACTATACATTTTAGTAGCAATAGTTTGTTTGATGATGCGCTTTTACCTCTGTCTAAAGTCATTTAGTTGCAATTAAAAGCTCGTGACAGATGACAAAGTGACAACTGTCATCTGATTAACCTAATTCACAGCTAATATTTTGTATCCAAATTGATTCTAATGAAATTTGGATGAGCACGGATATAGGACATTTTTTTTCTTTAGAAATATCTCAAGTAAACTGCGATACGCTGCCGGTTATATATCTAATAATGATATTATGTAAAATAGACTATGATTATATTTATATGTCAAACATTACATCAAACCAAATAATCTAATTTTAAGATAAGTCCGTCTCTGTCCGGATCTATTTTTATAAGCTGTTCCAGTGCTAAATGCAGTCAAATTTTTATTATGAGAAGGATAAAATGGATAAAGAATTTGTTGCGTGGTCAAGTGCTGGTTGGAAGATATCACACCGCGGTTGTCCCACCAATTTGTCAAATTATGACCATGGATGACCATGGCATATCAAAATTTTACTCTGTTCAGTTACAGAACTAAACAGACTATCATTTTTATACGAATAAACTTTACTGTTAAGTTTTCTCACGGCGCTTTTTCTTTTATGATTCGAGGAAAGGGGCAATAATCAGAAATATACAATTTTGACTTATTTATTTCACTTACATTTTTCATAGAACCTGCTAATCGAAAATCTGATTAAGAGTTAAATATTATTGGAAACACTAGCATAAAGAAACCTCGCAGTTCTAAGAATCGTCGATTTAAATTTCAATAAGTTTATTCTGAATTCACGGTGCCTTTTCACGTCAACAAAAAGGCCGGCGAGATCGCTAGTGGCTTTCACGGAATTAATTGAAGTTTTCGCGTGAAAATACCTAACCAATTAGGAGTAATTTGGGTACGATAACTAGTGGCTCAAGTTGTGGTTTCTACCGTGGCGAAAAAACATTATGTCTGTGTTACAGCCGAGTAGCGTAGGCATTTAATTGTTCAAAAACTTATTTTGGGCCTAGGCATTTCTGACAGTGAATGCGTAATGTTTTTTACCCGAGTACAAGATGTAGGGGTTTGTTTTTCAGGTATGTATGTATATTTAAAATATCCACAGTCTCCTTAATAATTTGATACATTTGTATATTACCTCCAATTTTCATGTGCGAGCTGTTGTTGGATTTGTAATTACTTTCCAAGAATCATAGACTTTTTATTAATACTAGTACGATTCACGCTAAAAATTATTTTTTTCTGTAAAGGCACTTTTTCGTAACCTCTATCAAAGTTTTTCGTAACAAATAGCTGATTTTACAAGAATTATCCTAAATTATCCTTAAACACATTTTACTGCGGCGTTGAACATAATTTCTCGAGAACGTACATTCAACATTATATCAAGCGTAATGGAAGCGTAACTTTACTACGACAATCGTTTTTTATGCAGGCGGATATTTTGTTTTTATTTTAATATAGATAATACTTGTTAACTTTTATCCAGAAGAGAGTTTCTATTTAATTAAACATCACTGTAGGATTTTTTTTGCAAATAATTATAGAGTGTACTTTTATTTATATTTTAATTCCTTGATAGAACTACATAGAACGTTATGTAGGTACGTATGTATATAAAGTGCAACGCCGCCGCCGTCGAGTCTGAATTTCCGCCTCGTTCGGCACGCTTGTGTAGCAAAGCTTATTTAAATACAATTTTGAATTTATCTAGCAATAAATAATATTATAAATACTCCTTAGTGATACATCGAATTTTTTAAATGTATTTTTTAATCTACAAAGATAAAATCCGGAAACATGTTAATGAAATGTAACTGTTCTATTTCATATACCTACGTGTGTTATTCCGAATCAAGGGAAAACATAAGATTAAAAGAATAAATAATGAATAAAAAATGTAATCTTATTTTATTACTTTTCGTTTACGCGCACAATTGTGATGAAATGAAATAATTATATTAAAACGTCATTTTACATGTTGCCGACAAAAGTTCGGTTTTCAAAAGTTCAGAGACTTTCGTTCGCTTCTGTCACTCGGTCAATAATGTAAAATATACGCAATCAATCCGTTAAAAGTTATTCAATTTCAATAAGGGATGTTAAATTTAAATATATTCACAAAAATAAATTCCAATTGAATTAATTAAACAAAACTTGGGCATGCTCTCTGAAACTGAAAATTACGAGAGTTTGTTAGTTTTATTTGGCACACATAATTATATCCAGTTTCTAACATAAATAAAGGGGTTGAAAAGTACATTAACAGCAGCTCAAATTGTCGTAAAACAAACTATAAAATTGCCAAGTGACCCGAAGGAGACCGCCCCGAAATATGTTTATAATGAAATCGATTCCACATTCAATTACATTAAAGGATCGAAGCAGTAAACTCTTCACATTATACGGGCATAAAAAGCCATGGAAAAGGGTCTCTTCATAAATATTTTAACAACTCCCATGGCCTGTCGCAAAAAGAATCGACATGGGAAGCTTACTTGATAATCACTGGGTTTATTTATTCGTTTATGAAGGCGTTTGGCTAGTACCTATACATTGAATTATTCTAAGCAAGCGTGCTACATCTTTGACCTCAGTGCCAAAAAAGTATGTAATGCAGTACCTATTATGCAAAACGCTCTTAATTCATTAAATTCCACGGTCGAAGAGATCGGCTTGAATGTATCTCATAGAATAAATTACAATTTAAAAAACTAAAAAAACACGCTATAAATTATTGTGGTCAAAGTTCATTACAAGCCTTTTCTAACAAATCCAAACACAGCTATGATACGATGTTCCATCATGAAGTTCTAGTTCATATCTTCCGGCTCCATCATCAGATCAGTTTGACAGTACCATATTATTGCATTGTCATCAGAACTACATACAGCTGCCAATTTTCATGACGCTACGATCCTTGGAAGATGGTTAAATTAGTTACCTTAGATTTCATTACATAGTTAGTTACATACAGGTCGACCTAATAAAAGCGTGTTAAAAACAAAGGTATGCGTATTCACCAAAGGTCAACCTAGATTTGTTAGTAGGTATAGAGCAAAATTAACTATCAACCATCACACTATACCACAAGTTGACCACGTTAAATATTTGGGAATTTGGTTTGATAAAAATCTAAAATGGATAAAACATATTAACGAAACACGACACAAAGCACTTAAATTTTTAAATGTAATATTTAAAGTTTTAGCTGGTGTCAAATGGGGTATACATCCTAAGCATATTAGACGGCTGAACATTGCTATTATTTGAAGCCGATTTGATTATGGTAGTTTTTTATTATGGTAACAGCGCAAAGTGACATCTACAAAAACTCGATAATGTCCAAAACCAAGCGATGAGAGTGGTGGGAGGCTTTGTTAAAACCACTCCCATGCACAATATGGAGAGTGAGCTATGCATCCAATCACTTTTTATCCATAGGAAATACTTAGCAACAAAGTTTTGGCTTAAATCAAGATCTATTGATAAAAATATTACATTAAAAGTACTAGAAAACCGCAATAATTTCGGTGAATATGCATACTGGAGAAGAAAAAAACTTCCACTACTTATGGAAGCCCATAGAACGATGTATAATGTCCCTGTGCACTCTAGCGCAGTTTTTCCTATATACTCAATGGACACATGGTTGAGTAATTATGACCTATCAGAAAAACATTATAATTAATATAGAAAGCGTTGAGACTGTAAAGAGACATTTTGATACAGTGGAGCTGCGTAATATTTGTAACGAATATCTAGCGAATAAATACGCTTCATTTTACTGAGTCTTCACTGATGGATCGAAAGACAACAACAGCTGCAGATAGGCTTGGTTTGATCCACAGACGAACAACTGTTCAAAATTTGATGTTCAGTACGCCGACATATCTAAAATGCACTGTGAACTGATCGCAATATCTGAAGCCTTGCTGTATATGGAGTCTGTGGATTGTAACAGAGGTGTTATCTTATCCGATTCAAAAAGTGCTTTCTTATTTGTGCTCTTTATAATTATAAGGCTCGGTTATCCTTGACTTTTCGAGGACACCCGATAGCCTATAGTGTCCTAAGATCCATTTGTAGACCTCAGGCATCCGGTAGAGAGGTAATTATACAGTGGATCCCTTCGCATGTGGGAATATCGGGTAACGAGGAGGCAGAACGAGCGGCCAGAGAAGCGTTAACAGACGGAACGTCCTATTTCTGCTTGCCGTTAGCCAGCGAAGTGTTATATAAAGCTAAAGCGACCTGTAAAGACAGCTGGAATTAATATTTTGACGAACGTTCGCTTGTTAAAGGCATATGGTACAAAACAATTCAAAGCCATCCCCCTCATTACCCGAAGTGTCAGGATGCTAACTTAAATAAGCTAGTGGTACTGTTGTTGAGACTTCGTTCAGGACATATAATAATCAAATAAATTCTAGCATCTAATGGGAATAAATGATTCACCGAACTGCGGAGAATGTGATACGGTAGAAGATGTTCATCATGAATTAATGGAATGTGTCCGGAACGAGCCTCGAGATGCAGGCTATGTTCTTTAATGAGATGTAGGCCTATGTAACAGCATTTTGGCTTCACCAACATCAGGGCAGGCCAAAATTGTGTTACAATTGTATAAGCGATTATTGTAAAGATTTATGATAGGTATAAGTAGATGTATGAGATGTTTAATAATTAATTATTCTGTTACGAGAGTATCATAGACATTGGGTGACTAAGCCCCTTTAGATAATAAAGATTAAAAAGTCCTCATCGTCACTTTCATCAATAAATAAATAAATGCTAAGCTATTTTTAACCGACTTAAAAAAAGGAGGTTATCAATTCGACCTGTATGTTTGTAATATTGTCAGAATTGCACAATTTGTGTATATGTTCGTCAATACCAGGTTCTAAACATGTGTGCTAATCTTCAAAAATGTTGGTAAGTATGCGTGAGCGAGATGGACGATGGTAGAACTACTGACTCCCCTCTTTTTGGGACGAGGGTTAAAAGTTGTTTTGAACTACCTAAGACTATAAATTTTCGATTTATTTCGCTATGGCAGATAGATCATTAACTAGAATTAGCTGATGATGATGATAATTAAGCCTTATTCGCGACAAAATATTTTTTGTACTTTTGTAGCGCACATAAAAATTTAACGCTTAGCGAAAGAGACTTAAATAAGCACCTCTTTTTAAACCTGTTGTTTTAGCAGTAAAAACAATGTAAGTACCTACCTATAAATATACGAACATTGTATTTTATAAACGTTTTTGGATGTAAAACTAGCAAGTTTATTCGAGCATAAATTCTGAATTGAGCTAGTAATAGACCTTTTAGTTAAAAGAAGTAGAACAATAGGCAAGCTTCTGACACAGTTAGTTTTGGACCATTTAAAGTAACTGGCATTGAGTTGAAAAGTTGTGTGGATGTGAAGATCGAATTCTAATAAAAGTCCTATTAGACTGACTTTGTATTGAAGTTAAGTATACTTGCTTTCATAGTAAGTGACGTACATTGTACATGTTGGTAACAAATTGGTTGCAAGGAGATAGTTACTTCAATTTGCAATAAAAAAGCCTTTGATGGTATTTTATTGTTTATTGCCTTTTTCAAACAACACACCGTTTAGTTCCAAGCTAAGCGTTGCTTGAGCGAATAGATGGCCAAGTGCGTGTCATGCCATGCGCAATGTAGGGTTCCGTTGTTACATATAGTAATTTATATGACCTTAAAACAGGGTCTCTTATTTGATATTACGAACATGTGAGTTAACTCACGTTAATTATTATTATTTATTTTTTTCACTTTAAAAATGCTAAATTTTTATTATTCATTAGTTCACAAATATTTATACAGATAAAATTATAATGACATGTTTACATAAAACCATAAAAAAAATGTTAATTTAATTGAAATATTCATTTTTGATTTGTCTAAGTAATTATTTTAAGTTGATCGACTATAGCTATATAAACTTAAATTATATGTTTTCGTTTTATGAAGATATTTTTCAGAGGCTGGAAAGTTTTGTTACTGAAAAAGTGTAATAGCGTCCCGTTTGAATTTTGATATTACTTTCCGCCATATGGGATAAAATGCACTTTTTATGCTTGTTCTAAGCCTTAGAAAGCAATTTTCCAAGCTAGAAAGACGAAAAAATATTTTCTTAATCAAGGTACGACCGCGTAACTCCCTCACTGTATGCACATTACCCGTACAGTAATGATTTGGATAGACAATTGAGTTTATAAATACGATAACATAAGATTGCGTATTATTATTTATTAAAATAGCAAATACAGTTACCTATAGGTACATTATTTTTAGATAATACAATATTAACTTTTGTTATAACCAATCAGATGAAATAGATGAGATAGATGCATCTGGAACCTTTGCCAGTCTTTGATTCCGAGTGAAAATTTAATGATAAGCGTATTTTATACTCGTATGTTGACATAACGATGTTTCTTTAGTTTTGGGGAATGCGCTTGGTCTAAGATCCCGCTATAGGACGACCTTTACCGAGCTGGTTAATGGATGTTTTTTTTTTATATTCAATTAAATATGTCAATAACTATATTGCAAATGGGTTGTCTACAAAATTTCAGTCCAGAATGATTAATTATATTTTTTTTAACTTTTCACTGATTTTTGTTAATAGACAAATTCCTTGCCAATCGAAAGTATGAAGCCCATAGAATATGCAAACGTTAGGTTGACTATTTTTTTCCCGTCACAACTCTTGGGTAGGCAGGTATAAACAGGTAAATCGATACTAGTAGCTTGCACCAGTCTGGTTAATGAATTAAAGTTAAATTAAAATAAAGATTATTTACACATAAATATATAGAATTTGTCTATTAACCAAACCAGTAAAACGTTTTAAAAAAAAGAAAAAACTATTTATTAATTAATCATATTCTGGGCTGAATTTTTTAGACAACCCCTTTTGCAATTAATTTATTGATATATTTAATTGAATATAAAATACTTTTCATCCATTAACCAGCTCGGTGAAGGTCGTAGCGGGATCTTAGACTAGCTGAATAACCAATGACTTCATTCATCAACACCTTCAAAATCATTCTATACTGGATCAAGAATGAATACGGAAGCTGTACCAGAGTTTACACATTTAAGATGAGAGCAGATATACATTTGAAATACCATATTACTGATCTACTAACTTTGATATGATCATAGGCTGGGACCTAGGTTACATAAAAGAGCAAAAGTGTAGCGGTTGCACTCGCACGCTACATACAGTGTATCTATCCGTCCTGTTGTAATGCTAGCGAAGATCGCACAACGGGGTGAACCAGTGCACGATATAAAGACGTACTGTTGGACAACTGTCCCCGAGAATAACACCTAGCTCGGTAGCAGTACTCCTTTTTTAAATGGATTTCTCCTTTTAACCTTCACTGGGCGTCACTCTCTACATACCTTCATCCTTCATATCATCTACTGTTGATGACGTCAGAATAGTAACGGATAACCCTGTATCATCAACCTATACCTCCTTTCTCTGATCATGCATACTTTCCTTCTTACCTAGCGACATGAGGAAAAAACTACCCTCATATTTAGAGGAAAAGAGTAAGCATTCAGAGGAAAAGAGCAACCTCTCAACGTAAAATATGTACTGCTTACAACAACATTCAGTCGCATCCATCTCTTCCTTCGTTTGGAGACGTAGAAATAATACATCCCAATAACCACAATAATTATCAGTGTCAAAATTTTTACTTACGGGAAATATGTATACATACAGTGAGCGAGTCGTACCTCGACTAAGGAAATATTTTTTTTACAACTTTTTGAAAGAAAAGTGTGCTACAACTATATATGTTTATAAACTACAACAAATTTACCTTTACTGCGGTATTTTTAAAATCACTATAATCAAAATTACTGAATTTTTTAGTTATCATGGTTATCATGTAAATTTTAAGGTTTTTATTTGAAACTATTTAGGCGATAACATTGAAATGACAATGTGCTTGTTTTATACGAAAACGATACCACAGAGCTCTAATAAATATGTATTTGTGTGTGTTTTTTAGTTAGAAAATTATAGAAATGCGTGATTTGCCCCACTCTCCCCGCAATTTAAAGATTAATGAGACTTCCCTCCATATCTAAGAATGCTTGTTAAGTGACATTTTTTTCCGTAACTTTTTGAAATATTTGGTTTCAATTTTTAAATAATGTCACAAATCTCTCAAATAAATTAGGTAGAGTGTACACGGCCCAAAAGTACATCCGTACACGGGTGGTTTCATACACGACATAAAAAGTTAACTTTTACCCGCGTAAAGTTAGCTTTTGCTTATCGGAACAACACCGGAGATGAATGAAACATGGTGCTGATTATAAATCGCGGTGTCGAGGGAAATCTTGCTAAGTTCAGGCTAACAATGGTCACATGAATTATTTCCACTAATATTCTCATTTATATGAACGCTCGTGGGACGTTTTACTATTCAATATCCGGTTGTACTAACAGTTTTATGAGTTTCTTACTTTGGTTTAGTATATCAACGTAAATAAAAGTAATATAAAAAAATTAAACCGTCTTCAAAACAATCTAATTAACTGAAAAGGAAGAAATAATTCGAAAAAATCAAAACTGGGGGTCTACCTAAAGCCTCGATGACACTGAGCTAGTTTACGAGCTGCTAGTCGGCGAGTTTAAAAGCTAGCGAGTGAGCGAGTGCGAGTGTCGATGACACAATCAAAAGCAGATTGTAAAAAAGCTCAATGACACGGAGCGAGTTTACAAGCTGCTCGCGAACTCGCTGGCTTGTAGCTTGTAAACTAGCCCAGTGTCATCGAGGCTTAAGTAGGTACGTAAGCCAACTATTTTTGAGGTCAGTGTCAGGCCCTAAAGTATCACCAATTAAGTCCTATACAGACTAGCCCCGCCCGGCCCGCTCGCGCGCATATTTATTGCCCGCGTAGTGATGAATAAGTGGCCGTGTCGAGACACGCAAATAGAAGTGTTCAAGCTAATGCTGTAATTAAAAATAAAACTACTTGGGGACTGTTTTTGTTTAGATTATTTTGCAAAAAGATCTAATTACCTCTGCTCTATAACGAGTAAACTGTTTTTTTTCTTTCATATTTATAGGTACGCTATATCTCGAAAAGCTGTAATCGCAAAATGTTCAAAATAATTTTTATTGTAAGTATTTGATATTATGGTCTACTACTATGGTTAATCATAAATTTCTAGGTTCAATAGTTTAGAAATGCAGGGGGGGGGGGGGGGCACAATTTTTTCACTTCTTGCAAACATCACATCTGAAAAAAAAAATACATAACGAAACCTTAGTCTTATTTATGAGACCATAAACCACACCACACACGATGGGGTACGGTTGAACAAAAAAAATCATCCGTTCTTCATTATGGCAAGTATGGATTATCCTATTGTTCATTTTTTGTTGTTGTTATGCGCGAAAGAGATAGCTCACGCTTTGAGTCCAACCTTAAGCCAAGGTTAAGTAACAATTTGTAAGTAATAATAGTTCATTATTCTACAATAACATTTCGGCAGTGTTAACGTAAAGGAACAGAATTAAACCGGTACGTTTTAAATTAAACATAAATTAACCAACGAAATGAAAGCTCGGATCCTTATTTCACCGTAAACTCACACAACCGGTTATATTAATTTCAACAATGCGTGAATTTCAATTACATCGTTATTTTTACGCCAATTAAACAGCTTGCGGTTTATTTGTACGGTGCGATGGAATCCATCACTCAGTTTTATAATTAAATATTTTTTGGATACAATATATTACGTTGCAATTCGACGACGAATCTAACGACATCTCGCACCTCAAAATCAGTCAAGCCGTTGAGGTAATATAGAAACATACATACCCACGTTCATATATACATACCAACATATATATACATATATAATACACTCGAAAAACATAACTCTCGTTCTTCAGGAGTCGGGAAAAAAGCTATTAGTGATACCAAATATCCCTGTAACAATAACTACCTATTGATTTTGCCACGGCAATAGTTGGAAAGTTCAAAATTTCGAATTGCAAACTGTAACTGCAACGATTTGAGTTTACGCCTCGGTTGTTCTGCCAATTAAGCCGGGGTTATGAGTCATCTCGAAATATTTATGCTGCTGCTTATTGAAACATATTTTATGATCTTTACTTAGAGACAACCATTGAATAAAAAAGGTTGAGATGATGTCTGATTATAGTTTCAACCACATTCGGCGGTCTTTTTCAAACGCACCATGACGGTTGACGTTGCCAATCTAAGTAGGTATAGATGTACAGGTAGACTAATAATACCTATGCATGTTACTCTACTTATTCTCCTTGCATTTAGCTCTGTTACACTAATGTTTTCCATGTACCTACCTGGTTGTTAATTCTCTCCCAAATGGTTGAAACCAGACAGAACTTGACATTAATTACTAGTACCTACTCGGTGTGCGGGCAAACGTTTAGTTAATGTTTGTATGTGGCTAGTACTATTTGTTCTAAATATTAAGCGAAATAATAAATGTTTGTGCGCTGGCCAATTAAGTTGTTTTAGCGGCAAAGTTACACGGAAACAGAGTGGGGTTTAGAGTCACCGTGTGCATCTTTGTGGACAACTTTGACCATCACCAACTTTGTACTCAGTGCTTTATATGGCACGTTTACCTTCTCTTAAAGGTGTTAAAATGTGTTTAATATCACTAGAAATGAGGTAAGCTCTCTTGGGCATTCCTTCGTTTCTCACTAAATCTAGTTAACTAGATACCTGCTTCATTTAGAGAGTTACATTATATGTAGATTCCATTTTTAACTGAACTCTTGGATGGTAGGTTAGCAACTTGAAAATAGTAAATATTATATATGGTTCACTCTAAATACCATTTTGATTTAGATACATTTTCATATAAATCAATTCTAGTAGAAAAAAATAGGTTATATTTTTCTGTGTGAAACGTTGTTGGAGTTAGAATGGAAATTGTGGATTGGAATTAAAAATGTAATACTTACATGTAATTGTTCAGATTCTATATTTGATCAAATATAATACAATAATTTGGTGCGGATTTGTTATAAGTACATTTAGACAAAGGTATCAACTAAATTAAATAAAATTCTTAATATCACTAGGTTCAAAAGAGGAATAAAAAATACATTTATTCGTTTTATGAATTTATTTTAATAAATTTAAGTAGTGGTAATTGACTGCAATATATATGTATGTATATGTATATTTTAAAAAATGTGGAATAAAGCTGAGCGAGACATCTAGTTTTGTCGCTATAACCACGGCTCTGTCGGTGTAAATCTTTCTCTCTCTCACGAATACCTGGACACTTTTGAAGATATTAAATAATAAAATTTAGACTTTCGGATAATAGGGTATAAAAGTACGAATATTTATTAACCTTGAATAACATACATGTTACAGGTAAGTCAGAATTATCCATAAGATAAATTAACTAAACTCTAAAATAATAGCAAAAATAAATGATGTAATCGATTTAATTTAAATTATGGTATTCAATAAATTTGAATTAGATATGCATAAAACTAGAGAGAATCATTATAAACATTTAGCAAAATGTTCATTTAAACAACTTTTTTTTTTTTTTTTTTATCGGTCTTTTTGGAAATCCATGGGGGAGGCCTATGTCCAGCAGCAGACTTCTTATCCCTGAGATGATGATGATGAATTTTTATACATGTAAATATCGAACTAAAAATAAAAAGTGATTGGATCCATTTTCTTGAATGAAAACTTGCTTGAATCAAAATCAAATTTTGAGCAAATGTATGTAACTCTTCTATCTAGTTTGTTACATAGCAGATTTTCGTAAGTAATTTCAGAAATTGAACATTTTCAAAAATGTTGCTACGCGCAAATGAGACAGAAAATTACTAACAACAGCGCCTGAACATCAAGTGAGCCGTTGTAAAATGCCTTATCCTGTTGAATAATATTTTCTCAGCTAATATGACAGATACACTAGAACACTGAATCGTTTACAAATTCAAAGCCCATTTCATTGGTATCGTATCTACAGGCTCCGGTTGACTGGAGCGTACGAATCTCTAATAATTGATGTCTTCTCGGTCGCACCGAATCAATCTATATACCTACATAGTATGTCTACTGTAGCGTTGATACTACGAGTAGGTATAGAAACCAAATATCAGATACTCCCTGAAGTCTGGGCGTAATTATGCAGTCTATAACCACCGCTGTACCGTAAAGCATAAAATAAATTCTGTTTTTGTTTAATTTTTTTTTGACATTTCACACAACGCCATCTAGCCCAAACTAAGCAAAGCTTGTACTATGGAAACTAGATGGTTGATAGAATACATATATACTACATATTTGACACATACAATTTATGAATACATATTTGACTGGCCTTGTGGCTCAGTTGGTAGTGTGTTTACGTCTACCTGCTGAACTGAAAGGGTTCAATCCCCACCCAGGGCAAACATATGTGTGATGAGCATGGATGTTTGTTCTGTGTCTGGGTGTTTCTATGTATCATATGTATATATTTACAACAATCAAAAAGTATATATGTATTCTATCAGCCATCTAGTTCCATAGTACAAGCTTTGCTTAGTTTGGGCTAGATGGTGTTGTGTGAAATGTCCACAAATATTTATATTTATATTTATTTATACTTTTTTTTCGTAAATACATACTTACTTATGATACATAGAAACACCCAGACACAGAACAAACATCCATGCTCATCGCACAAATGTTTGCCCTGAGTGGGGATCGAACCCACGACCTATAGCTCAGGAAGCAGTCGTACAACCACTGAGCCATGAGGCCTGTCAAATTAACAGTAAATACAATTGAAAATGAAATTCAAATTCTTTATTTGTCTGTAAAACTAGGTCTATGAGTAGAACATACCTAGGTCTTAAAATAAGTAGCTGAGCTCCAGTTTCCACCTAGAGAGGTATACAGACATCAAATAGTATTAAGTATAAGTCACAGTTGATAACATGTTTGTATTAGAAACGCATGATTTTCAATAGTACAATGCCAATCTATAAACTACCTTACATAAATATACCACACTTTCACCGTTCTTATTTCATTAAATTCAAAATTCTGACATTAATTTCTCTATATATATCTTCGAAAACTGCATATTCATAAAAAAACACCCTCAATTTTTCCCAAAATTAGCTTATAAAAGAGATTGCCTAATGAGATCGAACTATAAACATAATTTGATATTGCCATCTTCCAAACTATATATAGGTCATTCTATGGCTATCAAAATATATAATAATTTACCAACGCAGCTGAAAGAAATAGAAAATATAAAGAATTTTTCTCAAACCCTAAAAAATATATTAATTAAAAAAGGCTATTATACGATAGAAGAGTTTTTTAAAGACAAACACATAATAGAATAAACCGTTCCGCTCCGCACTAGATTGCTATACCCTATTAGGGTGATTATGTATGTACCTATGCTATGTATGTAATTGTAATGCAATGTAAAATAAACAATAAACAATAATGTAAAAATATCTAAATGTCAATCCTAAGAGTCAAAATTAAAAAACCAGTAACAATGTCCATAACAGAAAAAATACAGATGTAACAGTTCACAACATGTACTTACATAATTATTTGACCATATACACATTATCTAATATTGAGAAATGTTCTTATTGACAATAGTTAATATAGAAACAAACATACATATACCCGAAAAGCTTCTTCATGCGCAGTCGGGTAAAAAGCCGTCTCCATTAGAGCGCCAACCTGCCTGACTCCAGTGACCTGTAAAAGCTTCTCGTCAGTGCACTAACATAATCCCATAACAATATTGTCGGGAGGCCGGCCAGCCTGTCGCCACATCGCGGCCGCGCTTACCTTCCGTTGACAATTTAATCCCTTAATTCCCTGGAAACACAATATCTGAACAGTAGTTGTATTGCTGTTTGATACAACAGATAGAATCTTGGGAAACTCGAGCATTAACAGCGCAAGTCACGAAATTGACTCTACCTGGAAATTTAATCGAAACTTTTCCTATGAAAATTTGGAAAGTCTTAGCGTATTTTAGGGATTCTATGTAACTGCGAGGAACCGTTATGAATTAGCCATGTTTTTCTGGCTATCTATCAGTCACACGTACGTCACAGCCAATTTTGTCACAGTCGCAGTCATTTTTGTGTGGTTTTTAATAAAATTATAATGCGCAACAACGGAAACCTACTTTGCGCGTTTCACGACACGCACTTGGCCGCTTATTTTCTTTTAATATAGATACTTGCTTAAACTATAATTATGTTACGTTTAATTCTATGTTTTGCTAACACATCATGATGCATCATCTAATCGTCATCACGACGTGTTTCAGTATTGTGGAGTAATTAATCTCTGTTGTGCGTGTTAAAATCATTAACCGTCATTTGTGCAGCATTTCACGGGATATGCCTTGTTTGATAGTTTGATTACCTGCCTATCTGGCATACCTACAATACACCAAATTCCTATTAAACGTATTGATGATTTATTGGCTCTTATTTAAGTCCAATTAAGAAATTTGATGCTTACCCGAATGCGAAAGATGGAGGGTCATAGCTTTGATTTGTTGAATATATAATAGAATGAGTTATAAATCAAAGTAATAATAATGAAATGAAATGAAAATGAAATGAAATGAAATGAAATGAAATGAAATGAAATGAAATATTTATTAATAGCACAGCTACAGGTCATATTAATATGTAAATTATAACATAGATTCAAATCAAATTAATAATAATAAGCACTATTATATAAATAGTAATATTAATAAATAATTTACAATAATTATAACTAAATCAAATTTTTTGATATTCCTCTAAATCATAAAAAGTCCGATTTATCAACCATTTTTTTAGCTTTGATTTAAATACCAGGGTGGAAGGTGCATTTCGCAATTCATCCGGTAATTTATTGTATATAGCAGGCCCCCCCCGTATATACCGACAGTTTACCAGATCTAGCTAACCTATGTGTTTTAGTCACCAGTTTATATCTGCGCTTAGACCGGTGGTGCGCTCCAAACTCCTCGAACATGTCGTTTTTATTTTCGTATACAAAAACTAATATCAAAAGTTAAGAAACGAATTGGGTAGTTTTCTAACATACGCTAGTTCTTTATTATTGCAAAATTGCTAATAACACTATTGCTATTTTTTTAATATTGCTAATATTGCTAAACGACTTACCAATCTATTAGTGACAAACTGATGACAGCTTTGTTTTCCAAAGCGATAATTGGTGGATAGTAAATCTGTAACAAAATAAAACACATACTAAGTTATTAGATCAAAGCAAAAATAAGAGATTGTATTAATCTTCAGAAAGAACGTTAAATGCCTTATGAGTCCGTAGTCTGAATATCAACCGTCTCGCTCGCGCATACCCACATTTTTGAAGATATAAAATGACAGAATGAACTTATAAAAAAATCGTCGTTTGTAAAACTAGAATACATAAAAATGTCTTTGTGTTAATAAATTCTAAAACTAGAAAACAACATTTCTAGTTTTACAAACCAAGTTTATGGAGTCATTTTATGTCTTCGATAACATGGGCGAGCGAGATGGACGATAGTCGGACTACGGACTCTTAGGTATGCTTATAAAAATAAAGGCACCTAAATAATGAATATCTACGTCACAACTACTTAAATGCTCTAATACTTTTTTCTTCCATTTATCCCACTAACCACGGTCAAATGTAGCGTTAAACGATATGGTCTATGATAATCTGCCTACCTCATAAGGAAAAACAGGCGTGATTTTAGGTAAGTATATAAGCTATTATAGAGAAAAATAAATATTGTGACCATTTTTGGAACTGCCGCATAACAGCATGAGAATTAAAATGACTCATTCCATGCAAATACATACTAGGATTTGGATCTGAATCTGGGTGGCTTCAAATCGCGATTGAATAGGTTCCTTCTAAGCAAGCGCGCTCCACCGTTGACCGTAAAGGCGAGTTAGCGGTCAAGCGCAAGACTATTATCGAATTAAAAAAAGGATTAATTTACAACAAGACAAACTAAACTAAATTATCCAGCCAAAAACAACGGGGCAATGACTAAAAAATATAGTCAAAGATGAATTAGTCTTGTTTTTGCTTTGCTTTGCTTTTCCTTTTACTTTTAATTGTAATAAGAATATTTCCAAACTGTAATTGATAAAGACACTAGGTAATTAAGATTCTGAAAAGATCCGAATTTCTAAAAACAAAACATTCCAAAGTATCTGCAACTTTATATACAACAAATGATTATTTATTTAGGTGCAGGCAACATCAAATAGAGCTCAATAAAAGCCTCATTACAAATCCGATAAGTAGACAACACAATAGGGTCGATTCGCTCGCAGACGGTTAATCTAGCTGTCTGCCGCTGTATCGAGGGCCCTGAGCAAACCACTCAAGCGAGGGTACTTGTGTTCACGCCAATAAACGCACAGATTTCTTTCTTGAATTACATTTGATGTTAACATTCGGATTATGTACGATAGTTCACCTTTATACAGAATTTGATTAGAGAGCTATCAAAGTTTTTAACTTTGATGAGGTAAAGCGATTTCGAAGGATCACAAGTTAGGTCAATCTATATAAATGAGACAATTATATCTGTAGTGACAGTAACTATAACTGTCTCTATTTGTTTTTTTTTTCTTTTTAACTATCAAACCTATGAACGAATCATTTTAAAGTTTAATATAGAGATAACTTAGACCCGGGAGAGCCAGACAAAGTCCCAACAGTTAATATTAAGCAAAAGTAACTCTGTATATCTGTCTGTCTGTTTATTACCTTCTTTATTCTTATTTATTACCTTATCGGCTAAACGGCTGAACCAATTGTAATGAAACTTGGTTCAAGATAATTTAGAGCCTGGAGGACATACAAACATGGGCTATATTTTATCATCATTACCGGTTTTCATCCCAACGTAGTTCTTGTTGTCTGTAAAGTCGGTTTACGGACGATAATTTTACGTGATAACGATGCGTCACAAGCCGAACGCTTAGGCCGATTGTGCCTCTCTATCGCTTGTTCCGCGCTCTCGTTTGCACGCTCGGCTCAGGCGGAACGTGACAATGAGTCATGCTATTTCGTGCGTGCAGCCGGCGTTCATCGATTTATAAGACGTTATCACGTCAAAAATGATATCGAAATATAAACTTAGGTAAGAGCTGTGCAGGCTGTGTTCCATTCTAGAACACATTCCTACTATTATAGACAGTTTAGTAAAAGATGATACAATTGGTAGAGCACAAATCTGTCTAAAACCGTTTTTCTAGATTAGTTAAGTTCGGTCAATACCCTATTAGTATCGTAGGCACTTCAGTGAAGTGGGACCATTAAAACTAAAGACTTAGGACTTACTATACGAACTTTCTTTACTCAATAGCAAGTAGGTATGCATGCTGACCTAGTGCTAAACTTTGTGACCTCTGATCAGAATCTTTACGTTATGGCGTTCAAAGGTCTACCAGCCTTTATTTTATTCAAGTTTTATATATTGGGAGCACTAACATTGGATACAAATACAAAGACTATTATTATTAACGGGATATTTACCGTGGTACGCGTAAATTTTGAGCTCCCGATATTTCGGCACAGTTACATGCACCATGTTCACGGGCGACTGAAGACTGCAGGTGGATGATACGGTTAAGGGCAGACATAAAAAAAAACAACATATTAAAAAAGTGTTTACAAATACAAAGGTCTAAATAAATTTTATACAAATGCAGTACCTATCTGACATTTTTCAGACGGTTACTACTTATACCAAAAAATTGGTACTCGTATAACAAAAAATAACTATAGTTAAAAAAACTGAAATAAACTGACTGCAAAATATACAATTCGTTTACATGGACGACATTTTTGTAACGACATTGTTATAAAAACCAAAGTACCGAACCCTATATTATATAAATATAGATGATGATACATCACATAAATGATATGTATATAACATATCATTTACGTGATGACCATGGGTATTTGTTCTGTGTCTGGGTGTTTCTACGTATCTTAAGTATGTATTTACAATATAATTATATGTGTATTTTATTAGTTTACATAGTACAAGCTTTGCTTAGTTTGGGCTAGGTGTTGTGTGAAACGTCCACCAATATTTATTATTATTTATTAAATACTTTCTATAAATATCTCGTGTACTCAAATAAATAATTGTAGAAACAAATATTGCTTCAAGTCGGGTCCTGAAAACAATATAGAGAGCTCGGCAGCCCTACTCAACTTACCCGAGAGACAGATGGGCCGAGCTGGGAAGAGTTCCCGCCTTACCGCCCGTTTATTAGTATTAACAAACTTCACTGCCAAGATCATTTATACCAATAAAAAATATACCTACTAGAGAACCGAGAACGAAAACGTTTCTGTAATGGAGCGTTAAGTTTGTTATTAATCATTGCTTCCTCATTTTCTTTCGTTGGTTTCATAATTAGTTTTACGCGGGGGTGACTAAGTGACTTTTTGTGGTGTAATTTAATAACTGTTATTTCGTTGTAGAGACTGCTACTTATTTTTACTTATTTTTTTTTATATACTTGCAAATATGGTGTGTCTTTATGACCACACGGCAGAAATGAAAAAATCATTGAGGCGATGTTAATAATACGAAATAGCGGTATTGCAGTGACGCGTTGACTGATATAGCGATAAGGGAGCGCCCTTAATCGACTCGAGCCGACTTTACCCGAAGTATCGTTAGATAGCTGAGCGTGACGGCTCAGAAGACATTAATAGTATTACATAGCCACGCTGTGGTCAAGGTACGTGTACCGACTGCATAAGAGCTATTATCGCAGTACATTATCTATCATCTGTTACGCTCAGTTACGTTGCAAATGACGTTGAGTGTACGTTTTCGAGAGAAACTAGGTATGCGTAAAGCGTACAAAAATTGAACAATTGAACAAAATTGAACAAAAACAAACAAACAATTGAAAACTATTTTTTTATACTTTTATGTAAATAATATGTCATTATAATTTTAATAGATTTACAAGTATATATATTGTAGTATTAAATATATTTTGAAAGCTGTATGATACAAAAGTAAAACAAAAGTAAAGTAGGAAATAAACACGAACCTAACAACGCCTCGCACATCAATATCGGTCAAGCCGTTTAGGCTGAAGGATCCATGCATACCCACATAAATAGCCTCATACAAACATAACCTTCCTTTTGATTCAGAAAAAAATTCGTACATAAATAATTATAGTTTAGAAAACCGAAAAAAACCGACTTCAAAATACGCAATTCGTTTACTTTGGTGACATCTTTCAAGTTATTTTGTTGTAAAAACCACCGAACCGATACTGAACCGATTTTGATAACATTTATATGGGACCACCTCTTAAGTATCTAAGAAATAAAAAAATAATCAACATATATGGACAACTGCAACATCAGTGACATTACTGTTGCTTTGCTAGCCCGGAAAAGCGCTTGTAGACACCCTTATTTTAAAACGCTCTTTGTTGAAGCTCGGAGGGAAAACCTTCCGAGGAAGGACATTCCACATTTTACTTGTTCACGGGAGGAAGGAGCGTGAGAACCCGACTGTAATCTAATGATTAAATTAAGCAGATAAATAGCACACTACTACTCGTTGCTCATTGAAACGCCCAACGGCGGTACACGTGTATTGGAAACAACTATTCAGACACAAAATATTGAAAAGTTTTAAATAAACATAATAATTGTGCGAAGCAAAATGTTCAATCATGAAGAGAATAAACATTGAATATTATTTTAATGTAAGAGGAAATTTATCGAGCGATGAAACACCGAAATTAAAACATATTCTGCCAGCTAGTTATTAATTTGTGGGCTCTCGTGAATGGGGGCCGCACGAGAGATGGTATTACGGAA
This sequence comes from Lycia hirtaria, assembly GCA_947563715.1. Classification (NCBI taxonomy): domain Eukaryota; kingdom Metazoa; phylum Arthropoda; class Insecta; order Lepidoptera; family Geometridae; genus Lycia; species Lycia hirtaria. Next base: position 13,845,336 of record OX387379.1, on the reverse strand, counting down.
ATTTAATTGAAGTTCTGATTAAGCACTATCGTTCAGGACAGGCTCAGCCCGACGATAGTCTCACCGTGCATGCTGGTGACAGCCCTCATTTCGAGCGTCCTAGAATGCGGCTCGCCTGATCGCCTCTAGCTCAGTGTAGCAACTTTTATAGCCCGTTCAGTTTGTCTCTGACATGACAAATGTCAGTTGTTTATTTTTGATGTGAATTAAATATAGTGGAATTTTGGCGGGAACGTCATAGAAACATGTTGTTGCTCTGTTTTATTTTCTTAGACTTGTGTTATTTCGTATGATAATGCTATACCTAAAATTGGTGGCGTTTTATTCAATAAGTGTACGATCAAGTGTGTGAGTGTAGATAAGTGTAATAAAATAAAGCAGTGAAACGTGTCATTTCACATTGCCAGAAAAACTCTATAGAAGCTTTTTTTTTTTAAATAAAAATAGGTGAAGCAAAAAGGCAGACGGCTCGCCTGATGGTAAGCGACAACCATCGCCTATGGACAACTGCAACATCACTGTCATTACTGTTCCTTTGCTAACCCGGAAAGGTACTTGTAGACACTCTTTTTAAAACGCTCTTTGTTGAAGCTCGGTGGGAAAACCTTCCGAGGAAGGACATTCCACATTTTGCTTGTTCGCGGGAGGAAGGAGCGTGAGAACCTGACTGTATGGGATTTCTAGTTGGAAACAAACAAAATAAACGACTTCCGAAAAAATTAACATAAACGACTTCCGAGAAAATTAAACACTTTCAAATGTAATTACGACAGCTTGACTTACCTGCCTAGTTATAGTCCATAAATAAACTTTTCAAAACAAAATGTAGGTATAAAAGCCTTTGTAAAATTGGAGATCTTTCCTCGGATTTATAGAGAACTCAAGTATACCCGAAATCTGTACAGAACGAGGCTAACGTTCGATCGGAATATAACGTTTATAGGTATCGTGTTAAGGGTTTGAATCGTATCGTGATTTTGTGTAGTTGCGTCGTTTTAACTTTAACCCCGTAAACAAATAATGGGAACAAGGGATTGATGGAAGCGAATGAGCCCACGTCCTAAGCAAACTTCTGCAGTATCCAAACTAGAGTCATTGTGTTGTATTCAAAACGGAGTTGCGCAGGGATATTATTGATCTTTTATAGGTATCTAGTTTATTTAACACTGAATATTTGAGGAGCCTTTTCGTTGACAAACCTTTTTTGTATTCTTGGGAAACGTATACTGTGCTAATATGAGTTGTTTTAACTTAACACATGTAACTGTGTTTTATGTTAGTAAAATAAAGTCAATGTTGGGCAAACTGTAAAAGTCAGTTAAGGGACTTTAGGGAAATTGGCGTTTGTGTAGGAAATGTCCAATTTCAATGTCGGTCTAATGTCGAATGCCCTACCTACCCCGTAAGGTAGTATAAAAAAATTAAAAAACAAAGACGGCATTGGCTTTGGGTGACCGCGGCGCACAGTTGGAAAATATATGAAAGTGATATAAAGCGGCACGTCGTTTCCATACATTTTTCAACCATGACCGTGCCGCGCCGCCTCTGTATAAATTACAACAAATCGTAGAGAGTAACATTAAGACGTCCAAGTCGTTTAGGTAGAAGGAGGTAATATTTTTTTAATTTATAATTAAATATGATAAAAAAATCTTTAATTAATATTAATTTATTTATCACAGATTTTAACTGCCTTAAAAAAACTCAATTCGGTTGTATTTTTTGTTATTGTTACCGTAAATCTCCATTATTTATGAACCGATTTAAATCGAGCGGCACCCAGAACTGTTGACTTCAACAATTCAAAACCCTCTAAGGCAAAACACTGCACTAGTTATTCTAATATTTTATAAGACCTCGTAATAGCCAGCATATTTTCTGGAAATAAATCCATTCAATCTACACCAGAAAACATTACATTCCTTTTTGCGCATTTAGGTAAAAACTGGTATGCATTACCCGTCTAACAAAATTGCCGACAAAGTATAATTCGTATTACGCCTGACTCCGACGAAGCTAACTCTTGTATCTCGTCGTCGTGGTAAACAACACAACTTTAATAAAAGTAAATCGTATTAACACCTAAGTTGCTAAGCTCTTTTATTGTAGCCCGGAGTGATGTACAAACGAGAAATTAAATACATGGAGTCGACTCGAGAGGAGTAGAAATTTATAACGGCGACATTTCAATAACCTCGCCGTATAATTCTCATAATACGATTTTATTAATACTCTGTCTAGAAAGACATACGGCCGTATACGGCCAAAAACTGATTTCGTTGATATGTAATTATTTCTAAATATTAACATACTTACGTATTCATCAAAAATATGAAGCTAGTTCTAATGATAAGTTACCGGAGGAAAGACCATGTATTTTTGTCCGGAATGATCAATCCATCATCTATCAGAAATTGACGAAAAGTATTTTTTTATGAATTAATCACATTAATATTATAAAAGCGTAAGTTTGTGATTGTGTTTATATCTTTGTTACTCCTTGATGGTCTAATTCTCTAAGCCGATTATGATGCAATTTGATATAGAGGTAGCTGACACCCTGGATTTCTGGATAGCTACTTTTTATCCCGAAAAATAATATCTCCTTTGATATAAGTTATGTAAAACATCGGAACCATAAGGGCCTACGGCGACTTTTTGGAACAATTCAGTAGTGTGTGCGGCTTTTCACTACTTTTTATCGCTTGTAGCATTTGAAAGTGCGACTTCATAGATATAAATTGTAAATGCGCTGCGACTGTACTAGTAGTTCTGGGAATAGTTGACTTCGTGAGCACAAAATTTTGCAAAATTACTCACCTTCACCGTCGGTTCCAGTAGTCGGAAGACTAGCGCCAGTGGTGGTGTATTTTTGCTATTGTGACATCCACGAATAAATATGTCTATATCTATGACTTTGTCTACTTGTTGCAAAAAAGTCTATACTCACGAGGTCTACTGCTTATATTCGAAATTATTTTTCAATCAATTAATCAATAACACTTTATTGACACCACATAAAGTAATAAGACAATAAACACATAAGAAAATGAAAAATAAGTAATTTTTTTTATAAGAAAAAAAAAAAAATGAATAAGATTTTTTTAGAATTTTATATCGAATCTTTCGTTCGTTTCACTTACTCAGTCAATTATTGACTCCTGTAGTTACTGTTTCGGGAGATATTAGGTAAAAAAGAGCAAGGGGAACCGCGCGTCGCGGTCGCTACTGTAACGTCCACGGGTGTTCATACTCGTAGTTAATCAACAGAAGACATTAATATGGTTATTCACTAGAATATACAACAGTGTCGATCGCGTGTGTATCCATGCTATTTAAAGAGATGCAATATCATGGTTACGTAGGCGAGGTATACGACCAGCAACTGTTACGCGATCTTTATGCGACAGTATCGCTGTAAATAATCGCTGTGTGCGACCTCCCTAAGATCGATCATTCCGTTGCTGTTTTCTTTAAATTAACTTTTTGTCGTGAACCGTATCCGAGCTCCAGTATAAACCCTTTTACTCGAGGACCTGTATTTATTACCTCTCGACTGCGATTCTTCTCTCAAAATGGTAAGTAAACTTCCCTAGATGAAGAGACACAAATTGCTCGAGAGAAACATAAACAGAACTTGAAAATAAAATGGCGTATGAAGTTATAACGAACTTAATAGGTATTCATGAAAGCAATAAAATAAAATAAAACTTTGCGTAAACAGGCACATCATAAAAAATGGATAAAGATTTTTACTATTAAAGACTTCATAAATTATAATAATTAGGATTTTATGCTTCGCTTCACAAGCACTACTACTACGCACTAGAAAATACGCTACTAGAAAGCTGTAATTTGACATGGACCAAACATATTGATCACGCTGAGAAAGTTGTAGAATAAAATCTTGGATTTTTTGGGGTACCTCCCCTACATGTAAAGTAAGGATGGTTTTTTTTTTTCTCAGCTGCCACATCGTGAATGGTATCATTGAATAGGTAATCAAAATGTGAAAACCATTTTTCCATGTATAGTCTAGTAAAAATAAGATTTGTGACAACATAAAAGACAACTAAGTATATTGTTATATTAAATGAATGTACTGGTGTTTTGAAATTCATTTGACACAATTTCATAATGATATTATAAAAGCTAATTTATTTTTTATTAAACATATAAAATCATTGATTAGGTATATTAGAAAATTGATAAATGAATTGGTTTATTAAGATAAGAGAAATATTAAAATAAAAAGTTTTATCCAGATAATGCTTCTACAGGCGACGCCGGAATAATGAAAAAAGATATATTTTCCTACTCCTCAGTCAATTTAAAATATATCAAAGAAAAACTTTTCTTTTTATATTTGTCCTATCAAAATTAACAAATTCATTTCTCACTTTTCTATTATCCCTACTCAATGATTTTATATGTATAAATAAATGTCGTGAAGCGCGAGAGAGATAGCTGCGCGTTGAGCGTATCCTCAAGTACTTCCGAAATGTAACGTCTAATTCTATAAATTCTATATGTTTATTTTTAAGAAACAAAATTATCTTTCCATTCTCTAGTAAGAATATTAATAATATTTTTGTTCGTGAAGTGGAAAATAGAATGCCTGCAGGTGGAAGCTTAACCGTCCTAATGAAGGCACGGATGCACCGCGTTAATATAGGATTATGCCTCGCCTTTGTACCACATGAACACCGTGTTTTATTAACTTAACTTTAATGCTCGCTTTGCCAACTATATCTTACGCGGGCGACTAATCGGTGATTATAATGGGCCGTTAGCTTGTACTTACTTAGTGCGAGAAATTTACTTTGACGCGAAGTTTAATCACAGTGAAGGGACGATAAGCTGTATCTACACGGGACGGAGAAACAGCAATAAAAGTATTCTAGAATTCAACTAATTTTTTATAGGAAAACATATTCCCGAATCAACTACACTATAGTATTTTTTGATTATTTTTTTTACGCAAGATAGATATTCGATTGATCACAACTCGCCTGGGGCCCAAATTCAGTTATTCAAGACCGGTCCATAGCCGAACCGTCGGCCGCCATAGTTTTTTTGATTCAGTCACTGCAATTGACACATTTGATGAAACGTAATACGTCCTTCGCTCGTTACTAAATCAAAAAAAGATAGCAGCCGACAGGAAATGCTTCGCAAAAGGTTCAGTTACGGATCGGTTTTGAATAACTGAATTGCCCCCCTGATGTTAAGCGACGGTGTGGCCGAGAATTGAGCTAGTATATATATAATAGTCGATCTAGAAGATATCTATTCACTCTAGCCTTGAAAATTCCAAGATTGTAGTTCTCAGAAAACAGAGATGGCGGCAAAGAATTCCATTCCTGTGCAGTACGCATCAAGAACATGGACCGATATCGCTGAGTACGGATTTTTGGCATTTAATTGAGAAATGGATGGTAATTCGTCTACTTTCTGCTAGTCCTGTAGTGAAATGGGGACATGCTACTTTACGGCGGTAGGTAGGTACAGATACAGATTTAATAAAGTCGCTGTTAGATTCTTATATTAAACTACATATGTTTTATTCCATAATTGTCTTACGCTTGCCAAAGCACCCTTCCTATCGCGAAATACCTTATAAATACATTTTAGTGTTGATTTTTGTAGTACACATAATTAAAGTGGAATTAATGCCTTTCTTTTGCTTCGTATCATTTCTTTCAGTCATGAGCTGATAAGATACAAGTCTTGTTTTAAGTCTTGGTAACATAGGTATGCTACCATGACATTACCTATAATTATACATAGTCGTCCACTGGACTTGTATTCGTAGAAAATAAACACTTCTTAAGATTGTGGAGTAATGTAATGGACTCCGCAAGCTATTACTGGATTCAGTTAGAGCAGAATAACAATTCCGCTAGAATGTAATCCACCCGTATAGGGAACAAATTGATCCTTAAAACCAGTATCTAAGTTCAAGTATCTGGGTTACAAGGAATCGACTGCATCGTATGTTGTCATTTGTTTCAAGAGATGCTAGGATAGTGGTCATTGAGTTTTTTTTATTCGACGATAGGCTTGCGCTTGACCGTCAACTCACCAACGGTGTACGATGGAGCGCGCTTGCCTAGAAGAAACCTATTCAAAATAAATTACTGGTCATTGAGATAAATATAAAGATACAATACTATACAAACACTTCGATCTGATATGAGATTTCTGATCAACTCGCAACTTTAAGATCCACAAAAAAAAAATGGTCACGATAGTCGCTATTAAGAAAAACCATGGACCATTAACATTCTCATCTTCGAAGTAGGACTTCATATAAAATTAATTATACATATAGAGTTTATAAATTAAGCAAGCGAGAGAAGTAGGTGATGTGTAGTATTATTATTTATGTTCTGTGGCGATGTATAAAACTAATTGATTAATTATTTATTATGTATTGTGGTAACATTTTAGACATCTAAATACGTCGCATCTACTCGATGACGTCTATAGTTCGAATGACAATCAAATTGATGAGCTCAAAGCGCGCAGCTATCTCTCTCGCACGTTACAACATTTTTAACATATAATAAAATATAAATAAAATTACTGAGTAGGATTATTAGAAAAGTGAAAGATGATTCTGTTAAATTTTTTTATCAGCCCTGTTTTGTACAAACTCTCCCACTGCTGGGCGCGGGCCATCTTCTCATTGTGAGAAGGATTAGGTAATAGTCTGCCACGCTGGCCAAGCGCGGGTTGGCAGACTTTACACATCGTAAGGTCATTGAGAACTCTCAGACATGTAGGTTTCCTCACAATGTTTTCCTTCACCGTTTAAAGTTGGCGGCAATCAACGATACGCATATAAATTCGAAAAGACAGAGGTGCGTGCCGCGGGATTCGAACCCAGGACCTGTGGATCGCAAGTCAGACGGTCAAACGGTTCTAGGTCAACGGGAAGTACCCCATATGTTTTGATTCCCTTGTGAGTGTTGAAATGTGCGTTTTTACGACATATTCGGCTGTAACATTTTTTTACGAATACTTATTGAGAAATTTGTGTTTTCTTTGTGCAGCAAGAGACTATGGATCTACGTATATGGTTCTAATTTCAACACGACACCTTCACGCGTTGCCGAGATACAGGTATTAGCACCCGGACGGACGGACAGACGGACAACAAAGTGATCCTATAAGGGTTACGTTTTTTCCTTTTGAGGTACGGAACCCTAAAACAGCTGAATTATTAACCTGCTTTTTTAAGTTGTTAAAAAATAATATGGTTTATCGATAGATAAACAATATAACATTTGTAATTTAATTCATATTTGTGAAGTAAGATGCGTCATCAAGTAAAAACTTTACGTTCAGGTTTGTAGTACAGTTGTGTACTATGGTTTCCGATAAATAAGGTTTGTAATACGAGTACAGTGGTGTAGGTACTATGTTTTCCGATAAATAAGTCACTTCGGTGCACGTAAACATCTCGAAGGTAATAAAATCTCACATAAATAAGCAAATAGTCCCGTAGTATCTCATTTAAATGTTCACCAGGTGTACATTAAGCCGACTGGATACAGCAGTGTGGCTTCACCGAAATTGAATTTAAAAAATATTACCGAGTAGAGGAACGTTGGCTTCTCTCCAAAAGACAATACATACCAGCTACCTTCTTGTGTACTCATTTTAAAGGAATAAATACAAGTACTTACAGTGCAGAAGAGCTGAGAGCAAGACTACCGCTTGTTAGTAGGTACCTAAACGCGTGGAATAATGACCTACCAGTACAGACTTTCAATGAAAATTTCAGCTCTGTTTAATAGGAAAAACGAGGTGCATTTTGCAGACGGGCTTGAAAATAAAATACCTGATAGAACTTTACATGCTATATTGATGAATATTCTTGTAATTTCATTTGTAACTATTTAGTTACAATTCGCACTTTACTATATAAAGAACGGCAAACAGGCAGATGGCTTGCTTGATGGTAAAAAATCAGTACGTTTACTTAGTTTGCATTATTGTGCTAGGTACATCATATCGATATCGTCAAGTCGATTTATGTAAATTATATTACATATTCAGTTTTTTTTCGAAAATAAGAAAATATTCGCTTGACCGTGACAATTACTCACTTGGTGTTATGCGACAGTTACGGTCTACGAAGGAGCGCGCTTGGCTAGAAGAAACCTATTCACTCGTGATTTGAAGACACCTAGATTATATCTATTCAAATTATATTATAGCTATATCCAGTGTCTCTGCTATTGCACACCCGCTTTACTTTTTCTATGAATTGATCTCCATACAACGGTTGCCTGGAAGAGATCGCTTTTAGCGATAAGGCCGCCGGTTGTCACACTAGTTTTGTAAGTTTCTCTGTTTTGTTTTTTTGTTTAATAGTGTACAATAAAGAGTTTATCTATCTATCTATCTATCTATCTATTCGGAAAGATGCATTCAGCAATTCGCATTCCACAGTTTAGTGGTACGCACAATGAGAGTGGAGCCAAAGCGTTTCGTACGTGTTATATTACTAACGAAAATACGGAATATCTTGTAAACTCATAGCAGTTACTTCCCTGTCAAACATACGCGGTTGAGAAATGTGAGGAACCGGAAGACGACAAAGTACCCTCTAAATTTGTTGATGTTTTGAATCCAAACAAAACAGCATCAGCACCTCGTGGAAGTTTTTACATTAGCCGGTCGCGAGCCGGAGTCTGTTTGTTTCTACCTCCGAACAGTTCTCAACTACGGTGCGCAAGTTTTGGGTCTCATTTTAAAATTCTATGCCCTCGCCTGGGGTAAATTTTAATCATAAAGAGACAATAGAGGTGAAGCACACGAACTTTCGCTCAGACTGATTTATGTTGTATTTTTTGTGAATAGAAAAAGTTGCATGGCATTCATTTTGTTTTTGGATTAATTTTATGGAATTTGCGTTAGTCCTTTTTATGATCACGAGAGAAGAGACGACGATTTTTTCTCGGGAAAGACAAAGGAGTGAGTTTTCGCTTTTGTACGAGGGATAAACTATTGAAGTTAGTTTATTACTGAAATAATAAAATACTTATACAGGCTTTCGTTGAAACTCTACAAAGCATAGTGAAACTCAATAACGAATAATGTTTATGATCTTTTGTATCTTAAGGAACTTGACCTATTTTGATAAGCAAGAATAGACCAACACTGTTTTGAAACTGATTTTATTATTATTATATTAACCCATGTCTCCCCAATGTGGGACAGAAACCTTCACGCATTCCATATTTATTTATTGGCTGCTATTGAAGTCGGTAATAATTTAAAAGTACCATGCTCATTTCTCAAAGTACTGATATGTTTTTCGCGTTAATATAGTCAATATTATTAAAAATTCGTTTGTTAAAGATATATTACAAAAATATCCTAAAAACAAATGAATTTTAAATTTTTCTACATTTTCTGTACTTAACATATCACCATTTTTTATATCTTACTATGAAGTTTTCTATCGAATTTTGTACAAAGTCCGGGCGTGGAACAGAAAAACCTGTTACAACGCATCTCTATTGCTCCCGCGTAAAGCGTAAATAAATATGTGGCTATTGCATATGTGCGACCGCAATATACAAAAGTATTTATGCAGGAACAACAGAGACGGTTAATAATGAATGTACGAAATTCTTCCTGCTCCGCGACCGGACTATAAACATAGAGTATAAATAAAAATATATAGGATATAAATAAAAGTTTTTATTTCTTCATCTTTACAAACAGTGGATAGCCGACGGATATAAAATTGTATCATACATTTTGAGCAAGCACCTTACTCAGGATAGATGCAATTTGAGATAAAATTTTGGCAACGAAAATTCTCCACGTTGCCCGATTGGCAGTCATATTATTTAAATTTTCAGCAAACGAGCTGCTTCTATTACGTGTTTCAGAGATTTATATCGCTGATACGTTCATCCAACGTTCATCTATCGATTTTATTATCTACGTGTTTGTCAACGGAAAATCAGTTGGAGATCACAATCTCTTTATGAATAACTGTTCGCACATCGGCGTTACAAAAACGTTTTCCGGAATCCAGCCGTTAAAGATCGTAAATTTTAATATTCAATTATTCAAGATTTTATTTAAGAGGGAAAAAGATTATAAGATTTCTTGGTCGGTTTGGTCGATAATGAGTTTCCGGTATCACGTTTGCCGGAATGAGGTTCGACGGTAACAGCTTCATTACGGCCGGAATCTATTAAGGGAAATGCTATCAAAAGGTAAGCCGTCCTTTCTCCACCGGCAAGTACTGCGTACGATATGGCCGTAGTTTCGGACTAGTTTGCTCTAGTAGCGGTATCAGATAAACATTTCATTAGAAAGGACAAAGAAAATTACAACATTTACTTTGATAGCAAATATTTTCAATCTAAGTGAGGACACCAATAAAACTTATTGTATAATATTAGTTAGGTACTTACCAAACCAATTTTAAACTAGGTACGTACTTATAAAATATATAAAACCTTGGGTATAGCACGAGCCGATCTCCATACTTATGTATTTTAGTGAATGTTGGCTTTGGTAGAAGAAGTAAGAAAGTAAGATGAAAGTGAAATTGAGAGGTATGAGGAGTATACTCCTAGCTGTGGAAAAGATGGGGAATAGTGTGATAAAAGAACGCTGTGTTAACAAACGATAAAGGGATGATTGAATTGTTTGGACATGGGGTAAGAATGGCGAAATAAATAGAGTGAATGTGATGGACAAGTTGGTATGGCAAAATTATCACCAACAAACCGAAGATTTTCTGGAAGAAGGTCAGGTCAAAAACACTGACAACCGACTAGTATGCATGAAAACACTATTTAAAATGTTAAGATCGTAGCAAAAGGAAAAATAAAGTTTCTTTCTACGTCTCTGTCTCACATAGGTACATACAAGTAAAAGATATTAAGTATACTTTTTGTTTAATTGTATTGTTTGCCTAGCAGATATTAATCTAAACCTTAAATGTACTTACTAACAAAAGTAATTCAACTGAAAAGTACCTACCTACTACTCTGTTTTTCCAAACATACCTCTTTTACAGGCCACATTACGAATATGAGTTTTGGCCATTCGTGGGTCAGATTTTTCCCACAAACTTGTCTTATTAATTTTAATAGGCAGCAGCGCGGGGAGGCTGTGGGGCAATTTACCGTAAAATGAGTTTACGCAAATTTATTTAGGATAATAATTGTGGAGAAATATGAGTGTACGACTAAGGATTCGTATTTCCTCCGCCAGTAACCTTAATTTCTCATTTCTGCCGTACAGGTTAAGTTTGTGGGAAATAATTAGTTTTGTTCTTTGCTCCCCGTTTCGTAAACGGATTCTGGGAAGGAAAGCGCCCAATTAAAACAATAAATGCGTGGCCATTGTTCACTTATTTTATTGCTATGCCCAAGTTTTAATAGCATACGGTAAATTGATGTTTTTGTGGTTTCGCTCATAGAAAAAAATAACAATAATAATTATGAACATTGTTTTCTGATGAGGTGATGTGAAGCTACTTAACTTATATTTCTACGTTATGGGCCTTAGCACTAATTTTATAGCTTTATCTTTTATTTCTTGATTTAAAAATAACCAAATAAATTTAATAAAGAAATAAAACAGGAATATACCTAATACAAAGAGGTACCTACTAATTCGATAGTTAATTTTATTGTTTACACAACGAGTGTAGATCGGTAGCGTGGTACAGATCTGTATAGTCTTTACAACAATAACGAACTTAAGACACAAAATTACTTTTTTTATTTGATCTTTCACAAAATATTCAGTAGCCAGACTAGCCAGAGATATAGGGTTTATAATTATGCAAATGCATAAGCTATGTGCAATTGCATAGTTATATTACGGTTTCTAATTATCATATTGTTCGATTTATCGCTCAGTGTTGTCCATCGCGCCGTGCGACTTTCGATTATCAGCTAACTTTAGAAATGGTCATCATGACCATTGCCAGAACAGACAAATGAATATTGGCGCACTTCATCGAATAAACCAATCAAAACTGTTATGGAAAACCAGAGTGACAAATGGTCATGGTCATGAAGATTATGTCCATTGCATTGAGCTGTATGTATTTACGTGCCAGAGGAGTCTACGTATCTGAACCAAAATTATTGTCACATTTTTTGGTAAACTAAACAAATCAGTGTTCATCATCATCATCTCAGCCATAAGAAGTCCACTGCTGGACATAGGCCTCCCCCATGGATTTCCAAAAGGACCGATTGGAAGCGGCTTGCATCCAGCGTCTTCCCGCCACTTATTCTTATTCTTATTCGAGATGGGGGCGATAAGTCCTGCACTGACGTCCCGCTTGGGGTGTATTGTGCATTTCCCCCCGCCAGCATCTACCCAAGCCAGCCTAGCTCACCCAAGCCAGCCTAGCTCACCCAAGCCAGCCTAGCTCACCCAAGCCAGCCTAGCTCACCCAAGCCAGCCTAGCTCACCCAAGCCAGCCTAGCTCCCGCCACTTGTATGAGGTCATCTGTCCATCTCGTGGCTGGTCTTCCTACGCTGCGCTTGCCGGTACGTGGTCTCCACTCGAGAACCTTTCGGCCCCATCGGCCATCAGTTCTACGTGCTATGTGCCCTGCCCACTGCCACTTCAACTTACTAATCCGCTGTGCTATATCGGTGACTTTTGTACGTCTACGTATCTCTTCATTTCTGATTCGATCTGGTAGAGAGACTCCGAGCATAGCTCTCTCCATAGCTCGTTGCGTGACCTTGAGCTTCTTTATAAGGCCCATAGTTAGGGACCACGTTTCAGTGCCGTATGTCATCACTGGTAACACACACTGGTTGTAAACTTTCGACTTGAGGGACTGGGGAATATTGGACGAGAAGACGCTTTTAAGTTTCCCGAACGCTGCCCAGCCGAGTTGGATACGACGATTGACCTCCCTCGTAAAGTTGGACCTGCCTAATCGGACCGTTTGTCCTAGGTAGACGTATTCGTCAACAACTTCAAGAGTGAAGTTCCCCACAGATATTGGGGTGGGCACTACATGGACGTTCGACATAACCTTCGTTTTGTCCATGTTCATTTTGAGGCCCACCCTTTGGGAAACTCTATTGAGGTCTTCGAGCATCGTACTGAGCTCTTCCATCGACTTTGCCATGACTACTATATCGTCGGCAAACCGAAGGTGAGTGATGTACTCGCCGTTAATATTGATGCCAAGCCCTTTCCATTCCAGAAGCTTATAGGCATCTTCCAAACCGGCGGTAAACAGTTTCGGAGAGACAACGTCTCCCTGTCTCACGCCTCTCTTCAATGGAATTGCCCCTGAATTCTGGTCTTGTACTCGGACTGACATGGTGGACTGGAGAGCCTCAAGCACCGCCCAGGTCTCGATCGAATCAAAGGCTTTCTCATAGTCCACAAACGCCAAGCAAAGGGGCAAGTTATACTCTTCGGTCTTCTGTATCACTTGCCGCAGCGTATGGATGTGGTCTATGGTACTATAGCCTTTTCGGAAACCGGCTTGTTCGGGAGGCTGGAAGTCATCAAACCTGCGTTCAAGACGATTCGTGATGACCCTTGAAAACAGCTTATAGACATGGCTCAGAAGCGAGATGGGTCTGTAGTTCTTCAGCAAAGTGTTGTCTCCTTTTTTGAAGAACAGCGCCACCACGCTTCTGTTCCATGCTTCTGGCGTTGTACCTTCAAGCACGACGGAATTAAAGAGCTTCTGAAGGACTTTCAGTACCGGTGTTCCACCTGCTTTCAGTAGCTCTGATGTAATTCCGTCGTCGCCCGGTGCCTTGTTGTTCTTGAGCTGTTTCAAGGCCATCTTAAATCTCGCACAGGCTGATGTCCGGGATATCTTCGGTATAATGTCGAGTCAGTTTGTCTCTTGGATCTTTGCCCAAACTGCTAACAGGTTTTTCGACCGATGTGTATAACTGTCCATAGAACCTCTCGATTTCCCTCAAGACTTCTGTCTTGGTCGACGCTAAACTGCCATCTTCCATCTTCAGCTTCGACAAACAAATCAGTTTTACAGAGCTGGAATAATAATTACATCGTTTATCTACAATTATACGATACGATTGATACTTGCAACTCAAAATTGTATCTATGGTGTGTTTTCTCACCAGCAATACATACGTCGAAAGCACTCACTTCACTAGTCAGCCACTGAGTGAGGTGCGGCGTTCTCGCCGCAGTTGAATGTAATAAAGTAGCTATGAGTGGTATCTGCTTTCTCATACAGCTCAATAGTCCATTGTCATACAAGTTAGCCGATCAGGCAGCTGTTCCAGAACAAGTCGCGTAATTTTTTTTAACAATCAATTCGATTCAATCCAACGCCCACTTATCACAAATCAGTAACAAATGAATACGACTGTCAATGAGCGCATTATGCAAATAGAGTTAATCGTAAGCAAAGCGGCATTATAATAATTATTAGCGTATTCAAATTGTGTTTGAAGCTAAGCTGAGCGCAAATTTCATTAGGCGCGCGGCTATCGGTGATTTTGTCGAATTTCGTCGACACGATATCGTTGTGGTGTAGAGTGGTCGCAGGTGAGTTAATTAGGTTTTGGGGGATCAAATGACGTGTTATGTTATTGAGATGAGACAGCATTTAGCGTACGTTCACTTGAAACGTGTAGTTTCACTTGAGTTTCATCACCGTCAGCGTTCACATACCTATACTTATACTTCTGTATCTGGAAGAGATTGCTATTAGAGATATGGCTGCCTTTTATACCTGTCTAACGGCCTAATCGCATATAATGTTATTATGGTGTCAATAAATAGGTTTGTAAAATGTGTTCTTGGATGTCAATATCGAGTTAGGCAAATATGCTAAGAAAATATACAGAAAGATAAAATTGCCATTGTTTTATTTGTTTTGTCTCGTTGTTTTTTTTTTTGAGAACTAATTAGTTATTAGTGGTTTATACGATTAAAGCGAGATATCATAAGCACAAAAAAAACAACATATTGAAGAAAAGTGTGTGGTTTTATAAACATGATTTCCACCCACTTCTACATCTACACAGCAGATTACATTTAAACTTTACGTACAAAACTAACGTGGCATTACACATTTTTACTTGAACAAATGGGTTACTCACGTCTTTATTTAAGCTAAAATTTCCGACTATAGTTTCAAACGCATACAGGGGTCTTTTTCAAAAGGATCAGCGCAGACATCACTCCCGAAGGACATTTCGTCTGGTACTGCCACTATATTACCAGCCATCATTATAAGTAAATATAACCATCTGAGCAGCGAGGCCTGCCTATCTATACTTATACTTGTATTTTACGCACGGAATACATTTTTCGATAGTCTGATAAAAATACATTTTAATGTGTTTTCAAAGCATAACCGAGAAAGTTTTTGCCAGCAGTGGAATTAAATAGGTTAAAAAATGGCATGAATTGTACATAACCCTGTATGTAGTAGTATTCTTGCATAAGAAACAGGAACAATCTTTAGTTAGCCAGATTTCCCAAGACGCTCGCTCGGAGTCAAGCCCAACTCGTTTTGACGGAAACAAAAATGCTCTTTGCTCAAAAACCCTTTGAATTCTTTATAACTATTCCAATTTAATAACAGCCTTCATGCCGTTTTGGGCGGTTTTATCTGTCTTTACCGGAAAATCCGCCGGGATTCGAAGGTAAACTTTAAGTAAGTATATTAAGTTGCATGTACTTTTGGAATTCTGACACTTTTCTATTTCTATTCATTCATTGTGAGGATTTAATTTAGCTAAAGTGATGACTCGTATGATCACTTTAGCGAAATTAAATCCCCACAATGAACTACTCGAAATTAATAAAATCATAATTCATATTATAAAAAAAAACGAAGTCTGTCTATGTATTTCTCTGCCTACCTATTTCTTTGTTACATTTTAAAGTGAACTTAAGATTTTGGGTACATCATCATCACTCAGGCGTAACTGCGGCTATAGCTACTTTGTATATAAATAAATATAACTACGTATCTAATATACATCTATGCATACTTAGTAAGACTGATTAAGTAAAATATTAATACCTAGGTGAAGCTAACTCTAAGAGATTGGTCAAACAGAAAGCGGTCACGCGTATTGAGTTTATGTGTGCTGTTGCTCACTATCCACACAGTTAGACGGTCTATGAAGTACTGCTACTGTCATTATGTTTTTCTATAACAGTTCTTCATTTGAAGACTTCGTAGACTGTCCATCATCGAGTTATGGACCCCCGAACGCAAAGCGCAAACGATAATCCACTTTCCGTCTGCCCAATCCCGTAGTAGAAACGACCAACCCGGCCAATTTTTCATTGGAGCTACTCTAGTCCCAATACACTTGTCTAATCGTAGATATCCACCACTAGACGAGATAATATTGTTGTATAATGTTTTGTAAATCAACGTCAGTCAACTTTCCCCTCCATCAGTATTTATGAATACTAAAAGTACTTATACTCTTTGGTATTTATCTTCTCAGATACATTTTTACAAGATTATAATCTCGATTCAGGTAATGTGTCATTGCCATGCAAATTATAAACCACTCGGTCATTTTACATCACATGAGCTATAGTCAAAAACTTAGCCTGTTAAAAACAAGCCTCAAAGAACAAAAATAAGAAGTTCATCCCACATGACAAATACATAAAAGATCAAAACTAAAGTAATACTTAGTAATTAAAAACCATCGAATAAATAATAACTCATAATTACCTCTCGAAGCGTAAACATGCCGCAGAGAATGACAATAAAATTCAGCATCCCTTCCTCCCATGACAGCACCGAGGTAGACATATTAAAAGCACATTGACATAAAAACAGCTCCCGTGTAACCAAAAGCCCATCTAGCAAAATTGCCATCCGTTCGCTCATTACGGGCTGAACCAACCGCGGCTCCGATATCCCCCCGCACGTGACTAAAGGAAATTGAAATCTCTATCGGTTAATCGAAATGCTCAATCGAGATTATTTTTTTGAGCAGAATTTTAATTGATCAAGTTTTACTGTCATTTTCGATTGTGATATCATATCGGGGCGAAGTAACTGACAGTTTGACGTTTGACATAAGTATTTAGGGTGCTCGGGCTAAAACGAAAAACTGATATTTTTGGGAAAATTGAAGTCGAAGATCGAGATTAGTTTGATTTCGTCAGTAAAATTATGTAAGCGGGTCATTGCACATACATTTATTTGGAAATTAAAACCATTCTACAAATCGATTTATGTTGTGTTGTATTTTATTTTATTAAATATAAACGATGAATCTGTAAAACGTCGCACAATCCTGTACCTGTACCTCCAGAAAACGATTTCAGATTTGAAATCTCTAATGTTGTAATAGCGAAAGAACAAACTCTCTCTCTCTCTCTGCCTGTTAACTCGCCACAGATCAAACAGCTAAACTGATCGTTACGAAACAGAGATAGCTGAGAACGTAGAGATGGACTTATGATAATGATGAACATTAGCATATGTCTTCAGGTTCACAACTATCTCTGTACCAAATCTCATAACGATCGGTTCACCGTTTAGTAGTGAAAATATAACGAACAGACACAGAGATAGAGTTATTTTTCCTTTTATTATATTGGTTAAGATATCTAGTTAGACAAGCAAGGCAAGTCGTATAATAATAGTGCTTTAATGAATGACCGTGATAGTTTAAAAAAGTGTAAAAAGTCGATCAATTCCAATTACTTTTAATTTTAATAAATAGGTAACTAATTATACTTACTGGAGAAAAATGCAGATGATGCTGCAGATATTGATGATGATAAGATTTCATTGTCTAAAATTTTATCATACTCCATTCAGACGTACTGACATAAAAAGATAACAACATACCATCTTACTTATAAACGGCGAATAAGCGCATTTTAGCCAAACAGTGTTTTGTTTCGTTTTCGCGCGTGACAGTTCCCCTTTGACAGAAAGTGACAAGTTATTAAGAAACTTTGTGTTCGCGAGATCTACTGTGCAAAGTAAGTAAGTTTGTATAGACTGAGTGGCCAGCCCTAGTGTCAGAGTTATTAAGCCGTAGATAGGCCTCTGACCTGGCATCACGATTGCTGTGTTTAAGAACAAAGAACCGGGACCTACAATTCAACGTGTCATCCGACCCACGCTAGTGCTCAAAAAGAAATGCCACTCACGGTCACCCATCCGAAGACTAACCGGTCCGTCCGTTGCTTGATAAATAAATAAATAATAAATAAATTCGTTTATTGAGATAAAAACGGAAAAAGACCAATTACAATTATCTCACAATATTCAAAAATTATTCTTAAACAATGTCTTAAACAAATGTCTGAGGATTACAAAATATTCATTATATAAATACAATATCATTTAAAATGTCAATACAAAAATGTCAAATGGGCAATACGCCTAGCATGTCAATATTGGTATATGATATTGGTGATCGTTCGAGAACCGTAGTCAAGCTACGCCACGAGCTTTACTCTACTGTGCAGAGAACCATACAAAAAACTTTTTTAAAGGTTACTTCATGACATTTTAATTTTACCTGGCAACATGGAAATAGAAACTAAACAAGTAAAGGTGGAGATCACGATTAGAAGATAAGGGATAAGTGTCGTGGGCGTATTTCCCTACTGTGATGAAACCCTGGTCCCCTCTTATTATGAGCTTGCACGGCCTGGTACTTGAACACGTTTGCTTGCCACAATCTTGAGAGGACCTTTATTTCGCCATTCGTTTAATTTCGCTTTTTCCCTAAGTATATGGGGTCACGGTGAGGTCGTAAGAGCTCATTAGGAAACTTCAACATTTACCTACTTTTTTTTTTATAGAAGATAGATCTACGATTGACCACCAACTCGCCTGATGTTAAGCGACGGTGTGGCCGATTTACCTACTTACTTACATTTTGTTGTATGCAATTTGAAGAGTAAGATAACACATTTTTAAGATCAATAGACTAGGTCATGAATATCAGATGATATAGTACGAGTTTCTAGATATTGTTTTTACCTAGTCCGTCAATAGCCGTAGCAAGTAGCCCGTACAAAGATTGTTTTCCAGGATCCTGACAGCACACAGCTGACAGGAGGTTCATGCATGCAACATCGGCTATGACTTATTTCAAGTATAGGTATAAATAACCTTATGTAACTTTAGATTATTTTGTTATTTTAATGAGTGTCGATTTTAATGAAACAGCTAAGAACACTATTGATGAAATCCTCTTTCAAACAAAAAAAAACAATACACACGTTAAATTTATAACCATATTTTTGGGTTGGGGGTTGAACAACAACATTAATTGACATTTACATTGAGGATAAATTTACAATTGAACGGACTATTCACGATCGCGTTCCATTCAAATCACAGTCGGTATATTTATACCTACTCGTTTGAGTAAGTATAGAACTAACTATATAAAAAGTCTCACTAGGTCTTCTAGTCAGGCTGTGGTCGATTACCGTGACGAAAACGAGATAAGCAACTCACTTTCCTGTCCATAACAGTCATGCCACCGTTGAAGTAGCGTGGGCAGCGTACATAGCACGTAGAACTGATGGCCGATGAGATTGAGAAGTTCTCGAGTGGAAACCACGCACCGGCAAACGCAACGTAGAAAGACAAGCAACAAAGTGTATAGAAGACCTCATTCATATGACAGAAAGATGCTGGATGCAGTCCGCTTCCAAACAGTCTTTTTGGAAAACATTGGGAGAGGCGTGGACTTTTTGTGGCTGAGATGATAATGTTGACAATAGTCTAATGAAACCCAGAATTTCAGCTTCAACTGTTCAAAATCCTGTGTGGCAATGCACTGTGCTTATCACTATGAGATAAATCCGTGCCTTTAATTCGGTAAAGCTTGCACGCTACTGTACGATCATCGTCCTACATTAGTCTACTCAATGATACTAAAGAGTTAGGATCATTGAGTAGGAACTGGAAGAATAGAGATTCTTCCAGTTGCCTTTCATGTACTTAACTATATATATAGTTTGCTATGACTAATAGAATTTTGGTGTGAAAGCAAAGCAAAGGCATGATCGCATCTCAAAAGCGAACCGTTTCGCATATAAATTGACGAATTTGCCTCCATTTACACTAGCTGTCATGTAGGCAGCCCCCTAAACACACTACGCAGCTTCAAACGTAGACACTCTCAACCTGGACTCAGTAAACTAAGTTACAGTTAACTTATTTAGGTATTTTTTATTTTATTTTCATACATTATATATCTACGATTGACCACCAACTCGCCTGATGTTAAGCGACGGTGTGGCCGAGGATGGAGCTCGTCGATCTAGAAGATATCTTATATTCACTCTAGCCTTGAAAATTCAAAGATTGTAGGTCTCAGGAAACAGAGATGGCGGCAAATAATTCCATTCTTGTGCAGTACGCAACAGGAACGTGGATCGATATCGCTGTGTACGGATTTTTGGCATTTCAACTATCTATACATATAATAAGACTGTAACGTGTCAAAATATGTGGGTAAAGAAATTTTTTAATCAGAGGATGCATTACTAGCGATACAGAAGTCAAAGACAGAACAGTAATTTTCATATTTTTTTTTGCCTGTACGGTGTGTCCGATGGATGCAGAAACTACTGGAAGGATTTGGACGACATTTGACAGAATTATTACTTAAATTATGTATTTGGCATACTTTTTATCCCGCAAAGTTTTAACAGTTTCTGTGGAATACACTAAACAATAACAACAGTGGGGTGGAATTGCAAGTATTTTTTTAGTAAATTACCAAAAGCTCAAGTAGGTACCTAATTGTATAAAAATATAAGTTTAGGTACTGTTAGAATTGTACAGTGGTTGAAGCGTGAACAAGTTCGTTAATAATTTATAAATGCTTCAGTTTTAGTAATTATTTTGTACTTTGGATCATGAAGACAGGGAGCTTTGTCATAGAGGGTTTTTTTTGCTTTATTTTTCATATTTTTATACTCGGAGAGTACGCTTGATGTTATATGAACAGGGAGATGAAAACAGTAAGTACTTTCCGTCCCCGGGAAACGATTTTCCCTGCTCTCACATTAAAACAATCACATTCTATTTTGCCATTTCTATTTATTTATTAACTTTAAATAATATTCTTATTTAAAGTCATTAAAATCTACTTATATATTATCAACTATAATTTTGTAACGTAACTTTATGGTCATAATTTACATTTCACCAATTATTGTTTAATCAATACTTTTAAGCTATAAATTTTGAAAGTGACAATATGATCTTCAGTTGTTTTATGGAGTGCTAATTATTATTATTTAACACGACAGTGTTTATCAAAAAGTGTATAACAGAGGTTATCTGCAAAATAGACAGTTCAAAAATTAAACACATCCGACGGGACTTAAACCCCGATTATCCCGATCTGTATCTGCCTTTACCAATTTGGCCACGGAGGTGTCACGTGGGATGGGATGGTCGAAACTTTCGAACAGTATTTTTTGCTTAAACCAATTAAGCGTTGGTGGCGTTGGTGGTGGTGGTCTAAATTTGTAGATACTTCAGTGTGTAAACAATTGTTTTTAACATTTAAATTGTTTTACACTTAATCAAGTTATTTAACGTCAACACATTTTTTTTTCTTTTAGAATATCCGTGGAAATTTGTAATTGGCCTTCTTTTTTTTATACTTAATAAATACAATGTAAAACCTAGCGGTGAATTTCCCCAATAGTAATAAAATAAAAAATAAACACTATAATATATCGAATAGAGATTATCCGGTGTTCGTTTACTTTCTTTGTATTCAAATGTCATTACTGTAAGGTTTCGTTAATTTTTGTATATATATATTTTTAATTTTATAGATTTGTATTCTTCCAAAATGTTAATGAAACCGGAATGGTTACATCGCTAAAGAGAACTAAGTAGGTACATTTTTTTAACTACAAATACAAATAGTTTTATTGTTTACTTTACAATATTATAATTAAAAGTGTGTTAGCACCCGAACTAGAAATTCTGTGTCTCGGATGCTATAGTCTTCCTGCGTGTATAAATAAACTATATAAAACAATGTAAGTATATAAAACAAAAACGCAAATGGATCGAAAGCGAATTGCTTTCCAAAGAAAGAATCGTTAAAAAATCATCAAACAAGTAGGTATTAAAAATTCAGTTAACTGCCCGTTTACCTTTAAAACCGTCAAAAAAGAATTAGCTATTTAACACCATCGTAAAGTTTATGTGATGAATTTACCTAAAATGTGGTTATTTTTCTCCTCTTTATTATTTAATTATGTTTTACTGTTATAATAAAGTCTTATTACGTGGCAACCGTCGAGGTTCATTAAAAATCTCTTTTTCTCGTTGCTTGACTTTAATTATCCGTTTTCTTTGTTCAATGGCGTTGTGCCTGTTGGTACACTGGAAGCAGGCAACTAGTGTGCTGTGGGTTTTTACTCTGCGCTTAATATAATAACTGGCCAAGAGCGTGCCGAGGCGCGTATGTGGAAGGGTTCCATAGGACAAGTATAAGTACCTATATATATATATATATATTAAAAAACAAAATACTCAACTTTTACGCTTGATATTATGTTGAGTGTAGATTTTCCTGAGAAAACTATCGAACAGTTAGAAATACGAAAAAAATGAAATAATTTCATTATGAAATAAAATGAAATAATTTAATTTCAATTAAATCACGTGGACCGCTATGCCGCTTATTTGTATTTCTTGTTATATATATAATCTGGGTGTCTTTAAGTCGCGAGTGAATAGGAGTTTTCCACAGAATACGTGGCCCTATTTAATTGTTCTATGTAAGCGCGCAAATAGGAGTTTAGTATGTATATAGTATAGTATATTATATATATAGTTTAGTGTATAGTATATAACTATATATTATAGTTTTCTATGTAAGCATAGTAGGCCGCATAAGTTGGTGGCCAAGCATAAGTCTATATGTATACAAGTACATAAAATTTAAAAACCAAAATCCCGACAAAAACGATTGA
This sequence comes from Lycia hirtaria, assembly GCA_947563715.1. Taxonomy (NCBI): domain Eukaryota; kingdom Metazoa; phylum Arthropoda; class Insecta; order Lepidoptera; family Geometridae; genus Lycia; species Lycia hirtaria. The sequence goes on along the minus strand of OX387379.1, from coordinate 13,822,355 downwards.
ACAGATTTTGTTCAAACATAGCTGAGAATACTTTTGATAAAATCCTCTTTCAAAGAAAAAAAAATCAATCAAAAGCATAGTGAGCTGCGATGCCGCAGACAGACACACATATACACATGTCAAACTTTATACCTCTCATATTTTATCAAAGGTTAAAAAATAAATAAAAAATATGTTTCAAAACGTCACGTTACAAATTGCTAACAAAAAAAATAAAATAAAAGAAAAACTTCAGAAGAGGTTGTCACTATGAGAGTTTCCTTCAGGTAAACTCTCCCCTATTTAAAGCATCGGCAGTATCTCCCCTAAACCCTTTGAAAGTTGCTTTATTCCGATTCCTTCTTAGATTCTCACTTTTGATTTCACGAATTCAACAACAAAGCATTCTTTCTGTTTTTTGTTTTAGCTTTGTAAAAATGTTGGGCCATTTTATTCAAAGAGAAATATTTAGTAATTATTAATTCTATTTTGTTATTTAACCACTTAGAAGGGTTAATAACTTTTCAAGGAAATGTAAAACAGCTTAATTTGTTCAAAAAGTTTAACTTGTTCTAGATGTTTATGATTATTAAAGTTAATTTTATGGTGTTGGTTTTTAAAATTTATTATCATAATGTTGTCTAGTAGAACGTAACTTTTTAGTATCCTACTTCTGGATGGGCGTCTCTTTATTTTCTTTTTTCATTGAAATATTAAAAAAATTTGAGATAAAAACCGATATTACAGTTTTATCCTACATTATACGTAGGATAAAACTGTAATAGGCAAATTGAATCGTGTTTGCTCTAGTTACCCAGTTACATCTTTTATAGATGTCAAATGCGTAGGTAAAGGTTCCGTAGTTGTACATTACATCAAACAGGGCTTCTTGTTTGTACCAGCTAATACTACGTACGAGTTTAATATACATATTATCTTAGTTTAAATAAATTTGCACGAAATTTTTATTTGTTACTCTTCTAAGTACATTTTTTAACTTGGCCGACTATTACTAGACTTGTAAAGCCTTACTTAGTCCTGATAGTGTTCCTTTTAATTTCATTATTATACATGATACTAACATGCATTTATTCACATACTCAATGCCAACTATTTAGCGGTTAAGGATTTGTAATTGACCACGGAACCCCAAAAAGCAATCATTGTCATAGTAAGTAATTAATTAGGGATTAGCAAAAATTACAATTAAATGTTGGTTCCCTTTGACTTTTGTCTCGTTCTCAAAACAATTAATTATCTTGTGCTTGGCTTAACGTAACGCTAGCCAAGTTTTTGTGAGTAAATAAGAGTTCAGACCTTGTGTAAAGCAAATCATTGTCGCGTGGTCATTTGCCAGCAAATTACGTGTTTTTCAAATTACAGGAGAAAACTGTTTTGGACTCCTAAATATTATCCGATTTTGGATAAAAAAAAATTATGGTTGGAACTATTGATGGCTATGCCTCAATGTTTTTTTTTTTAAAGTTAGACTTTTAATTTTTGAACTTCGAAACTATAACGAAATTTAAAAAAAGCTAACCGTAGCGGCATAGGCATTTATAATTTAAATCAGATAATAAAGTATTATTAATATCGGTTAATGTTTAGGAGTAGAAAAAAACAGTTATCTACTATTTGTATGGGAGATAGCGCGATAACAGTTCTCTTAACAACTAACCTTAAATATATTTATTTTAATACATTATAGCTTGACACTATTTGTCGTAATATCTGAGCGTAAAAAAACTTAAAACATTAATTAAAAAATAAGACTTTTGAACAAGACTAAGACTAAATTCCTATGCCCCAAAGGGGTTGTCACAATAGATCTGCAAAGGTCGCAGTGACGTGCCGGGGCTGCTATAGCCCGTTTGGCCTCCTAGGTTTTAAAAAAAAAAGAAAAAAAACCTATGCTGTTTCAGTCTATAACAAACCGACAGCCAAGTTTGAAAGTCACTTTGTGTTAGACACTGTAAGAACGAAGACTAAAGTGCGATTGACCGCAACACAGCAAATCACTTAGCCTCACTCTGACACTACTTTAGGACGCGACTTTTTCCCAAAGATTCATTCATCATCCTTATTTACTATCTGGGTTATTCTGCCTTTGGTAGTAGTTTTTACCAGACGAGGGCAAACCTAATAGCTAAATAAGGTGTGCTACAGAAGCCCAGCGCTGGTTATTTGTTGTATTTCTCGATTTTTTATTTGTATTTATCATTTTAGTTGTCTTTGTCACACTAATAAACGTGTCCAAGTAACGTATAGAATATTTACATTGATAATTAAATTTTTGTTTACAAGAAAGCGAACTAATAGATATACCACAAAACAATACAAAATTTGCACTAAACATGAGAATAAATAGAAATATTTAGTAAAATAAATTAATAAATAACACGGTCGTACAATTAAAGGTAATAGGTACCAGACTGAAATTAACAAGATACAGGAGACGACAGATGCACAGTCATAATTGCACTTTTATTGACATTTATTTTAATATCCAATATCTCATTTATGACATTTAATTTCTTTTGTGCAATTTGTTTTCTTTTCTGATTATGACTAAGTAGTGTTATTGGACTTGCGTAGCATTCACTTTTTTACTAAACATGTTTAGTAAAAGAGTGAATGTTGCATGTTTATTTATCATTAGTGTAATTCGTAGACTTATGCGGTACTAATTTGATTAATAAATAAATAAATAATTAGTTAGATATTAGTCGGAAATTAGTAAGCACAATATTATTAAACATCGGGCAATAAACTCACTTAGCTATCACAGTCTTCTTATTCTGGAAATCTATGTTAGGTATATCTAATACCTTTAAACGAGCAATTCTTGTGTATATATATATTATATATATATAATCTGAAACTCGGAAACGGCTCCAACGATTTTATTGAAATTTAGTATGCGGGGGCGATAAATCGATCTATTAAGGTTTCATTTTTAGAAAACGTCGTTTTATCCGTGTTATCAGGCAATGAAAAACTGCTAAAATATCAATAAAATACGAAGGAAAATTTCGCCACTATGTACAAAGTGGGAAATCGGGTGGTTCCGAATCCGCGAATCCAGAAGATCCCAGTTCGAGTCCAAATGATGTTATTTTTTCCTAATTTTTTTTCAAGTTTCTTCTTTTGTGAGAAAAACTATTATTACTTCTTTTTTAAATCCAGAACCGAGCAAAGCTCGGTCATCCAGGTACTACGTTATAATACGACTATAAGTGGAGTAAAATTGTTTTTTTTTAAATCTCAGTCGGTTACGTAATGGTATCGGGGAGACCAAGCGGAAGATAATAATTTTCGGGTCCATTTACTTTATTACGTTTCGGTGTGGATAATGAGCACACGGCACGGGAGAAACACGGTAGGGATGAACGATGTGTACCCGTGTCTGTAATCTGCACGTTTTATCGACTATCGATGTCTCGATAACTTACGCGTGCCGTGCTGGGTGGAATTGGGATCAAAATAAACGTTCATCGCAGCGCTCCGTAATAGTTGTACAACGGAGTAGTTCAACTGATAGTACACATAATACATTCTCTATACTATTACAAAAATGTACGCATTTTCACTCGGATCAACTTTACAATATTATAATTTTAATAATAATAAAGTATTTATGTTGACGCAATATTTTTGTTACAATAAATATTATCCCAAATATAAAGAGGAAAGATTTGTATTTTTGTATGTTTCCCAAATATTAAATAATTATATTTAAAAATTTGGATTGCAATTCTTATGCCGATTATACACACACGGCGAGACACAGGGGAATTATACTGTTCGCATTTTAAGTCAAATAAAAAAAGCGGTTAAACCCTAAATGATTGAATAACAAAGATAAGTCCATAAGGGTCGCAGTGACAGGGAGGCTCTTATGGCCTCCCACCCTACCTCGAATAAAAAGATAAATAAGATAAATCCATTTTAAATTTCTGAAATTTCAAAAGCTTTGGAAATTTCATGAAAAACATGAATACTTTTATTAGAATCGACCTTGGAGAATCCTGAAAGCACCTTTACATCTTCTAAGTACCTACAATCAACTTAACCTAATGTAATGTGACAGCCCTATCCAGGAGTTACAAGTTACTTTCTGCCGGTAGTAAATGTACAAACCTAATGGAATTTGTTACACTCGGGTGTCATATCACCTACCTGTAAAATTATAAAGTTTTTACGATTATTTTCTTACATTTATACATTGAAACTGCAAAGTTTAGTGAAATGTCAAATAAGTATTCACAAAAAGTTCCTTCATAATAAAATTTTACTACTTATTCATTTTGTTAATTGATAGATCGCTCTGACTTTGTCTTTTTTCGAAAGATCACTTCGTCCACTATTACTAGATACTTGATGAAAATTTACTGGTAACTGATATGGTTCAAACGTATCAAAGAGTTCTTTGCTGATAATAGTACATTACTCTACGTGGGAAGTATGTACGTAAGATTATTAAGTAGGTAAGATTTCAACGAGGGTGATATTTGTGGCATGAGTGTAGTGGGTGCCGCAATTGACCCAAGTTAGAAATCTATATTTGCTCCCAAGTGTTGATGGTGCTATTCAGCTTACCTATGAAGAAATAAAGCTAAGTACTTCTACAGTATTTTTTCAATATTTTAAAAGTAAATCAGCCATATCATTAGTAAATATATAAATAAAATTGAAGTGCTTTGTACTGTTTACCTTAGCTATTCGCATACTTATTTTGTTTTAAATCGCTACCGGATAAGTTTTTTTAGGCTTCCGGCTTCCGTACTAAGGGTGCAGGAGCCTATTCGTGAGGCTACAGTGTCTGTCTATCTATTTGTCTGTCCTACATTTAAACAGGTGTATCTTTTGAACGGTAATAGACACACGCAAGGCCGTAGGCAGGGGGGGGGGGGGGGGGGGGGGGTTGGGGGTCCCCCTCCCCCGAAATCCTGGCCATTATCAAAAATCCTTCCAGGCTTCAATAATTTTATAAAAAGTTTCGCACTCGCTTCGCTCGCGCTTGATTGTTTCATATTGATCTTTATTTGTATTGATCAATAAAGTGCCGTGAACTTTCTAATACAAATAATTCACTAAAAATAGCCACTAACCAAACATTTTTGCGCGTTCTTGTAGGTATGTTTGTAATTTTCTATAAAGTCATATGTTTATATTTAGGAATATTAAATTGGCAATCAATGCGTTCAAATGGTTGTATTTATAATTTTTGATAGCGTTAAAGTCGCTCTTTACCAGTCGGGTATTTCCTTTTAACACAGTTAGTTGTTTGATTCAAATTAATATTTATAACCTTAAAACAATCTTTTATTTTGACATGGGGTACTGTGGGTTCATTAATACGAGAAATAAAGCATATTACTTAAAAACACCACTAAAATTTTCGAGCTCGCGCATTATTACTATTTTGGCATAGAAGTACTTTGAGTTCACTAATACGAGAAATAAAGCATATTACTATAAAACACCACTAAAATTTTCGCGCTCGCTTCACTCGCGCTTTATTACTATTTTGACAGAGAAGTACCATGGGTTCACTAATACGAGAAACAAAGCATATAACTATAAAAGCACTACTAAAATTTTCTTGGTGTTCATTTGGGGCATTATTAAAGTGCTAATTTTTTTCCTCGCTCGCTACGCTCGCACATAAGTAAGTTATGGGACAACATGGCCGCAGACTCCCCCCCGCAATGAGAAGGCTATAAGCTATGCCCATGTCCATTGAACCCCCCCCCCCCCCCCCCCCCGAAATGAATTCCTGGCTACGGCATGGCCCTGGAAACACGTCTCAAAATTGGCAAGACAATCAACAAATAGTAAAAACTAGTGAAATGCCAGACAAGATTGAGTAAATAATTTAAAAAAAAAGGGAATTAACTGCGAGATAAAATCTCCTTGTTTATTCCACAAAAAAGGACAAGTGAACGTTTCTTTGACAGCTGGTGTCATGTGACTTGACAATAATTTTAGTGAAATTTGGTTTGTAGGTAGATTAAAGGACGATAAATCGATCTTGCTATATTCCATTTTTAGTGAACCCGGGTTCGCTCGTATTTTCAGTCATAAAAAATCCGAGCGGAGCTCGGCTGCCCAGGTACTTATATCTAAAAGTGATGATCATAAGTGCATGGTGTTCGTAACGGTTAAAATTTGTAATAATTTATTGTTCTTAAACCTTTTTTCTCAATAGACGAATAGTGAGCGCTGACTGCTATTGCTTCCAATTCGTTTCTCTTTATATTTGAAATGGTGTGTCCATACAGCGCGCACATAATGTACCTACATAGCTTGCAGCATTTCGCTTGCAGATTCATTCATGAGCAGTTCGCCGTTCACCAAATACTTTTTGAGCATTGAGTACCAATTAAATAAATTGATACTCAATGATTTTGAGTATGCGGATTCGGTGCTCAGAGCCAGCCGACAGACAATTAGCCTCCAACTGTTTGCGTGATGAGGGCGAAGCCTTTTTATTTCGTCGCCATATTTGGCAACTTTTAAATTCGTTTATTTCATATCATTTTCATTCTCTATGAAATAAAATATGATAAGCCGTGAATAACAGGTAATAAACCCAACTCACTTTAAGTGAAATTTTCAATAAATATGATATAACACATAAGGAAGTATTTTATTAATACTTACTCGTTATAACCGTACGTTTTCCTGACGTCTTGCCAAAAATATCTCGGAGGCCATAAGGCTTTGGCAGAACTTTGGCGAGTCGCCTCCAAGCCATGCATGAATATAGCAACTGGACCTCTTTTGGGAATTACTATCACATGTATTGAGCTTACTACCTGTAGCTCATGGCAAGCTCAAGTAAGCATATTCATGGATAAAAATATCCCGGATGCATTTTTTTTTTATAAATATGTATGTAGTTTTACGTTTGACGTTTGAAGCAATCCGTAGAGGCATAGTCATTAATAGTTCAAATTAAAAAAAAAAAAAATATTAAAACCGGATAATATAAACAGTTTTCTCCTAATATATATATAAATAACACAATAGTAACAATGAGAAAATTGAGACGCTTCTAACAATACCTCATTTGTGTCTTTGGAATTTTCAAGTCATAAAAAATCCGAGCGGAGCTCGGCTGCCCAGGTACTTATATCTAAAAGTGATGATCATAAGTGCATGGTGTTCGTAACGGTTAAAATTTGTAATAATTTATTGTTCTTAAACCTTTTTTCTCAATAGACGAATAGTGAGCGCTGACTGCTATTGCTTCCAATTCGTTTCTCTTTATATTTGAAATGGTGTGTCCATACAGCGCGCACATAATGTACCTACATAGCTTGCAGCATTTCGCTTGCAGATTCATTCATGAGCAGTTCGCCGTTCACCAAATACTTTTTGAGCATTGAGTACCAATTAAATAAATTGATACTCAATGATTTTGAGTATGCGGATTCGGTGCTCAGAGCCAGCCGACAGACAATTAGCCTCCAACTGTTTGCGTGATGAGGGCGAAGCCTTTTTATTTCGTCGCCATATTTGGCAACTTTTAAATTCGTTTATTTCATATCATTTTCATTCTCTATGAAATAAAATATGATAAGCCGTGAATAACAGGTAATAAACCCAACTCACTTTAAGTGAAATTTTCAATAAATATGATATAACACATAAGGAAGTATTTTATTAATACTTACTCGTTATAACCGTACGTTTTCCTGACGTCTTGCCAAAAATATCTCGGAGGCCATAAGGCTTTGGCAGAACTTTGGCGAGTCGCCTCCAAGCCATGCATGAATATAGCAACTGGACCTCTTTTGGGAATTACTATCACATGTATTGAGCTTACTACCTGTAGCTCATGGCAAGCTCAAGTAAGCATATTCATGGATAAAAATATCCCGGATGCATTTTTTTTTTATAAATATGTATGTAGTTTTACGTTTGACGTTTGAAGCAATCCGTAGAGGCATAGTCATTAATAGTTCAAATTAAAAAAAAAAAAAATATTAAAACCGGATAATATAAACAGTTTTCTCCTAATATATATATAAATAACACAATAGTAACAATGAGAAAATTGAGACGCTTCTAACAATACCTCATTTGTGTCTTTGGAATTTTCAAGGCTAGAGTGAATAGATATCTTCTAGATCGACGAGCTCCATCCTCGGCCACACCGTCGCTTAACATCATACGAGTTGGTGGTCTACCGTAGATCTAGGTATCTTGTATAAAAAAAATTGTCAAATTATGATAAGCAATTTAAAAGTAACGTGCGTTCGTACTTTACGTACAGTATGTTCATAAATACATAGATAGACTGATATCAAAACCATTTTTTTGGCTTCGCCTTATTTGGATTAAAAAAAAAACAAAGAAATAGCTTCCTTCTCAATTGTACTGATAACTTCACCTGTTTCATAGAAAACATCTAACTCTAACTAATTCCCCAGGCCAATAAATTACTGCTACCTTAGAGGAAAGCTCCAAACATCCCGTTTGCCTCCAAAAGGGAGGCCGACAGAGCCGTCACTTCAATATATTATGATGCGGGGTCCATCCGTCATAATTTGCCAATACTGGCCCAAGCTGTTAGCCGACCGGATAACTTATAAAATACCTCCTAGCTAGAGAACATTTTGAAGATGGTTCCGCGCAATCACGACGGGAATCTTTTTGGGTAAATATTTGGAGCAAATATTTAGCGTTGTTTTAGACTTTGATGTTGTGAATGGAAAATGTGATTGTAAGATGAACTTTGCAATAATAGGTGTGTACTTATTTGTATTATATCACATTTGCAGATATTTTTTGCGTAAAACACCACATGTTTAACGCAATTACTTTAAATGTTTGGACTTGTACTTTGCTTAAACTCAAATCAACTGACAGCTGCAAGCCCTTTGAACTGCATAGAATTCTAACGCTTTTTTCTCTATATATTCTTGAACTTGCGCTATTTGTACGGGGTAATTGTGTAGTGTTTCCAAAACTGTCCACGGAATCAACACATAAATAGACGCGACAATAAAATATTAACACATTGAGTAAAAACACAATTGTTGAAACAGCATATTCGGAATGGGTCTAAATATATATTTAATAAATAATTGTATTGTATTGACATATAAATTATTAAATAATAAGTTTGTATTAAATGTTAACAGCGCGCTTCAGACTTGTACGCCTCATCAGGCATAACAAACGAATAACACAAAGTATATATGCTACTCATGTTTTATACAAATAAGTTTACTTTGACTTTGAAATAAATTTTAACATTTTTTTACATAAAAAAACAATGTTTTTAAATTACCATTGCAGCGCAGTAAATACAAGCGTTCAATTATTTTTTTGAGATTTTTTACTGAATTATTTTGAACTGTACACGTATGTGGAATATTTCTAATATTTATACTTATTTCAAAACTAAACGGAAATGGAGTTAGTTTAAACCAACTTATAATTATAAGTTGGTTTAAACTAACTCCATTTCCGTTAGTTAATTAACTATTTTAATAGAAAGCATTCAAATCTCATCACCAATATTGGATAGTAAAATCTCTACTTATGTAGTAGATATTTTACTATCCAATATTGGTGTGGTTGTGGTATAAAAAAATCTAAAAGAGACGAAACAAATAACGTGTCACTGGCGTCACTTGTCTAAATGTCCAATCATCTGTCTCGATAGGCGAGGTGTCGCGTGTCTCAATGACCCATCAGCTAAATCTATCTCCAGTTACCGTCGCTCTGGTTCCACTGAATGTCATAAATACGAGAAAGGACTCACAAAACTCAGGTTACTGCTATTTGCGCCGTGAACAAATTTTTGTCAGAAACGTGATGCCTTGACTGACACCACAATGGATTTAATCTTCACGCAGAAGAAAATGTGATGCCGGAATAGAACGCAAACAATGAAAGAACTTTTGTTTGCAAAGTGAATTAAAATAGTTTCTGCTTCAGTAGATTTAGTAGCTTAATAATGTTCGCGACTTTATCCATGAACCTTCAGAGATGGGTTGGTATTTACTTATAGCTTTGCAGACAGTCTTAAGTTATTTATTATTTGATGTTATTTAATTTTCGTCAGTGTCTATGGATATGTCTATATTAATGAAAAGGTGCTCGTGATAACTTAACATTAGCCCGAATTGGACGCGGACTACAATCTTGGAATTTTCAAGGCTAGAGTGAACAGATTCTATATAGATCAATGAGCTCTATCCACGGCCACACCGTCTTTTAACACCAGGCGAGTTGGTGGTCAATCGTAGATCTATCTTGCGTAAAAAAAAAAGCATCTAAGTAACTTCACTGTTAATTTTTCTACTTCCTTATTAGAACCTTGCTATTACAACTAATTGTAAAGAATTATGTATAGTACCGAAAGTAATATACACACTATACAATTATTATTAGGTATTTTTTTTATACGATAATAGACTTGACCGCTAACTCGCCTGATGAATGTAATTAAATTATGAATTACATTCATAATTTACATTTACATCATTATTACATTGTCATTGAAGTTAATTCTAATTCTACAAACATAATATATTATGCCCAATACGGCTCATAGACAGACAGGCTATTGTGTATTTGTATACACACGTGAAACTTATAACACGTCTCTTTTTACCCAACTGCGCAATGTGTTTTCGAGTGTATCAATGTTGATATTTTTTATAAATATAAAAAAAAATCTACTCCTAACCTATCTAATATGAAACCTATTTATTTATATTATTAAATATAAAACTTTAAACTTTAACACTTTACCTTAACTTCCAACGAACTTTTTCGTAACAAATAAGTGTTTTCACAAAAAAAAGTTTACAACGGCTTAGCACATACTTTCTAGTAAAATTGTACACTCATCAACATATCAAGCGCAAACACAAGCGTAAGTTAACGCTACAATAACGGCTCTTATGTACTCTGGTATTTAAAGAGTTCCGTACCTAAAAGAAAAAAAAAACGGTCCCCTTATAGGATCACTTTATTGTTCGTCTGTCCGTCTGTATGTCTGTCTGTCCGTCTGTCCGGGTGTCAAGACCTTTATCTCGGGAACGCGTGAAAGTATCGCGTTGAAATTAAAACCATATACGCAAATCCATAGTATCTTGCTGCAGAAAGAAAAATCCAATTTCTCAGTTTTCATACAAAAAAAGTTACAGCCCAATATGTCAAATATGTCAATAAAAATAAAAAATGCACATTTCGACACTCACAAGGGAATCAAAACCAATGGGGTACTTTCCGTTGACCTAGAACTATGAAATTTGGCACGAAGAGAGAGTACACATATAGGAAAAATACGAAAACTGGATTTTTAAAATTTAATCACAAAGAAATAGTGTCTTTACGCAAGGAATGAGGGTCCAAATTTTAAAGTCCTTTAACCGTATCATGTGGGGTATCATATGAAAGAGATTTATTAGCTTATGTTAAAACAGGTTTTTAAATATTTTTACGATGTATATTTTTCGGTATAAGAAGGAAAATATGAAAAAACATGCGATGTCCCCCTTTTATCTACTAGTTTGTACGGAACCCTCGGTGGGCGAGTCTGACTCGCAGTTGTCCGGTTTTTTGTATTTTTTTTTTTTGGTTTTTATATAAATACTTATAGCGTCGCAATTTTAAAATATGACGGAAGCTTACAGACATAGGTATCCAAAAACTTGATAAACCGACCCCACAGTTATATGATAAAGGCTTAATCATTTTAAATAATTGAAATGAGGAAAGTTTCAGGGTTTCCCCAATTGAAAACTGTTAGGTCACCGCGTAACGGCCTATTCCGATTGCCTGTGAGAAGGTAGTTTGTTTAATTTGCATAGGGTCGGCCCGACAAACACGTAGTTTAGCTGCCTAACATCCAACTGCGGGGAAAAATAAACACGTGATATCACAGTTGATACTGCGTATAAGGATTGCTATTCATTAGTTCAAATTTAACGGTTAGCAAGTGCTAAAGTTATAATTCTTTTAAATAAAGATACATTTTTGGCTATATATATTAGTTATATACCTATATATACATCTGTTAGATTACTTTCACATATAAATTGGTAGTAAGTAACTAAGTGTAAGTTACTTCCACATAATAAAATAAAAATATCAGTACCTACATACCACATAGCTACTACTACATGAAAAGAATAAATACCTACATACGTATTTTTACTAGTGCTATGTATGGTTGCAACAAAAAACCATAGCATTGCCATGTAGAATTTTGAACTGCCTAAGTTGTTACATCCTAGATGATATATAAAAAGATTATTTGAGAAAGTATATTAAAGAGAACAGAACCCAAAGACTTAATATAATAATTTCGATACTTCTATAATAAAAATATAATACCTAATTTCGATACTTCTATTGAGAAATATCGAAATTATTATATTTTTGTCTCAATACGACCTAAATAATATAAACGAACTTACAGTAGGTTAAAGATAGATATATACCAATAAAAGTTTGGTGCACAAGGCTCTGTGTGCACTTTCAATAAAATAAACCATAGACGAAAAAAGCATATTTTTTTTAATAAATATTTTTTTAATCACCTATTAGACCTACAATTAAGCTAGCGAGTTACTTAGATCACTAAGTTATTTTTTAAATAAGTGAGAATGATTGTTGTTAATTTGCTAAATGCTAAATCTACATGTTATACCTACAATTTTAATAAGCTAGCGAGTTACTCAGATCACTAAGTTATTTTAAAAATAAGTGAGAATGATTGTTGTTAATTTACTAAATGCTAAATATTTAAGTATGAATCGCTAATGTGAGTGCTAATTTATCCCAGCGCTACTTGATAGTAGTGCGTCAGCCAACCGCGTATTATACAAACATGTTGCTTCACGGAATAATTTGTTAGGCCGTTCTTTGTAAGCGTCACGCTTTGTGAGGCTGGCGAGCATGGCGTGAACATTTTGACAAGTGGAATTTGTTTTCCCAGAGGGCGAAAACATACTTGGCACTTATAACTAGGCTGGTTAATATACATACATAGGCAACATGTACGTATTTAGTTCAGTCCTGTGTTTGTGTGCGCAAGTGGTAGAGGAGAACCTTGTTCAGAACTGAGATATGATTGACACATACAAACTCATGAACTAGATAGAGCTGGAGTATTATTAAATGTTTTTGGTGTCATAATATCACACCAAAACGCCTGTCTGTCATACTACAAACCCTTTTAACCGACTTAAAAAAGAAGGTTCCCAATTGTTTTTTTTTTAACGTATAAATCTCATTTGCGAATCGCTTTGATATTTTTTTTGTTTGAAAGGATTTATTTTCAGATTAGTTCCATAGAAATTTCATCAAAATTAATGAAGTAGTTTGGTGTTTGAAATAAAATGACTGAAAAAAAATACAAATACAAAATACGAATTTTGATGTTGGTTGCTTCATTTTTAAATAAAAACTATGGGTCACTCACATCTGTTTTGAGCCGAAATATCCGACTATAGTTTCAACCGCATTCGGCGGTCTTTTTCAAAGGAGGGGGTATTTTTTGGGTTTTTTTTATTTAAAAATGTGTGAAAACCACGTTAATATCCATAGTAAAATTGGTTGCTTCAGTTTTACAAATTATAATTTTATTGAACTTTGAAAATCGGTAGCTTGTTCAAATAAACCTAGCCTAGAGAATACGGGGGTTGGCCCGCGCAGTTAAAGTACTTGAAGTAGATGAAGGAAAGTAATAGTACTTACTGTGGGAATACTACCACATGAAAATACCATTTATGCTACTTATATCCAAAAGTCACGGAAGTTGTCTTCTTATGGTGTGACCTTCTGAGGATGTCAGATAAGAATATTAAGAAACCTAAAAAGTAGATAATTAATGTGTATAAATACTTAGATAACGTCCTAACCACCTTATTTTAAAATTGTTTCACGGTATGCCGCCAAAGACACATTTGGGAAAACTTGCGCTCGGAACTCATTGTAAGTTCATTACAAGACCATTTTGCAGACGCTCGCTGCAGCGTTGGAGCGGCGACAAAGCAATCACACAAATAGACTGCACAAGGAATGCTACACTCAAATTTTTTCGACGTTTAATTCCCTCCTGTAAAGTTTTGATTTGAGACATAAAGCGTTGATAAAAGCGTTGTCTGGCAAGTTTCATCATCGTACGCTAGGAAGCTTACTTTACACACAAAGCCTACAACTACAAAAGGCTCAGTCTCTGCTCCATTTTGTGTCTGACAACCGGCAACGCGAGGAATGAGACACGTCAACTCTATTTTGACGCTGAGTTAAAATGCTGGAATGCTAATATTTCCCGAGACGTGTTTGTAAAGGAGGCGTTTAAGCAAATATTGTGATAGGTGCAAAACACATCACTTTATGCTCATAAAATATGTGAAAATACGTAGCTTTATGTTTCTTGTATACAATGTTAGGACTAATAGTTTTATAAACAGTAGAACCTCGTAAGAACAATTTTTTCAAATTTACCGGTGAATACGTTTGTGACCTGAAATCGGCTGCTCATATTCGCATGAAATTTAGCTTCATTGGGTCCAACCGCTCATGTTCTTTACAAAGAAATCACCTAATGCTTGGTGGAGGTGACAAGCGGTCAGAATGCTGGCTCCTTTTATCAGCCCTGTTTATACAAACTGTCCCACTACTGGGCGCGGGCCATCTTCTAATTGTGATAAGGGTAAGGCCGTAGTCTACCACGCTGGCCAAGTACGGGTTGGCAGACTTCACACATTACTTCACAGATCATTGAGAACTCTCAGACATGTAGGTTTCCTCACGATGTTTTCCTTCACCGTTTGAAGTTGGCGGCAATCAACAATACGCACATAACTTCGAAAAGATAGAGGTGCGTGCCGCGGGATCCGAACCCAGGACCTGCGAATCGCAAGTCAGACGGTCTCCCGACTAGGCTGCCGGAAAATGCTGGCTCCTACTTTGCTCAAAAAGTTAGCAATATGATCCAACGTGACAATACTGGCAGCATTCTGGTCATTTTTTCAATCACCGTAACAGTAACTTTTGTTTGAGTGAGCTGTTCATTTATTTATTTTCTTTCTGTATACCTCTGTGTATATCTGTATTTCTTCTGTGTAAATCGCTTTAGGGTGAAAATAGTAGAAGTACTGCTTATTAGGTTTTTTTTCATAAGTGATATAGAACTGAGTATTGAATATTTCGGCTAAATATTATCAAAATCGATTGACAAATATGATATCGTAGCAAACTTCTCTTTTTAACCTAGATTGCACAACGTTTATCTCAACGGCATTTTGGTCAATTTTGTTTATATTTTTTTAAGGCCGCCTATTGTTGCATTAGTTGATTTAAGTGCTTTGTTATTACTTTTGTGGTGTATACAAGAAAGAGTTTATTTATCTATCTATAATCAAAAAAGTCCCGATAACAAAAAATCTACATTCTACAAAATTGTTAAACTTGTATAGGTACCAAATTTCGTAAAGATAAGACAAACGTGAAAACGTGAAACGTGAGTAGATAAACGTGAGTAACTCGTAATATATTTTAAAAGTGTTTAAAAACCACGTTAAATAGTTTCCATACTAAATTTTATATGTAAATTGAGTTTCTAATATTTACTTATTCGAAAATGATTTAAACTTTTAACACTTTGCTTACCCACACTGAATTTTGACACAGTGCTTACAAAATAAACGGCCGTTATGCTCCCCGTATTACCTCGTCACATATTATTTCGCATCCAGTTAACGTTAATTATTTTTAGCATGTACCCCCGTCCGCCCCCGCCTGCCGCCTGCCGCCTGCCTACGGCCATCGCTGGCAACTCTGAAATAATTAAATCATCTATTCACGTGTGATTAAAATCAGTGACGAGTATAACGACGAATTTAAAGCTTTCCTACCATCAAAACAGAGTGTCATTTGTGTTGTAATATTAATGTGGCTTGATGGAGTTACATTTTCATGTACAAGAACGTATTATTGTTACGTTGTATAAATTAGGCCGAGAGTTTTTTTTTTTTTTTTTTTTCAAAAAAAAAAAAACGCTAACTGTGGTAACATACAGAGATTTATAAACATAGGCATTATGTGAATTGGATCCAACCCAAAAGGCAATAAGCATTAATTTTATTTAGGTAACTTTCTCGCTTCCTATCTTGAGTTAGAGTGAATACCTAGACATATTTAACCGACTTCCAAAAAGAAGGAGATTCTCACTTCGACTGTATTTTTTTCTTTAATGCTTGTTCAGCGATTACTCCGCCAATTATGAATTGTTTATGATGATGCTTTTATTTTGTTTGGTAGGTAAGTAGTCCCATATAAATTTTATCAAAATCGGTTCAGAGCTTTGGTTTTTGTAACAAAATAACCGAAAAAAAATCATCCATGTAAACGAATTGCGTATTTCGAAATAGGTTTTTTAATTTTTTTAAATTATAATTAAATAGTACAGATCGATGTGCTCCATCGTAGGCCACTCTCTCACCATCAAACTCTCTCTTACCATTAAACTAGTTGGTGGTTAAACGTACATCTATTTCATACCTATATAAAATGTATTAATAGTCCGTAGTCCGACCATCGCCCGTCTCGCTCACGCATACCCATTTTTTGAAGATATAAAATGACTGCATGAACCCATAAAAAAAAACGTCGTTTGTAAAACTAGAAAATAACATCACAAATATTCGACAAGCATTTCAATTTAATACAAGTGATTCAGAAGAACTCTATATCTGTGATAAATGTTCCCAACCTCGCTCATTCCAGTCTTTAAGAGGTTTAAAAATCCATCAAGGTAAATGCCATAAAATAGCTGATTTCCCACTAACAGCCCCTACCTTGGGCCACACAAGAACAGTAAATGTATCTCCACCCATCGACCATACTTTACCCTTCTTGAAAATTTTAGCGCACTTTAAAATAAAAAAACCAGTCGTGAAACGCATTCCTCGAGGTGCCCGCCTCTCGGTTGCCACAGCTTTATCTCACGCCGTTAAAGCTGTGGTAGCACTCAACAGTGTCCAGTCTTGGGAACACCTTCTTTACTTCCCATACTTGGTGCTTCATGTCGCCCGTGAAACTAACAACAGAAAATCTCTGACTACACGCATAAAAGAGAACTGTGTTAAGTACAGTGGACTGGAGGATACTTTATTTTCAACTAATCTTCCAGACACCAATCAGAATTCGTTTTTTTCCGGAAAAAAAACCTCAGAGTCAGCAATTTATAAACACGTCGAATCGAAATTAGGGGACGGCGATATTAAAGGTGCGGCACGTATTCTTTTTTCTTCTGACATAATTGCCCCGGCGAGTCCCGAAACCCTCTCAATTTTGGAGGGAAAACATCCTATTCCAGCAATAGATTTAACACTTCCTGAAGCGCCGCTAGAGGGTGAAGAAACCGTTGAGGCGACATCATTAGAGGTATCCGCTGCTATCATGTCTTTCCAGAGTGGTTCAGCCGGAGGGTTAGATGCCATGTCTCCGCAACATTTGAAAGACCTCGTATGTTGCGCTAACGGAGAAGCCGGTGAAACTCTTTTGAGGGACATGACGGCTCTAGTAAACCTAATGTTGTCAGGCTGAGTCAATGTGAGTATCTTAGAAATCCTCTACGGTGCTAATTTATGCGCTTTAAAAAAAAAGGATGGCGGCATTAGGCCGATTGCTGTCGGGATGACTTATCGGCGCCTCGCTGCCAAAATATGTTGTAAAAAGGTAGCGCCACTCCTATCAAATATTTTTCAACCGTTACAGTTAGGATTTGGCACGCGAGGTGGCTGTGAAGCTGCTGTCCATTCTGTGAGAACATTTTTGGACCAAAATTGTGGAGATCTACTGTTGAAGGTGGATGTAAAGAATGCTTTTAATTCATTAGATAGAGGAGCCTTATTGACACAAATCAAAGACAAAATCCCAAATTTATACAGTTTTCTTTGGCAGTGTTATGCGTGTTCTTCTAAATTAACTTATCAAGGACATGAAATCATATCAAGTATGGGATGTCAGCAGGGAGATCCACTTGGTCCTGCCATTTTCAGCCTAGCCATTCATCCCATAATACAACGTTTAAAATCCAAACTTAATGTTTGGTACTTAGATGATGGTACGTTGGGTGGTGACGCAAATACTTTATATGATGATCTTGTCTTTTTAATGTCTGAATTTCGTATAATTGGTCTAGAACTAAATTTCTCAAAATGCGAACTTTTTATTTCAAACTCTTACCCGGATAAAGATTTGATTATACAAAAATTCAATGATTTGGCACCAAATATTAAAATAGTAAATAACAGGACACTATGTTTGTTAGGCTCCCCTATTATGGATGAATCTATCACTCCATTCATTGAGGAAAAAATTCAAAATTTTCTACAAGTTTCAGACCGCTTAAACAAAATAAACACCCACATGGCATTCACTATTATTCGGTTTTCTCTTTTCGTACCAAAATTTACGTATCTTGTCAGGTGTTGTCAGTTATGGAAACATGTAGATATTATTCAGAAACTAGACAATATCATTAAAAATACTTTGGCCTCAGTTTTGAACGTAAATTTGAGTGATAGAGAGTGGTTACAAGCTTCCCTGCCAGTACGTTTCGGTGGTCTAGGCATTCGATCCATTTCTGGAGTTGCTCTCCCTGCATTCTTGTCTTCGATTCATAGCAACCAAAATCTGATCACAAAAATTCTGTCTAATACTTCATTAGTTAATGAAATTTCACAAATAAACGAAGCCAAGGATGCATGGATAAGAGCATGCCCAAATACCGATTTCCCAAAAACTACATCATTGCAGCGGTTATGGGATGGACCGATGTGTGAGCAAGTGCGGAATAAACTAATAAATACGTGTCTTAGCTCTACAGATCGTGCCCGTCTGTTAGCTGTTGCGGAATGGGAATCGGGTTTGTGGCTACAGGTCTATCCATCGCCCAATACTGGGACCCTATTGGATTCGTCGACTTTTAGGGTTGCAACCTGCCTAAGATTGGGCGCACCGTGTTGTGCTTCACATCGTTGCCAGTGTGGAGTTGTGGTCAGTCAGCTCGGTCATCACGGTCTTTCCTGCAGTAGAAGCGCCGGTAGAATTCCGCGCCACGCCAGTCTTAATGACGTTATTCGCCGGGCTTTTACCAGCGCTAACTGCGCGGCCATTCTAGAACCAAGTGGCCTCGTACGTAGTGATGGTAAAAGACCGGATGGAATGACCTTGATTCCGTGGAAGATGGGGCGGCCCTTAGTATGGGACGCCACTTGCGTTGACACCTTTGCACCGTCACATCTTCCCAGAACCCAAAATAAGGCTGGTGCTGCGGCTGAATTTGCAGAAGACCTCAAAAGGCGCAAATATAGTTCGCTCGATAGTGGATATATATTTGAGCCTTTTGGGGTTGAAACTTTAGGACCGTGGGGACCAGCAGCAAAAAAAATATATAGAGAGCTCTCGTCTCGTCTGATCGACGCAACACGTGACCAGAATGCTGGCCTCTACTTTGCTCAAAGAGTAAGTATCGCTATACAACGAGGTAATGGGGCCAGCATCCTGGGAACAATTCCCGCTGCTAACGGTCTTTTAGAGTAGTTTTATTTTTATGTTTAGTTAGTTGAGTTTGTATATTGTTTTGTTGAAATACAAGTTAATTTTCATACATAAAAATCATTTTTGCGTTAATAATTTCTAAGAATGATTTTTATGTATGAAAATTAACTTGTATTAAATTGAAATTTTTGTCGAATGTTTGTGATGTTGTTTTCTAGTTTTACAAACGACGATTTTTTATAAATTCATTCAGTCATTTTATATCTTCAAAATGTAGGTATGCGCGAGCGAGACGGACGATGGTCGGACTACGGACTCTTAAGGCAAGTTTGTTGACCGTAGTTATAACTGAAGTGAAGGGCAATAAATAGATCGTGCGAGGTTGATGCAACCGGGCCGCGTCACTCGCACCTGTCTCACTATTAAACTCGGACGATATCTCGACCTGTCCTGTACAACTGGATCTTCAGGGCTCAACTATTTTTCTCATTATCATATTTCACTATTTCATTTCGCAGTAATTTTCGTCCCTAAGAAACGATTTTCCCTGTTGTCAAGTTAATTTTAAAAATATATTCTACTTACATTTCTATTGATCTATGTTGAAACTTTCTATACATATTGCTTAAAAAAATAAGATAAAAAAACTATGCGAGATATGTCTTAATATTTGTAACATGACTTTAAATAAAATAAAATATGAACTAATTAGGACAAAATTGAATAATTACAACACTTTAAATAGTTAATACTGACTTTGAATAGTGTACGTTTTTAGAAATATCTAGTCACAATTTACTTTTAACTAAATTATTATTTAATTTATCTATCCACGATTTTCATCTCACTATCTCGTAATCAGATCTGCATGCAAACCATATTTTATCATAAGCCGATAAATAAAATCCGTACTCAGCGATATTGATCCACATTCTTGTTGCATACTGCACAAGAATGGAATTCTTTGCCGCCATCACTGTTTCCTGAGACCTACAATCTTGGAATTTTAGATTGTATTGGATTCTAGATCGACGAGCTGCATCCTCGGCCACACCGTCGCTTAACATCAGGCGAGTTGGTGGTCAATCTATCTCTTGTATAAAAAAAAACGAACATCACAGAATACACATTTTTAGTACTAAAACTTTCCAACTTCTTCGTACTTACATAAACTTAAAATAAATAGTTTGATTCAAGAAGGTTAATCTTAGTTTAAAGAAAATACTAGATAGAAGAATTTTGCGTTAAATAAAAATAAAATGTATACAAGCTTTGTACAAGCTTTTAAAAGTTTCACAACCATTTACACGTAAAAGGTTTACGCGGCGTAGGTAAATGAAAAATGATGTTCCAAACTAATTAGAACAAAACAATATATATAGACAGCTCACTCGATTTATATTGTTTAAAAAATAAAACATAGTAAAGAAATACGTGCAAATAAATTAACACGGTGATAAAATAATTTTCAAACCAGTAAACTGAACATTGTTTTGTCAAATCATGATAAATAATTCAGGGAACAGATAAGCATAATTATATAGGTACACACATAAAATTTACATAGTCAAAGTAGGTACATATAAATACGCCGTTAAATCTGGTAAAAAATCGAAGAATCGAAGACGGAATGAACCGACAACCCTAACATTTGAATTGTAACTCTACTATAAGTTATTATTTTGGCATTAACGTCTATTGTCGTCTGAGATACACGTCTCCTTTGTCTCGCTCCACGCTACCTACATCGGGTACAAAGATAGATATTAGAAATTCATGAACTAATATTAGTTATTACGAACGACTTTCATAGATCTTGTCTTGGACGAGGTAAATAATATTGAAGTAGGGTTTTTTTCCTTACCTATTCCATATACCTGAGTATCCTTTCCATGGGCTTAACGCGCAATTCAAAACAAGTATCTGTGTTAAAAGAAAAACAAAATACCCGACTTCACAAAATCAGTTTTTACAGTCTAACTTATGATTTCCTTACCCTTGATATGCTGTTATGTGCATTTTTTGTGAAAAAGTATGCGTAAAATCGCTGTAAAAGGTGTATATGCCACTAGGTCTGTTAAAGCATAGAGGTAGTATATTATATAATATTGACAAAGGAGTTATAAGGATAAGGTAAGGTAAGCTAGAAGTGTCATGATTTTGTAAACTTATAGCGCCATACTTGTTTTTATTGATAGATTTCTCCTGTTATTTAAAAAAAGACGGTGGTACTTGGCGATGGCTCGGCTAGTGGGGTAGATTCTATTCTGTGCTGAGCTGCGGTGCGATGAGCACCTATTAGTAGTCTAAGTCGTTACTGTACATAATTGTGTAAAAAAGTGATGGCCTTGAGTTTTCTTGTCCACATTCTTTCTCAAGTGTCTAGGGCTTGTGAATGTGGAGTTAGAATCTTTGCAAAGCCCTTACCCTCTCGGGATCCATGAAGGATGTAATATGTGAAAAAAGAATAAATACGTGCAATTCTATGCTATGGACCTTTAATTTGCTACAGAAGTATGGCAAATGATAATTTGGTTGAGTTTATTTATTTTTTACATAAGGACTTTTCATTAAGTAGATATATATTTATGTATCTATGATAAAGGCCAAGTGAGGACGCTAAAATTGATGTTTAATGCCTGTCAATGAATGGCAATCAATGAACCTTTCGAGAATGGCAGAGATGTAATTTTTTTTTGCATATTATCACGAACAGAAAACAAAATAAAAAGAAAATAGAGCCCCAGCTATCATCATCTTTCAAGCATAGATTTCCCAACATGCCAGCACGATCGATGGCTCGAATTGAGCGAAGTATTTCGTTACACCGTCATGTGTTTTGAGCGTAGCTGACAGATAAGAGAGGCGTCGAGCGGCTGAACAATGAGCTTCCGCCTCCAGCGAACGGCGCGGGCGGCGGCGGTCGGCGCCCGGGATATGCTGCGGGAATGGAAATCACAAAAATATAACTCGATTTTTTTACCAATCCATAGTGGATTGGTAATATTTATTTATTTTTGTAAAACAGCTTTGAACATAAATAACGTAAATTAATAGAGAATAAGCCTTACAGTTTTCACCGATAGAATTTAAGTTTACAAGCCAGTAGGCATCTAATAATTAAATACTTTTTAATGTAATAAATTTAGTAGTACATAATTAAAATTGCTAAGCCATATCGATCAGTAATAATTTGAATTCGAAATTTAAAAATGATATAATACTGTTATGATAGATAAGTATAATGATACCTATAATTTACTCTGCAGAACTAGGAGAAATGAAAATGTAGTTTACGTGAAGTAAATAAATTAATACAGTACAATTATTTGAATTGAATTATACGAATCATATTGTTAGGGATAAAGAAACACTCATAGTAATAAAAAAAAAAGATATATCGATCTTTCGCAAACCTTCTGCGTGATCTGGTATATTAATCGTACTTACATGTATGAGTATGTTGTAAAATCTTCAATAGTATGGCCGTATAATCGAGCGTTATGCAGATTTCATGGCTTATCTAACGTAATGTTTGAAATGTTTGAAATTCAGCCGCGGGAAGGCAATCTTTTGCACTTTACTCAAAAGAAACGTCTGTGCCAGTGACAAGGAGCGGAGCCATCTCGTGAAGTTTGACAGGTCTAATATCCGCTATTGTTGAGCAAAATGTTTTATCCTTTGATGGAGGGTCTGAGCAGGAAGGGAAATGACGTATAATCTACTAAAATTATACAAGTGAAGTTGGATGGGCTGTGGTTACAATATATATGTATGTTACCGGCAATCTGTATAATCCGGTATTCAATACAGTTCCTAGGCAATACTCGTAGGTTTAGAGAATATCTAAAACGTTTAGGCAATGTATAATAAGTTTATAATTGTTTTAAGTGTTGTGTAATTGTCATTATAATCATTAAGTAAGGTTAGGTGGGTAAGTTAGGTACCTAATTACATAATATTGAAAATCTATTTACTTAACACATTGCTGTACTGCTGCTATGGCTTGTTACACATTCTAAAATGTTACAGATTTCAAAAATGTTGTGAGGATATTGATAGTTTTTAATAAAAAGGACAGAAAGAGTTTAAAGTTTTTGCAAGTGGTGAAAAATTTGGTAATTTTTACCTTTTTTACGTTTTAATATTTATTACGTAGTTCAAGTAGTTAACATTATTATTTTATTCATTATCGAATGACATGTATGTATAATCGTGGAAAACTTTCAAGCGATAGACTAAAATTTTTTGTTTGTCCGCTCAAAGTAAGATACCTAAGTACCTACATACGAAAAGTAAGAAATACATTTTGAAGAACTGAAAAATCGAATTAAATCAACAATAAATCAAATTTTTGCTATAGAAGATTGCTCAAAACTACTGATCTAAGTATCGATTTTTTAATTAAGGTCCATTTCAAAACATTTTCATATTTTCTAACAAAAACCCATAGAAATAGAAACACAACCTAAAAAAATCATCTACATTTACTGTCGCAAGCAATCTGTCTTCGTAAATCTGGACAATAGGATATCTAAAAGTCCGCACTTAAAATCTAACACTTACACGCATTGACAGCGAAAATAGAGGAGACCACAGTCATGTCTGTTACCTATTTTGCAAGAAATAAATGAATTATGAAGATTGGTTTGCTTTCTGCACAGTTTTGCTGTTCTTACTATAAGCTATCTTACTATAATATCTTAAAATTGGCATAAATTCACAAAGAAAGATTTGTCAAAGAAAATACACATCCCAACGGTGAAAGGATTATAAGCGATGAGTCGAGGTCGTTATCCTGGCATTAAAACATCATCCAAAACTTTGGAATAATTTTAAATGAGGCTGCCTCTCCAAACACCAAAGAATTTTATTATGAAACCTCTTTGGGGAAACCTTTTTGAGAGCTTTTCAACTTCCGAAGCAGGAATGACGAAATGGGAGTTGGCAGTTTTCAATACAGCGTAACCTAATCGCCATAAAATTTCATTATGCTTAGCAGGAACAACGAAAAGGTTAAGTACACGTAGATCAATATTATAGAATAACGAGATAAAACGCTGTTTGTTATTTTTCGAGGGTTGTGTGATTTTTCCGCATCATTTTAATTAAATAATTTCGTAAAATCGTACTTACCCGTATTCTACATTCAATGAGTGAAGGAAATTACTTATTACGTTGTATTTATTGTTACCTTTGTAACCACTCCGCTTAACAGTATTGTATTCTCAATTTTGTTTTCTTCTGTTTCTTCATTCGCTTTTAATTTATTTTGGAGATCTTTCCTTGTTCGTTTTTGATTTGTCGACATAGGAGCTTTTAGGGCCGTCTCCCCATTCTATCCATATTCATCACTCTGTTTTTACTGTTTGTTTCTTTAGGATCTAACACACAATGACACGAATATAAATTAACATTTATATCTTATATTAGACAGTTACCTAACTACATATCTAAATTCTAAATGGTTTCTCACGAGGAGCATTTGTAATGTAACTATTGTTTCCTGTATGTAATGTACCTGAATGTAATGTTACTATTCAAATTCGAACATTACATTAGCGAGTGAGAGAATTAGGTATAGTGCGCAACCTGAAATTAAACAGTGCGTACCAACAGTGAAACAATTTGTAACACCAATATCGTTTATTTTGTTTTTGTTACGTCTAGTATACGTTTACGCAAAACCGTATTAATATTAAAAATATAGTTTATTTCGTAAATATAACTCTGTATCAAATAAAATAGGTAAAAACATATTGACAAAATTGTGTTCAATCATTCATATCAAGAAAACAATGAACACAAGCTTACTGGCCAAAGTTTTAGATTATGGTTTTTAAATATCTTAGATTAAATTACATTCATTACATACATATAAGTTATAATTTTGTTAGTAATATTTTGTTCAGTTGTATTTGTTTGTAATTTTTTATGAGATAACAAGAGAGGTATGTCGAAAAAAAATGTATACATTCGCTTTATCTGATGTCTCCCTGTAAGTTAGAATAACATTTTAATGAGAAATTATAACTTTGGAACATATACCTACCTACATGTTTTAGAGTTGTTTTCATTCTAATTTACCCAGTTTCAACACAATGCACGTTGATGTGGGATATTTGACGCAGTGTCAAGTACAGAGATGGAGAAACGAGGTGAGGGTCTTCGTATACCGAGCAACAAACTTGTCTGTGGAGTCACAAAATTACGGAACTGCACAGTTTTTCCGAACAGACGTCAGTGAAACACGACAGTGGCGTCCTCGCTTACGAACTAATAACTTTGTTGGACCTTACGAGCGTTCCGTCGCCCACGGCTACTCTTCAGTATTCGACCTGCCTGAAAACGGAGTAATGGGACTACGGAGGGATAAAACTAAATATTTCTCTACACGTTAGCTTATGTACTATGTAGAGCGGACTGTTGTCAATTGAAAAGAAAAAAAACCGGACAAGTGCGAGTCAGACTCGCCCACCGAGGGTTCCGTACAAACTAAATAAAAGAAGGAAATCGTATATTTTTTTTATATTTTCCTTCATAAACCGAAAAATATACATCGTAAAAATATTTAACACATTCCTTGCTCACCACTCGGATCCGAGTAGGGGCTGTAGTAGCGGCGCCTCCCACTCGGACCCGAGCGAGCGAACGTTTGAGGCAGCCCTCATTCCTTGCATAGAGACACTTTTTTTTGTGATTAAATAAAAAATGTCCAGTTTTCGGATTTTTTCCTATATGTGTACGCTAACACAATGCTTCTTACCAAATTTCAGAGTTCTAGGTCAACGGGTCAACCCCATAGGTTTTGATTCCGTTTTTACGGACAACAAAGTGATCCTATAAGGGTTCCGTTTTTTCCTATTGAGGTACGGAACCCTAAAAATAACAATGTAAGATCAAAAATAAATCCACTCGTTGTACGGGACAGTTGAAACTAAATAAAAGCTACTAAAAAGAAAACATTCGACTGTATTCTATCACACTAAGAAATTAATCGATATCTCATACATCAAAATAGACTCGCATAAACTAAGGCACATAATTATCTATTTGAAACCACTACCCTCCTTCTTGAGTTGAGTTTGAGTCTGATTTAAAGATAACTATCGTGACAAAAAAGGCCAAATGCGTGTGTTGCCACGCGCAATGTAGGGTTCCGTAGTTACATATCATAATTTATGTGACCTTAAAACAGGGTCTCTTGTTTGATACTAGGAATATAATATGAGCTTGCCGTGATAGATTTCATTTTAATTTCATCATATTTTCTACTAGCATGAATTTTTCATATCTCCAAAGTCAGGAGAAGGGACACGTGAATTATCACCTCAAAGCTTAATATTTCGCAAACGGATTATATTTAAAAATGGTTTTCGCACTCCAATGATTTTTGATTACCTATCCAACGATACCTCACACAATGGGGTAGTTGAGAAAAAAATAATTCATCCCCACTATGTGTAGGGGAGGTACCCCATTTTTTTCATAATTTTATTCTACGACTTTCTCGGCATTATTAATATGCTACAATTTTCTACTACTTACTTTTATTACTTTTTTCTTTAGTACTTATAGTTTTTGAGCAAACCCGCGGACGGACAGACGGACATGGCGAAAATATAAGTAAGGGTTCTGTAGTAAAAAATGGGAACTGACGTCTCGAATTTGTTCCCAATCAAACAAAATAATGAAATAAGAACAGCAGCGCCCTAAATACTACATTAGTACTCTTCCTGATCAGAATCTATGTAAAATGTGAAGTTTCGTAAAACACATACCACGTACGAGAGGTTGCGTTAAATGAATATTTAATGGAAGCCCGTCACTTTTCGTATCGATTTTTAATCTAGCACATTAAAGTTAGAGTGTCTGCCTGATTGCTCCATCAGGGTCGTAATGCGTTTACCAGTACATCACCACTGCTAAAAGCAATTTGCGCTTCTATCTTACTATCTTTGTAAGTTGGCCGGCTGCTTCAGGTAAGGCTTCTGTCTTGGAAGTGTTAAGAGTCTGTTATTTATTTATTATTTATTTATTTATTTATACAAAAACTATCAGAAACTTACAGCACTTAAACACTTATACACTACTCTTACTCTTACTCTTACTTACTTTAGCAGAAACTTATATTGTACGCTCAAGTGAGTATACCTAAATAAATATGAAATCATCAAGAGAAACCTATCCTAACCTAAATTCATTTGACATTTATTTTAATGGTATATTTTTAATTGACTATTTTTATTTTTCGCTCAGTATTAATGCATGCTGACTTCACCTGTAATTATTGTGATAATAAGCTCTATTTTTTATATGATTTTTTCTGTCAATGTATAGATGTACACAGTATAGATGAACTTAATAAACTATTAAATAAATAAACCTTTACTAGCTTTTTAATCCCTATTCTTTAAATCGAAAATTGCAATGGTTTAGGCAAACCCTAAAAACTTTTTAATTTTCTAACGGAATATCATTTTATCTAACCGACAATACTTTATACTATGAGAAAACGAGAAATCAGACGTTCATCCGACTTTACATTAAATTTTATTTTATCACTTTATTGGCGTGATTAACATGGATAATTAAATTTGCTAAGTACAGCAGCTTGCGGTCAGAGAGACGGACAGATGGACAGACATGGTAAAACTATGTATGTACCCACTGAATTCGCCCTATTATATGTACCTATAAGAGTATCTTTGTTGACAACGGAACCCCGAAAATATAGAAATGTATGAGCGGAACAACGAGTTTTTCTAATTAATTATCTTTTAACGACGAGCATAGCTCAACAAAAAGGTAATATTTCTATCAAAAGTGAACTATTTGAGTATTGGTTGAAGTGGCAATGCGCAGGGCACATAGGACGTAGAACTGATGGCCGATGGGGCCGAAAAGTTCTCCAGTGGAGACCACGCATCGGCAAGCGGAGCGTAGATAGACCGACGACAAGTTATATAACCTCATGCATGTAAGTAGGAGGGAGCATGCAAGCCGTTTCCAATCGGTCTGTTTAGAAATCCATGGTAAAAACATATGGCCAGCAGGGCCATATGGGCAGGGCAGGGCTATGGCTTCTCATGGCTGAGAGATAAAGAGAGATGATGATGAGATAATTTAATTTTGAAACCTTTTTGAACTTGAGTATTTTAAAAAATGTATTAAATTAAATTGATAAATTGTGTCGCTTAACATCCGGAGTGACTTAACTTCCGGTAATATGCTGTCAAATCCTCATTAAACCGATATTTTCACTAACCATTACTTAGATGGGATGCGAGGTCATTCAACAAGTCCATTCATCATAAGTTGATAAGTGAAAATAAAAACATAAGTTTTATTTATTTTTATTTATGTTGCATAAAATATTTTGAGACTTTTACTCTGCTACTAATGCTACTACTTTAAAGTCGATAAAAATAGATTTTTAGATAACAGAATATTGCATAACAAATTCCTAGAGCGCGGGCAGTAAATAAAATTACTAAGTAGCTTGGCATTACGCCAGACAGAAGCAGCCTGCAGGTAAAGAAGTCAATAAATTAATATTCTGCAACTTAAATCATATTGCGAGTACTAAATTGATTAACGTCTTGCCTTGTTCCCGGAATACGTACCTTATACAATATTAAAATGCGCTTGAGTTGCTAATTATGCATGCAAAGGCTCTCGAGCGTGCTTCATGTGCGCTTAATCGGATGATAACTTGGATAGCATATTTTCCGCATGTTGTAATGAAGATGCAAACTCTTCAGACATATTCAAAGAGAAATTAAGCGAGTACGAGTGAGTACTAAGTTTGAAGAAGGGATTTTCAAATATTGATGAATAACTCTTTAAAAAAAGACGACATTGTACAAACATATTAACAATGACAATATTACTATGGCTAATCTTTCAATAGGCGGCCTTATCGCTTAAATCGATTTTTTCCGGGCAACCGTGTACGGAGTACGTGTACAACATGCTAAGTCAGTAGTATTTTGCAAGTTCTTCGACACATATTTTGAATGTGTTTTATTAGCATTATATACTTACAAATATATTTTGGAGTTGGCACCCAAAACATTGTAATCAAAATATACTAAAAACTGTTATGTTGTAAAGCTAAATGTATACTTTTTTAATATAATTTTAATCTACTTTAAGCAATTAAGCATCAGGTTATAATGATCATAAATCTATATAAAGTTTATATTATTTTGTTTACGTGTTATAAATAAATTAAACAATTTTCACAAACAGGAATTGAGTCAAAAGAATGTTTATAGGTGTTTTTATAAGTGTCCAATCGACATATTTCGAAGCCTTACCTTGTTTGAAACTTGTCAAAGTAGCGAAAGAAAAAAATCTATTTTCAAGTTGTATAAGTTATAAGTTTTGTGGGACTACGATTTATGTGTCCCTCGTAGTTTATAGATCTAATACAATCAAATACGTTTCCGAATGCCTGAACCCGAGTTTGTTATTGTTTACTCGAAATTGTCTTTTATTATTCAAGTAGAAGTTTATTTTGGTAAACAATTTGCTACTGAAGTTATTTTTGGCAGAATAAGCCACGCGCATGTAGGGTTTCGTAGCTGTTGCATATCATTATTTATGTGAACTGGATCTTCTGTTTGGTTTTATGAATATAAGAGTTAACTTATGTTAGTATAAATGAAATTTGCACGAAATTTTCAATTTTTAGTTCTCCAAGTATATTTTTTTAAAGTTGATAGTTTTTACTTGTTAATTTGTAAGGCCTACTTAGCCATCATAGTTTTCCTTTTTAATTTAATCATATATTTTAATAGCATGTTTTTTTTTTATCTCTAACACTCTCTAACAAAAATTATCACTTTAAAGCTTAATATTTTGAAAACGGATCCCTAAATTGAAAAATAGTTTTCCCACACCCCAAATGTTTTTTGGTTACTTATCCAATAATATCCCACAAGAGTAGATGGAAAATCTAATTCATACTTTACGTGTTACATTACGGGAGCTACCCCGAATTATTTTTTCAAGATTTTATTTTACGACTTTCTCGGCATAACCAATATGTAGGTATATCCATGCCAAATTACAGCTTTCTAATACAAATAGTCTTTGAGCAAAGCCACGGACAGACAGACAAACAGACAGACGGACATGGCGAAACTATAAAGGTTCCTTGTTACTACGGAACCCTAAAAAGCTAAGTGTCTGTTAATATTCCTAGAACTAATTTGTATAGATTAAAATGATTTAACTATTCCCTCGTACCGCATCACCAGATCTGAACACCACTGGTGTAGACGGTAAAAAATCCTCGCACTTTTTATTAGTGTTCAACTTATAAATGGATACAGTTTAAAAATAGTTTTTTGTTTTTACATGATAGTTTATTTAAAATATTAAATAATGACGATAAAAACAAATTTGATGACGTCAAAATCTTTTTTTTTTTTTTTTTTTTTTTTTTATTGCGAATAGGTCCACGTTTGACCACCAACTCGCCTGTTGGAAAGCGACGATGTGGTCAAAGATGAAGCACGCAGACCCAGAAGATACCTATTCACTCTGACCTTAAAAAGTCCCAAATTGTATCTCTCAAGGAACAGAGAAGCCGGCAATTTGTTCCATTCCTTAGCTGTACGGATCAAAAACGTAGAATTAAACCGTTTGGTTCGTACTTTAGGAAAATCCACAATGTATGGGTGATAGTGGGCCGACTTTCTACTTGTCCTGTAAAAGAAAGGGGATGGCAATATCAGATCGTGCAGCTCTGATGCACATTCTCCAAAATGAATCCTGTAGAATATTGACAGACTAGCAACCTTGCGGCGGTGCTCCAGGCAGAGCAGCTTCTTTGCTACTAGCTTATTGTCGCCTATGAGTCGAACAGCACGCCGTTCTACCGATTCAAGAGCCCGAAGCTGGTATTTTGCAGAGCCGTCCCAAAGGTGGCAGCAGTATTCCACACACGAGCGGACTTGTGCTTGATATAAAGTAAAGATATAAGATGTAAAGATATAAAACTGTCCCGGCGTGAAGTACCGCCTAACCTTGTTCAAGACGCCCAGTTTCTTTAATCAAAATACACTTACGTACAGAAACTTTACACCTTTACACTTACTTACGTACATACGTACTTATGTAAACACTTTTCAATGTTATTATGATTTAGGGACTAAGCTTTTCACTTGTCTAAATATCTAAATGATTACTTCCCTTCTTGAGCAGTTTTGGTTAGAAGACTCACCGACAATTTAAAAGTTTTTGAAAATTATGCAACGTTAACATTGTATGATATTTTAACCAACTTCCAAAAAAATTAGGTTATTAATTCGACCTGTATGTTTGTAATATTGTTAGAATTGCACAATTTTTGTAAATGTTAGTCTATACCAGCTTCTAAACATGTGTGCCAAGTTTCATAAGTGTATGTATGTATGTTTGTCCACGCATTACGCAGAAACTAGAAGTTATATTTCAAAAATATTTTTTTATTGAATAGAGTATCTTTGAACTTAGGAGTCACTGTAAGTTTTATCAAAATCGGTTTAGTAGTTTTTAATATATGGGCTTTTGAACACTCATTTCGTTCATCGCAACTGCAGAGCAGTGTCTACACCTTATATTTCAATTGTTTGATAGACAGTGACATGAGCGTTGATAAGCTTTGACGACCGTTTTTAACCGACTTCAAAATAATAAATACTATTAAAAATGAATAAATAAAAGTAATTAAAAATTTTTTTACCGATTTCAAACTGAAAAGAGAGCAATAACTCGAAGAAAATCAACCTACCTACCTAGGTACCTACTTAGGTAGACGTCCAGTTTTGATTTTCTTCGAGTTATTTCTTTCTTTTCAGTTTGAAGTCGGTTTAATTTTTTTAAATTACTTTTATTTTACATTAAACAGATCTACGATTGATTTCCAACTCGTTTGATGTTAAGCGACGGAATGGGCGAAAATGGAGCTTGTCGATCTAGGAGATATACATTCACTGTAAACTTAAAAACTCTGATGACCAATATACTCTAAAATCCTCAATGACATAAATATTAGGTAAATATAGCTTAGAAGCTTTTCTAGCTAAAAGTTTGTCATAGTTTAAAAAGCTACAATTATTGTTCCCTTTACAGTTGTAGATAGACTCTATTAAATTCTTTATTAAAAGACCACAAATACAGAAAAAGAAACACAGAGAAAACATAATTATAGCTAGGCTTTTAATTGGCGGCCTTATCGCTTAGAGCGATCTCTTCCAGGCATCCATGTGCAACTACAACTGGCAACAGTTCTTATTGTCGTTATTGTATTTACTGAGTATTGATTTTGCAATTTACAGGGTAGAGTCAAGATTATGCAATAGTACCTATTATTAATGGTGTAAAAGTCAGAGTTGAAGTGGGACTACATTAATACGTGCCTAACGCTTGGCTGCGGAGGGAAAATGGACTTTAAGTACTTACACATGTATAAACAACAGGTAAGAAAATATGAAAAGGTAAAGTAAGTACGTTTGTAAGTACTAAGGTAATAGCAAAGTTTGGTAGTGTAGAAAATTCCTTATATAAATGGAATACTTCACTCTAATAGATGGTTTGATAAGGGTATAGAAAGTATGATATAGGTATTTATATTTCAAAAGTTTCTATGTATGAGTAATATATATATAATTTACCTATTAGGTATTCAATAAAATCATCAATGTGTTCAACAACCACAAGTATCTATAAAAAAATAAAAACAAAATACCCGATTGCAGAAAAGTGGTTTTTGGGTAACGACTGACTGACTGACTTACCATTTCATTACGGTTGATATGCTGTTGAGTACACTTTTTTGTAAGTGATACGTAGACGTACAAAAGTCACCGATATAGCACAGCGGATTAGCAAGTTGAAGTGGCAGTGGGCAGGGCACATAGCACGTAGAACTGATGGCCGATGGGGCCGAAAGGTTCTCGAGTGGAGACCACGTACCGGCAAGCGCAGCGTAGGAAGACCAGCCACGAGATGGACAGACGACCTCATACAAGTGGCGGGAAGACGCTGGATGCAAGCCGCTTCCAATCGGTCTTTTTGGAAATCCATGGGGGAGGCCTATGTCCAACAGTGGACTTCTTATGGCTGAGATGATGATGATGATGATACTTTTTTGTGAGAAATGATGCGTAAAATCGCTGGAAAAGGTTATATATTTTTTTAGAATAATTCGAGAAAAATCTATTTTTATATTATAATATATTTATTATGAAAGAATTCGTTGGTGGTTACGATTGGGTTTCTAAAACGGGTTAAAGATCACACTATTCCCATATGTTCAAGACTACTATTATCATGTGTACATGATACATACGAAATACTTGACACTTCTTGGGCAGTAGGGTAAGAAACAAAGTTTTGTTGACCTTATTGAAATTTACTACAGTCCCTAGGATCAAATATATTTTGTCAAAGCAATTACGATTAAATCCATGCCTTGCCAGTTTCTATGAAATAAGTGAGTTTAACCCAAACTATAACAACAGAAAATTTATAAACAGATCCCTTACGCTAGAGCCAGGGGATTCAACATTATGTTCGGGAAACTTCCCTTTGATTAAATTACTTTAAAGTATCATAAAACATCATAACTGCGAATAACATTTCGCTTTTCTTTGTATTTTTCTGGAAATATTCTTACATTCTTCATTTAGTTTTTTGGAAGTTACTTGTTGAAATAAGAAGAAAGAAATGCCGACAGAATTTTTGATAATGATAACACGAAACTCACAATTTCTGTAAATCTTTTTTTGTGTTCGAACAATTTGAGTGACTAAAAAGTTTTTTTTTTATCAGCCCTGTTTGTACAAACTGTCCCACTGCTGGGAACGGGCCATCTTCTCATTGTGAGAAGGGTTAGGCCATAGTCTGCCACGCTGGCCAAGTGCGGGTTGGCAGACTTCACACATCTTCAAGATCGTTGAGAACTCTCAGACATGTAGGTTTCCTCACGATGTTTTCCTTCGCCGTTTGAAGTTGGCGGCAATCAACACACCGCACATAACTTCGAAAAGACAGAGGTGCGTGCCGAGGGATTCGAACCCAGGACCTGCAGATCGCAAGTCAGACGGTCTCACCACTAGGCTACCGGAAACTTATAGAAAATATAAGAGAAAATATAATAATATGTATTATTTTGATTTCCATATAAATCGTCTTAATATGATCTCTTTGTTTTTTGAAAGTTGAACTTTTATCTTAATATTTTAATTCAAATAAAAAACGTTTTGATACCGTTGTATCTGTGTTTTATTTTTAATTGTTTTTAGAATCTGTTAAGTTTCATAATCATCAGGTATTAGATGATTATGAAACTTAACAGACTAATTAGTCCAATGTCTCCGGGCAAATGTATCAATGACACCATTAGCGTTGCAATAGGAAGTCTATAAGACTAGTAAACGGTAACTATCACATCATGCGAACCGCCAGACTGTTTGCCATTTTTTAGGGTTCCGTAGTAAACAAGAAACTCTTAAAGTTTCGCAAAAACTATTAATACTTGAAAGCTGTAATTTAGCATGAGTATACATACTTATTACAGGTTTTAAACACGTGAGACTAGATAACAGTTATTTTCACACAAGGGGTAGGCAGAGCATCAAAGACAATGAGGACGTTTGACACCACATTTGACCATGGTTAGAGGGTTAAATGGGTTGGTGGTTGATGGTTGAAGGGTACGCTATAATGTTGTCTTGGAGTGACAGGTGGTCAGCCCATTGCCTACATAAACAACAATTGCCTTCTAGTCTCTTAACTGACTTTTAAGTATGCTCACCTACTGATCTGGGAGAAAAATAAAAACAGCTGTTTCTCTTCCCAAGCATACTGTAAAAATGTAGATTAGATGTATATCCCATTTAAATTAGTTTATCTCCAATTACGCTCAGTCTCAGCCAATCAAGCAACACTCTAAGCTATGACTTTTATACGACATTAATTGATGTTATTTAATTTTAACAACTTCCTAAATTGTGTAGCAGATACACAGGCGGCTGGCCCAAGGCTGACGTCATAAACATTTCAATTAATTAGGCTTCCCCGTCACAAGAACACGGGTCGGCCCTTTGATTGTCCCTTTAGACGAACTTAATGTTTACATTTAGGAGTTCGCACCCTCATTTGGCTCTTATCTTTGTAGCTATTTATCATCGCTCAAATTAAAACTTTCTTATAGGCAGTAGATTTTAAACGTTACAATTTCTTACAGCTTCTGTTTTGCAGGGAACTGCTATAATTATCTTGTTCTCTGTTATTTAAGTTGTTTACAAACAATGGTGGCAATTAGTGGGTTGTTGGGGACGGTAATCTTTCTTGTGATCTAATTTCGCCATTGTGAAATGTATGTTGCTATGTTCTGTGTTTGGGGTATATTTTAATTATTTTTTGTGTTTGGGCGATGATTTTTTTGTAAGTTCATTAAGTCATTTTATATCTTCAAAAATTTAGGTATGCACGAGTGAGATGGACGATGGCAGAACTACATACTCTTAAGTAAATATATTTAATAGATATTGTTACCTATAACCAAACGTGAACTAAACTGATCTTTAAACTAACTAAAGTGTCAGTAGCCAGTGCGTAGACATGAAATTAAATTCAATAACAGTTTAAAACCACAATATTTTTATCTAGTTACTGCTAGACAAAAGCCCATCTAGTTTTTCTAAAGAAAAAACCTATAAATAAATCAAATATAGACACTGTAACATGTAACCAAAGTACGCATTTAAATACGCCAAACAGTGAGCAGACAGTGTGGAGAAGTTAGTGTAAGTCAAGACACAAGCCTTGTTGCTACCGCAGAAGGCACGAGACGAGCTAGACTCGCTGCAGATCGCTTCAAGTGAAGTGGCTGAAGTAAGTAAAGTTTGTTCGCACCTGCACCGTGCCGGTTCGCTTCGTTTACATTAACTTGTGACATTCTGTCTGAGAGCTTTCATTTTCACTAAGCTTTTACTTACGTTATATCACAGAAGACTTTAACAGTACTACGTAGCTGCCGCTGAGTGTACTTTACATGTGATTGAGTATTTGAGGTGAATTACGGAAAGAAAAAGAAGCCTTTTTTGAGTTTCATCAACTCACCATTACGAACGACCCGTTGTTACCTATATCCAAACTAGTAAAAAATGAGCTGAAATGCAACGATTAATAAAGAAATGTTTAATGTTTGTAACTAATTAGTTAGTTGAAATTAAATTTTCTATGACAAGCGTAACATTTCTAAAATATTCATGATTTAAAATTCCGATCGAAATAACTTCCTTTTGTACGGGTGTACCTACTAAGTTATATTTATGCCGAAATAACCGGTTCAGTTTTGATCAAACGGTGGCCTTTATCAGGGCGAATGCGCGCGTTGTTCTTCTCTCAGTTTCGCTTTACACAATAAACATACTTACCTAATACAAAATGTGTTACTTTTGGTTCCATACAGTGTAATTTTATTTTTATTTTACTGTGCACTCTGTTAAAAGAGTACAAACAATGCAAAAACACATTAATATACGTACTTGATATAATATTTTCTTTGTAGTATACGAAGAAAAATTGATGAATATATTATAATTACTGTTAATGTATTAGTCCCGAAATCTATAATAATCGGCCAAGTGCGAGTCGGACTCGCGCACGAAGGGTTCCGTACTATCATCTATAATACTACAAAGTTTAGTTCTGTTTATAAAATAAAGAGAAATCAACGAAATTCCAAGTAGTAAATTGCAAACTTATAGGTAGGTTTTCGATACACATCCGGGCAGCATGACGATGCTCGCGCGAATACGCGCGGTTATGGCTCGCTCCGTGATGTTACCTCCCTATACTCGCGCGGCCGTTGCTTAGCAACCGCCTCGCGCTCGCGCCACCACCACACCGCGGCGCGGCGCTCGCACCGCGTTTAGATACACGGATTATTTTCATTTTGTGAGTTTTTATGTATTAGATTAGGTATTTATTTTTATAGTTAATATATTTCTAAATATTTACTTACAAATATTCAAGTTTCTACCTGTTAATTAAGATCGAGTAAAAATTGCTTAAAAATTACGTTTGTTGTATGGGAGCCCCCCTTTAATATTTACTTTATTGTTATTTAATTATTTATTTTGAAAGGTTTCTGTGAAATTTTGAAGCGTCTACCTGTTACCGTTTTTAATATTGAGCAAAAAAATACGAAAAAAACACGTTTATTGTATGGGGACCCCCTTAGTATTTTTTTTTTTTAATTTTTAGTATTTGTTGTTATAGCGGCAACGGAAATACATCACTTGTGAAAATTTCAGCTTTCTAGCTATCACGGTTTATGAGATACAGCCTGGAGACAGACAGACAGACAGACAGATAGACAGACAGACAGACAGCGAAGTCTTAGTAATAGGGTCCCGTTTTTACGCTTTGGGTACGGAACCCTAAAAAAGATGTAGAAAAAGAAAGCCTTGGTAGGCAAACCATCTGTTTAAATTCGTAGTAGGTAGCTTCTATGCTCATAAAATATATTCTTGGCCATCGAAACGTCCGTACGGCGAAATTAGATGTTGCGCTAAAACAGGAGAGTTCCATTTGTCTAGCGACACTTTCCGAAAGCGACTCGATCGGCGGACTTAAATTAGGATTGACGCCGACAGGTTTTGTAAAAGCATTGCACTGTTGAATTATTAAGGCAACTCCGACTGCCGCTATATTCGTACTCGACGTCTGAACCCGTACCTACTCGACGGCGCTATCTGCGCACACATATCCCGCTCATTTTCAATTCTGACACCCGGATAAACTGGTCGGCGAACGAATATGAGCCGCTGTGGGCAACACAAACAAAAAAAAACATTTCAACAATTGAAACCTTTTAACCGTTATGAATTGAACCCCGCCGCGGTTGGTAAAACACATATTCAATTACATTTATGTATGTGTAGCCTCCGCAGTCATGTTTGTTTTATGAAGGTAAATTTAATACAAAACAGTGGACTATGTGATCAAAACTATGCCTTCGGAAATTGAGTTGGAGCTTATTGAGGGAGGAAAGTTTCGAAGCAATTTTGTGAAAATTTAATGGTTTTCGAAACTTACGAGAATGAGGAATTTATGAAATGAAACACTGAGCATAGCTAATTTGTTGCCAATTTTTAATGAGGTCCAACGAAGCGGAGTTCTGTTCGTGACGACAATTTTCCAAAGGTCCTTTATAAGGCTGTTTGAAATTCCTTAATTATTAACGATTTCATCAAAGATGTCAAAATCAAATTAATACGAAAGCGCTAATAGAATAGAGAGAAGTATACCAATTTGCCGAACCTAATATTCAATTTCCTAAATAAAATGGGCCCTTCCACCTTCAAGACGTTATAACTTCACAAAATGGAATACTAATTATATAATCGTGCTTAATTGTAATTTGTTACTACTTTTGTAATAACAAATTACAATTAAGATAAATAAGCTAGTACTGCATTATTACACTGCATTATTTGTTCTCACTTAAGGTGCGCACAGACTGGTGAAACGTAACATGAAATGTATCATGCAATGAAATAATTTTCCGTACACATTGCTGCAACGTATCATGAAAGGTGAAACACACTTTGCAACAATTTCTCATAGTTTGGACGTCTTGTGCGCGCGAAATGTGCATTTCACGCGCATGCTACGATCATTACTAGCCGCGCATTATTTGTCAGATTTTCGAACGAACACAAAGGGGTACGCAGACGTACGCTGGAGGTTCGTAGTGAATGCGCGGTAAGAGCACGCTATGCGTCCACGCTTGCACCGAACATGCAATGAAAGGTAGACTGGTACATTTCATGTTACGTTTCACCAGTCTGTATGCACCTTAAGTATTTTTTTAATAGCGGTACATAACTTTTATCACAAATTAAAACTATTCTTTTTTAGAGGTTTATTATTAAATACTTTGATTTGTTACATAGCAGGCTGCACCCTGTGATTTTACCTGCGATGGAGAAATCTTAGAGGAGATAATGAAGATAATTTATACTTACACTTCACAAGAAAGTAACCCTCCAAATTTCATGGCTCCAAATTTCTTAGGCTGTAGTACCTTGTGTCAGTCGAATAGTCAGTCTAACGACAAAATATTTTATAAGCAGAGAACTTACTTTATAAGCAAAGACATGCGAAGTGCCGTGGAAATGTATCTCATTCGTCGAAATCCGGTTTTTAATTTAGGAAATTATAGGGGACGCTGTTCATACCTAAGTTTCGTAAGGTTACCAGGAAGAGATAGTTATTAGCGATAAGGCACCAGTTGTTACACTAGTTCTTAATTAATTTCTCTTGATTGTAAATTTTATGGTGTGTACAGTAAAAAGTTTATCTATCTATCTACCTATCTAAGAGTACCACTTTTGGTTAGGTTACGAATGTTTGACAAATACGCCAATGTATATTTGTCAAACATTGTCACAAACGTGAATACCTATTGGATATTGATCCATTACACAAAAATACGAACATTCACAGATGTAGCCGAATAACAACGTACCGAAATTTTTGATATTCAGAAAATAATTCGCACACATATCGGACGAGTTGCCATGTGTTTTAACTAGTTATAACTACATGAAACTCTTTCTCCTCCGTTTATAAATATTTCACCACTGTGATATTATGTTATATGTTACGTTTATTATTATGTTACGTTATAGGATAATAATAATTAACCGACTTCCAAAAAGGAGGAGGTTCTCAATTCGTCGGAATCTTTTTTTATGTATGTTCCCCGATTACTCGAAGATACGTGGACCGATTTGAAACACTATTTTTTGTTTGAAAGGGTATATTCCCAGGTGGGAATAGAGATTTTATCAAAATCGGTTTAGTATTTTGGTTTTTATAACAAAATAACTGGAAAAATATGTCATCCAAGTAAACGAATTGCGTATTTTGAAGTCGGTTTTTTTAGTTGTTTTAAACGATAACTTGTCTAATCATGGGACGCTTAGAATAATTGCACGAATTTATTCGGTAAAGTTCTAAAACGTTCGCTAGTCAGCGGCGCGTACCTAATAGTACCTATGCCTTTGAGCGCAGCCAATGTGTAGGTACCTAGTTGCAGCAATTTCATATTTG
This sequence comes from Lycia hirtaria, assembly GCA_947563715.1. Lineage (NCBI taxonomy): Eukaryota > Metazoa > Arthropoda > Insecta > Lepidoptera > Geometridae > Lycia > Lycia hirtaria. Next base: position 13,781,702 of record OX387379.1, on the reverse strand, counting down.
TCTATTTGGCTCCTTGTGTGACGAAAAACCGACAACGATGCTGTAACATGGTTATTTATCCTATATATGTCGAACAAGCACATGAAGCAAAGTTTTGTCAAATTATGACCAAGCGCTACCATAATAATACCTATTTAATTTAATTTATTAATTAAAATGGCCATATCCAATTACATTAATTATTACAAATAACATTAATAATGTTGTGTCACATATCAAAGACCTTAAATGTCAGTTTCATAATAAATAAAAAAGAAAGGCTGAATACAGTAAAAATAAAAATAATATATATGATATATAATATATATTATTAATATATAATATATATCTAATATATATATATATATGTATATATATTATATATTTATATATTCTATATCTAATACTGAACATGAATCAGACAATTAAAATATAATCCCTCTTTGCGTTTGTGTACAAATATTGAAACGATACGATTAAGCGATAATCCATAACAATATAATGTTTTGTGGTGTGCTGTAGTACAAAGGGATAATTATGGCGCAATAATGGATTTAGTCACGATAATCATATCCATTATTATTTAATTCCCTAGCAACCGAAGCAGCACAGAAACTGTATAATAGAGAAATCTATTTTGGATCGATAGTAATAACCTACAGACAAAAGTTATAGTTGGGTTATATTATAATATGTTGTTTTAGTAAAGATTATCTGAGTAAAGAGTCAAGAATCTCGCTGTTGAGATATCATTATAGGTATATTTTATAATATAGAGGTATTTCAATGTCATATAGAATTTTGCTACTCCAATAGCATAGAAAGGGTTCCATTTTTTATATGCATATCCTATAGAAACCTTTTTTTTTTTCAAAGTTTCCGTGCACTTTGACTGTAGTAGGCTTATATAGATGTAGCATAAAAAAATATTTGAAGGTAAATACCGTCAAATATGAGAACAACAAGAGTCTTTAAAATGTATCTAGTGATTATGTTTATATTAATTATTAAATGTGTATCAGCATTCCACTATAGCCTGATTTTTTATTAGAAAACAGTAAAAATATTTGCAAAAAAAAAAACGGCTAGTCGATATGCCACAGAGGTTGTATGTAATCCCTTTAAATCACTTAAAAAGTAGGAAGGTTCCAAATCGCAATTAGCCAAACATTTATATTTTTCCGGACACAATCCACTGAGAGAGAGATCACCTTATAGTGGTTTCAGCAGGTAAGATTCTCGATCGTAGAGCAAACTAATTAGGGCACTGAGACTGTTTACTTAGTCGCCGTCTGCACGGGCTTTACAGTCGTAGCGACACTGATGTTCGTACCCGAGTTAATAATTTGTTTGCTCGATGGAAGTGAAATTATTTAGTATTCGAATTTATCTCTGAAAGGCAGTTTATAAATTCATATAAATTACCTATTGGTCATATGGTCTTGCTGGATGCTAGCCGCTTCCAATCTGTCGTTTTGGAAGTCCTATGTCCAGCAGTGGACTTAAATATAATTTAAATAATTAAAGTGTATTACTTATTTCGCGATAAGAACGCCTGCTGTTAAAAGTGTTTAGGTTTTTATAGCCTTATTTTATCTAAACATTAAAAATATATATATATATATTTATTAGTGAATTTTTAGGTTGTCGAAAAAACTCCGTAGAAGCTTTCTGTAAGGCAATCGCCGCTTTACGGAGGCATAGACTAGAACTTGAAAATCACATATTTACTTGACTTCGACTGAGTTTAAATTTTATCTAATATTGAAAATGAAACACAAAAAATAATAATAAGAATTTTATTATATTAATAATAATAACACTGGCAAATGCACTGATCCAGCGGGTACCGTACAAAATAAAACAATTAAAATCTAAAAAACCCCGACATAAAACCAGCTTGACCGATTTTTATGAAATATTACTTTCGATCACGAATTTGGATGTGAAAACTTTCGGTCAAATCTTCTTTCAAATAAAAAAAAACATCAAAATCGATCCGTCCGTTTGAGAGCTACGGTACCACAGCCAGACACATACACAAATATAAAGATACAGTTACACACGTCAAAATTATAAACACCCATTTTTTGGGTCGGGGATTAAAAATAATTTGATTAGATAAAGGCACAGCGCTGGACGGACTCTCGTCCAAGGAAACAGCGACTACAGTGAAAGCTCAGCGGTCCAGGGCTGAGTGTAGGCCCTAACAAATAGATTCGGGCGGCTTTTGTTCGTGCACCGGTGTTTGCGAAGTCTGCGCTCTGGCTGCTGTTTTTGTCTTAATTAGTGTTGGTTTATTAATCTTTTGTACGTGTAAATTATTGACGTGCGTTTTTTTATGTAATGGACACGACGCACGTGTATTTAGGCGATGATTTTGATTTTTATTCTATGAATTAAAGTACTTAAAAAAACTGATTGCAATATTTTTGATTTATTTTATTAGTGTTGTGATGGAGAAATTTGTGATGTCAAGATGTAGCAATGTTTTCCATGTTCATATGTGTGGCAGTATCTAACCATGTAGGTACCTAACATTCGACCGCTTAGCTTTGTGACAGCAATAAATAAAAAAAAACAAGTCGTAAAAATTAGAAAAAGCCATTTATTTTCCTGGACAGATAATCAAAATAAAAATTCAAAAGAATCCCATGCGCGCCCCCGCACGCTCTATGCAGAGCTCATGAAGGGGAAACGTCTTCCCATCATCCCAGTTTCAATTCCAAAGGAAAAATAAACATTTTGATAGTAGGTACTCGTGTTTTCCTCAATCCTGTGCGCTCGCCTGTTACCGTGTCTAAATGTGTCGCGTCGTTCCAGTTCGCCAAATTGAATAAAAAGTATTTGTGTACAAAGTACGATAATCGATGCTGTTGAATATTTCAAACAGACGGGACGTGATCAAAATAAAATACCTTATTTATAAGTAGAGAGACATTTTTATGGAGATAGAGCGGTCTCTCCGCTCTCGCACCTCCACTGTCGCGCATTTTTAAAACGGCTCAAGTTTGTTTAAGCGAACTCTAAACGATACTGGCTCATTTGCATGGCTAGCGGGCCAGGCCAACTGATATTAATATACGTTCTTAGACTGAGATCAGATTTATTTATGTATCCGACGAAATCAAATTTAGAGTTTTATTTTTAGCAGACAATCTACATACCTATATATTATAAATTTATTTCTTTAAATGACCTAAATAACTAAAGATATTATTATAAATAAAAAAACATATTACAGATAAAAAACAGAACTCAGGTCACAGTCCCAAGGCAAAGTGTAAGTAGTGTATAGTAAGTATATAGTAATATAGTTTAACAAGTATAAGTTTAGACAACTCAAAAAATTCCGACAAAAAAACGGCTCAACCGATTTTAATGAAACATAGTTAAGAACACTCCCGACTAATTCACCTTTCAAACAAAAAAAAACAAAATCGGTTCATCCGTTCGGGAGCTACAATGCCACATGCAGACACACACACATACACGTCAAACTGATAACACCCCGTCGTATTCGCGTCGGAAGTTAAAATAAATTACAGTTTAAAAAACTTAAAAAAACACGCTCCAAAATATTGTATTGTCATAAACCTAATCGTGGTCAAAGTTCATTACAAGACTTTTCTAACAAATCCAAACAGCTATGATACGATGTTCCATCATGAAGTTCTAGTTCATATCTTCCGGCTCCATCATCAGATCAGTTCGACAGTACCATATTATTGTATTGTCATCAGAACTACATACAGCTGCCAATTTTCATGACGCTACGATCCTTGGAAGATGGTTAAATTAGTTACCTTAGATTTCATTACATACAGGTCGACCTAATAAAAGCGTGTTAAAAAGGTTTTATTCTGAGTGACTGACTGACAATGTAATTAAAATCATTAAAAAGTAACTAAATAAATTAACAAGCCCATTGTGGGCGGCCTTAAAAAATATTCCTTAGCGGTTGAATAACCGGCAAAGCTGTGATACTTCCACAGAATTCTGCAAAAGAGGCCTAAAAAATGTTTGAAAAATAATTAAACAGTCAATTCTCGGCTCGACAGCTTCCGGATGCATTGAAAATTCCATTTTTGGATTCTATTTTCACGTTACATCGTGGGGTTGTCGTTTCACCAAAATATCGAAACATGACGGTCGCGGTCCAACTGGCCGTCGATTTTCCCGCAAATCAAAGGTTGGTAAATGGAATCTGTCAGGATTCAGGAGAAGGGACCACATATTCAAGTAAAACCTTTCGCTTGTTTATTGACGCTAAATTGGATATTCAAGTCGGCTAAACGGTTCTGCTTGTTCTTATACTTGATTTTTTGTAATAGCCGGTTAACATAGGTCCTTCCCTAATCAAAGGCCTAAATGGAGAAAGGCTTTAAAAGGCTAACCTTTGTAAGTTACGTTTTAATGCTAAAGATTTAATGTAGGTAATGTAATGTATTTTTATATTATATAATTACCCATAAATAAATTACTCGTATATTATTTGATACCTAATACAAAAAAACCGGACAAGAGCGAGTCAGACTCGCTCACTCGTTCCGTACAAACTAGTACTAGATAAAAGGAGGTTTTTTTTTTTTTTTTTATTTAACTCTGTAAATATACATCGTAAAAATATTTAAAAATCTGTTTTAGCTTGTGCTAACTAAGCTCTTTAATATTTCATGACCTTTTATCGTAAAAGAAATCCAATACAGTTTGATTATCAGTTAAGCAACGTACCTATAAATAGGGTTAACTGTTCAAAGATTTGGGGGTAAAATTCGATCGCAGTGTAACTTTTCATGATCATATATTAGAACTCGCAAAAGAGTCTTACCGGCGCCTTGGCTTCGTCCTACGGAATGCTAGAGACTTTAAAAATCCTGAAGTAATTAAAACATTATATAATTCCTTAGTTAGAAGAAAACTTGAATCGAGTGCTTGTGTCTGAAACCCCTATCATGTCACCTACGCGCGAATGCTTGAAAAAGTCCAAAAGGCCTTTTTAAGGTCGCTGTATAAGAAAATTTATGGTTGCTATCCGTTTCTGTACCCAACTAAATTCCTGCTCGGTCAGCTTGGTTACAACTCTTTGGAAATTAGAAGGATGTTAGACCAGCTAACTATCTGCTATAAGGCGCTTAGCTTCCGTCGATTCTATACGTCTGCACGACTTGCTATGCGTACTGTTCGTACCGGACGAGCCCGGGGTTCCAGCAAACAGACGTGGTCGCCCACATGACCTGTTCCACGTAGATCGCGGTCGCATATTAGTACGTTCTATGTCGCCTCTAAATCGTGCCCGTCGCTACTTAAACGCACTCCTTACTGCCAACCCTGATTGTGACATCTTTTGTGATAACTAAGACTATTTTAAGTACCTCCTTGACTTATTGTGAAAATTTATTGGATCAATGGGACAGGTGTAAAAAGTCTGATGATTTATTGACGTTTATTGACTTGGTACTCTGAGTACTTATCCGAACGGTATATTTTACTTTGTATGACATACTTGTTTTTTTGTATTGACATGCTAGGCGTATTGCCCAGTTGACATTTTAAATGATATTGTATTTATATAATGAATATTTTGTAATCCTCAGACATAAATTGTTTAAGAATAATTTTTGAATATTGTGAGATAATTGTAATTGGTATCTTTCCGTTTTTATCGCAATAAACGAATTTATCATTTATAAGTTATTTGTTTTTATGGAAACTCTTGTAGAACGCAGAATAATAACTGTAATATTAACTGTAAATCGGCTACAAAGAACAACCACATCTCTCCTATCCACAATACGTCGCATTCAAATTCGATTCTGTATCTATAATCTTTCTTTCTATCGTTAACATCCGCAATGACAGAGAGAAAAAAATATTGATTCAGAATCGAATCCAATAATGTAATATTTGCGAATGGACTTGATCAAAATATTCGTATAGTAGGAGCTGGTACAAACCACTAAAGCAAAGTTAATTAAATATTATGTTTATAAAACTAAAACTGAAGTACTCTACTTTTTTTCTAGTAAAAACTTAAAAAGACAGACAGACCAAAATCGCATCATACCCGCCGAATATATCGCTTTAAAAATACTATCCAATGGAAAACCTGATTTTTAGTTGTTTTATATAACAGTAACAATCCTTATTTAATCATTAGAAAATCTTCTTGCGAATAAATCACTTCCACATTCACTGTTTTTAGTATTTGTGAAATAATAAAGAGAAAGCCTACAATCCGATTAGAGCGACGTCGAAAAATGGCGAAAAAGAATCTATTATTAGATGATCCGCTTAATCCTTCTTTCCTGTTTTGAGCCTGTTATTCTGTACTTCATTTCGAAGTTAATTGGAATTGTATTAAAAAGTAATTTTTAGAACTCCGTATAACTAAATTATCTGTAACAAAATCGAATTACCAATAAATCTCACTTTTGTTTTAAAAATATCAGTAAGTAATATATTTTTAATACAAATTACTTTCAGTATCTTTGTAATTTTTCACTTTATACACATAATAACTTATATAATCACTGATTAGCTTTGTATTGCTCGCCAAAAACGCATAATGTAAAAAAGAACATCTGTGTTGTTCTTGCATAATAAAAATTTTGACTATATAATATTTTTTTTTGTTTTTGTTGTTTTAGTTTTACGGTAGTAACACGGGCAATTTTTTATTGCTGTTCTAACAACTTTCAACTAAAGTAGTAAGAAGGGTAAGTCAATTACCGGTGTTACTACTAGTAGTAAGATTGGTAGTAGCACGGGCAACAAACCATAAAAAATAAACACCCGAAAATTCCGATGCGAAAAATCATCTAGGTCCAAATCAATCTTCATATTTAATTCAAAAAAAGAAAAAAAATAAATAATAATATTGTGGACATTTCACACAACACCATCTAACCCAAACTAAGCAAAGCTTGTACTATGGAACTAGATGGCTGATAGAATACATATATACTTTTTTTTTTTTTTTTTTCAACATTCAAATGACGCTAATGTAAGAATTGGAACAAAATGGAATTTTGGTAATGAGAAGCTAACACACACTATACCTATTAAGTGTTTAAAGTCCATAATACAATTTACATAAAAGTGTATCATTCAAAAACATTACTTGGCCTGTGTAACTGTGGAGACGAAAATATATTTTTTTTATTTTAACAATTTTGGAGAAATTAACGGCCTTAATTAACAGAGTTATAATGAATAATAAACACAAATAAGCTATTTACAAATTTCTTCTATTAGATCTAATATATTGCTTTGAACGCTTTTGTAGTAGGTATTTAAAAAAAACGAAAAGAAAATACGTAGTACTTGTAATATAAACCTTGAATACCAGACATACTGCATCTTATAAGGTACTCGTATATCATTATTTACCTAGTGTTAACAATATAATACTAATCTAGTAAATATATCTATTGAAAAAGTTGTCAGCCAGTCGCTTCTTTATAGATCCTATAAGTACCTACTTGAATGGAAGAGGTCTATATCTGGATTAGACTTAAGAAACTTATTACAAGACCTACATGCGCGTATAATAAAACTATTTTGTCGATACTTAGAAGATGTTACAGGAGGTCGGAATAAAGGACTACTACGGAATGTTGCGGTTGGGGCATAAAAATTTATTTTGGTTAGAAGATCAGGGCAGTCTATGCTAGATGAGATAATTTTTTTAATGAAATTAATATTATATCAGCAATAACATTAATATTTTACAGCATTTATTTCAATTATTCAGCGGGATTGCGACGTTCTTCCCGCCCAACGAGTCTGCGACCCTCAGCATAGCTGTACTTCATTTTCTAAACAGGCGAGCTGCGAGCCTCCCGTCAAAACACTGCTGTGCCACACAGTAGCATAGCTCAAAATGGTAAGGCAAGTTGATCATCATCATCATATCAGCCACGGATTATGTAACTGCTATCTAGCTCAACCTTCGGCAGACAAAACTAAAGCGATACTAGCCATGGTAAAGCTTGGTTTGGCTGGCAGAACCTATATTATTTAATTTTGTTACTTAAATCTGTTTAGAAATTAGAACTACTAGTGCGACATTTTCGCTATGCGAAAAAGCACTTAAAATAAAGATAAAAAAAGAAGTCCACTTCTTGATATAGGCCTCCTCCATGGTTTCCAAAAAGATTAAGGAAGCGGCTTGCATCCACCATCTTCCTACCACTTGTATGAAGTTTTCTAACCAACTTGTGCCTGGTCTTCCTACGCTACACTTGGCTGTTTCTGGTTTCCACTCGAGAACTTTTCAACCTCATCGGCTATTTTTGAAAGTTTTTTTAATATACAATAATAATATACAAAATAAATAAACGTCTACGTTTCACCACCAATTCATCTGATACAGTTTTGCTGTGGATGGAGCACGTCGATCTAGTAGGATATTCTCTCTAGCCTCTATTAAGTACCTATAGAATTTGAAAATCAAATGCGTTGCGTGTAGAGTTTCATATTGTTTACACGTTGTCGCGCACTCTTTCATACAAAAGGAATGTCGTTTTCTTTATCTACGGTTGCTTTCGTAATTGAATTGAAAAAAGTTCAAGATTAGGAAAAAATCAAACCGTAGAGGCATATTCTAGTCATTAATAATTTCAATCATATAGAAAAGAAGAATTTTATTATAATTGCTGAACAAATTGAACTGAATTTTATCTTGTTATTTAAAAAAAACCGTTTAAAAACGCGCCATGTTTTTGTAAAAACTGCTACGGCAACAACGCTCATAAAGGACGCACTCATTTCACATTTCTTGATTTCTAATGGAAACTGCTCCTTCCAGTCAACTAAAATGTAGTAGGTAACATCCCACAATATTAACAAGAGTTGTTCTGTATACTCCGCTGGCCATGTTAAGCTACTGTTACATCGTACGTCGTATACTCAGTCCGTCTGTGTGACGTAACCACAAGAAAACACGCTAGTGTGGGTGCAACGGGCTATTGATTCATGATTCATGCCGGAATTTATGCCCGCTCCCTTGCTCTTAATCAGAAGTACGTCAGCGCAAAAAGGACGGAGGCCCACCTGCCCTAGTCTAAGAGGTAGCGGCTTTTTAGTCTCCTACTTACATGAAATAAAATGTACCTTACCTACGAGTAATTAGTCCTAGCCAGGAATTGAAGACATTTTCTCGACCTATGTTTAAGTGTCTTGAGCCAAATTGCATTCAAACTCATACTTAATAAACAAAATTTAATTAATTTAAATATTGCAGCCAGTCAATTTTGTCATCTAGGTATTGGCGCGGATTAGCAGTAAAACAACACGTATACCGTAACAATAAATGGCATGACAATATTTCATGACGTCACACCTCCAATTTCGTATACTATCATAACTATTATGTGCGAGTTGTGTAGTGTGTGTAGGTACTACATATGGCTCTATATTCACTATAGTATATTTTACGCGTTTACTGCTTGTATGTAGGTACTTACATGTATTTTGTATTTCTGATAATATAACCCTTTGTTTCACTTCTGGCGGACATCCTGTGACGTCCAACAACTGTTTTCACATGATATTACCACCAACCCCCAACACTGCTATCGGCTTGCGTAGTAAGCAGCTATTCTCCTGCCATCTTTATACTACCTACCATCTTTAGTCCACCCTTTTTAACGTAAGGAAATGCATTTACGCATCGACATAATCCATACTTAATCCGCCCCGGGGGGAGCGGCGGAGTCGAACTCGACACCAGATTGGTGTCCCTACCGACTAAAACCTCACGGTGTTCCCCCTGTAGCGCTTACGGTCAGACAGTGGGCATTCTCCCAGATTCTTCCACAGCCTGGCCACCTTTAGCCATCTTTAGCCCACCTGCCATCAGCCTGGCAATCCTGCCCAGCATACCAGTTTCGTGACTGTTTATATCACAATTAATAACACTGAAACACTGTAGTCTAGAGGGACTGCATCTCTTGTAGTAGAACTATCCGCGTGGCTGAAATGCCACCGCAACCGGAACTTATCCTGTTATGCTGGCGCGAAGTACTCATTAATAACGGGACCCGATGTTTTCTACAAATACGCTATATAGGGATAATAAATACGGTGCCGTTACGTGAGTGCACATTCTTATACGGATACAGGATCTAACTGTACGACACTTTATGTTTTTTGTAGAGAATAGAATAAAACATACTTTGTAGATAGATACGTACTTCAACCTGTCAGCTTTGTTGATTGAAAGGCTAATTATCATAATGCTTATTTCGTTTGGTGGGATCATAAAATACTTATTAGTAATGGTAAAAGTAAGTGAGTACCTAGCGTTGATCTCCAAAAACTACGAGTATATTGTATGTTTAATAGGTATAATTCAGTTCTAATACGAGTTTTTCTTTGAAGCTTAGAAAAATGATTATAACGCATACATGCCTGTTCACGTAAAAATTGACATTTATATGCGTCTATGAATAGACAGTGAGTAACGATAGCGTACTGCGTATAGCAATGGATCCATACATTAAAAGTATTTTATTTATAGCGCTCGCTACACACTCATAACTGTCCACTACGATTATCTGTGTAGAGGCTGCCTTATAACACACACAATGACAGGAACAATTTTATTGACGTATTGGAACCTCCAGCAGATATTCATTAATCTAACATCTGCCCGGCTGGGAATCGAATCCAGGATTTTCCGTTCTCTAGGCATATACGCCACTACTGAGCCAAACTACCTGAAATAAAAGCTAAAAGTAAGTAAGTTCGTATAGACTGAGTGGCCAGCCCTAGTGTCAGAGTTATTAAGCCGCCGAAAGGCCTCTGACGTGGCTTGACGAGTGCTGTTTTTAAGAACAAACAACCGGGACCTACAATTTAACGTGACTTCCGACCCACGGTAGCGCTCAGAAAAAAATGCTACTCACGGCCACCCATCTGAAGACTGACCGGTATGACCGTTGCTTGACATTGGTGATCGTTCGAGAACACTTATTCAAGCTACGCCACGATTTTTAAAAAACTTATGCAAGTCCGCAAATCAAGCGCAAGCGCAGCGTAGGAAGACCAGCCACGAGATGGACAGATGACCTCATACAAGTGGCGAGAAGACGCTGGATGCTAGCCGCTTCCAATCGGTCTTTTTGGAAATCCATGGGGGAGGCCTATGTCCAGCAGTGGACTTCTTATGGCTGAGATGATGATGATGATGCAAGTCCGGCGTTTTAATATTTTCGCAGAATAAACACGAAACACATTTTATTTAAAGTTTCCACTTTCATTTGATGTTCACGCCTAAAAGTTAGAAACATACGGAAGACATCATCACCATACTGATTTGAGTCTTGTTTGCACAAATCTTGTTAGGAAGGGACACGGCATCGCTCCGAGGCAAAATGAGCGTGTTATCTGCACCTTAGCGAGTTCGTACACAAAGCGATACAAAAATCGGATCCTTGAAAAATCGACTGAAATATAGCGATTGTCAATTCTGGTACACTGAAAAATTTACTAATCATTGCATTAAATAACATTGAGATATCCAATGACATCGTGTTCAGTGCAATGGCTAGTAAAAAAAATCCATTCAATCCGGGTTTGACAGAATATAGACAACAGTCTTCAGTGACTTTAGTAGAATACTTAAATGTAGATATTATTATTAGCTGTGTGATTTTATCGTTTTTATCTTATAGAAAATAATTAACTCAGTTAATATTCTTCTTCAATTTCAAATGATTAGTCTCGACTCGACATGTATATAATATACACTTTTCTTTCAGACCAATTATTTTATTTTCCACCTATTCTAATAACACCCTTACCCGAAGATTATCCATAGCAAATATATAAACTCTATTGTATCTAAGTTACCTTAAAATTAAACTAAATACTTACACGTATCCAACTTTAATGTTATTATAATGCTATAATTTCAAATCTAGTAAAGGTATTGACTGTTATGGTACAGCTCGTGTTATAGAATATGTTTTTATATTGTGTTTTGAACGTTTATATATGTAACAATACACATAATTTAGAAATTATTTGTCATCAAATATAAAAATTATGATCTAAGACAATTTAAAATATTAAATAATAATTCGTATTTCTGCTTAAAATACACGCTATTACCAAGACGGCTGTGATTTTTATTTGAGTCTTGACCCAACCAATAAGCCTCTTGAGATATTGCTCAAGGCTCATCGCTGTAAGCTATTTGTAATTGTCAACATCTTTACATGTCGGTAATAGTAAGCCAAATCAAGGCTTTTGCTAAAAACTAAATATTATGGCGTAGTAAAGAAGTATCTCCGAGTATAGCAAGTGAGTACCTACTTCAGGAATCACCTTGTGTACGAACGGTCTCACATTACGTACGGAGGGAAGAATCCGATTTATACGCCCTAATGATACCTTCAGGTATTGGCAAATACTTGTCCGTGAAATAGGAGACGAGGTCGTGAGCATCCTTGAAATTAATTTGATGGGATGAGGTTATTTTTGGAGATAGGCGTTACATTGAAAATGCTTCTTTTAATTAGGGCACGGAATATAATAGCGCCTCAAATTCTGTGAGCGCAGAATTTATTTGTTCAGATATCATCATTATCATTATCATTATCATCTCAGCAATAAGAAGTCCACTGCTGGACATAGGCCTCAATGGATTTCCAAAAAGACCGATTGGAAACGGCTTAGATAGCGGCTTTTGTTTAGATATAGTTGGAGATAAATAGCGCTACCTATAGCGCTACCTACCTACCGATAATAGCGCTATAAAAATACCTATCTGTGATCCTCAACTCTGTGTCGATATGCGAGATAAAAATAAATGAGATAGTTATTAACAACTTACTTATTATTAACTATCTCCCTCGTGCATCACACCATTTTTAAACATGTAAAATCATTGAGCAGGGATATTATACACGTAAGAGGCGAATTTGTTTATTTAGATTTAGAATCATTTTAAACAAGTTTTAACCAGATATCGTTTACGCCATATATTTTCCAATTCCTCGGCCGATTTAAAAAATATCGAAGAAAAACTTGTTTTTAAATATTTCTCCTCTCACTTTTCTAATATCCCTATTCGATGATTTTATATGTTTAAAAAGATTGTAATGCGTGAGAGAGATAGCTGCGCGTGTTGAGCGAATCCTTAATTAATAAAGGGTCTACCTTCTACCTAATTGTGCAATAGGTATGTTTTCACAAATTGATAGTTCACGCAGTAGTACGAGTTCTTAGTTAATATTCAATATTTTTATCAACAGAATGACAGACAGACATGGCGAAATTACAAGGGTTCCTTGTTTATTATGGAACCCTAAAAATTTTCCTTTTTTTTTTCTTTTGAATGTTTTCCAATCTTGAATATTGTGGTCGAAGGGTGTGAGGATCCCAAACAATGCCATAACACGTGAATTCTTGTATTCTCGTCGCCAATATACGATATTTATGCGGGAGCATTAAATAAAAAGCCGGCCATTACAATTCGCACTGACAGTTCTTTTATTACATTAGACGGATAACCTCTAAGCACAGATAACATATATAACACAGACGCTTAATTAAAGCCTCTTGGATTTATAGTAAAATTATAGTGATTTAAAAAAAATTAATAAGCACCTCCAAATATTTAAATGAAATAGCATATACATTTCAATTCAAGTAATACACGAAACGTCCGTCGCTCGGTTCGCGCTTGGTTGGTTTTCATAGATCCGATAGAAACTAAATTGGGTTTATAGTGGGAATCGTGATTTCAATCAACGACATCGGAGAGTCGCATGTCGTCGAGTCAATCGGACCAAATTGGACATGCCAGCAGCAAACCTTTTATAAAAGTTGCATTTTGTTTTATTGCTCTTTCTGTATGAAACTGTGAAATACAATTGATGTTGATTAATATTATTACTCTTTTGTCTTTTAATAATTATTTAATTAGGACTAACGTAATCGAAATTAACTTATATGTTAGTAATATACCTACATCTGTATTTTCGAAGTATGGATATTGTATTCTGGAAACTATGTACATATTTTGACGTGAAGCCATTTGATTATAAATAAATCAGTATATTCATGGTTGTACATTTCCGCTAATTTTTGTTTATATAAATGAATTAAACTTTTATATATCTATTGTGTGATGCATGTTATATTATATACATATATCTAATCTTTATTTTAGGGATCAAAATTATTTTTAATATAAATTTTTATACTAAAATTCAATTTCTTATACAACACTACGCGTTCATTTATTATACAAAATAATTTTACTATTATAAGATAAACATAGGAAGCAACTTAAACATACATCTATAAGAATAAGGCCCTGCCAGCAAGCTAAGGGTAAGGTTATCTTTATTTGCCTAAATAATAACTTATAATAATAACTATAACTAAATAAATATGTACATCATCATCATCATCATTATAAACCATTGTCCACCCACTGCTGAATATAGGTCTCCTCTTTAGCGCGCTAAATATTTAGGTACATAGTAAATTTAAAAACGTCTGATAAATTTTGAAGAACAAATAAGCCCTAATCAAAAAGCCCACCAGGCGTTGCAACTTGTCTAAATGTGCCCATAATGCTTTCAGCGTTCCCCCTTTGTATGACCAAGGAAATGTGATGAGCAATAAAGAAACCTGAGCGTGGGTCACGGCCTTTTTCCTTGAGCCGTCGCACCAACACTCGCATAAATCGTATGGCTTCGGAGTGTCACGGTCCTGCCGTTTCGACGGCAAACGGCAAATAATCGTACACCGACTGCAGGCAGGAATTTAAGGTGTTTACTTATCTGTGCTCCTGCACCAGCTGGCCGCTGCGTGGCGGGGAGATTGCAAGAAACGAACGTACTTACGCACGTCTCATCCCACAAGAGGCAGCGACCTCTCTGTCATGGAATCAATGTGAGACCGCCAGGCCGCTTACCGTCGGAATGGGATCCAAAACACAAGGCACATCAGCAAACACCAATACTCACCTAATTATATCGTTAATCTTATGAGCCTTGGTCTACGACCAGCACATCGCGTGCAAGCTAAGCTTACGCTTAACGCTAACGGTCATCACGCCGTCAGCGTCGACATTCGCACTACAAATACAAGTATGAGGTTCGCAAACATTGCAGCCGATCCAAAGAGTCACTGCCACCCTCAGTTAATCGTCGTCTAGTAGCGTATCCATATTGTGTTGAGATGGCAAAGGCATTAGTCGAGACTTGTCGCGGCGTTCACTCGGGCCAGCTCGGACTCTGGGCCGGCACTCACATAATAGTTGCGACAGATGATTTTTTCTTCTTTTTGAAACGTGCTAATTTATTTAGTCTTCTACGTGGGTGGAGCCACAAGCAAAAGCTAGTAATAATATATCTAGTAAAATAATATTTTGTTTGTCACACCAATATCATCACAATACTTATGATTATACACATCAGTGCACATCTATAAAAATATTATATATGTACTTGCGTAGTATGTAACATTCATACAATTTATAGATTACACCTTTAAAAATACAAGGACATATAAATGTCGTATAAAAGAAGCAAATTTTATTACCTTTGTAGGTACATATATTGCTATTAATTGTAATGTAAGATACTATTGAAACAATAACCACAAATCGTTTGTCTCAGAATGTCGGGGTAAAGGTAAAATAGGTGAAGTGAATTCACAGAGCTACGAGTACGAAAAACATTAGTACTCGTAGAATCGCTTCCGAGTTGATACATTACCTGTCTTTTCGCTCTTACAACCATCATATCATTTATACTGGGTGTTCGGGAAGACCATGGATATATATGTACGCGGACATAAACATTTAGAGCTTCTTCAGTAAAAAAAACCGGGCAAATGCGAGTCAGAGCCCACCGAAGGAGTGGGCGAAAGTTTATGTTTTTCAAATCAACATCAAGTAAATTTTTAAGTAACTGTATTTGTAATTTTTCATATTGTTTACTAATTTATAATAATGTACTTACATATTAGGCGTAAATGAGTACGCATATAACTACCAAAGGGATGCCTTGTAAGTTAGGTTACCTCCTATAAACAAGATATATTGTGGCTGTATGCTTTGTTATGAGCTAATTAGGTAAAAAAATCAAACAGTTGTGTCCTTATCAAAAAAGTTACTTTGATAAATTTCTCAAATTTTGTATCTACTTCCACAATTTTATTGTCATTTCAACCAGCGAGAAGTTGACAGAAAATTTAAAGCTTTGATCAAATTTGAATAACCTTTTTCTGCAAATCAGTTAATTTGATTCAGTGAATCACACCTGGTCAAACAGCTAATATTTTTTTACATATTTCGCTCAAAGTCGTGTTCTTAATACAACTTTATAATATTCTCTTTGTTTGTGTTTATTCCGAACATCTAGTATATTTAATGTAGGTACTGTGGTGCGGTCAGTAGAGTAAGTCGATAACCTTAGAGCAGTGCTGAAACGTTTGTGTTTTTAGTAAATGTTAGCTAGCTAAACAACCTTGAAGCCAGGCCAAGCAAAGAAAGCCTTTCCTCCTTAGGGCACGCTAACAAGAGAAAAGTTCTCAAAAATTTCCGGGATGTATCCCTCAGCCAATGAACTCAGGAGGTGCGTTCGGAGATGCTAACAAGATTTTTTTCTTTCACCAAAAAGAAGCAAACCACGTTCACGCCGATTCAAGTTCTTGATGCGTAATACACAGGAACAGAATTCTTTGCCGACATCCCTGTTTCCTTAGAGCTAAAATCTGGGAGTTTTCAAGGCTAGTGAACAGGTCTGATTTATCAATTGAATTCTTTTAGATTGATGAGGTCCATCTTCGGCCGCACCGTCGCGTCGCTTAACATCAGGCGAGTTTATGGTCAATTGTGAATCAATCTACCTAATATAAAAAAAATAATCATTTTCATTATACACTATACAAAACTGATTATGACATAGAAATTGGTATATAAACTGTTACAAACCGAAAGCTGATCACGGCTAAGCACCACCCATCAGCTATCTCATTTACAATTTTGTACAACCACCTACCATTCGCCGCGATAATTACTAACTCTGATTGAATTCTAAATTAGTTTATCGACGATTTTGGTTTGGCACCACATCCGAATCTATTTAAGATAATGGAATCAATTTAATTCAAAGACCACAAATGGGTTGAACTAAACATCGGTATGGTCGCTTGATCTGTTCAAATAGGAAAGCGTCAGCACCTGAACTGAAAGTCGGAAGCTACACAATATCAATGCCGGGATTCTATCAATCTTAATTACTCTTAGCAAGTTTCTGAATCGCCAAGCCATTATCTAAATGAAAACGAAAACACTCCACGCCACAAATGGCCCAACTTGATGTATACCAACATTTCCAACCATTAATTTAATTCATATTCCTCCTTCGCCATCCCACTTTTTGTTTAGGAATTGCGGAACAAATTACATTACTTCGGAATTACCTGACGTTGACGTACTTCGTTATTTTCATCCGATACACGTTATGGAAACAATTATAATTTTAATTACACCACACATCTGGTATTCTTTCATATATCAACTTTGCTTGTCAAAAATTTTATCATTAATTTTCATTTCGTTTGTGTTTTCAATTGGGTCTTATTATTATTTTTTTACTTAGGTATGCTTATGTGAAAAAATAAAATCTGTAGTTTTTGTTTTGTTTGCATGATTCAAAAATATTAGACAATGGAGGCCTTTACTTAACGGGACACTACAGGCTAAAAAAATCAATTCAATTCAGGTACCTTCTATTCAGGTACATTATGAAGTTCACGTACTGTACGTTTAACAAATTATTACTATTAGTTTTATATCGTACTCAAAAAGTACATGAACCATTTCACATAGTTATTACTTCAATCATTTATTGATTTATTATTATTTAGTTATGTTTTGTCGATGTCATCCAAACAACGAGCTGGAGATCTACTAAGTATAGTGACAGATAAAAAAACTTAAACACAACTCAGAAAAACCCGTGATATTTTTTTCTATAAAAAAGCATACAAAATGAAATAATAAGCGAGCCTTTAAATGCGAATCACAAAGAAAATCCTATCTCTGTAGGCATTTCAGACTATCTAAAACTCTATCATTGAATTTCCACAGTTGGCGCCCTTTTCCCCAATAAAATGTAAAGCAAAAGCTAAAATAACTTAGCGTATCAAATGACGATAGAATAGAAAATAAAACAAATTCGAAGAAATACAAAAGTAAGGTATTAAGTAAATCTGTGGAAAAGAAATGAAAATAATACGGGGTTTCTCTGGCGTTCCTTCGAAATGCGAATAAATAATTTGATAAAGTGTTCCATTTACCTATTCTCCAAATTCATGCGTGTCTGGAGCGAAGCAAGACTTACGATACGAACCTTTACGATACTTTTTCCGATGTAATGAAACAAAGAGGATTGGTTCAAGGCAAAAAGCGAATAATGGATCGTAAAGGAAAATGCATGGAAAACACCCATTAGCTCTAAGCCCACTATTTTTATTTTATTTTGCACTCAGATGTTGAGATTAAGTGTGATACACACCATACTTAGCAATATATACGTTACTTGAGAGATTTTCACAACGGATAGGAAATAAATAGGATGTTAAATGCTACTCGATTTGTGAATCCAATGACATATTGACGTGTGAACGTTTATTGTACTTTTTGCTGACTGCACAACAAAGAGGGTTATTCTTTCGGGTGTAAGTATATTTGTATGTATATTACCTCCTACAGGATAAAGAACTTACCGATTACTGATATCGATTTTGATAAGCGAGGTTTCATTGGATTTTTCTTTGCTTCCCGAGTGTTATACATTTTTTGTAATATAAAAAAAAAAGTAGTGGAAGATTTTAAGGTTACATTAGACTTGTTTTCACTAAGCTAAAACAATGAGATAAAACACGTTTACCGAAACACACCTGTTCAATCTTCGTTTGTATTTTTTATTCTTGTACTTTTTCTGCATTTGTCAAACATTTTTTTTATTTGTCATTTGCAAATCAAACAGAATAAACACATAGTCACAATATATAAAAATAAGACACGTGATCAGTATTCAGATGGGGATTCTCCGTGCGTGAGGTCCTAACGGCAGTAAGTAGCTTACCTAATGGCCCGGAACTCATTGGGAATTTGCACTACAGTAGGATAACCATGTTTTACATAATAATAATGATACTACAACCGCAGGTCGGCTTCATGGCGAGCTGTCGTCGGTGACTATGGCGGCACCGCGTATCCCAAAGTTTCCCTGGGACTAAATGAGACCCCCTGACTTCCGGCATGCCTTGACTGGCCAGCTGGATGGTAGATACCGCAAGAGCTAAAAACATAAGCTCCAAGATGGAAGTGCTAAAAGTCATAACACCGCTAATAGCTCCTAGTGAACGCGCAGCATACTTACCCCTCGACTCCCTTAGCTACCCACGCGACTTTTGCTTCCCCGGCGCCTCTATGGAGGGTCTATTTAGTGGGTGGCGAGTCATCACCTGCCTTATTTTTTTTTGTATAATGCGACAAAATTTACAGATGCCGTTTTCTCATTCTGGTGCTCTCACACAAAGATACTGCATTTTAGCTTTTGTGTGGGAGCATCAGCCCGGCCTAGTTTCCTAAATGACATCCATTTCATCTTAATAAACAAAGTTTTGTTAAACTCCATACTATACAATAGTTTTATCAACCGTCCATATAACCAATTTGTGTTTTTATTTTAAATTATTATAAGTTTAAAAAGGCCACTATACGGTACGGCAGGTACGGTAAATACTAAAAAAACTACCCAGATAGAAATCACTAGAAAGTCTCACGTACTCTGCTGTTTTGATGTATTCTATAACTACTTATATATATTAGCTGCCGGCTTGACCGAACACTTCAGTACATTGCCACGCGGTAGAAGAGATAAAAGCTACACGATAGAACGAGATGCACAAAGTGCCTGAAGGTTATTGTAACCAGCATCGCTATTTTGTCAAATGTGTTTATGGTTTGAAACTTCTGTACCTCTACTATTAAGATGATTCTGTGACGCTAGACAAAAGTCACAAAATGAACGATTGACGTTTTAGACATAATTTATTGTTGCATGTTTATTTTAGGTAATTTTATTTATGACGTAAATATGTTGATTATGATTGACTAGGTATCTTATAATACTTGACATTATGAATTTTATATTTTAATTGTGATTTATTGTATGTTTTTGATTGATATGCTTATTTGATTTAATTTTGTGTTAATTTCTATGGGTAAAATTGGACCGAAATATAATATGAATTTTGATTTTGAAAATGTTTTTTATTTACATTTCTGGTAAAAGTCTTAAAACATTTTTCATGGTGAAACAATCAGCTAAAGTATTCCAGTGTTTCGCCAGCTTGATGGTGCTCCTACATTGCCCAAGCAGGTTTTTAAGTATTTGCACCGTTCATTGTATACAAGTAAGTATTCGATACAACAACCGCAAGCTTCCAAGTCTTAACTCTTAGAAAAACATTTGTAGAGTATTTATTTAATCTGCTGTTATTCGTTTGCTTTTGATCAGTGAAGTAGAACATAATTTTTGGATAATGTTTCAGCATTTAAGTTTAATTAAATATCTTCTTAATTAATGTATCAGTGCATAAAAATATATATGAAATACAATTTGTTAAGTATACAAGATTTATAATATACGAGAAATGTAGGTAGTGTTTATTTTTGAGTAAATCATTCAGGTGAGCTAGGTATAATATTTCGTAAACCTAATTCACTCAGGTGATTTAAAGATGAGAACGGTAAATTTACTTCACCTACCGCAAATCCCCAGAATGAAATTCTAAATGAATTATTCGTTGAAATGTATGTATTAGGATTTGGCTAGTTTGTACCTGTACATTATTTACGTGTACTTCATTCGTTATACTTATTCTTTATGCCCCATCTTTTTTTTACAGAAATGTACTAGCCAGTAAAATAATGTTAGACACGCAACTTTACGTCGATGCTCTAAATTTATGACTTTATTATTTAATAGCTTAATATGTAACTATATGCACATACATAATAAGCTTTTAAATAGTCAAGCTATTATTCATATTTACAAGAACAGAATTTATAATTACCATCAATTTTGTAATAAGACCTCTCTAATTGTAACCACACTCGAATAAGAAATTGAACTACCATTTTGAAAACAATTTAATATCCCCATAAGCATCGCGTAAACAAATCAAATGCGAGCCGTTTACCAGCCGTTTTGAAATACGAGGCGCGGCGTCGCCGTCGAGCGCTAGGGGAGTAGAGGAGGCTATGAAATCAATTCTCAACCGACAGATCATTCTAATTCGACCCCGTTTACCCTCTCGCCTCGTCAAATTTATGTCACTGCATATTATTATTTCACTAAGTGATTTCACAAGTGATGAGTTATTTATAGCGATCCTAATGATTGTAGCATCCAAAGCGGTAACTTTTCCGTTTGGACCAGATTATCAATATAGCGTGTTTAGTTTTACGAGTGTAAGATTATTTTATTTTTTGAGTAATTCAAAGAACTTGAAATCCACACTGCGACGTATTACGGTTGACGCAAGTGTTCACGACCATCCACGTCAATGGTTGAAGTGCGACTAACTGACTAACACACTAACAGCTAAGCTAACTAAACATGAGTGTGCCCCGCTGAGTCTAAATCCCTAGAAGAAATGATTTTGATTCACTTGCGTCCAAATTGTTTATTATTGTATAAACAAGTTATGCAAGTAAAGTTTATTAAATACCCCTTAAACAAACGACGTCCATTGTACATATTTGCCAGATAATACGATTTATTTATCAATCAATTGATTAAAAAAAGTTTAAATTAAAGCAGATAAAAATAAATCGTATATTACTTAAAGGCGAGGGCTGACATTCACACACAATTTACTGTTTGGAACCTCTGACCCTCTGACCGAGCGGCGCGTGACGCGACGTGACCGCCGTGCCAAGTAACATCGCCCTCGGCCACCGGACTTCAGATTATGTGTTACAATAGGGGAAAATAAATACTTGATAGTACGTTTTATGTGCTGTTTGAAAGGATGTTGATACATTTTAACTAGAGTTGATAAGAATTTTTTATTAAATAAAAATTAGGAAATAATGAGCTTAAGGTAGCGCGGCGATTTAGTACATCACAATATTACATAAAAAATCTTTGACTAGGTATATAAAGTGTGACATGAATTTGTTTCAAATAGGAGAAATATTTAGGAAAATTTTTCATCCAGATTGCATTTATACAGGCGACGGAGTAGTGAAAAAACACTCATTTCCTACTTAGCGTTACTTTACTTCACTCCTTAGCCAATTTAAATATATTGAAGAAAAACTTTTTTTTTTATATTTCTCCTATCTACATAAACAAATTCATGTCTCACTTTTCTATTATCTGTACTCATTCATTTTACATGTTTAAAATGTTGGGATCCGCGAAAGAGATAGCTGTGCGCTTTAAAAAACTATGTTAAACACACGCTCTTACATTTACCATATTACTTAATTTGACCAAACGTCGGACACTCCATACGATGGCGGCATGGCGCGTTAATTATTATTAGTGACACAATACGCAAGTTAACGTATGTATATAACACACACATAATATGAAGATATGGTTGATGTCTGAATGCCGTTTGCTAGTGATGTCAATTGGAATTCTCGCGCTCCAAGCCCGCGATGTATGTCTCAACTGCAAACCGCGCCGCCAAGCTCCGAAAACTAGCAAACGGCCGGGCGAGTGCGGGTAGCTGGTAAGTAAACCGAGATTGGCAGGAAGCGGAAAATGACCATTCTGTATGTAATACTATTAATGTCTTCTGTGGTTTGACTTTGATCCGAATTTAATTTGTCTACATCGCCCGTCCAAATTTTCCCAAATAAGAAAAGTGACAAGCGTAATTCAATATAATGAACATAAAACGTCGCGTTAACCGCACACAATACAGATGTGCCCTCATACTGCTTATGTACCGTAAAACAATTTCCGTAATTGAACAAAAGGAAAATAAAAGCTCGGATACGAAAAGCCAAATCTGTTCAGACAACGCCGCAGAGTGGAGTCGCGTTCGAAATAACTTTACGGACTCCGCGTCTCGTGACAAGATCAAAAATCCGTCTTAAAATGGCATGTGCCTTAAAATGTGGAAGAGAATGATCAACATTTTCCCTTTTACGCGGGAACTAGAACGCTCAGAGTCTACTCAAGTATTCTTATCACAGTGGGCTTATAAAATATTCAGTGATAAAGTAACCCTTAAATTTCGAAACACCTTTTATACTGAAATGAGAAGAAGATGATAAACAAACATTTGATCTTTAATCGTGTATTTTGGTACGTCTCTCCTTCTGTGTGTTGAAAGACCTTGTTTTGTGGTTTATTTCTTTGTTTTGTTTGATGGCCTACTTTTATTGGGCTTTGAGAACTCTTCGTATAATTTTATTATCTGCTGTTGGTCTTTGAAGATATGACATTACCCATTTACCAGATCTGGATTAGTATTTTTCTTAGAAAGACCTCTATTTTTTTTTTAAGTTCAAATATGTAGGAGATTGTGAGTTGGTCGAACTGTTGATGTAATCGATACCATGGAATCTTTTGTATTCGTTAGAATTTCGGTACTTATTTTCAAGTTTCTTATATAATATTTTGGTCAAGATCTGATAATGGAATTTACGACAAATTTGTCTTTATCTAAATTTGCAGTCAATTTTCTTTGTCAAAGTTTTACATCTTCATAGATAATCTTTGGCTAGGTATCTTTTCAACCGACATCCAAAAAGAAGGAGGTTCTCAATTTAATTGTACATGGTTCAGTACTTTGGTTTTTAGGGTTCCGTACCCAAAGGGTAAAACGTGTACACAAAGTTCCGTACACAAAGGGTAGACCCTATCACTAAGACTCCGCTGTCTGTCTGTCTGTCCGTCCGTCTGTCACCAGGCTGTATCTCATGAGCCGTGATACTTAGACAGTTGAATTTTTCACAGATGACGTATTTATGTTGCCGCTATAACAACAAGTACTAAAAAACTAGTAGTTCTATGAACAGTAGACCTCACGAGAGAGCTTATTTGCAGCTCACCTTGTGTCATATGTACATAATACCTACCTACATAAAGTTGGCTTAGGAAGCCGTATTAAAAACGAAAGAAAATTAGGCCAATTGATGCAGAGACACTTCGATCGCTCGATCATCAAATAATTTTATAAATGGTGTAAACGTAAAATCAAGAAAAATATTCAGCGCTAAAATGTATCAAGTACATCTCACTGTTACACGCAATCTCAAGTTGATAGTCATATCTCGACAACCACTTGACCAATTCTGTTTATTTTTACGTCAAGTTGTAATAATTGTGTACCTACTTAATCTATCTACCAAATATCATTAAAATCGATTGGTAATAAGAAAAGTCAAAAAGAATAAAATAAATATTAAAGGGAGCTTCCATACAACAAACGGGAATGTTTTGCTCGTTTTTGCTCGATATTGATAACGGCAACAGGTAGACGCTTGAAATAGGTATTCATGACATTTTAAAATTAAATAATTATATTAAAATAAAATTAATATTTAAGGGGGGCTCCCACACAACAAACGTGTTTTTTTTTTGCCGTTTTTATAGATAATGGTCCGTAACCCTTCGTGCGCTAGTCCGACTCGCACTTGGTCGGTTTTTATAACAAAACAACTGAAAAACTGTTATATGCACTACTATACTAAATTAAACTGTTATATGTTATACTGTTATGCAATATACGCAGTTTATTTACTTAAATGAATTGCGTATTTTGAAGTCGGTTTTCCCAGTTTTTTAAGCTATACCTAATTATTATTCAAATACGAACTGGAACACAACGATTTTGGTTCACATTCTTGATGCGTATGCATTGGAGTGAAACTTTCTGCCACCTTTTTTGTTCCCTGAGAATTATAATTTTGGAACTTTTAAGATTAAAATGGTTAGATATCTTCTAGATCGATGTGTTCATCAGTCCCATCACTTATCATCAAGATAGTTGGTGGTCAAACGATCTGGGCCTCAAGGCTGCTAAGTGTTTAATGTTCGACTAATGTTTAGTCGATCGCCGCTCGCTGATACGATTCAAAGACAATTTAGACGAATTGCTAGTCTATTACTATGTAAATATAGGTACTAATAATTTGTCAAAATTGTCTTTGAATCGTATCGGCGAGCGGCGAGCGAGTGATGTTCGCTTAGCAGCCTTGAGGCCCTGTTTTGTATAAAAACATAAATATTTTATACGGACGCGTGCTGATGCAGACTAGTTTTTCAGTATTTTAAATTAATACCAACTATTATAAATTTCGTTGATCCATTTTATGTTTAAAAAATTAGACCCTAAATTCGATTTACCATGCCATGTCATATCAAATTGTAATTTGGCTATAAACTCACCTACCCATAGACCTCGTATGTGGAAACAATAAAACATTTTACGACCTTATTTTTACGATGTAGAATTCTTCAAGTGGCGTACCTACTTTATGTGACATCCTAACAGTAAGAACATTACATTTAGTACTAAAGTTTAAGTTTTACTCTACAACAATCAAACCTTTGGGCTTATATTATTTGCTTACGTATTTCATGAGCGCGTCGCCAGTCGTCGATTACCTATCGATAATGATCGATATAAAATATATATTTATGATAACTATTCTTAAATAAACGTATGTATTATTACATTATATAAATACAATGCGAGTTGAAAAGTTGTTTTAATAAAATACAAGTAATATAATTAATTTCAAAATTAAAATATCTGATTGAGTCTACAAGGCATCAAAATTATTATCATTCACTTGAGCTAAATATTCTACAGAAGTCTGTACTTTCATGGTTTAACTGTTTTTTTTTTCGATAGTCTCTGAAACCAATCCCACTTCTTTGCGAGGCAAAGCGAAGCTGAAGCCAACACTGGAAGGTCCTTTTTAAATCACAGTGTTTGGAAATTGATAAAACTATATATTGTTGTACTTTTAATGTACAAATTTACTTTCATTAAATATAATCTCCTTTACTTAATATATCAAAAATACATAAAAAAGCCCGAACTGAAATACATATCTAAATATCTACATTTGTACCGATTTTACAATATTCTTATTCGATGAGAGGGGGGGGGGGGGGATAGGTCCTGAACTGACGTCCCGCTTGGGGTGTATTTGTGCATTTCCCCCTACCAGAATTACCCGAGTGTTCAAAGGAGTTTCAACTCCTTGAAATAACGGAGTGAGGCTTTAGGCTGCTGGCACAACTGCTCCAGTGGTGAAGGTGTTCTTGATGGTAATGATGAAGACGATGAAGAAGCATGCTGTTTCGTTAGTGACATAAGCGATGATGAGGCTTTTATTGATATAGAAAAGCTACATGCAGTTCTGTGGATTTTCTGGTATCTTCTGTGGCTTCACAATGCCACAGTACGTGTTCTACAGTTTCCTTTTCTTTCAGACAGCCCCGACATAGAGGGCTGTCTGTGTAACCTTGTTTGAACAAATGGCTATTTAAATTGCAGTGACCAGTAATGAGGCCCACGAGTATACGGAGGTCCTGTCGTTGTAATTTTAGAAGGTTGTTCGTAACGTTCCTGTCAATGGTTGGAAAGGCTGCTTTAACGTGTTTGCAGTCATCTTTTCCCACAGGTTTAAAACACAAACACAATTCACACAAGATGGTCCGCACCCAGCAGTGAGACAGTTTGTACAAACAGGGCAGATAAAAACACAATTCAATACAACGAATACTTCAACTCATTTTTTGTCTAGCTATTCATTCTAGATCATAAACCAAACCAATTGGTTTGGTATGTGATTGTTGTGGTAGGTTAATTTCTAGATATGCATTGAACTGTAATCGAATTGCGTTTGCGGCAAAGGTGACGACCGACGTCTGAGGTCTCAGCAAAGCACGATTGAGGTGCTGTTTACTGTTCACAATTCAACAACACGTGTGGTGTACGTTTGAAGGTATTTAGTCAACAATTCGAGCTCAAACAATCACGAGTCGAGCAGCCATGGTATAAATTAGGGAGATGGAACGTACCGTTCCTTAATTAAAAGACTTCAGTCAGGCGTAATTCGCAATATCGGGTCGTTTGTCTCTACTCTAACTCTATGGATTTCGATAAGATGGATCACCCCATTTGAAGTGGGAAGGAGCTCGAATAATTACAGCGAACAAGTTGATGTTGCCAGGAGGTAGACGGTCTGTTTTGTTCAATAATACTCATTTTTAGGCGATTGTTCAAGAAGTGGGTGGGGATAATGGTAATTGGTATCCATGTTTTTTTACTTAAATTACGAACAGCTGTGTTTTGTTGTGTGATGTGTTGTTAGATTCGTTATTGTTCACATTATAGCCTTAAATATGTACATTACAAAAAAAAGTATATATGTATTCTATTAGCCATCTAGTTCCATAGTACAAGCTTTGCTTAGTTGGGGCTAGATGGTGTTGTGTGAAATGTCCACAAATATTTATATTTATTTATTACATTTTGGTTTCGTTACAACATATACATACCCTTATTTGGTTTTAAGTAAATATTTTTAAAACGTTATCGGTACTTACCTGTTTATTACATAATAGAATGACAATAGTATCAAATATTTATAGTGGCAGCTACATGGGCGTAGCTATAACTTTCTCATGGGGGGGGTCCACGGGTACAAAAATTTTACTACTATTTGCCTCTTTATTTGCGCAGACTATACGCAGACGAGTACTGGTTTCTAAATGTCAATCTTAGTTTAAAAACATTAAAATACACGAAAATTAAGCTACGGACAAACGTATAACTGTAAATAAAGTGTATAAGTAACGTCGGAACATTATTAATTCATATTATACTAGATATGATTACGAGTGAAATTTAATTCGATTTAAAGAGCGCTCAACATTTGCATGACTCAAGTAAACAAATCATAGGTAATAAGTATGCGCGAGCGAAGCGAGCGCGAAAATAGTTGTATTGTTTTTATAGTAACATGATTTATTTCTCGTATTAGTGAGCCCACAGTACTTCTATGGTAAAATAGTAATAATGCGCGAGCGAAGAGAGCGCGAAATTTTTTAAGGTTTTTAAAATGAAATCTTGGAAGTGATTTGATTCATTGATCGTGTTAGCGAGCCTAGGTGTTTGTGGCCCAGATGAACCAAACAAGTATATTAATGTGTTAAAAGAAAAATGGAATACCCGACTGAATAAGAGTGACTTTTACGCTATCAAAAATTATATATACAACCATTTGAATGCATTGATTGCCAGTTTATTATTCCTAAATTTAAACTTAAGACTTTATAGAAAATTACAAACATACCTACGCGGTACTCCCTTGCAGGTGGAAAATAAATTTTGGTTAGTGATTATTTTTTGGTCAAGTATTTGATTGTATTATCACAACATATTACAAGTTGTTCGATTTTATTTACGTAAAAAATATTTTTTATATAAAATTGGCTTGGATCGAATTGAAATTTTTATGGAATATTTATGTTTTTGTTTACATAAGATATATCTACGACTGATTTTTAACGATGTTATTTTCTAGTTTTACGAAGGACGTTTTTTTTTAGGAGTTTATTCAGACATTTCATATCTTCAAAATGTGGCCATGCGCGAGCGAAGCGAGCGCGAAATTTTTTGAAGCATATTAATGCTTCAAAAACATACTTAATTTGCTTCTTTGTAAGAATAAAAATGCGTAAAATCACTGTAAAAGATTACAAATGCGCATTCTGTAGAATAATTTAAAAAAAACACTTGTTTATTACGAAATAATTCGTTAGAGGTTACGATAAAAAAAAATTAATTTTTGCAAGAGATGTATTATTATTATTATTACAAAAATTATAGCCTGTGACATTCTGGAAGCGAAGACAAATCTAATGACACCTCGCACATCAAAATCGGACAAGCCGTTCAGGCTGTAGGCTGTCATATAGAATCATACAAACATACTCGTACATACACTCGAAAAACATTACCCTCCTTCTTATGCAGTCGAGTAAAATATATAGTTTCGATTTGTTTGCGCGTTTGTAGTATGCGCGGGCTAAGGATGGACTAGTGTCACACTGCATCTCTAGCAAAACTGTCGTTATGACAACCGCGCATCAGGTACTTATGTATATTTTGTAACATTCGTGCCATCCGCGATAATCCGGCATTATGATAGCACTTAATTTTTTTTTCGCCCAATGCCATGGGGGGGTCCGGACCCCCTGGACCCCCCCCCTTATATACGCCCATGGGCAGCTATCTGTTATCTGTATAGTAATAGTGCCTATTTACGAACCTTACAAGAAGCCATATTGGTACTTATTATCCTTAGAGTGATGCCAATGTGTTATGTTACCAAATTGATATTATTGTCCAGTTTTCTATAAATATTGTATGTCATTCATTAATTATTTTAAATATCGTTCTCTCATTCTTATTTTTATACTAGCGTAGTCTGTATACAATTAGGTGACTCTCATTAGCATTACACAACACTGGCATAAAAACTATTTTAGCACTCCATAGCACAAATAGCATATAGTACCGTATTACTCTCTCATAATTATAGGTTCAACTTATATTATAGGTTCTCATAATTATAGGTTTTAGGGAAGGAACGTTGATTGCCGCGAACTTGAAACGGTGAAGGAAAACATCGTGAGGATACCTACATGTCTGAGAGTTTTCAATGATCTTGAAAGATGTGTGAAGTCTGCCAACCCGCACTTGGCCAGCATGGCAGACTATGGCCTAACCCTTCTCACAATGAGAAGATGGCCCGTTCCCAGCAGTGGGACAGTTTGTACAAACAGGGCTGATAAAAAAAAAAAAAAAAAAAAAAAAAGGGAAGGAATTATAGGTTCTTAAATATTTAATAGCAAAATCCAGCCCCTGCAGAAGTGACTAAATATTAATATAGGTAATATTAATCATAATTCGCGTTACAATAGTAAGACACTCATCCTCATTGCGCGTGTAAACATAACTAATTACGTCACGAGCTGTCCCTGTAAACAATACATTGTCAGTGAAGGGTGTTTGCCTATAGGCAATTAATGCTTCGATAGGACATGCAGCATACAACCAGGAGAACAATGGGACAATCTTACGCTCTGTGTGTATTATTTGGTTGTATAATTTAAAGGAATACAGGGTTTATTTTAATTATTGTGTATAATTTTTTATTCGTAGATTATAAATAGCCGTGTTTGTCACCTATTAAAAAGATCTCACCCTTGAATAACAGAATGAGTCAATTTTTTTTTTTTTTTTTTTTTTAACAGCCCTGTTTGTACAAACTGTCCCACTGCTGGGAACGGGCCATCTTCTCATTGTGAGAAGGGTTAGGCCATAGTCTGCCACGCTGGCCAAGTGCGGGTTGACAGGCTTCACACATCTTCAAGATCATTGAGAACTCTCAGACATGTAGGTTTCCTCACGATGTTTTCCTTCACCGTTTTGAAGTTGGCGGCAATCAACAATACGCACATAACTTCGAAAAGACAGAGGTGCGTGCCGTGGGATTCGAACCCAGGACCTGCGGATCGCAAGTCAGATGGTCTCACCACTAGGCTGCCGGAAACTCTATGAGTCAATTGCTATTGACGAAAAACGAGGGGTGTTATAAGTTTGACGAGTATATCAGTGAGTCATCGTCATCAGTCTGTGTGGCATCATAGGTAACAAATTTTGATCTAGTTTTTTTGTTGTTGTTTAAAATAGTTTTGAGTGAAGTGTGTTTTTGTTTTTACGTTCGGGGTTTCAATGTTTCGAAATCTGTACTTGTAAAAATAACTTTTTATAAACGTTTTATGCTACTATACCATGCATTTCATGATATTTCAATTCGGTCATCTTATTACCCTGAGACTTGGCCCCATACCTTGGTCAATGCCCTTGCCGTAAAACGCCTCAGAAAATACGGTTGGTTTTATCACGAGAGTAGTAGCAGCAGTACTCCATACACGATTAAACCTGTGCCTGATACAAGTGAAGCAGCTGTCCCGGTGAGAAGTAAGGCCCAACCTTATTTGATGATGATGATGCCACCCTTATACTCTAGGTAATCCTTAAAGTTCAATATTGGGGTTAACGTAAGTCCCAGTAATTCGAGATGGCCTGCCAATGGTTAAGATACATTTCGGAAATGTAGGAGTAAAATTAAACTCATGTTCTGATTCAGATTCAATTTCCTATATATACTTACAATAGATTAACGAATTTTAGGCAAATAATCTACATTAGAATTAATATTAAAGACATATTTATCATGGTTTGCTTTTGTTATGAGTATAAATAAATATAACGCCGTGACGTGGAGTCGTGACGGATTTTACACAAAAGTGTACACTTATCTAAAAAGGAGTACTTATTTTGCCTGTATTTTATGTGTTTTTCCACGGTATCCTCGTAGTTCGTCTATCGATAGTATATAGACGCATATATTTGGTGATAGGTTTCAATTTAATCTGGACCAAAAATCATACAAAATGTGAACCAGGAGAAGCTTATAAAAATCCTCTTACCACAAAGTCGACAGGCACGCACGTATCTGAAACAAAAACAGGAAATATCAGTTAAAAACATTACGACCCAAAAACTAACAACACAAAGAGATATAAGACGGCAATATACTTATCGTGTCGTAAAACTGAGTAGGTAACAGTTTATTGACCCTAAAGGCGTGTTATCGTTACATTTGCATAAGGCTGCGAACACACAACCTCTCCGCACTAACCCTTCGTTTTTACGAGCCGAATGCGCCTATACAGCCTAGGTATATACTTTCATACGAAAACATACTTTTCCTTCTACGTACTAAAACTCTCATTCTTAATCAATAAAATTAAGTGGTCAATATAAATAACAACAACAACAAATATTTGTGGACATTTCACACAACAATATCCAGTCCAAACTAAGCAAAGCTTGTACTATGGAACTAGATGAGTACATAAGCAGTGAGGTAAAAATATTTTAACAGTATCTCCTTCTGGCTCATTTTACGACAAAATAGACCAATAATATATTGAACTAAAGGAAAAGTTGTCGCTAAAACCTAAAGCTGAGTTTTCTAAGTACGAGCGTTGCACCAAATGTCTGTAGGAACTATTATTACGTCCACATTGCTATTTATATGTACTTATGCACGGTTCATCATCTCATCATCAGAAGGTCATAGTCAGGCCTAATGTGGATATGAAAACTTCACGAATCTTCAAAATCCCTATGTAATAGGTATACAAATATGAAATTTTCCTTCTTATTTACGAGTATGTCAAGTCAAGGTAACCATAATATAATAAATAAATAAAAGTAACGTCACACAATTACTTTTTTCTTTATTCTTAAAAAAACTTACTCAATTACTTATTTTGTAAAAATTTAAAATTCTGAAGTTATTTTCTTGTAAACAGCACCTCCGTCAAAAAATGTGTAAATTTCTGCCTACTTCATAAAATACATTTGCAAAGATGATACAAAGCACGAGAGGTCCCTAAGTACGGTGAAAAACAATTTGTCCCCTTTTCATTTGTACCCCAAATGCATTTAGCATTTGGGGTACCCGTGAAGTACATAATTATGATGGTTTTGTTTCTTTACAAAACCATTGCACCAAATGTTAACTTATGTTTGATTAGAAATATAATAATGTTGGGTATATATACTTAGTGACATTTAGACAAACGGAAAGACGAGTGTGCTGTGGAGTTTATTATAGTCATCATCATCATCTCAGCCATAAGAAGTCCACTGCTGGACATAGGCCTCCCCCATGGATTTCCAAAAAGACCGATTGGAAGCGGCTTGTATCCAGCGTCTTCCCGCCACTTGTATGAGGTCATCTGTCCATCTCGTGGCTGGTCTATTATAATAGAGAATATAATATGGAATATATGTACTTAATTGAATATGTATATATATATGTATATATTTAATTTTTGCTTTTTTTCTTTATATCTTCTTACTATGGAAACTAACGTGGTTTTCACATATTTTTAAGTAAAAACTACGGGTCACTCACGTCTGTTTTGAGTTCTGTTTCGAAATACTCGTATAGTCGGATATTTCGGCTCAAAACAGACGTGAGTGACCCGTAGTTTATATCTTCTAACTTTTGAAATATAAACAAATTTAGATTTTGGTGATGGATTCTGTCTTTTTTAGGCTTCTGTACTATGTTTGCGGGACCCTATTCCTGGCTACTATGTTATTCTATCTCTCCGTCTGTGCAAATGCGATCCTTAAACGGCTCATCTTTTAAATAACATTAGGTAGGAAGTTAAATAAAAATAATTTAAAAAAGGTAAAAATGTTAAATATCACGATAAAGAATAACATACATAAATAGGCGCGGATCACAATTTATTGAACGTTTAGTCTTCATCTTATGATTTTGGGAACCACTTTTATTAGAATAATTTTCTATTTTACTATTTTTCTGTTTCAGATTTAAATAATAATTTCACTAATTTGCCTCAAGTACTAAACAGCATTTATGAGAAGCTTCAATTACTTCTTCTTATTTAGGACAAACGAAACAAAGGCAAAAAAGTAAAACTTCACTAACTTAATAAAGACACTGAATTGTTTGAATTTTATATTTGAGAAATTCAATTCGCGCGCCGTCCGAACAATAATCCTTGTTTGAATGCTAATTAATTTGAATTAATTTAACACTCCGGAAAAGTATAACGAAGTAAACAAAAGGAAGATTTTTCTGAAGAATTCTCAATGATTTACTTCGGAGTTTGATACCGCTTTTTGAGAATTGAAAATGAATATTTTGACATCTTTCAAACTTCTCTCTTTTTTACCTTTTTAACTCAGAGTTCTTAACCTTTTGTCTCGTCAACTTTTTGGCCAATTTTGCTCATATTTTATTATTTATTTTACTATATATTTATTATTTTATTGTTGATTCTTAGTGATCTTGATGACACACGAAAATCAAGTGAAACAATTTTCTATTCGTCTGAGTATCTTTCAGCCGGATTTTAATGGTAGGTAGTGATCAAGTACATTTCATCAAGATCTAACTAATATGAACAGGAGTACGGACGAACGAAATTGAGCTAGTCGCAAGGACACTTAATATAAATCAAGTATACAAATAATTGTACTGCTGTATAACAAACATGTAATCAAAAGAAACTACGGTGGTAGCTAGTACCTACCTCATTTATTTATTTATTTGTTTCATTAGTATATACGGCTATAATCAATTACACTAATTCAAATAAGTAAAGTAGGTAATTTAAAATAACAATGATAATAATAATGGTCTTAATTAAAATACAAACAAATTAATTGTGAAGAATTAACGTGATAACGTCATTAAAGTTCATATAGCCTCGTAGATGAGACATTGTTTGTAGAAGTACCGACTATCATAGCCTATCATCCCATGCCTTCAGCATCAGATGTCAATATCAGATAGGTATATCAATTCAGATCTATATCATTTGTTAACCATTATGGGGTTTCAATTCAGATCTATATCACTTGTTAACCAATATGGGGTTTCAATTCAGATCTATATCACTTGTTAACCATTATGGGGTTTAAAATTTTTAGAATGTTATTCAATCTTTTATTAAATAATGATTTATTATTTTCTATTAAATAGTTACATTGCTTATTACTAAGGGTGAAACCTCTAAATTACAACCATTTATTGAAAAGAAAGGTGTCAAGGTTTGTTGCGTCTTTATTACTTCTTTTATTATTTTCTTCGTTTAGTTTTCTGTCCCTCTGTCGTTTTTAACCACCGACTTAAAAATAGGGGTGTTATAAGTTTGACGTGTGTATCTGTCTATGGCATCGTAGCTCTCAAGCGCACGGACCGATTCTAATATAGTTTTTTTAAAGATAATTTCATCGAGCGTGTTCTTGGCTCTAAAATAAAATAAAACATATTTTATCAAAATCGGTTGAGTCGTATTTTTATCGGGGGTTTTTTAGTTTTTATAATTTTATACTTGTTTTGTACGGATTTGAGTTTTCATGTTATCCTGTTTTAAATAGTAATAGAAAACGTGTATATCCAGAACACTCACGATCAATAAAAAGCTTTTTGCGGCGACGTCGTGCGGTCGTGTGGCGGGTCGCCTTCTTCCCTCAAATATGGTGGAGCGAAGACTGGCACATGCGTCTACTCGTGAACGGATGCTACTTACAGTTGGACTGCTCGGTGTATATACATTACATGCATGCATGTTAGTTCGGTGTAAAAATGTATCCCTTAATCCATCTTCACTTATGTATTAATTTAAAAAAAAAACGTAATTATGTAAATTTAGGTATAAAATAGTAACTTTATCAAATAAAAAAGATGTATTGACAAATCACTGAAGGAACAGCATTACTCACGACTCCCATGAGTAAACTCGAAGCGCTCGCTGTTCTACAGATAAGTTAAATTAGACTTGGAATTGTTGCATTCAATTTACCTGTAACCCGAATAATGCTAGCTAAACTGCACATATAAACACACACATATAACAGCATATTTTCTAGTTATCCACTCATGTCTTCCACATGAAGTAAGTACTTCATTGTTAAATTGAGGAGAATTCTTATTTATTTATTTAAGTCCATCAACATTGTGTACAATACCAATATTCGCAATAGTTTTATATGCATGCATTAATGGAGCGAACAAATAAATTATAAAATATTGTACGTTCAAAAAAAAAATTATATACGTATTTTTGTTTGTTGTTGTATTGTCTCATACTTTAGGTACTCATACCCACTTTCTTGCAAAAATTTTGAAGTATTATTTATTTATTTATTCTTTATAAAAACAATAAAAATATCCTTAGAGGTACCTAAAAACTATAAAAATAGGTTATTTATTTAAAAACACAAGTAAAAAGTACTACCTATATTAAAAGAAAAAAACAATACACCCGACTGTCTAAGAGCGATTGACGTAATGAAACTATTTCGCTTGATATGTTTTTTTATTTTATTTGAACAAGTATCAAAAGAAAAATACAAAATACCCGACTGCAGAAAAGCGGTTTTTGCAGTCTAACTTACGATTTCGTTACGCTTGATACGCTTTTGAGTGTACGTTTTTTGTGAGAAAGTATGAGTAAAATAGCTGTAAAAGATTATAAATGCGCATTATTTAGAATAATTCTAGTGAAATCACTTGTTTATTACGAAAAAGTTCGTTGGAGGTTACGAAAAAACGCATTTTTTATTTTTGCTCGAGATGTACCTCTATTATTATTATTTAAAAAAATATAGCCTATGACACTCAGTAGGTAAGTGAACACAAATCTAACGACACCTCGCACATCAAAACCAGTCAAGCCGTTTAGGCTGTAGGCGGTCATATAGAAACATACATACTTACATATGTACATACATACAAACATACACTCGAAAAACATAACCCTCCTTCTTACGCAGTCGGGTAAAAATTGAGCTCCACAGACTCCATGGTCCGTGCCTTTTATAAACTAATACAAACTTTTTTTAAATTAAGGTAACATACTTTTATTTTTATTTAGTATACAAGAGGAAGATGGAATAAGGGATACATTTTTACACTTAACTAACATATTTCTTAACTAAGTATTACATCATCATCATCATCATCTCAGCCACAAGAAGTCCACTGCTGGACATCGGCCTCTCCCATGGATTTCCAAGAATACCGGTTAAAAGCGGCCTGCATCCAGCGTCTTCCTGCCACTTGTATGATATCTTCTGTCCACCTATTATTATTTTTAGTACTAGAAAGCGTGTTTATTTCATCTATTTAAATTCAAATTCAAATTCAAAAACATTCAATATACTATTATAAATTATACTAAAACTAATAAATAAATAATAAATATTTGAAAAGCTGAGTGATTTTGACTTCTCCAAGACAAAATATAACCATGTTTTTCCCTAAATAAAGCAACGATAATTACAGCAATAGAAGGTATTTAACAATTCGCTGCAAGACGAGCTGAAAATAAGGAAACCGGACGGCAGAGCAAACAACGCCAACATTCATCAAGACTTTGTAAATGATTTTTAAGGCAGGCACGACAACTGAATGGCTAATGAGCCTCCGTATTGGGTGCTTTGTTTTAGTATATTCATTACGGCACGCCGCTTCAAAAAATGTTTCATTGTTCCCTAGAGACTAAACAAACAATATCTTAGACAATTATAAGGTTAAGTGATTCCATCCGGAGAATATACAAAAATATAATTAGAGAAAACAATCTTAATTAGTACAAATCGCCGTTGTGGCAACGCGGCTTAAGAATTTTTATGGTAGCTTAAAAAGTTCACTAATTTGATATTGTCCCGCATAATGTCTGGTTAAATTTTTGTTTATGGATGAAGTTAGTGGATGGCGTCTCTTCCAATTACGTCGACAATTTTTTTCCATTAACTGAGCTTCTGTACTATTTTTAGCAGTATATTTTATGCACAAAAATATCCTGCATACATTTACAATTAAACGAAAATCTACTATACTATACAATAGTAGGACAGAATAAAAATGTATTGAGCTCCATTTAATCGACACTAATACTATTGAAATAATCCTTCCTAAAAAAGTAGGGTTTTGTCCATGGTATTTTTATGAAAAAATGTAGTTCATGGCATTCGGGACGCAACAAACATAAGAACTCTTCCCACACAAAAATAAGCTCTAGCCGTTCAGATTATAGAAAATAATATAGAAACATACATAAGTAAATATATAAGAAAATATTAAAGTCCTATTTGACAAACCTGATAAAGACCAATCTAA
Organism: Lycia hirtaria; assembly: GCA_947563715.1. NCBI lineage: Eukaryota > Metazoa > Arthropoda > Insecta > Lepidoptera > Geometridae > Lycia > Lycia hirtaria. The sequence continues at coordinate 13,743,880 of OX387379.1, read as the reverse complement.
TAATAGTAAATACTAGGTTAAACTAAATTAAATAAAAACACATAATATTTTATCGACTACAAAAAAGCAGGTTCGTAATTTGGTTGTTTTTTTTTATGTTTGTTATTGCATATCTCCGCCATTTATAACCCGATTTGGAAAATTCTATATTTATTTGAATACTTTCATTGATATCATAATTATGGATGGATTTTTGGTTTCTAAAAGAAATTGCGCATTTTGATGTGCATGGCTTCAGTTTCTTTTTAGACTATTAGTTATGTATAATTTAATTTTGTGGTTTTGTTTTCACAATTTCAAGATTGTCCTTATAGTAAAAGTTGTTTACATTAGTTTGATGGTTAATCTAATCACCCTTTAGTATATTACTACACTATTCTGTTACAGCATGTAGAACCTAGCTTGAAACAGTTCATATATTTCCTAAAGTGTTTCTTGTTACTCCTCGCTTCCTGAGTTACAGAGTAACTGAAGTTGCTTGAGAGAGGTTACATTGAGTTACTAAAACTCAATGTAACCTCTCTCAAGCAAGACTTATGAATTGAATTGTGTATTACAAGAGCTTGGCTTCGCTTATTATACAACGCAGGAGCATTGCCTCGGTACAGTTTACTAACAAATATTGTCAAAAGTAATCCATTAGTAAGCTAGATCTATTTTATTAGACTCAGTATACTTAATTGTTTAATTTTATAATAATTATTTTCGATATTAAAAATTACATAATACCAAAAATTATCCTAGCCATTTATTGTTTCAACAATAAAGGTATGTATATAAAAAGCAACAGATTGATGTAAAGGTGAAAATAGTTTTCTTTCTGTATGGCAAAATGCGCGATATATTGATAGAAATTGCTTTTAGCGCTTTTCTTTATACCTATATTTATTTTATATTTTTTTATTCATTGCCTATTCACAGATTTTACAACTTTATACATGTTTACTTATATAGGTACATACAAAAAACTCACTCAGAGAAGAAAAGGTAAAGAGCTACATTATTTAAAAAACTCGATGTTAACGTATTCGACAGTTTTAAAGCTCCAGTCGAACATATTCAGTTTTCTTTATCCAAAAAAATAAAACTCACCGCCGAGTAAGCTGTAAAGCGAAAGAGAATTTTTCGATACATAAAGCAACTTCGCACCGGTGGTGGTGTGTGGATCGGGTAAGTGTTGTCGTGTAAATCCGATCAAATATGGACGGGGAAATTCCGAAAGCGCTATACATCTACCATTTCTCGACATTGCTTTGCCCCCACTTTCCAAAACTGACGCATCCTTTGGAAAAAAGTACGCCTGGAAACGACAAATTTTGCCACAGTACAAATAACTCTTTTATATTTTTGTGATGTTTTTACTAATTTATCACGTGGTTTTTATGTCCATACGTTTCATATGTATAGTTATAATAGCATTAGACCAGTATTACAGAAGACTTCATTTTCATCATCAATTTATATTATTTTCATCTCTTGTTTCCAATGTTGAGCACGGTTAAATGAGATTTATTTTCATAATTGTTATTTTTTCGGTTCCTGTCTGAACAAATCCTGTCCAGGTTTCATCTACATTTCAATAATATGAATTTAAGTAGTTTTTTTTTATATAAGCAGCAGCAAATAAGTAATTTAAAAAGATCTCTGGGCCAAAGCACCAAAAACAAACAACAAAACCAAGCAATAAAGGTTCTCAAAACGTGAAGATCTACGAGTATTAATATGTTTCAAATTAAACTATTACACTCTTCAAAACTACTTCAAATCGGCGGATAAAGAAAGTCTGCGAATTACCACCCATTTCTCGTTGAAATGCCAAAAATCCGTACTCAGCGATATCGATCCACATTCCTGTTGCGTACTGCACAAGAATGGAATTCGTTGCCGCCATCTCTGTTTCCTGAGACCTACAATCTTGGAATTTTCAAGGCTAGAGTGAATAGATATCTTCTAGATCGACGAGCTCCATCCTCGGCCACACCGTCGCTTAACATCAGGCGATTTGGTGGTCAATCGTAGATCTATAATGTATTTAAAAAAAAAGACGTAAGAGAATAATGAATATTTCATTCATAATCCTCTAACGTCCATCCCTTTAACGAGCCGAAGCAACGTCAGAAATTCCAGATTTCTATTTCCATATGTGACGTGACACATTTCACGTAGATTTCCCGTCTCGCAGCTCCGATCGCTGCACAACAATAATTTAGGGGGATTGCGTCCCTCGCCGCAACCGCGATCCGACCGACAAGCCAGATTAGGGGAACTACTGAAAAAGTTTGTAGTAGGCGGAACTGTTCGAAGTGAGAGATAGCAATTATTAGTTTTGTATGTCTATTGTATGATACTCTATTTTTAACCACCACCGTCTCAGAGAGAATTATCCTTGGGGCTTTTTAAAATTTTATATAGGTTTGATGAATTTTATTTTTTATATTAATACGCAAACAGCGTGACAGATTTTGGAAAAAATTGGCAGAGCTCTATTCCTTCGTTCCTTATAGATACGTACATATAACATAGGACTGACCTTGTGGCTCAGTTGGTAGTGTGTTTACGTCTACCTGCTGAGCTGAAAGGTCGTGGGTTCAATCCCCACCCAGGGCAAGCATTTGTGTGATGAGCATGGATGTTTGTTCTGTGTCTGGGTGTTTCTATGTATCATAAGTATATATTTAAAAAAAAAAGAGTATATATGTATTCTATCAGCCATCTAGTTCCATAGTACAAGCTTTGCTTAGTTTGGGCTGGATGGTGTTGTGTGAAATGTCCACAAATATTTATATTTTATTTTTACATATTATGTCCTATGTTATATGTACGTATTATTATTATGTAATCTTATAGAAACTCGTTCGCTCTGTAAATCAACTTTGAAGTTTTAATTATAAGTTTTTATACTTATATTTGAATCTATAAAAGTAAATTGTTACATGTACACATGGGTCGAAAATAACCTATTTAGGCACGAGATGGTTCGAGTTCCAATAGTTCGAGTACCGAAATAGGTCTTTCACCCGAGGTAACCCTCTGCTTTTCATTTTGAATATACGTAAGGACAGTAGACAAGACAAGACTCAAAACTCGGGACTCGGAACTCGGACTAAGGACTCAGATTCAAGACTCGGATATCAAAACTTGGAACTCAAGACTCGGGAGTCAGGAATCGGGACTCGGGACTCCAGACAAGTTATGTAACTTAAAAATGGCAAATGCGTCGACCGCTCAAGTCCATATCCCCGATAGAGAGAAAAGAAGAGGAAGAAAAAAGTTTGAAAAACAACAGGTTCAATAAAAATATCAAAATAGAACGTGATTTTCTAATCTGATGAACCGTTTCATACGTCGTATAGAAACTTGTTCGCTTTGTTCGCTCAGTTAACTATTCTTTACATTTATTTATAAATAGGCTTACATTTTGACAGCTAACTCGTCTAGTGTTAAGCGATATGCTTGAGTAGGAATAAGTGTGCCTTTCAAATTAGGCCGTAGGCATGGTGAGGTGGCATGAATGTTTGTTCTGTGTCGGGGTATTTATATGTAATGTATCATAGGTCTATATTTACAAAAAAAGTATATATGTATTCTATCAGCTATCTGGTTCCCATAGTAAAAGCTTAGCTTAATTTGAGGCTTGATGGTGTTGTGTGAAAATGCCCTCCAAATTATATTAAGCAAACGTTTCGCTTAAATACGACGAACGGACGCGAAATTGATGACAAACTGGTGACATTAAGCGGATGAGGTAGGGGAGAGTGGGCGGTTTTAGTGTACCCTATACCGGAGTGTTGACCTGGCAGGTACTCTCCGGTCAAGAGGCGACACATGTACCGGGTCCCGGCGGCGCGATGGAACCATACCATCAATATTATATGAGCCGCGCAGCGACGAGCGTAGCCTTCCAATGGACTACACACTTTTTCCATTTTTAAAAGCGCGCTCGTTACTTTGCCCCGTATGTAATCGGTACAATAATCGCTGTCGTATTCCAAATGATAATGGAGCCGTTCCATGGTTATGGAAGTCTGGTTTCCTCCGAACCGTGTGTCGGGATTGTTACGTTTATGTTATGAATCGCTTGTAGAAACTTTTTTGTTTTTTATTAGGTGTGCCTCGATATTCAGCTGTAACACAGGTATTACCTAGCACGGCTGCTCACGGAACACCCCACTGGTTATATACACTATATTAATAAGAATAATTGTGTTTTGTTATTTTAATATTTAAAATGAAGGTAGTTACAAATGTTTTGTAAGTTTTTTTGGAAATAAATGTATTTGTAGTACTTGTATTTACCCGCGTAGTGATGAGAAATGGTAATAGAATAGAATAACTTTATTATACATCCATACAGAGTAACGTAAATATAATAATCGTAGTTAAACGTGCAACGGCGACCTCTTCGCATAGAGCGATTTCTTTCAGGTAAAGATGTTGATGATAATGAAATATAGCGTACATTCGTCTCCAGATTCTCAGCTGTCTCTGTATCAAATTTTGACGATCGTTTCAGCTGTCCTGAAAAGGTCACAGACAGAAAGACAGAGCTACTTTTGCGTTTTATTTATACATTATAGATCTACGATTGACCACCAATTCTTCTGATGTTAAGCGACGGTGTGGCCGAGGATGGAGCTCGTCGATCTAGAAGATATCTATTCACTCTAGCCTTGAAAATTCTTATTCTTAATTCTTATTCTTTTTTATTATGTTATGTTGGTAAGAATACTTATGATTAGTATTTAGCAAGATTTTAGATTAGAAAAAGGAATACATATTTCTAATCTAAAATAAACGAAAACAAACTAGATGCCTATATATACAGTATATTTTTTACTTGAAATTATCAAGTCATCGTCAAGCTAGCTAGGCCTTCCGGCGGCTTAGTGACTCCAAAGATGATTTAATTTCTTTGGTAACTCTGACACTAGGGCTCGCCATACAGTCTATACCTACCACCTTACTTACTTGAAATTCATATTTAATACAGACGTAATCGGGTTTTATTATCTCAATCTATATCTTATTTTCCTATAAAAATCGAGTAAATTAAAGGTCATTCATCAATTTACCCTGTAATCCTATAAATTGTATTTACAAATAAGGTCCGATACGTATAGTTAGCATACGTTCATAACTTGTACGACCGTAATACAAATTTACGAGTTATTGCTGTGGGGAATTGAACAATGTCATCGGTTTGGAGTGCTATAGGAGCATTATAGGAGTTCCCGCCAGATCGCGTCATATTGCCGAGGTACAAAGTTGCGGGTAGGTTTTCAATTAACTGTGCGCTTGTCAGGTTGGTGCTAACGTTATTATTAAATCAATTTATTTTAATTGTACTTTAATGGTATTAATTGTACTCTTTCTGCGAAATAAAATTTTTGTATTTTTTTTTTAATTGTAAAAACTAACAGAACTGTTCGGATATAAAACTTATACCTAGTGGTATTAAGAACGCTGCTGTCAATATTTTGTTGAAATGAGACATTAGTTTTTTTTGGCTCGATAGTTTTTTATTCAAACGTACTCTACATCAACTAAAATAAAGATTAATTCAGGACTGTGAGGGTAATGAATTGTTAGTTTTTTTTCAACTTACTTCAAAAATGAATGAGGTTCTTAATTGGGTTGTATTTTTTAATGCTTGTTACCTCACAACTTCGTCATTTCTACATTGTTTTTTTTTTATATTCTTAATTTTAGGCATTTTCAAACGATAAGTGATTAAAATAATTAAAATAAAATTGTAAGGGCGTGAAATTTCCATCAACAGTTAAACGCTCATAATTATTTATTCAGGTACTACACCCATGATTTTATAATTATTATCATTCTTTTTAATAAAACCGTTTGCCTTTTTTATTATCATCTTTTAAATATACAGGAATATATCTACAATTGGATAAGGTGCCCATTATTAAATGATGACCATCTATTTCACCTAAATTACCTGACGGCCGATAAAAATGCTTACAGACCCGAATAAATCACACATTATGACGTGCTTGATACCGGAACGTGTCTGAAATATTGAATGATGTTTAATTTATCTCATCCTTTTGGGCAATAAGTTTAACTCTGGTCTCGACATGTAAAAGTTGGCGTTATTATTATTTGATAATAAAAATAATTGTTGCTTCTCCGGCGCCAATTTGCGGCGCCTCAATCTTCGGCGCCCATCTAGTGGATGTCGAGTCAATACCTGTCTAATTTTTTTTTACATAATGACCCATAATTGGCATGCACCGTTTTCTTAGTGGGAGCACCCGCCAATCATTTTATCACAATTGTCCAGCTTTGCTTAACCCTGTATTGTACAATACTTTCATCACCCATTGACATACCCACTTCTATATTTTTTATAAAGGGCCTCTCAGTGTTGGCTTCGGCTCCACTGATGCCCACAAAAAATTTAGACTTTAGACCGAGATTGAAATAAAAGAGGGTTATTATAATAATAACTTGATGATAATATGAGGTTATTATAATATAATAATAATAATAACGCAACAAGCCTTCTCGTCACTGCAACCCATACAGATCAATTGTAATCTCCTGCTTATATGAGACAGTATTAGGATACAGAATTTCTCACAGATCCAGGTGTAATATTTTGCCAGGGATTTTGAAGTTGAGGTCTTAATGTTCTCAGAATAGAGGACAGGTCCTCTTTGGTGCTGGCTCCTTTGGTGGTGGAGTGCTATCCATTCGAAGAGGACATAGAAGGGTGTTTCATTCTTTTCGCAGCAGAACCTACACTCTCTTGGGGTTCTCACTCAAAAAGTTGGCGTTACATGTTTTTATCGCTCGACAACTTTATCTGGGTACTCGTTCCGTAACTTTATAATTGAGTGCAAATAGCCCGCTTTCCAACACCCTGTTTGTGCTAAATGTTGATCGTAGTTAAGTACGTATTTAGCAACTTGTTACTTTTTCAAAATAGGTTTCTTTGGAAACCCAAACGCTTAGTCGGATAAATAGTTTAGTTAACTTTAGTTCTTTTGATGCATAAGCTTCGTACTAAATTAGGTACTAATAAACCTTGTTTAAAAAAAAACTTACTAAAATAGGAACTAATTTTTACCCAATGTAAATAATTGTTTATTTATATACTATAATCTTAATGGCTACTGGTTTCTTGATCTGATTTTACCAAATAAGTAGGGTGTCAATTGAACCGTGACTTCACACTTCATGTGACATACCTACACTTATTGAATACCTATGGTGAATTTCGTAACCTAATTTTAACAATTCGATTCGATCGTACAAAAGTAATGCTTAATAATATTTAACATATTTGCAATTTTCGAGAAAAGATACATCTCAACATGTTCTCGGTTTTCATTCTTGAGATCTATATCTTGTTTGCAACAAAAATATTTCAAATACGAGTAAATGTATCAGCTGTTTTTATAAATTACACTGGTACTTAGCTAAATTATTTTATCTACCTGCTGCTTAAAGCTCCACAAGTTAACATATGGGTAGATAAATCTACACGTACAGTCGTACAAGGCGCAAAGACTGGGTCTACTCAGAAATGTAAATAAATTTCATGTTTACCATTAAATGTGCCTACATCAGACAGGCGCATGACGTAGGTCGTCGTCCTTCTAACTTGGCTACAAAACGGATTAGGCTTCCTCGTAAGAGAGATTTAATTAATAGGAAATTATATAACGTTCGCTGGAGAGAATTAAACAAAATTCATAATTTTTACCCTCTCGACGACCTTTTTCAATCTACAACTTTATGAACGGAGGAAAACAATATGACACTTACGACGAGTAGGTATGCAATAAAAGTTTCTGTATTAAATATTATCCATATTTCCTTTAATAAGTACGAAACTAACAAAGTAGGTAAGAGAATATTAAAATAGACTAAGCTCTCTTAGTATTCCTTTTAATGCCACTTTGATGATACCATTAAAGTATAATTTCATTCCGAGTTCGTCCACCTGAGGCACAGGAATCGAGTGAATGCATGCTGGCTTGCCTTTACGTACAAATAAGATGAACGTACTCGTACGTACGGAGAAAGGTGGTGTGTTGCATGAAACCCCCGTGTCCTGCAAACCAACCTGCCCCTCCTAACTGGATTATCAAGGAGGGAACCACTGCTCTGCGTTTCGCTGGAAATGCCTTTTGAATGACTGATGACTCTGTTTCGATATTCCTGGCTACGGTTTATAAAGTATATTCTTAAATTTCAATACTATTTCGTTATATACTAGCATTGAATTTATGGAGAGTATTTCGTAATACAATCAGTAGCGGAGAGTAAATGAAAGTTTAGAGTAGAGGAAAGATTGGGTAGTTGCCATCGACTATTAGCCATTGAAGATTGAAAGATGCAGGCCTAGTTTTTTCTGCATAGTTTAGATTTGAGTGTGAGTAACACAAGGAATCATTATGGAATCTGCGAAAAATATATATAGAGATAGGTCTATATTTTTCCGTCTGACAATATTTTTTTTATCATGATCATTTCAGTCACAAGAATTACACTGCTGCACATTGCCTACCCTATAGATTTTCAACAAAATACCGGTCGTAAGCGGCCTTCAGCCAGCATTTTTTGGCCTCTTTATGAAGTTGTCTGTCCAACTTGTGGATGGTCTGATCTCGGTTAAAATTTAGTATTTTAATAATATTACTTGTTCATTTTGACCTTTTGTTAAAATTAAATTAAACTTAAGAATGCATAATTCACAAATTAACTTTATTCATACCTAAATTCCGGACTTGGAACAAAAATTCACCAGGCATTTCCAGTCTATGCACTATGTCCATTCCATACAAGACGCAAGTGTCAAATCTCGTACGTCGCAGCGCACTTATTGAATAAACTGATTCGTTTCTGAGTGAAATTAAATAGAGTTTCATGCTGACTGACGTCTTATTTAATATTCCGTTTTTGTAGTCCATCTAGCGTGTATTTTGGTTTAAGTGCCACATGCAAACGTAAAATTTAGTGCCATTGGTAAATTAATGGAACATTGCTCATGATGTAAACTGTTGCATGAATGTCAAGCCTATCCCCTCTGTACAGCTTACAAAGTGATTGATGAGTCTGAAAGTATAAAATAGGAGATATATATGATGAACAGTACAATTTCAGAACCTTTTCTTTGACAACCTCTTGACCACAGCAATTTTTTATTTAAAATCGAGTATCACACGTTTTAGCAAATATCATCAAATTCTGGTTCCTTCTAGGAATACTCCTGATATATCTTCTGTTCATAAGATTGAAGTTCCCTAATTTCAATTTCAGTAGGCGGTGTATTTTTTTGATTATGCAAGATTTAAACGGTGTTAAAAGATAGTAAAACTAAATCACGCGTTGGTTGTTTAACTAGCATTATGCTGAGCTGGGCCGGATTGTGACAAAAACATAATTTTGTGACCTTTTTCGTGTGTATGATTTTTTTATTTTCTGTGTGTTTTTGTTACAATAAAATTATGTCTATGTCTAAATCTGTAAAAATTAGAGACTCCTACGCTATTTTTATGTAATAACAAATGGTATTATTAAATAAGAAAAATAAAATACCCAACTGCAAAATACAGCCACACTCAACACTAAACTTTGTATATGTGGCTCACCATAGTGGAAGCTATATTAATTCAATATGACGCGCCATATTTAAATAATATAGCGTAATTATGTCACACACACAACTGATATGCATTTAATGACTTTATTATATTGAAATCAGTCAAATGGTTTAGGCTGTAGAGCGTGTCAAGAAATTAGACCTACATGTATTATTATTTATTATTAAGAACTTGTTCCGTCTCACTGCTGGACAAATGCTTCGAATATTATCCTTCTATAGAGCCGCCGAATCGAAGTAAATCTTACCCGGACATATTACTTCGCTATGTGCTCCGCTTTAGTGCTTGTTTAACACAACCGCCACATTTATCGAAAATCACTTTTAAATGCAGTCTTGTTAAGGATAAAATTTCAGTTTTGTTGGTTAAAAAATATATATAACTTTTTGGTTTCAAAACTACAAAAATATAGTTCATCTTTGTTTCACGACAACGCAATGAAAATTTCGTGCTTGTTTAAGATAAGTCCAAAGCTTGAGGCAAATCGAACATCGAAACAAAAATTTTGTGCTTAAGTGAAACAAGTGCTCTCATCCGACCAATCACAGTTCACGACGCCATGTCCGCCATTTTGATTGTGTCGTCACTCTGGCTTGAGTACGTGCACAAAAATTGTGCTGCTGCGGTATTTATTTTATAAAACAGCGATTTAGTTGTGTTACTGTGCTAAAACTACATCGGGATTGAATAGAAACATGTCTACAACAAAGTACAAAAGGTTCCAAAAGCAAACACAGCCGCAAACTGAGCATTAAGTACTTTATAATTCACACTCCATTCCGTAATGAATTTGAAACAGGGTGTTGTTTTTAATGACTTTAATGAACCGTCAACCCAAGCCCAAGAGGGAGTTCATATATCGACCTGACCCAATCGATGTATTCCCCCCTATACTCTATACTCTACATACTACTACTACTACATACTACCCTATACTCTACTCTACTGTACTCTACTCTACTTTACTCTACTCTACTACTCTACTCTACTCTACTCTACTCTGCTCTACTCTACTCTACTCTACTCTACTCTACTCTACTCTACTCTACTCTACTCTACTCTACTCTACTCTACTCTACTCTACTCTACTCTACTCTACTCTACTCTACTCTACTCTACTCTACTCTACTCTACTCTACTATACTCTACTCTACTCTACTCTACTCTACTCTACTCTACTCTATTTTTGTTCTAAGTAGTTCAAAATTGAGAAAAATATTACCCAGATACATCCTGTGTATACATTTAGCACTTGTATCAAACAAGCACGAAAAAAATATCAGTCACTTGGTCATATCTGTAATGTGGTCAGCCACACCTCCACATTCGAATTTATTTTTGTGCATGTTTGTTCCACCTCCATATAAAAACTGTAAATTATGGTATAATTCATTACCATCTATAGAAAAATAAAAACCGGACAAGTGCGAGTCAGGCTCGCCCACCGAGGTTTCCGGACAAACTAAATAAAAGGGGGAAATCATTTTTTTTTTTCCTTCATAAACCGAAAAATATACATTGTAAAAATATTTAACACGTTCCTTGCTCACCACTCGGATCCGAGTGGTGAGCAAGGAATGTGAAGCGGGGCTATAGTAGCGGCACCTTGCACTCGGATCCGAGCGAGTATCCCGTTCATTTTGTAGTAGTCAGTAAACCGCCGGCGTTTGAGGCAGTCAACGTTGCTTTGCGCGGCCACTCTGTACTTAATCAAAATTCTCTTTAAAAGTTTTGGTTCCCAGCTGAAGTGAAGGGTCTGCAGGGGGCGAAGCATGTGTTAAAAACCTGTTTTAGCTTATGCTAATGAGGCTCTTTCATATGATACCCCACATGATACGGTTAATTCACTTTAAAATTTGGGCCCTCATACCTTGCATAGAGACACTATTTTTTTGTGATTAAATTAAAAATGCCCAGTTATCGGTTTTTTTCCTATATGTGTACTCTAACACAATGCTTCTTGCCAAATTTCAGAGTTCTAGGTCAACGTGAACTGGGAAGTACCCCATAGGTTTTGATTCCTCTGTGAGTGTCGAAATGTGCGTTTTTACGACGTATTCGGCTGTAACATTTTTTTACGAAAACTGAGAAATTTTATTTTTCTTTCTGCAGATACTATGGATCTGCGTATATGGTTTTAATTTCAACTCGATACCTTCACGCGTTCCCGAGATAAAGGTCTTGACACCCGGACGGACGGACAGACGGACAGACGGACAGTCGGACAACAAAGTGATCCTATAAGGGTTCCGTTTTTTCCTATTGAGGTACGGAACCCTAAAAAAGTAGATAAATTGTCTTTATCTACTTTTTTAAATATCAAGAATAATAGTGACATCTATTTACACTATTAATACTATTATGTTATATTGTCTTGTCTATGTAAGTATTATATTTACGTATTTCCATGCCAGTTATTATTAAGAACATTAATTAATTCAATTCATATTGGTATTAACACACCCACACATATAACTCCACCCAGTATCATTGCGAACTTTTGATCAGTACTCAAAGAACATGTTCAAAGGGCTTTACAACTTGATTAAGCGACTATGATGTGACTTATCTACCTACCTTACCTAGTATAACAAATCTTTGTTATAAGGTCAATAAAGTATCTAATCTATAAACAAGCAAATCGAAAGATTTGCAGAAAACAAGACAAGGATATGTTTAGAAAACTTAAAAACGGTTAACCAGATTCTGTTGAAACTTTTTTAAGAACACGCTCGATCAAATACTCTTTAAAAAAACTAGAGCAGAATCGGTTCATTAGTGTATCAAAGTCAGTTAAGGGACTTGAGAGAAATTGCCGTTTATGTAGGCGATGGGCTGACCCCCTATCACTGCAAGCCAATATTACATCTTTCTCTCTATTCCGCTCTAACCCTCTAATACCCTCTCCTTTCCCTCTAACAACGGTCAAGGGTGGCATCAAACGGCCTGATGGTCTTTGATGCTCTGCCTATCCCGTAAGGGAAAATAGGCGTGATTATATGTATGTATTAGTACACACACTCACACGTATTAGTATTGTTGCTACGATGATGTCGCAGACAAACACATACGAGTAGATACGTCAAAATTATAACACCCCTCGTTTTTCGACGGAGGTTAGAATTGTTATCCCTCTGTTTTAGTTTTCTAAACTTATGTCTTATGAAATATTTGGAAGAAAATGGTTGTTTTTATTGTTCCGTACCTCAAAAGGAAAAAAACGGAACCCTTATAGGACCACTTTGTTGTCCGTCTGTCTGTCCGTCCGTCCGGGTGTCAAGACCTTTATCTTGGGAACGCGTGAAGGTATCGAGTTGAAATTAAAACCTTATACGCAAATCCATAATATCTTGATTCAGAAAGAAAAATCAAATTTTTCAGTTTTCGAAAAAAAAGTTACAGCCGAATATGTCGTAAAAAACGCACATTTCGACACTCACAGAGGAATCAAAACCTATGGGGTACTTCCCGTTGATCTAGAACTCTGAAATTTGGCAAGAAGCATTGTGTTAGAGTACACATATAGGAAAAACTCTGAAAACTGTTTTTTTTTATTTAATCACAAAAAAATAGTGTCTCTATGCAAGGAATGAGGGCCCAAATTTTAAAGTGAATTAACCATATCATGTGGGGTATCATGAAAGAGCCTCATTAGCATAAGCCAAAACAGGTTTTTAACACATTCTTTGCCCCCTGCAGACCCTTCACTTCAGCTGGGAACCAAAACTTTTTAGGCGAATTTTGATTAAGTACAGAGTGGCCGCGCAAAGCAACGTTGACTGCCTCAAACGCCGGCGGCTTACTGACTAATACAAAATGAAGAGGACGCTCGCTCGGATCCGAGTGGGAAGCGCCATTACTATAGCCCCGCCCCACTCGGATCCGAGTAGTAAGCAAGAAATGTGTTAAATATTTTTACGATTTATATTTTTCGGTTTATGAAGGAAAATATAAAAAAAATATATGATTTCCCCCTTTTATTTAGTTTGTACGGAACCCTCGGTGGGCGAGTCTGACTCGCGCTTGTCCGGTTTTTTTTATCAAACCCTGATAAAAAACGAGGGGTGTTATAAGTTTACGTGTGTGTCTGTGGCATCGTAAAACCCAAATAAATAAACTTATTTTGATCTGGTCTTCTTATTTGGGCTTTGTTTGAAAGAGAATTTGAAAGTGTTCTTAGCTGTTTCAACAGAATCTGTTCAGCTGTTATTCTTATATTAGGTTTTTTTATACTTTTTCGATTAGCGTTCGTTAACATCCACGAGTATAGAGAAATGAATTAAAGTGGTGAAACGTGTATTTCACTATATTAACAAAGCTCCATAGAAGCTTCAGTGACATCATTTCCTACACACACACACACACACACAACTATCCTACACCCCTACACATAAATTCATATCTACATACCTACTCCATCTAAATTTTGTATAATGATTAAATAAATTATATATTATATTATGGTTGATATGTGAAATGTTCCTAATTTCAGGGGAAGGCACTGACTGTTACAGCACAGCTCACGCTAAAGTAACAGTCAGGGTTTTCAAATTGTTTTTGTTGTATATATTTTTAGTCAATAAACTATTTTGTATTTATATTTGTATTTTGTATAAACTTTTGAAATGTGTTACAACTGAGTTCCAACACCAACCTACATACCTACTTGTACTACCAATTTCAGGTCTTTCGTTATTGGATTCTGGATTTGTGTCTAGTTTAGATTAGGTAGCCAATCGATTTTCCACGGGTTAGATTAGTCTACGTTTGTTTGAGCTACTGTTTGTGGTGTTTGTACCTGACGTAATGACTTATTTGACATTATCAAAGTAATTAACGGTAAGCAGAATTCTGTACAAAGGCAACACCTAGATAATACAGAACACAAAAATCATTAATCTTTTCATAACGAAAAACAGTTTAACTCGTTAAACAACAACAAAAACTACTTTATGCATGCTCTGACATTATCTATACGTACTTACACCGCGATTTTTTCACTCATATTGAGGATATGGTATTGAGGGATATGATATAGGTGTCTTTAAATCGCGAGTAGGTACATACGTTTCTTCTAGGTAACCTCCGTTGCGAACAGTGGCACCTTTCAACGTCAGGCGAGCTGGTGGTCAAGCGCAAACGTCTTATAAAAATATCTTACAAGAATTCATAATTAATATACATAGGAAGTATTTATTGAAAAATATATCTTTTTTTATCAGCCCTGTTTGGACAAACTATCCCACGGCTGGGCGCGGGCCATTTTCTCATTGTGAGAAGGGTAAAGCCATAGTCTACCACGCTGGCCAAGTGCGGGTTGGCAGACTTCATACATCTTCAAGATCATTGAGAACTTACAGACGTGTAGGTTTCCTCACAATGTTTTCCTTCACCGTTTGAAGTTGGCGGCAATCAACAATACGCAAATAACTTCGAAAAGACAGAGGTGCGTACCGCGGGATTCGAACCCAGGATCTGCGAATCGCAAGTCAGACGGTCGTCAGGCTGCCGGAAACTTCTCTTACAAAACTGTAAAATATCTCTTACGAAACTGTTTCTTCAATAACCTGCCTTACTTTTGTCGGACATTACTCAGTTTAAAAATCTTGCAATTTTCGTGTGCGGCAAACATTATCTCCAACCGGGGTTGTGTCACGTACCACGGCCATTAGTGGAAAACTGCGGCTTTCGCGAAGAAAATAACGTGTAGAAATAGCTTGCCTCATATTTACAACCGACTTCCAAAAAAAGGAAGTATGTTTGTATGTTTTTTTTATGTTTGTTCACCTATTACTCCGTCAATTGTGCATTGATTTTGATGATTCTTTTTTTTTTAGGTCATACTTCAGAGGTCCACATAAATTTTATCAAAATCAGTTCAGTACTTTTGGTTTTTTATAACAAAATAAATGGTAAAATATCATCCAAGTAGATAAATTGCTTATTTTAATGTTGCTTTTATTCACTCTTTTCAAGTATAACTATGTCCTAAGAACTTAACATGTTAAATAAAAACTACGAGTCACTCACGTCTGTTTTGAGTCGAAAAATCCGAATAGTTAACATTTTTGATATAAGCATCATATTTAATAGACTTTTATAATAATCTTTGTTAGAGATAATAACACTTTAAAACATAGGAGTGCCTACTTACCTACATGAAACATGCACACGGGTACTGAGAAAGACAATATTTATAGGCTAAAAGTAATATGATAAGGAATAAAGCAAAATTTATCATTTTATTAGCGAGAAAAAGAAGACGTTGTTACCTATCAAACGAATTTCGTGGCCAAGCAAATATTAAAATAATACACAAATAGCTCGATAAATTGACTTCAGACAATCGGCACCTGAAAAAAATATGTACCTACCTATATTACTTATAAAAATATATTTGTATCATAAAATTAAAGTCACTAAAATTTTACGAACACCCCTTAGTCATTTTCCAACGAATAAATAGTAATTGTCAATTGTCATACAAATCTCGATAAAAATCATGTAAATCATAAAAACAAATGTAGGTAATATATGACGACGTGAAGTAGCTTGGTACTTAATTGAAAACAAAATAGTTTACATTATTTATTTAAAGAAGATTTATATATACATAATGAAGTTAAGTAAGTAAAGTTAACTATCACAGTACATGTAAAATAAGCCCTAACAAAATGATTAAAAGCTTAAAATAAATTTAAATCATTGGCGAATTCAACAAATTATGTATACGTAAAAGATGGGCCGATTACTGCTAAATATTAAAAAGAGACATCCAAGCGAGTGGTAGAGATACGCGTAAGCACATAATCAAACCTAATCCGCAGCCAGCTCGGTAATCTCAGCTTTAAATAAAGCTCCATTGACAAATACCGACTAAGCGACGTGCAAGCTCACAATAATATTATGGAAAGGTAAATACATGGGAGTTTCAACAATGAGGGGTTTAAAAAAAAAAAAGTACTTCTTACGTTGATCACTAGGTGGTGCTTAGATCGTTTCAGTTGTCAAGTCGAACAACTTGTATTGACTGCGTTCGAAAATGTCTATTCCAATACGTTTTCGAATAAATAAATCGAACGTATAACACGATAATAAAAATTATTTTGATTCTTAAGTTTGATATCATTTATGAAACTTAAGAATCAAAATAAATTTTGCAGTCAAAAGTTTGCAGTAACATATTTTGTTATCATGTAAAAAAAAAAAAAAAAAAAAATATATAATATAATGAGACTTTTCAAGGAGAGAACGGTTATTTTTCTCGTCCACCCATAGTGTGAAAAGTCGTTGGATGAGTAATTCAACAATATTGTAATCGTTTCGCACACTTACAATATTTTGTAACTACTCCTGGACATAGACTTCTCCCATGGATTTCCAAAAAGACCGCTTGGAAGCGGCCATCCAACCTCTTTCTGTCGCATGGATAAAGGTCGTCTGTCCATCTTGTGGCTAGTCATTTTACACTGCGTTTGCCGGTCCGTGGTCTCAACTTGAGAACTTTATCGGCCTTCAGTTCTGCGTGTTATATGCCATATGCTATGTGCCCTCCCCAAAGCCACTTCAACTTAATTTCTATTATTATATCACAAACTTTTTCATAATGTTATCACTGAACAACCGAATGCTCTGTTCAAACATGCCTACTTATACTACTTACGGCCATTATATTCATTGTTGGCACACTAATACCGTCTAGTCTGCCCCAGATATATAATGAGGTAGAGTCGTAACGTGAAATGAGTATTAATGTCATCACAGCATTTGCACGGTCTGCTGAATCCTTGCTTATTTGGATATATTTGTACGCTTCATTTTGGTGGAAGTTTGGACTCCTTTGGTGGAACAATGTTTACATTTCTGGGGCTTTATACGCTGTGACCATTGATTACTTATTTATAAGTAATAAGCTGAGAATGCAAGTCGAGTGAAGCAACATTTGACAAGCCTTTTAAGGCTTGTAACGTCACTCAGCCTTTTGTTACATACGATGTCGTCGTTTCGTGATTTTTAGGGTTCCGTACTTCAAAAGGAAAAAACGGAACCGTTATAGGATCCCTTTGTTGTCCGTCTGTCTGTCTGTGTGTCTGTTCGTCCATCCGGCTGTCAAGACCTGTATCTCGGGAACGCGAATAGGTATCGTGTTGAAACCATATACGCAGATCCATAGTCTCTTGCTGCAGAAAGAAAAATAAAATTTCTCAGTTTTTGTAAAAAAACTTACAACCGAATATGTTGCAAAAAACGTACATTTCGATACTCGCAAGGAAATCAAAACCTATGGGGTACTTCCCGTTGACCTAGAACTATGAAATTTGGCAAAAAGCATTGTGTTATACTTAGTACACATACTTATAGAAAAAAAAAACAAAAACTGGACATTTTTAATATAATCACAAAAAAATAGGGCCTATATGCAAGGAAGGAGGGTCCAAATTTTAAAGTGCTTTAACCGTATAATGTAGGGTATCATATGAAAGAGCTTAATTAGCACAAGCTAAAACGAGTTTTGAAAACATCGTGAGGAAACCTACATGTCTGAGAGTTCTCAATGATCTTGAAGATGTGTGAAGTCTGCCAACCCGCACTTGGCCAGCGTGGCAGACTATGGCCTAACCCTTCTCACAATGAGAAGATGGCCCGTTCCCAGCAGTGGGACAGTTTGTACAAACAGGGCTGATAAAAAAAAAAAAAAAAAAAAAAAAAAACGAGTTTTTAAATATTTTTACGATATATTTTTAGATTTATGAAGGAAAATATAAAAACTATTTATATAATATCCCCCTATTATCTACTTGTAGTTTGTATTGGTTTTTAAAACAAAATAAATGGAATACGCATTTATAATATTTTACAGCGATTTTACACATACATTCTCTCAAAAACGTACACTTAACGAACTCGTAAGTTAGGCTGCAAAAACCTCTTTTCTGCAGTCAAGTATTTTTTTTTTTCTTTTAAAATAGGTAAGTAAGTACTTGTTACCTCAAGTGATACCTTCATGAGTGTACATAATGAGTTATCTGCTTATCTAAGCTTTATACAAATTCACCAGAAAAACGATTGCCGAATATAGTATATAATAGTAGTTACTTAAAATTATGTAAAGTTAGATATATAGATAGATAACTCTTTATTAAAAGACCACACATACAGAAAAAGAAATACAGAGAAAACATAAATATATCTAGGCTTTTAATTGGCAGCCTTATCGTTTAGAGCGATCTCTTCCAGGCAACCATGCACGGATAGGTAAGAAGTTACAGATAGTGGCCTTTTAAAGTAACTAAAAACTGTAGTATACACTAAAACAATATACAGTAGGTACCTATATATGTTACAAGAAAAAAAGAGTAATAATAATTAATTATAATAGATATACTTATTCATAAACTTACTTATATATCTCTGACAATACATATCTACACTAATATATACATAATAAATTTAGTCTGTGTTATTTACATATTAAGCTTTTACACGGGTTTTGAAAACATCTAATGATGGAGCACGCTTAATTTCTAGTGGCAACTCATTCCACAGTATTAGGTATCGTTCCTTTGTCTTCTACAGATTCGGCTTAACAAGCCCTAAGTACTCATTTTACTGAATAATGAGAGCGTAATTATCGAACTTTTGTAACTAAGCAGACAGTTTTTATATTCAAAAGTTGCGAAACGAATTGTCGTAAGTAAATAATTAATTTACAACAAATATACCTATAGGTAAATAATTACCTATATTTGTTGTAAATAATTATATCTTTCTAGTACAGGTTTAGGTAGGTATTGGCTTTATAGTACAGGTTGAGGTAGGTATTGACTCACCCATCTACACATTAAATCTAATAACAACTCATGCTACCATGCAATAAAGCGCAAGTCAGTTCCTACAGGTGCTAAATGTTTACTCTTATTTAACTATAGGTTCTTATAAAATGCATTTATATTTATATCGCATAGCTCTTATTTCTTTTCATGCACGGGCAACCGCAGAAGTGTCCGGTCGAGAAGGCAGATCGCCTGGCTTGTCCATCCTATTTTTCGTCTGGCTTGTTTTTGAGTACACAAACATACATACACAAACCCACGTACATAATGAGCATGTTAAATACTGCTATACGAATACTACACATAAAAACCTATCCTTCCTCATGAATTACAACAATAAAAGATACAGTAAACAATACAATATATAAATACTTTTTGCATTTAACACGTCACAAAATGATACTAAATCTAACGTACGATTCCTTAAATCACTTCCGAGGTAAGTTAATGAATTTTGCTTGACACAAAATTAGGCTCTTTTGAGTTAAGGGTTGGCGCATTAACATTGTACAGTATGGCGTGTAACAGAGGTGTAATGGCC
Source organism: Lycia hirtaria (assembly GCA_947563715.1). Lineage (NCBI taxonomy): Eukaryota > Metazoa > Arthropoda > Insecta > Lepidoptera > Geometridae > Lycia > Lycia hirtaria. The sequence continues at coordinate 13,723,874 of OX387379.1, read as the reverse complement.
AATAAACGATTATTCCTCCGCCTCTACCTTCTTGGAAAATTTACACGGCCCGCAAATTACACACCATTTACATTTTAATATACAATTCTTGGAGATTTTGTTAGATTACATTTTTTACTACGACTTTTTACAAGAATATTTCTAAATATTGCTCTTTTTTTTTCATTGCAAATTTTACATCGGCTCTGCATCTGATTTATCATTTCGTAAAATTTTAAAATATGTAAAACAAAACTTATTTGTTATATGAATTATAAGCGAATTTAACTTGCACACCCAGACTTCTATACTCATAAGCAACGAAATAACAATGTGTAGAAAATGTCTCTAAAATCATGTTATTTCCTTACTACAAACATTATTTTAATCGCCGCTAATTAGTCCTGTTTTCTGTGTTCAGTATGGAAGCCTCGGTGTGCGAGTGAAACTCGTACTTTGCCAGTTTTTTTATGTATATATATTTCTAATACATGACATGTGTGATATAATATACACATGTACAGTACAGTTATATACTTCTTGCCTGTGGTCCGGTTCGGTTGTCCGGTCAACCGGACCACGGAAAAAAGATTTTTTCCATAGTAATGAGACCGGACCACTGAAGTTTTTTTTTCCATAGTACGGTTAACCAGACCACGAAAGATTTAAAATGGATTATATTTGACTTTTTTGCTATAGCGAGATCTTATCGAAAGGTAACAAATACGATTTTTATGTACTAAAAAGCGAAGTGTAGATATATTCCACCAGTTGTATATAGTATGTCTTTGTATGTATGTGGTGATTAGTACAGTTATTGTGTATATATATATAATCTTATGTAAAACATATTTGTAATGTGAGTGGAATAAAAAAATGGTATTTACATAAAACAATTACTTACTAGGTTGCAAAAATTTTCATTTAAAAACTGATGAAGACATACTTACGTCAGGTTTAGTGATTTTTTATATTTATATGGGCTAAACAATGCCTCAAGCGAAACTACACACAGAATAACAAAATGAAAACAAGTAACTGTGCTTTTAATTCATAAAACAGCGAAATGTGAGCAACATTAACCGTCATTTTCACGGAATCCACGTACAAACAGGAATCTCAAAGCTCAAATTGAGCTTTTCTCTCTCGATAACTTCAATTTAAAGCAGATTTAATTTTCTTGCTAGCATGAAGCCATAAAATGGCACTCGAGGCATGAAAAGAATGTTCATAGTGCAGGCTTTTCACGCCATCACAAAAATCTTCCCGCTACTGAAATTATTTTTCACTTTATTATACTTCTCGTTTATTTTTCAGAGTTTTATCGATGAGTTATTGGACGTTAAAGTTGATTGAGTTTTAAGGCTATAGACTATTTTGGACGCAGTCCACTCGTTTATTCTGATAAAATGATATGAGAGATGGTTGTCACTCAATCAGTTACGGCCTTACCGAAAAACATTGCTTGACGTATTTTGTCAACTTCTCGCTGACACGTAATGACACATGCGGAAAGAAGAAACAGAGAATTTAACACGATGCTTAAAGTTAAGTGATGTTTTTCGGTAAAGCCGTTAGTGCTTGCACGCCGTTATTTATCATTAATTGTGCATTCAGGAACATAAATAAAGTAAAGTAAAATAATTATCTTTTTTTATTAGATCCTGAACGCGTTACAACCTGTTGTAAATGCATATTTTATTGTACCTGAAGTGTCTATCCATCCATTAGAAATCATTAGCATAAGATAAACTAAATTCGTAAAACACGTCTAACTTCTGCAGGCGTTTTTTTATGGACCACTGAATAATTTTGTATTATTATAATATATACATAAAATAGGGCACTCCATAAAAAAAAGATTAATATTTTTTCCGATCGCACCCCTCATGTATAGCTGAACAGATATTTTGAAAATGACATTCAAACTTTGTAGACTTATCGAGGACCGATGACAATACAATAATTCCTGTTTTTTTAAAGTTTTTTTTACTATTATTATTAAGTTTTAACAAAACACGCTGGATGTGTTAGCATTCAACCGATATTTAAGGAAATTTATGGAGGAGGCTATGTACCACAGCAGTACATAGCCTCCTCCATGAATTTCCTTAAATACCGGTTGGATGCTTCTTGTGGACTTCTTGTAGTTGAGATGATGATGATGAAAAATAATCTTCATAACCACCAAACAATTATCTGCTAACTAAATTAACATTAGAATCCGTCATTCATCAAAATTCTAAGCAATAATTAAGGAGTAGCGTTCCGAATAATTAAATAAAGGAGGCACTAGCTCAATATACAGGGCGTATTACGTAACGTCGCCACGTCACCATTCAAAAGAGCTTTCTGAAAAGCTTTCTGCACTCGGCTTTTCAATAAATGCTCAATGAATACCTCTCGCGAAACTTACTTCCCCTCCCAACCTGAAAATTAATAACCTCCATTCTCACGTCAGCGAGTCGACTCGAAAGATATCTGATAGACTGAGAGAATGAACAACGTAAACTTGGAGAAACGATTTCAGATAAACTGTCCCAATTCCTCGCTAAGATATCAATGACTCCAGCTACGGAGGGACTTGGAGTTCAATTTTTTATCGCATAATAAAATTTTACATCATAAGTGATCCAGAAGTCATAACTGAAGTCAAAACATACCTATTATGTAGCCCTTACAGCCAAATCATATTTTTATAGTGAATCTAATCCAAATGATCATTATATGAAATACAATAAACAAATTAACACTGTACATTACAAATAAATTACACAGCATATCTAATTACCCAATCAATTTTTTTAAAGAGTACCTACCTACTCAATAAAATTTAGTAAACAATTTTTGCTGGAACTAGTAAAGCAAGCGAATGTAATAATAATAATTATTTTTTCGTCTTAATGGGATATATGCCATCGTCAAATTGTCTACACCATAATCTTGAGATAGAGAATTATGCGCGAGCTAGGTTTACTTCCTTTTTCGCAAAACCACTAATTTAATTATAAAATCTACGTTTATAAAATTCAAAGCCCTTTAATAACTAGAGTACCTGTTAAAAATATATTTTTTTTAAATTACCTAACCCTATTTTATTGATTTGTTTATATTATTTTCGATATTTAAATTTTAGTTCAGCTTATGACTTCTATTCTGCGTAGGTATCATTTAAATCCTTAGTATGTAGCCGAGTAGAAATCTGCGAACCATTTCTGGAATTGCATCCCAGTAAAACAAAACATTCAACTTCAACACACGACCCAGAGAATTAAACTAACAAATTAAACGTCAAAATTACGTCCATTTCAATGGTATTTCAAATTAACTTCACAACAGCACGTAGCAGACAAAGCTCTGTTGCTACTAAATAAATCAAATATTAATCATATTGAATGAAACGAAAAGCTTGTATAATGCGAAATGGAAAAGCGTTCAACCTGTGTAGACCGGCATTTACAATATCAAAATCCGCCGAGGGCTTTGTTTGTGTAGATTTTCTGGATGTATATCGCAAAAATGTGTAGAATTGAACGGACAGGGTTTATGAAAGCATCGTTTTTGCATCAAAACAAAGTTCATTTGACAGACTTTCCACTAAATATTTTCGCTACACTGTACCTATCTATAAAAAACCGACCAAGTGCGAGTCGGACTCGCGCACGAAGGGTTCCGTACCATTATCTATAAAAACGGTTGTTGTTGTTGTATGGGAGCGCCCCTTAATTATACATTTTATTTTAATTTAATTATTTATTTTTAAAGTGAATAATATAACTCAATATTCAGTGAATATTTCAAGCGTCTACCTGTTGCCGTTATTAACTAACGAGCAAAAACGAGCAAAAAAAAACACGTTTGTTATATGGGAGCCTCCTTAAATATTTATTTTATTAATTTTTTTTGTATTTGTTGTTATAGCGGCAACATAAATACATCATCTGTAAAAATTTCAACTGTCTAACTATCACGGTTTATGAGATACAGCCTGGTAACAGACGGACGGACGGACGGACGGACGGACGGACGGACGGACGGACGAACGGACGAACGGACGAACGGACGGACGGACAGACAGCGGAGTCTCAGTAATAGGGTCCCGTTTTTACCTTTTGGGTACGGAACCGTGAAAACACATACTCTTACTTCCCACGCACTTTTTCACTTGTATTTTATGTTTTGAAATAGATTTAATATATGTAATAATGAAATATATTAAATTATTTTTCTACGTACACTGGTAGTGCATCTATTTTGTTGTAATAACTATTATGAATAAAAATATTTTGAAATCTATATTGAAAATTGATCTCCGTTTCATATTTCATTCAAATTCGTGCAGCCGTTTTAGAAAAAACATATTTTAAATTAAACCGGACAAGTGCGAGTCAGACTCGCCCACCAAGGGTTCCGTACAAACTAAATAAAAGGGGGAAATCATATATTTTTTTATATATTTTCCTTCATAAACCGAAAAGTATACATCGTAAAATATTTAACACATTCCTTACTCACTACACGGATCCAAGTGGGGCGGGGCTATATTAGCGGCGCCTCCCACTCGGATCCGAGCGTTCATTTTGTAGTAGTCAGTAAACCGCCGGCGTTTGAGGCAGTCAACGTTGCTTTTCGCGCAACGTTGCTTTGTACTTAATCAAAATTCGCCTAAAAAGTTTTGGTTCCCAGCTGAAGTGAAGGGTCTGCAGGGGGCGAAAAATGTGTTAAAACCCTGTTTTAGCTTATGCTAATGAGGCTCTTTCATATGACACCCCACATGATACGGTTAATTCACTTTAAAATTTGGGCCCTCATTCCTTGCATAGAGACACATTTTTTTGTGATTAAATTAAAAATGTCCAGTTTTCGGATTTTTTCATATATGTGTACTCTAACACAATGCTTCCTGCCAAATTTCAGAGTTCTAGGTCAACGGGAAGTACCCCATAGGTTTGATTCCTCTGTGAGTGTCGAAATGTGCGTTTTTTACGACATATTCGGCTGTAACTTTTTTTACGAAAACTGAGAAATTTTATTTCTTTCTGCAGCAAGATACTATAGATCTGCGTATGTGGTTTTAATTTCAACTCGATGCCTTCACGCGTTCCCGAGATAAAGGTCTTGACACCCGGACGGACGGACAGACGGACAACAAAGTGATCCTATAAGGGTTCCGTTTTTTCCTGTTGAGGTACGGAACCCTAAAAATAGAAAACATGACAGAAACAACCTGTCTTATTTACATAAACATATTATGTATATTGTATGTACGTATGTAGTAGGGGTATGTGTGGAGGTGTGCCGTGCGTGTGCCGTTTGTGTGTTTTAGTGTGATGTGATTTTAAACAAAAAAGTATACACAACATTTTAACTATCAGCTTTCGATTCAGATCAAAAACTTCGATAATAAAATCCGACTCACACCTATTAAGGGTTTTAATTTAGCAAACCACGTTAGCCATGTAAATTTAATCAGGTCGCAAACAAATGATGAAGGTGGGACCCACACATTATCATGGGAACAGCGGACTACCGTTAATATGAAAATGCGGGTAACCCGCGCGTAAATATGATGCCATTAATATAAATTGCACTTAGCCTGTCGCCCAGCGCGCTGGGGAAAAACAACTATTAGGGATGGTAAGGACCTTCAAAACTATGAACAGTACGTGAAATACTCGTAAAATGTGAGTTCCAGAATATGCCTACAAGTTAATAACTGCAAAAACAGCTGAAAGTTTTTTTTTATGCAAGAAAATTCTCGCCTGATGCTAAGCGACGGTGTGGCCGAAGACGGAGCGCGTCGATCTAGAAGATATCTATTCACTTTAGCCTTGAGAATTCCAAGATTGCAAGATGTAGGTTTCAAGAAACAGAGATGGCGGCAAAGAATTTCATTCCTGTGCAGTACTCAACAAGAATATGGATCGATATCGCTAGTAACTAATCAATAAGAGTAAAATCTTCAAAACTTTCTACTCTACACCACAGTTTGCACATCTTTTATTCAGCAGTATTTCTTTTTTAGAAATCGGCAACGTTGTGCAAACAAAAACGGGTATAATCTTTACCTTTGTCCTTCTTATGCGTGGATCAAACATACCTGCCCACATCCACCAAGTAAACGGAACCAGTAAAGCGTGTTTTCTTTGAAAACTGATCCTCCGAAATTCCTTTCTCTCACGGGTTGAGTTTCTTCGCTATTCTTTATAAAAACAACCCTGGACCAACCCTAGACGGACCTATTTACATAGAGGTCCACTGACAGATAATAATGTAAAATATTATGCTGAATATTTTTTTGTTTCAAGTAACTAAAGTGAATCCATTGACATGGAAGTGACGTAACTTTGCTATTGATAATATTTAATTTCTACTAAATTATTTCATTAGGTAATTATCAGTTAAAAAAAAAACTTTATTGAATTTATGTCTATTATAGAAACGTAAATGTAACTAATACTTCTGCAATATATTATCCAAAATAAATAATATAGAAATAAATTGTTTATATTAATTCGCGCAACCTCAAAAGCCTGTTAGGTGACTTTGTTATATAACTGTCTCTTTCTCTCTCAAACACTATAGATTCTTAATGTCTATAATATCAGATAGGAATAATATCAGCTGTGGAATTCTTTGCCACTCTCCATTAGACAAGCCTCATCCGTTGCTGTATTTGAGATACAAGTAGAGAAACTTCTGTATTCATTATGTGTTAACATTTTTATAATGTAGATACTTATACATGTGTACATATATTATATATTAGTATATTGTAGATATTTTATGTAATTTAAGTATTAGGATGTAAGTAATTTATATTAGAATTTAAGTATATTTTTATCTCTAAGTAGGTATATTATGTTCGTATCCGTTTTATTTATTGTCTAATTATTATTAGGTATTTATTTATTTTTAATCATTTTTTTCTCTTTCTTTTTCTTTCTTTGTTGCACACCCCGTCAATCATTTCTATTGTCTGGAATCTCCATCACAAGGTTGCCTGGAAGAGATCGCTTTTAGCGATAAGGCCGCCTGTTGTTTTCGCTAGCGTGTAAGCTCTCTCTTGTTAATTAGTGTTTTAGTATAATGGTGTAAACAATAAAGAGTTTATCTATCTATCTATCTAAATAATAATCAATTTATTCCCTTTCTTTAAAATACATTTAATACGAAAATGTTTTAAAAACAAGTTTTTATTTATAATGTGTATTAATAAGACTGCGAAATGTGCGCATGTTATTTGTCCTGGGTCCAAATCCCGCGGCTCGCACCTCTGGTTTTTCGAAGTAATGTGTGTATTATATTGATTGCCGCCAACTTCAAACGATGAAGGAAAATGTCGCGAGGAAACCTACTTGTCTGAGAGTTCTCAATGTTCTGTATCAACCAAGCTGCCAACCTGCGTTCAACTTCAACTTGGCCAGTTTGGTAGACTATGGCCTCACCCTTTTTACTATGACAAGATGGTCCGCGCCCAACAGTGGGACAGTTTATACAAAAAGGGCTGATTTAGAAGTTTAGGCGAACTGATTCGGCTTACAAGATTTTTACTAAGCCTACATAAAAGTGAAGTTAAAATAAGGCTTGTAATTAAGTGTAATCAGATCACTATTACAAGTGGCGGGAAGACGCTGGATGCAAGCCGCTTCCAATCGGTCATTTTGGAAATCCATGGGGGAGGCCTATGTCCAGCAGTGGACTTCTTATGGCTGAGATGAGATCACTATTTTGTTATGACGTAACGCAATTATAACTGTGTTATGAAATAAGTAATAAGTTCGTATAGACTGAGTGGCCAGCCTTAGTGTCAGAGTTATTAAGCCACCGAAAGGCCTCTGACCTGGCTTGACGATTGGCAAACATCCGGGACCTACAATTTAACGTGCCATCCGACCCACGGTAGCACTCAGAAAGAATTGCCACTCACGGTCACCCATCCGAAGACTGACCGGTCCGTCCGTTGCTTCACATTAAAGATCGTTAGAGAACACCTAGTCAAGCTACGCCACGAGCACCACATGTTATGAAATGATTCCGTTAAAATCTTTCAAGTATCTTTTCCCTCTAGGGGCTTCCCACGAGATGTGATCAGATGAAACCAATATTGTAGACTTATTATATTGAAAATATTTATATTTCTAGCATCATTTCTTAGCTGTTCTTAGCAGTCACAAATAATCAAGCTTATTGTATTTCTGTAATATAAACGTGTTGTTATGTACGTAGAATAAGTATTTTATGAAACCAATGGGTTGGAGGTTATCGTAACAGATCTGATGAATATACCTATAAATATTTATACCTATATCGTGGAGTTACATAACGATTCCACTGAAAAAATGTATATTTCTATTGTAAATTTTAAGTTGCTGATCAACTTTGTTCTATTTTTAACCCCTACCCAAAAAGAGGATTATAAGTTTGACGTGTGTATATTGTGTATAACTGTAGTCGTTTGTGGCATCGTAGCTCTCAAACGGATGGACCAATTTTGATTTAGTGTTTTTTTTTTGTTTGAAAGAGGGTTTCATTGAGAGTGTTCTTAGCTTTTTGTCCAGAGATGTTGAGTTTTCTAAACTTGTACTTGTTACTAGATATAATTATCGTAACAAAAGTATACGGAAACACATGCAAGAAACAACTTTAGAAAAATTAAAAACCCCTAATATAAAAAAAAAAACTACTGAACCAATTTTGACAAAAACTACTCTCATTTGAAATTATGATAACGACTGACTGATGACAAATAACTCTCTTTAGCCACGTGATTTGAACCACGTGGTTAAGAGTTACATAGTTGCTTTATTCGACTGGCCTCGGCGCCATTTTAGATTTTTTTAATGGAAGATAGATCTACGATTGACCACCAACTCGCCTGATGTTAAACGACGGTGTGGCCGAAGATGGAGCTCGTCGATCAAATCAAATCAAATTAAATATATTTTATTCTTTCGACATGACGTTACGTATGCACTTAGAATCGTCATTTGAACATTTCATAAAAATTAAATAATAACATACTTACACTATTCTTATCAAAATGATCATAAAGTTAAAGTTGTAATTTATCATTTATATAAAAAAGGCTTTTAGAAATAAATAAAGATAAAGTGTATAAATCTAATCTAAACATTGTAAACATTAAAATTGTAAAATCAATGTCAAACTGACATTCAGTAATATAAAATTGTCAATGTCATGAAATATCTGCAATAGCATTGTCATATAAAATTAACAAATTACATTAATATATTAAATTAATTATTTATAGATTTTAGATCTAGAAGATATCTAAGAAGAGATTATATCTATTGATATTATTATAATCTAGCTATATCTACAATAGATATTTAGATTAGATAGAACTACTCAGTGATAGTTTAGGGACTGGCACTAGGCTAGCCAAAACAGACTAAGTCTCGGGCAACAGCTAGTTGTTACATACTTAACTGATCTCCATTGGAACGCTTGGAGCTGTAAAAGTTAGTTGATTCCCGGACCGCCATTAAATGGGGAGTTTTGGAGTTTCTCTAAACATAAACTTTAATTCGGAATTCGCGATCTGTTTCTGAGAATCCTATAATAGGGGTACGTTTAATGACGAAATCCTAATTTGTTTTCACTCGAGATCAAATAGCTAAGTTTGATTGTAGGATGATTATCACGATATTCTCGAGTAAAATTGGAATTGAAAAGTAAGGATTAGTTACCAAAATGACTTTTTATTTAGTTTCATCTATCATGTCTGACGCCAGATCTTATAAGATAAATTTTACCCGATTTCCGGTTCTTAAACGAGCTGAACCGAGATGTAGAGACTAGAAATTATTCTGATTTTAAGATTGATGGATCGCAGAGGAAAAAATATCCATAGATTCACAGGTAGATTGAAGAGGAAAAATAATATCCCGGGATCCACCAGTGGAGCCTCTTCGGTGGATCCAAGTGGAGGCAGGCAGATAGTCCAAGTTAAACTAATTTTTTGGTTACCGTATACTTTTTGATAGAAAATAATAAAAGCATGGTCTTAAAAAGTATTTTTAAATGACCTCAAAAAGGAGGAGGTTATCAATTCAGTTATATTTTAGTGTTCCGTAGTATCATCATTATCACCTGGTCCACTTCTTCCACAGCTGGACATAGACCTCTCTCATCTAAAAAGTCCGGTTGGGAGCAACTTGCGTCCGCCGTCTTTCTGTCATTTGTATAATATATTGTATAAATAAGGTTACCATCCTGTGGCTGGTCTTCTACGTTGTGCTTGGTGTGTGTTTCTAGAGAACTATTCGGGCCCATGAGCCATCAGTTCTAAGTGCTATGGAGACGGCTTTGCTAAGAATCTCTGCGAGATCGAATCAGAGATGAACAGATACGTAGACGTATGAAGATCACTGACATAGAACAGCAGATAAGCAAGTTGAAGTGTAGGCAGGGCACATAGCACGTAGATTCAATACGATAGCTTAAAAAAAATATCGAGAAAAAATACAGCTCCACACTTTTTCAAATTATAATTTTAAAAAGAATTATGTTTTTAAATTTGTATGGCGTCTAAAATGTTATTGATTGATTTATTCGAAGAAGCAAGTAAAGCCTGTAAAGTTTAGGTCTTAATAATACAGGTTTCATACGACTGTGTCGGGTTACCTCGATAAGGTCGATTTACAAAGGAGTCGCGGGTAGAGGGCGTCGTATTGCTTGGATATTCTGCGGCGGCAACCGCAAACCGCACTCGACAACTATGGCTATTGGATATTTGAGCCGACATCGAGGGCTAGAGCCGGTAGAGGTAGCTCTACCTAAAGTCAGCAAACATAAACTTAGATTTACATAGGAGACACCTTTGTTACACAAGTTACTCTATATTTATTAGGAACTACCTACCTAAAATATACTTCGACATTTTTGATATTTTGACAGTTTTATTCTGTGACATTCTTATATTTACACATTTATAAACTTAGACATAAAAAAAAGATATATTCTCAGTTATCATTTTAGATTCCAGTACAAACGCCTATATACTTAGAATTCTAATGCTATCTTTTGCGTACATAAACGTCCTATTATTGTTATTTGATTTCCAGCTGTTTATATCTCTAATACACGCAAATAAATGCATTATGAAAACTCTAACATTACCCTCCTTTTTACTAGTCGAGTAAAAAAGACTAGTGTCAATTATATTAACACGTGGAGTAAGTACCTACATTTCAATCCGTCAATATTTGTCGTAATCTGCGTGTCGAGTTATTTCATTACGTGTCACATCCGTCACGACAAACACCGATAATTTAATGAAGCTATCGCCTAGTTACTGTCAATACGTTGAGTTTACCTATTAGTCGGGGATACACACTTTCAATATACGTTCTAAATTAGGTACCATACACACAGAAAAGTAACACTTGAGATAAAGCCAATTAACGCGCTGAAAATAAGAAAGAGATTTTATTTTCTAAGGAGTATGCAAATCTCCTTGGGAGGTACTTATGATTGTAAATTGTAGGGTTACCTTGCCTTATTATTTAAAATACTTATTGTATATTGCCTGATGTTTATTTTATTTAGGTATTGGTTTAATAAAGAGTAATTAAATGTTTTCGGAAGAGAGCTACGTATTGAAGTAGACGAATGTGAACTGGTAATTATAATAAAAAGCGAATAAATTCAACCAGTAACATTTTTAGGATTGTGCTGGTTCTGAAAATATAGCACGCGTATTGCTTCGTAAATACATATTACCCGTGCAAATGAGCATCTCTGTAATTGGTTTTAAATTAAATGCACGGGTCGAAATGTTTACGATATGATTTATTTTCCTTAATGAGATTATGAAAATCTTTGTGTAAAAAGAACCCTTTTTTGCGGGAATTTTCAAACCGTGCGGTTCCCGTTCTGTGTGAGTCAGCAATTATTATAATGTGACACCCCTTTAAAAAAACATCAAGTAGTAGATAGATAGTATAGCTTTATCTGACATTAAATAAAAAATATTTTGTCATTTTTATTTTGTTAATCTTAATTTTTTTCTTTCGTGACTTTTGAAAGAGAAAATATCAGTCTATAAGACTGTAATGAATTTGCCGTAGTAAAGGAATACGTACAATGTTTTACTGTAATCTTTTGCTAAGTACTACATACGTGTATAATGAAGCCCTTGTTTTCCACGACGTAATTTGACAAGTTAATGATAGACATCAAGTTTAATGCTTGAAACAAAAGCTGTGTGGCAAAGATAACTCGGAAAATTTCAAATTTTATCAGTGAATAATGTGAAATCAAGTGCGTTTTCCATAAGAAAAATCAAAGAAAGAACAATAAATAATTAAAAAAAAAAACTTAAAGTGGTCAAGTTGACCACCGAACCATAGATTTCATAGTTTATATAGTTTGTTTGACTGGCCTTGTGGCTCAGTTGGTAGTGTGTTTCCTGCTGAACTGAAAGGTTGTGGGTTCAATCCCCACTCAGGGCAAACATTTGTGTGATGAGAATGGATGTTTGTTCTGTGTCTGGGTGTTTCTATGTATCATATGTATATATTTACAAAATAAAAGTATATATGTATTCTATCAGCCATCTAGTTCCATAGTACAAACTTTGCTTAGTTTGGGCTAGATGGTATTGTGTGAAATGTCCACAAATATTGATTGATTTATTTATTTAGTTTTGTCACAATTTTCCTAATGCATTATACTCAACCACAACACGTGTGAAACACGCCTTTCAACATACGCTCTTTTATATACCATCATCATCATCTCAGCCACATGAGGTCCATTTCTGGACATATGCTAGCATACTAGTTGTAAGCTTCGATTTCACCCTCACACTGATGAAAAACGGTGATGATGATTATAGATTTAGTTTATGTGATATACACTATAATTATACTATCCATGTGACATCAGTAGCATAGGGTTTAGTGTTTTCAAATTTTCAAATTACGCGCAGGATTTTATGCATTTTATTGCACTAATCGTTTTTTTTTTCTTTTTTTTTTCTTACCAAATTGAGATACTTTAAAAAAAAGCGTAATACCCGAATTTTTACATCTATTTAGAGTAAGTGACGTTGTTTTTCCGTAGATATCAGTGTGTTTCAATCATAATTCTCATCAATTAAACAATATACTTATCAGTAATACTATATTTTTTATTTAATTATTTAATTCATTATTGAATACATACTTGTAATAGAATTTCATACACAATCGTGTTTCCGGTAAACGAACTCCGATTCCATCGCAGAGAAATTCCAATAAATATTACGCATACACTCCCATGAGGCTGGCAATTATTAATTCATGTTCCCGCTCTTTTACAATACAGAACAAAAAAACAATATCGTACGTCAAATGAAATATTTACTCGCATGTCATCGAAAAGTTGCTTTCATGCTGGCATATACGATTCGAAGTATAACTTTCTATAGCTTCCTATAATCCTTAGTCTCTATATTATGTAGCCCCTTTCGTTAAAAAATGAATGTAAAGGAACCCTTTTTCTGTCCTTGCCATATCCTTGCTTGTTTTTATACTAGGGATAAAGCGATGAAGGGGCTGTAAAGGAAAATGTAATCATAATCCGCGATTCCCATATTTGTTTGGGACAGACCTAACGCACTGATAGAGCCGCAATAGTAAATTATATAGAGATGTTATCTCTATCTGAAAACCACAGAACATAAAATAAAATAATAAAACTTTATCTTAAAAATAGGTGAGCAGTGATTCTTCTTCTTTTTTGTATTGGACCCGCATTAAAGCATTTGCCAGTGTCAAGTATTAGGATTTTTTCAAGAGTATTGAATAAAACAAGTTGTAAATACTGATCTTATTTTAATGTTTCCTCTTTACAGAAATGGGGTATTAAGGAATATCTCGACTGGATCATCTTTTGCTAAGCAAGCGTAATTACATACCTACATTGCAAAACGCAACGGTCACTTAAGGCGCTGCCGTAGTAACTTCTCGTTCTAGATCGCGCATAGCAACATTTTTGAAAATATAAAATTACTAGAATGCTGGAATGGAAACCCAGCTTTAACGTCAGGGTATTGGCGATCAATTGCTAGCTCATCAATTAAAAAATACTTCCAATACAAAAGAGAATGATCGCCGGGTTTTAAGGCTTCCGTTGCTTATCCTCCCCTATTTTAAGCATACTTATTATTTAGTTATTTTTCAGATGTTTAATAACATATCAACAAATCATAGACTACCTATACTTCCTGCCATGCAAAAAAAAACGAGATTGAATCCACTTTCACAATGGCTTCCGTTCAATTATCTACATAATGCATACAGAATTGCACATTTGTTTAAATTTTTTTGTAATATAATGTAATTGTAATTTTCATTACAATTACATTACATTGACGCAGTACCATCGGAGATTTTGAATAATGTACGCTAATTAAATATTGTATCAATTTCGTGGCTCCATTTAAAGCAAACACTAAAGTTACGGATGCATTTGCATGTTAATATTTTGTTTAATATGAATATATGCCGTATAAAATAACAATAATGAAATTTAATTTATTAAATGTCACGACGCAGACATATTTTTACCCGATTACGGCGAAGCAAAAGGGAGGGTTACGTTTTTGACCGGTATGTGTGTATGTACGTATATTCTGTTCCTTCATAACTTACTTTAAATAAAAAATAAGTTTAGAAACTAAAATCCGATAACTGAAAAATCACGCTCTAAAAAGTATGAAACAAAAAATATTCTCATCTGAAATTGTTATAAAATAAATAAATAAATATTTGTGGACATTTCACACAACACCATCTAGCCCAAACTAAACAAAGCTTGTACTATGGAACTAGATGGCTGATAGAATACATATAAACTTTTGTTTTTGTAAATATATACATATGGTACATAGAAACACCCAGACACAGAACAAACATACAAATAGTTTTATTCGATGTGTATCCGATTTCGATATAATGTATGTAATGATATTATAATGTATATAATATTCGATGTAATGTATTAAATAAACAACTTAAACTTACGTGTAGGTAATAAACATTTTATTGTATTTCATACATACATATTCATAGTGGTGTTCAGAAGATAACCGTGGTCGTATGCCACCTACTATAACAAAACAATACATTCTGGAAAGTAGCATACAACCAATGTTATCCTCTGAACACCACTATGAATATGTATGAAATACAATTAAATATTTATTACATGTAAGTTTCTACATATACACTTCTATAAAAAAAATACCATACGTAGCTGACATATTTCCCGACAGCAGATCAGTAGTGCCGCCAACGCTCAGAACCAATTGGCATAGTTTTCGACGTTGTGCCATGCTGTGCCATGACGTGTCATTGCTACACGACGCAACAAAAAAAAAAGCCTTGCCGGCCAACTCCAAAATAAGAAAGGAAGAAACTCTAGAAATTACAATACCGCAGTTTGATGACTAACACATTGGGCATTAGTCATCAAACTGCGACATAGTTTTTTTTTTATGTAGAAATAGGTTCTCCGTCTACGATGGAGCGCGCTTACCTAGAAGAAACCAATTCACTCGCGATTTAAAGACACCCAGATTATATCTATCGGGAAAGACCCACTCAGGAAGCGTATTCCACATTCTAGCAGTCCGCACGATGAAAGTGGAACTAAAGCGTTTCGTTCGGGTTTTTGGGATATCCACCACGAAACGGTGACGCTTTTTCGTGTTTCTAACCGTCCTATAGAGTTATCGCGTAGATTTCGTAGGTATCTAGTAAATATATCTATGTGACTTCTCGCGAAGTTCCAGTGATAAATCTGCAGTCAAACAACATTTAGTCACAGCAGTGTATTAATAATCAGATATTTTAGTACTTACAAATTACGCGCTCAAAATATTTCAACGGTCGCGTCGTAAAGTAAAATAGTTTTAGATATTTGTGGACGCCGTAAATTTTCATTTATATTCAACTTTGAGAATATAAGTAGAACGAATTGTTACTCAACTATGTATGAAAGGCCTCTTTAGTAGGAACCAGAATTAATTTTGTCCTTTTGTTTAACCCTTTTGTTTTCACTAGAATATTTTGCTACGTAATCTTATGGATCAGAAATGTATGGACTGACCTCTATTCCCGGACTGGTGGCCGTCAAATTATTTTTATGCCTATGTGTTTTCCATAATTTTGATGCTCTATGCAAAAATATGCTATGTGGGACTAAAAATAGTAACATTCGCTTCGTGTCAGAGAAGCCACGAATTCAACGTCTGTGATATCTGCGGCAGCTATTTGTTTTTTATCTATTTGCAAACTATTTCTCTAAATTATTATGCTCGTGGCTATTCAAATTAGCATTACAATTATCATCATCTCAGCCATAAGAAGTCCACTGTTGGACATAGGCCTCCCCCATGGATTTCCAAAAAGACCGATTGGAAGCGGCTCGCATCCAGCGTCTTCCCGCCACTTGTATGAGGTCGTCTGTCCATCTCGTGGCTGGTCTTCCTACGCTGCGCTTGCCGGTACGTGGTCTCCACTCGAGAACCTTTCGGCTCCATCGGCCATCAGTTCTGCGTGCTATGTGCCCTGCCCACTGCCACTTCAACTTGCTAATCCGCTGTGCTATATCGGTGACTTTTGTACGTCTACGTATCTCTTCATTTCTGATTCGATCTCGTAGAGAGACTCCGAGCATAGCCCTCTCCATGGCTCGTTGCGTGACCTTGAGCTTCCTTATAAGGCCCATAGTTAGGGACCACGTTTCAGTGCCGTATGTCATCACTGGTAACACACACTGGTTGTAAACTTTCGACTTGAGGGACTGGGGAATATTGGACGAGAAGACGCTTTTAAGTTTCCCGAACGCTGCCCAGCCGAGTTGGATACGACGATTGACCTCCCTCGTAAAGTTGGACCTGCCTAATCGGACCGTCTGTCCTAAGTAGACGTATTCGTCAACAACTTCAAGAGTGAAGTTCCCCACAGATATTGGGGTGGGCACTACATGGGCGTTCGACATAACCTTCGTTTTGTCCATGTTCATTTTGAGGCCCACCCGTTGGGAAACTCTATTGAGGTCTTCGAGCATCGTACTGAGCTCTTCCATCGACTTTGCCATGACTACTATATCGTCGGCAAACCGAAGGTGAGTGATGTACTCGCCGTTAATATTAATGCCGAGCCCTTTCCATTCCAGAAGCTTATAGGCATCTTCCAAACCGGCGGTAAACAGTTTCGGAGAGACAACATCTCCCTGCCTCACGCCTCTTTTCAATGAAATTGCCTCTGAGTTCTGGTCTTGTACTCGGACTGACATGGTGGCGTTGTTGTACAAGCACTTCAGCACTTCGACATACCGATAGTCAATACGGCATCGCTGGAGAGCCTCAAGCACCGCCCAGGTCTCGATCGAATCAAAGGCTTTCTCATAGTCCACAAACGCTAAGCAAAGGGGCAAGTTATACTCTTCGGTCTTCTGTATCACTTGCCGCAGCGTATGGATGTGGTCTATGGTACTATAGCCTTTTCGGAAACCGGCTTGTTCGGGAGGCTGGAAGTCATCAAACCTGCGTTCAAGACGATTCGTGATGACCCTTGAAAACAGCTTATAGACATGGCTCAGAAGCGAGATGGGTCTGTAGTTCTTCAGCAAAGTGTTGTCTCCTTTTTTGAAGAACAGCGCCACCACGCTTCTGTTCCATGCTTCTGGCGTTGTACCTTCAAGCACGACGGAATTGAAGAGCCTCTGAAGGACTTTTAGTACCGGTGTTCCACCCGCTTTCAGTAGCTCTGATGTAATTCCGTCGTCACCCGGTGCCTTGTTGTTCTTGAGCTGTTTCAAGGCCATCCTAATCTCGTACAGGCTGATGTCCGGGATATCTTCGGTATAATGTCGAGTCAGTTTGGCTCTTGGATCTTTGCCCAAACTGCTAACAGGTTTTGCGACCGATGTGTATAACTGTCCATAGAACCTCTCGATTTCCCTCAAGACTTCTGCTTTGGTCGACGCTATACTGCCATCTTCCATCTTCAGCTTCGTCAACTGGCTCTGCCCAATAGACATGTCTCTTGCGAACACTTTGGAGCCTTTATTCCGCTCTATCGTCTCTTTAATACGATTAGTATTAAAGGTACGGATGTCGTGTCGCATAGACTTTGATATGAGTCTATTGAGCCGCCTATATGACCCGGCGTCACCGGAAGACTGTAGTTGCAATGAGCGTCGTTCAGCCATGAGGTCGAGGGTATGGCTCGAGAGCTTTTGCGGTCTACAATAAACCGTCATTTTTAGGGGAATTCTCTGTCCAGTCATAGAAAATTGAGGTCAATGATCACATAGCAATAGAGTCTATTCATCAGAGATCTAAAGGGGCTTTGAGGGCGCTGCTGTCTTTATTTCAGTGTTATGTTCAGTCGATACCATACAATACCACATAGTGGTATATATATATACTTCCAGACGATTGATTCCGTATTTTGCCAGTATAGTTCTCTGCCTAAACAGACTCTAATGTTTGTCATTGCAAGCAGGAAAATTTTACTTCGGTACATCCCAAAATCAATAAAAGATTAATTACCCCCGAATGAAACTTCCCTGTTCTCCTAATAGCCGTTGAAACAAGTCGTAATTCCAACTGTAATCCTAGCATTACTTAGCGTTAGAGCGCTTAAAAGATTACTTAATGAAAACGCGAAATCCGGAGAATTTCCCATTACTCAAGTGTGCTTCAAACCTGTTGACTTAATCGGCGAGCTAAGGAAACATTAGTAATACTAGAGGAAAGAGACCCGCAATAAATACGAACAAACTGCAATAACTTGGAAACTAATCAAAAGTTTTCACACAAAGAAGCCCGAATGCAGTCAGAGCAAGACATTGCTGTTTTATTGAACAAGTAAAGTTATTGAATTGCTTTGTAACAGAAACTTTGGACAGTGTCAGGTTAAATATTGACCCGACGTCGAAGGATCCAATACCTGTGATATTTGAGGTACCGGACGTGCTATCCCTTTTCTATGAATTCATGCATACTAGGTAAGTATATTGAAGGCAATAAACTTCGCTAGGAACGGGCATAGACATACAAGTTGAAAGCGTTGAGACAAAGTGGCAACTCTTAGTCAAGTCGTACTGATCATTAGCATGCGAAAGTAATTTAAGTTGGAAAATATTTGAAGTCATATCGTTAATGCCATATTTAGGTGCAAAAACTTAGCTTTGTGTTTAAATTGGCTTAATAAAATCATAACGAGTACACAAGTGCCACCATTATTTTTTTCAAGATAATGTGTCTTGTTACAAAATCCGGTTTGATATATTTTCATCGTAATCATCATCTCAGGCTTAAAAATCCACTTCTGGTCATGGCCTACCCCATGGATTTAAAATAAAACCTTGTGGAAGCAGCTTGCATCCAGCGTCTTTCTGCCACTTATATGAGGTCATCTGTCCTTCTCGTGGCTGGCCTTCCTACCGATGGGCGATGGATTGGTTGGTTGATATTATTTATGTGATTGAAACTTGGTATGAATTGAGGCTTTCATTTGTAAGTATTCATGACTTTGTTGTTTAGTCGAATGCCGCGAAAGAAGAACGTACACCAGGCGAAAAATAATAATACTTAGTACTTGTATATAACATTAGCTGAGATCAATTTTCTCCGATTGTCACAAATATATTACAAGCCTTTCCTTTTGTCAAATATTATCAAAATCGGCTGACAAACCTTGCAGCAAAATTGCTCTTTTCAACCGAGATTCACAGCCTTTTATTTCTCTTATCATATTTTTATGTTGCTAATATATTTAATTTAATCTGAAAAAACTATCTATCTATCTATCTATTATGGGGATCGCATTTCTCTGAAATACATGCTTTGCTTAGCTCAGAGAATTGAGGCTCAGCATTTATTCAACCTGTAGCACATGGCTAATTTTAATAATTATCACTCAGTTCCAGGTATCTACTTACTATCTACACATCTTTGATTGTTAAATTGACATCATATATTTATTATTGCACCTTATACTCATATTGTCATAATCGCTGCATTAGTATGTCATATTTTATTGTCAATAAATAATTTTGAATTTGAATTTGAATTTTCTCTGATTGTATGCGTGGACAAATAAATTAGGTAAACAGATCGGTACCGAAACTTGTCCATCGTACCACTCGTGTATTTCAACTAAGAAATTGTAGTGAACAGCTCAACAATCCCAGATTGTTGTTGGAAACTAATCCTCAAGTTATCGGGCCCTGACATGCCTTCAACTTGCTTCAAGATCGGGTTCAAGTGGTGTTTCTCGTGCGCGTAACAGACTTTAATTTCACACCTACCGTAAAGTTCAGACTGAGATCACTAACTACGAGTGGCTTATTTGCATTTCTGTTCTGTGCTTGAACCCAATTTGAATATTGTTCTATGTTGATGTTTTATGTTGTGATAGGCTTATGTGGGTACGTCATTGAATGTTCTTTCACTTTAGGTTTCTTGTCTTGTACTTGAACTTGTAAAATCTTTTGAATGAAAATGCGCAGATGAAATCAAGAACATGTATATTATAGAATTAATAATTTGGTACACAGTACGAAAAACGCGACAGCCATTACGGAGTTCACAGAAAGAGAAAGATAAAAATGTGAGAGCTAGACGTTATATACGGTCACAAATTATACAATTAATAGTGAAGTAATAAATCGATAAAAAGGTTTATGATTTTTACTATACTATAACAACTTGTTACAATCTGTATTTTAAAAAACAAAAAATCTTGGCTGAATGGCATTGACACGCACAGCTACATCATAAGATATAAAACTTTTGTATGTATGTATGTTTATATGAGTTTTTACAGCCTAAACGGTTTGACCGATTTTGATGTACGAGGTGTCGTTTACTTTTACGTAATAAATTAGTGATTTTATTGGAATTATTCTAAACACTGCACATTTATCACAGTTTACATTGATTTTACGCATACTTTCTCACAAAAAAAGTCAGCGTATCAAGCTAACGAAATCGTAAGTTAGACTGCAAAAACCGCTTTTTGCAGTCGGGTATTTTGTTTTTCTTATAATATAGATAATTTTTAATTAAAACTTTATGAGGTTAGTTTACTGAGTACTTTTATAATATCAACCACTAAATAAAGTATTTAGTGATTGATATTATAAAAGTCGGTCAGCGTGCTGGGTACGCTGCCAACTGGTAGTGGGTTTAAGCATTTGGATTGTCTTTAGACCTTTATCGGTCTAGGGTAATCGATTTGCTTTTTGTAGTAGTTTAATTAGTTAACTTTGTGTAGATTTTATATTGTTTTGTTGTAGTTAATAAAGGCACTTGCCCTAAATGGAATATTTAAACGACATGGCCATTATCAGACAATTTCCGATTCCAAAATAGCAATTGTGAGTGCACAAGCTCGAGTAGAAAACAGTTCCACTAAATAACGTTTGCAAAATTAAGCAAGCTGTTAGTGCGACGCCGCACCAGTTACGCAGGACTAGTGTACATTTAGCACCTCGCCTCTAACAATTACATGGAGCCGGAATTACCTCGGGGATGTGGGGGGCGAAGGCGCACTATATGTAATCATAGACTCGCTTAGATTGTTACTGGTGTTCTTAACTCTGATATCTTTTTAAGGTTATTTAATTGGTTTAATATTTATCTATGTTTGTATCGTGCTATCCTGTATTCATATTCATATTCGTTTATTCATACTACAGGTATACGTCAAAAATAAAATCTAAATAATTAATAATTGTACAAAATGTCATTAAGAGTTAATGGCAATAAGAGTTAAGAAAAGTTAAAGTGTTAGCTACATAGATAGTTAAGTTCCTAACATGGTTGAAAATATTTTTGGGGCATAGCATTGGGGTTGTTTGATGATTTTCTTGCTTTGTGCAGGATTCTATTATGGAATCCTTCGCTACACTTGGGATTGTTATATAGAATCCTTCTCTGCGTTCTGAATTGAAACAAATGGTTTCGATGTAAATATATCAAGTTGAATATAAATATATCATGGTAGTTGTTAAATATATCATGGTAGTACTATTACTTATCCCATTTTGAAAACCAAATTAAAAAAATTATATTTGTTTTTCCTTGTATTTGTGAGTATTTTAAATCTAAATTATAAAAATCTATGTTACAGTTGAGACGGTACAAGACAGTCTCAAAGATTTTTCTAGGGAACTACTATAAATTTTTATTATACCGTTGAAAATTTACTCAAACTCGTATTGTAATGACAATAAAAACTAGTTTATCTAAAAAATCTTTTTTGGGTACAAGCTTAATAAAATGCTTGTAAAAAATTATATCTCGGCTCGCTTCAAGTTTTGTGTCGTTCTGTTAACTGTAGAACAGGCAAGGTAAAAACGAGCGAATCATTTTGTACAATATTGAGATGATGATTGAGACTGTCTCACTTTCGTCGAATGATGGCATTTTGAATTATTTAACGCTCAAAAATGTAATACAAATACATCTGAATATCTTCAATAATATCGCCGCTATATAGGAAATCAAACAGTTTTCAGAAAATATTGCTCTACCAGACAAAGGAAGGACAGTCTAGAAAAATAATTGGCAAGAATCGTAGCCAGTGCCGACACAAAAGATACTGCCATTGCATAGTCACAAGTCAAAGTGAGCTTTCGTTTCTGCACTCCGCTTTCTACCTTCAAGTGGTTTGCGACGTTTTTCAAACGAAATGCAAAGAAACTTGTGGAAAGATATAACTTACAAAAGATTATGCTACAATATTGCGTCAAAGAGCTTGAATATTGGAGAAAATTTTAAGAAATGTCATAGAACAACTCTCTTTTTAGCCGACTACCAAAGAAGGGTAATGTTTTCGTTTCTGTTTCAGCACATGTAATAGGTATGGCTAATATTTTACTTAGCCAAAACCATATTTTCAACAAATTGAGAATTTCATTAGATTTGTCGCAGTATTTGCGGAGCTCAAAATAGATGGATAATCTTAAAGGTCATGCGCCAATGTAGTTGGGTCCACCTTTATTGTTAAATTGAAATATAAAGTTCTGTCTAGTTAAATTGGAATATAAAGTTCTGTCTATGTCATTGGCGCATGACCTTTAAGATTTATCCTTCTATTTCGAGCTCCGCAAATACTGCGACAAATCTAATGAAATTCTCAATATGTTGAAAATACGGTTTAGGCTAAGTAAAATATTAGCCATAGCTATTACATGTAACTCGGCTAAAATGACTACAAACCAACAGCATAGTCAGAACACAAGTTTTAGAAACCTAACAGTCAGAATCAATACATTTTCACGAACGGTCCTAGAGCTGTAAAAGTTTTATTATTCTCTCGTATCATATCTGACAAACTTATTCTAAAATATAGGTTACCTCGTCCTGAGTCGGTCTTATAAAACCCCCATTCGTCCCGAATGATTCCAACACAAAACCGTGACAATGTTGGCGGGAACATCATAAAGTCGGAAGGAATTTTATGTTTTATGCTTCCATACCCATTGCGAGTGACGAGGAGTGCATTCTATTGTATTCTGATGGTAGACAGGAGATGGATACTTGTTCCTTTGTTTAAACATGTCTTTAGTACTTGGAGATGTGTAAATAGTAAGGTAAATATAAATATGACCATGGCCTAACCCTTCTCACAATGAGAAGATGGCCCGTTCCCAGCAGTGGGACAGTTTGTACAAACAGGGCTGATAAAATATATATATATAAATATAATAATAAAAGTAAATTGCTTTTATCCGATTGCCCGAAGTGGAGGGTAAAGTTTTTTTAGTGTGTAAGAATAGTCTAAGCAGAAAGGAAGTAATTTCACTAATTTTAAACTAATCTTCATCATCATTATCTCAGCCATAAGATGTCCACTATTGGACATAGGTCTTTCTTCATGGCTTTACAATAAGACCTGATGGAAGAGTCTTGCAGCCAGCGTCTTCCTGCCAATTGTATGAAGTCGTCTGTTTAACTTGTAATTGGTTACTTACAGGTGCATGCTATGTGCATTCGTACATCTATGGATTTTTTCATTCATTTTTCGATCTCGCAGAGACTTTGAGCATATCCCTCTCCATAGCTCGTTGCTTGAATTTGAGCTTATTTGTAAAGCCCATAGCTGCGTTTCAGTGTTGTATGCCATCACTGATAATACACACCGGTTATATACTTTTGACTTGAGGCACTGGGACAGCAACAGTTTTGCAATCCAGATCAAGCTTACCAGCAGAAGTTTTTTGATTTCGGCATTTTGACAGTATAAAAAAATAAAAAATAATCCGAACAATTTCAAAACGAATCGCACCAATTATATCGTATAGGTACGTTTCGGGTTTTCAGAGGAAAAACATCGATAACATCGATATTAAAAATGTTACGTAATAAACAACTTCAAAATATACAGTATTCGAGGCGAAATCTGAAAGCGCTCTCCCATAATCTGTTTTTCGATACCCTGATTGAAATCAATTTGAATATTTTGGTACCTGCCTCTTTGCTCATTGTAAAGTGCTTTGAAATCGGTAAGCTCCAATATTGGAGAGTGTTTTTATTTATTTAAATGGGTACATACCTACCCGATTGTTATCGTTATCCCTATTTGTAATAAAACAATATACTAATTGAAAAATTTATCTTTGATTAATTTACTTTCAGCACTCCACCGAAACTTGAGTAATTTTCTATGATACTTCTATATTTACTTATATTTATAACCTAATTCCACCCTCCCCATTTCACTATTACTACCCATTTCTCGTTGAAATTCCTAAAATTCGTACTCAGCGATATCGGTCCACGTTTTTGATGTGTACTGCACATGAATGGAATTCTTTGCCGCCATCTCTGTTTCCTGAGTTTTGGAATTTTCAAGACTAGTGTGAATACATATCTTCTAGACTGACGAGCTCCATCCTCGGCCACACCATCGCGTTGATGGTCAATCGTAGATCTATCTAACATAACAAAAGTAAATATTTTCAATAAAAATACCCACATTCTTAAAACAATCAAAGAATACCTTTATATAAATTGTAATTTTGTTATGATTAAGTAACGAGCACGATCGGTAAGTCGATATATAATTTTCGAATTTTTCTGCGATGTTTTTACACAATTGTGTTTTCCTTCAGCGTGCCTGCTCTCTGGGATTTGTACGGATTTGGGGGTTGCCAATCTCTGCCGCCGTAGCCCCCGGCTGAATACTTCGACCGGATAAAAAGGTCCTACTTATTCCTTGTTAACAGATTTCTAAAAGCACAAAAACATTCCTCTCCCTTTTACGTCAGCTATATTGGGATGGATGCGTTTCTTTTCTATGAAACAGGTGTACCGCAGTGAAGGTAGTCACTGTCATCAATAATTAAATTTAGCTTTGAATGATCGTTTTGATTTATCTTGTAAATTGTATAAATAATATTCAATTAGGAAAATTGTTTGGGATAATCCCTACTTTAACAGTATCGAGATTGATCTACACTAATTTATAGGAATATATGTATATTGCTTTTTTTCTGACATATTGTTGTAATATTTTTATTTTATTTTATTATTTATTATTATAATACGATGTTTAAGACCATTGTTAGATTGTTGACCAGATGTTTAACCAATTTAATAACTATTTCAAAAATTGTACTTTTGTAATGATTGTTAACATTGAACAATTTTTATTTTTTATATGTTAATACTATTATGACATGTAATTTTTTATATAAAATTATCAATTATCAATAAATAAAAAAAATTAATAAATTGCTGCCTATTGAAAAGACGCATAGAATTTGAAAGTCAAACATTATTTTGCATAGGATACAAAAACGTATTCAATAGGCTATTATAATGACAGATTATTCAATATTCTTTTATTACTTTGTATAATTTTAATTAATATTTCTTACCCGACTGCGCTAAAGGTAGGATAGATATATAGTTAAATAAAATTAAAAATCTTCTAATTGAAAAGGCGTACTACAATATCGACGAATACATGAAGGAAAATAATTTAAATAATGACATATTTTGAATACCTATATAAAATTTTTACATAAAATTAATTTGATATTAGTTAGTAAAATGTCTATTTGACATTGTTATTTAATTTTTGACATGGAATTTATTTGTATTGTTACATTTTGAATTTGACATAATTGATTAGACACTTTTTTAAACTATCACGGTCATTCATTAAAACACTATAATAAAATATAATAATTATAATTGATTAGTGATTAGATACATTTTTTTTAAAATAATTTTACTTTCCGAAGTGTATTAACGTTGATTCTTTGAACATAATAGCGGTCCTCCTGTCTTCTATGTTGCTGCTCCCGACAGGGTGGGTCCTTATGATACTAGTGCTAATTTGTTTATACCAACTTTGTAATACTATGGATTGGCAATAAAATATCTGAATCTGAATCTGAACTCTTTATACACCATTGAACAAATACAATATTACAGACAACTTAAAAAAACTAGTGTGACAACAGGCAGCCTTATCGCTAAAAGCGATCTCTTTCGGGCAACCGTGATATGGAGATCAATTTATAGAATAAGTAAAGCGGGTGTGCAATGGCAGAGGCAGTTTGTTTAAATAGGATAATGTTTTTGACGTATGTAGGTACGTTCATTTGTTTCTAGTTACCTCCTACTGTCTAATCTGCCTGGTTTTGGTGTACGGAAGGTGTCAATAGATGCGTCTGCACTTCTTAAGTGACGTAGTATATAAAATAATGAAACTAAGAATGTCTCAAAAAATATAATTATTACTTTTACGTAGTACCCTTGTTCCAATTATGAGAATTTATGACGAATTATTCCAAATTTTACAATAATTTTGCACATACTTTTTCATGAAAAGCGTACAATTTGTTCATCATCATCATTAGAGTCATTTTCGCCATGTGTGCTTATAGTATTTTATTTTTCTTTTAATTACATAGTACTATTAGATATGTCTGGAAACGTGGAATAATAAAATTCATTGCTGTGTACTACAAGAACTCATATGACATTGTACCCAGAATACTGATACATTATGTACGAGTATTCAAGTTACCTATAGGTATTATGTTTATCATTTATTATTAACCTAAATTGAGATCTTTTATTTGTATTTATCTCTGTAATGGTAATAATTAGTCACTAATAATCGTATTATATTAAATTACAATAAGAAAAACACGAGAGAGAAAGATTTTGACAGAATGGTGGTCGAGAAATAGTAAGTGGAGCGTAGGACGAGATGAATCGATGATATTGTCTCATATTGTCTCTATCGTATCGTGAATTGACACAGGATCGCGATGGCATAATAAGAGAGGGGTATATACCCAGCAGTGATGAAAGATGATGTTCACAGCAACAATAACAACGCTACGATTCAGTTAGCAACTTTCACAGTACCTACGTACATACGCTCCCAGTCCGGCAACCGACGTTTGCAAACGCAGTTATGAAAAATTAAAGCCTAACTAGCGTTGTTTGTTAAGAGTTAACCAACAAGGGCACAGGTGGCGGCACTCAGCAGATTATGCAGAGCCATATGGGCGCTAATCCATCAACCGATCGGGATCCTGTGCCGGGTTCCATTAATCATCCTCTATTGATTAATGTGTCGCCGGGCAAAGTAAGTAATTTACTCCGCATCAACGATCAAATTGATAGGCTTGACGGATGGTTTGATTTTTGACGTAAGGACTCGGTTTTGGGAATTTTTATTAGACCAGTAATATGTCGCTTTAATTTCGTTCGGTCTTCCCCTAGAACATAAAAATAACGACTGGGCAGGAATAAAGGGGACAGAGGCAATATGAAATGGTTTTTGTGAGGCGTAAAGGCCTCATCAAATAGTTAGGTAACGTTATATTGTTTAATCGCGATGCCATCATACACGTCGGTTATTACCCCGGAACATCAGCCCGCCGGCTCGCATAATTAATATTGCAAATGTTGTTAGCAGTTAGGCCAGAGCGCGGTGTATTTACGAGTAGAAGAGAAATGTACCGCATTGCTGCGTGACATCACTCTTAACTAAGCTTTGCATAACAAACGACAATCAATTTCTTTTACTTCTAAAACTACGACTTTTCACGTCTTGTGAAACACTAAGGACCTTACAGAAAAATGTTACTTATCTTTAGCCAACGTCTTTAATTTTCAGTCTTCTTTCCGCAAGCACGTTTATGTGTCAGCGAGAAGTTGACAATTAAAGTTAAGTAACGTTTTTCGGTAAGGCCATAAGTATCTATTCGACGAATCCAAGTTTTATCAGACTTAAAAATGGAGAAGGTATTAATCAGTTGTATTCGTGAGAATAAGGCGTATTTCTGTCAGTCCTACACTTAAACGGCTGTATCTTTTGAACAGTGAGAGATATAAGTCTCAAAATGAGCAAGATTGTGTGGGGTCCTGGTTAGCCAGTGTTTATCTATATGTTTTGTGTCATGCATAGGAGTACGGAAGCCTCGGTGTGCGGATTTATTTAAGTTTATTTGTTACGTCAGAACTCATTTATTAAACGATTTATTTTTTATTTAATTTATACTTTTAAATGGGTACCATAGAAACATCATCAAAATCGGATTTGTAGTACAGTTGTTAAATTAAAATAACTCATGTAAACGATATTGCGTATTTTGCATTCCTGTAACTTTTCGGTGACATACCACAAAGTTCAATCTACACTTGAGCTTAAGTTATTATTTAAGTCGTTTGTTTCAGTTTTTAGTGTCCCGTACCTCAACAGAAAAAAACGGAACCCTTACAGGATCACTCTGTTGTCCGTCTGTCCGTCTGTCAAGACCTTCTATCTCGGAAACGCGTAAAGGTATCGAGTTGAAATTAAAACCATATACGCAGATCTGCAGTCCCTAGCAGCTGGGAAAAATCAAACTTCTAGGTTATCGTAAAATAAGTTATAGCCGTATTTGTCGCAAAAACCACATGTTTCGACGCTCACAGAGGAATCAAAACCTGGGTATTTTCCGTTGACTTAAAATTATGAAATTTGGCAAAATACATTATCATATAGTATACATAAAGGGAAAAATCCGAAGACTGCACATTTTTAATTTAATCACAAAAAATAGTGTCTTTATACAAAGAATGAGGGTCCAAATTTTAAAATGAGTTAGCCGTATCATGTGGGTATCATATGAAAGAACTTCATTAGCACAAGCTAAAACAGGTTTTTAGTTATTTTTGTGATGTGTAATTTGCGGATTATGGCCAAAAAAAAAAAAAAAAAAAACAATGGTTACCCTTTTATCAATGGTTAGGTTCGACTGATAGTTATTTTATCTAGTTTGTACGGAACCCTCAGTGGGCGAGTCTGACTCGCACTTGTCCGGTTTTATTAATAAACTTAATGCATATATATAAAATTGGAGGTGCCTCTATAAAATGAAACTTTCTGTTAAATACCAAACTTACATGTTGGTTTATAGGTATATCTTGCACATATTGTCATTTTGTGTGTGTGTTTTATTATAAACAATATTTATTTTAATTTAAAAATACGAGACATAAACGGCAGAGATAAGAAGTTTTTGTAATCATCATTGTAAATAGCCTTTGAAATCGCGAAAAAAACATTTTCCATACATGTTGTTCAATGCTTTTTGTATGGAGCAGCTGAGTTTATTTTTCGTAATTGCAGTGAGTATTGATTGCTTTAACAAAAGTTATTTAACATTGTATGTATAATGCGCAATAGAAACGAACAAATACGAACGAATGCGTTGCGTACGGCGCAGATATGTAAATAAATAATAAATATTTGTGGACATTTCACACGACACCACCTAGCCCAAATTAAGCAATCTTGTACCTACTTGGAACTAGATGGCTGATATAATTCATATATATACTTTTTTTTGTAAATATATACATATGATACATAGATCGACGAGCTCCATCCTCGGCCACGCCGTCGCTTAACATCAGGCGAGTTGGTGGTCAATCGTAGATGTATATTGTATAAAAAAAAAAGTTAAGTTTTGCTTCAAAACCCATATTGCGGGTTACCGGTTAAAACGGCATTTACGCTGTGTCGCAAGATAGGTACCTATCTTGAATTATGTTCATACAACAGATCGTTCACTCGCTGGATAGGCTTGACACGTACTGTCAGTTTCAATATATATGATAATTCTGACAATATTTTGGTAAAGGTTTTTAAGCAAGCAACAAAATTAATTTAAAGATTCTGATATATAACGAATATACACCAATAAAAACATTAGCTATGGTTTTTTCGGAAAAAAGAAAATACGAAACTGGATATGACTGAATAATCTTTTATACCAAAAACAGGAAAAAGGCAATTCTAGGGTTGGAATAATTTGTATGCTATTTACGAGTAGGTGTAAACTTTTGAGATATATTATTCTGTACCTATTATAATTACAGTTTGTTTCAGTGACGTGCCATAGTGGTATCAAGTTATTATAATTTGACGAGTGATTTTAAATTGTATAATTATATAATTTAATTATTAAAAAAAAACGTTTAGTTTAGTACAATAAAGTCATTTCGCATTACAGTAAAGATTAGCCATGTCCCTTTTGTCTACTGGACTACATGTCGTTACCCCAGTAATACGATCCTGCTCTTAAAATGTATTCAAATATTGTCTTAAAAGCCTACCTAGCCCAGATAAATAGTGAATTACATCTACAAAACAGTACCAATACATCAGCATTAATAAAATCTTACAATATCTGATTCAAAGAAAACTTATTTTAGGGATTACCTGCTGAGAACAATGTGTGGTACACACAGTAGAGATGCCATTATAAAACAATGAAACTCACTCGAACTGGCATGGCGTAGTGTCGAGGGACGCGCGACGACACCTCTGGGATTCTACTTTGGAACCTTCGAGAATATAGATCTGGAGATGCCAATACGATAATCCGTAAATATATAGGGCGTAATAGTGTACTTTAAAGGTGAACGCGCTTTACATGTAGATGCGCCGCAGGCAAGAATCATTAATATGTGCCGTGGTCATCGCATTTTGTTATCCGACTGCGTAAGATGGAAGGTAATGTTTTTCGAGTGTATGTATGTATGTGGGTATGTATGTATGTTTCTGTATGACAGCCTACAGCCTACAGCCTAACCGATTTTGACGTGCGAGGTCATTCCATTTGTTTTCGCTTCTAAAGTGTCATAGGCTATATTTTTTGTAATAATAATAATACATCTCTTACAAAAAATAAAAAACGCGTTTTTCCGTAACCTCTTAACGAACAATTATTTCGTAATAAATAAGTGAATTATACGCATACTTTCTCACCAAAAACTTACACTAAACAGCGTAACAAGCGTAATGAAATGGTAGGTTAAACTGCAAAAACTGCTTTTCCGTAGTCGGGTATTTTGTTTTTCTTTTAATAGGTAGGTATACTACATACTTGTTATCATTGTTCAATATTATATACAACCTCGCGCTCTTATTTTTGCGACTGGCCTTGTGGCTCATTTGGTAGTATGTCTGTCTGCTGAGCTGTAGGCCGTCGTGGGTTCGATCCCCACCCGGGGCAAACATTTGTGTGATGAGCATGGATGTTTGTTCTGTGTCTGAGTGTAAGTATCTATATATCGTAAGTATGTATTTACAGAACAAGTATATATGTATTATATCAGCCATCTAGTTCCATAGTACAAGGTTTTCGTAGTTTGGGCTAGATGGTGTTGTGTGAAATGTCCACAAATATTTATTTATTATTTATTTATCTGCGCCGAATACAACACATTCGTTCGTATTTGTTCGTTTCTAGTGTGCACTTACCGTAAAACGTAGCTTAATTTTAACCATCGTCTTAAATTCTCTGTCTTCTTTCCGCAAGTGTCATTACGTGTCAGCGAGAAGTTGACAAGATATGTTAAACAATGCTTAAAGTTAAGTAACGTTTTTCGGTAAGGCTTATAATGTTAATATCACCACTGTACCATTATCTATAAAAACGGCAAAAATCACGTTTGTTGTATTGGGGAGCCCCCTTAAACATTAATTTTATTCAATTATTTATTTTTAAAGTGAGTAATATAACTCAATATTCTGTGAACATTTCAAGCGTCTACCTGTTGCCGTTATCAATATCGAGCAAAAACGAGCAAAAAAAACACGTTTGTTGTATGGGCGAGCCCCCTTAAATATTTATTTTATTCTGTTTTTTAGTATTTGTTGTTATAGCTGCAACAGAAATACATCATCTGTGAAAATTTTCACTGTCTAAATATCATTCAGTATTCATTAGGTATTCATTTATTAATTCATTGCTATATGTACAGAGCATACTTACCTTATGGCTAGGTACATACTCTATTATGATGAGACAGCCTGGTGATAGTAAGACAGACAGACAGACAGACAGCGGAGTCTCAGTAGTAGGGTCCCGTTTTACCCTTTGGGTACGGAACCCTAAAAATCTATTACTCTTTTCCCAACTCATAAGCTCTCTCATACAAATCCGCCACAAAATTAATATTTCCAACGTACAGCATTCCCTTCCATTCACTGGAAATAGTGAGTCTGGTATCATAATGCATTCCGAAAATTCCTTCCCACTACTCGTTGAATAGAAATATGAAGAGGAAAAGCGTTCATTCTCATTTTTTATAGATTCAACTGACCTTTTAACATTCTTCAAGTTAAAATACGTGGCAACAGTTTCCATGTATTTTAACTTATTTTACGATTAACACACGTACCATTATTATCAGTTACTGATACTAATCAGTACATGTGTAGTATCAGTTACTGATACTAATCAGTACATGTATTACTCGTTAGAGCCTCACGTTTTATAATATTCGACCAGAAGGGAATAATTTAAAATGTAAGCAACACGTTACAATAGAAACACGCATCTTTATTAAAAGAAAATCAAAATACCCGACTACAGAAAAGCGCTATTATTATTATTAACGGGATATTTACCGTGGTTCGCGTTAATTTTGAGCTCCCACTCGAACCACGGTAAATATCCCGTTAATAATAATAGTGCTTCATTGAAGGACCGTGATAGTTTAAAAAAGTGTTTTACAGAAAAGCGGTCTTTGCAGTCTAACTTACGATTTTTACGCTTATTGTGCTGTGGAATGTGAACGTTTTTTGTAATAAAGTATGCGTAAAATCGCTGAAAAAGGTTATAAATTCGCTTTCTTCAGAAAAATTACATTACAATCACTTATGTATTACGAAAAATTTCATTGTTGGTTACGAAAACGTGCATTTATTAGTTTTGCCAGAATCTTATTATTATTACAAAAAAAATACACTAAGGTAGTAAATACGAATCTAACGACACCTTGCACATCAAAATCGGTCAAGCCGTTAAGGCTGTAGGAGTTAATTATATATAAACATACCCACAAATATACAAACATAATTATATATATGTACACAATATATACACTGGAAAAACGTAACTCTCCTTTTTACGCAATCGGGTAAGAAAATGTGTTTACTCCGTATATCTATTTACCTATTATTATCTTTCAACATACATTAAAGGTACCAGCTGCTTCTCTTCACAAACGTGCATTTGAGGGAAATTGTTGCAAATTGCAATCCAGGCGGTAGGCTGGCCTGTGCTCGGATGGCTGAGTCATGATTTCGTCCACCGTCAGTACTTTGACTAAGAGATATTTCCCGCAAAAAGGAAGAACGTTCGCTATGGTGTCATTTAGGTAATGACCGATTTCGATAATATTTAGCAAAAATATCTAGTATTTCTACACAATAATAATATTCCAGTCAGTCAAGGGATTGTCGAGACAAATGGTTGTGAGAATCAGGTACAAACAGATGAAGTATGCTAAGAGGTTATCTACCTGATATGAATGTTACGAACATATTTACCTATTATTATCTTTCAACATACATAAAGCCAGCTGCTTCTCTTCACAAACGTGCATTTGAGGGAAATTGTTGCAATCCAGGCGATAGGCTGGCCTCTGATCGGATGCCTGATTCATGATTTTGTCCACCTACCTACTTTGACTAAGAGGTATTTCCCGCAAAAAGGGAGTACGTTTGCTATGTTTCCATTTAGGTACTGACCGATTTTGATAATATTTAGCAAAAAAGTATATAGTATTAAATTCTACACAATAATAATATTCCAGTTAGTCACAGTGGCGAATTTACAGTTTTGCTGCCAGTAGGCTATTCAATTTTTGCTGCCCCCTACTGTTCTCGAAAATCGATACCTTAATTCAAAAGCATATCAATTACGTATAGTACAGGAGCGCACTACAAAAAGTACACCTCATCGACAAAATTTTTGAGACTCGTTACTTAGTGCATACTTTTTTTTTATTTATGTAAGAAAAAAGGTTTGGACCAAATTTGCCGCCCCCTAAAAAATGCCGCCCTAGGCTCCAGCCTACTCAGCCTATTGGTAAATCCACTGGTCAGTCAAGGGATTGTTGAAACAATTGGTTTTGAGAATCAGTTGAAAACAGATGAAGTATGCTAAGAGGGTACTTATGCTATGTGCATTTTTACACATCTCCAAAGCCTATCGTTTTGCAAGCCGTTTATTCCCAGTAGTACAAATGGCAGTTCAATTGATTGAACTAGTGAGACTTTTAATTCCCATTAGTTTAATTAATGGCGGCTGATTGTACTGTTGGGGCATCATTGTCTCCAACAAAAATTATCACTAAGCTTAATATTTTAACGGATTACTAAGTCGAAAAATTGTTTTTGCATACCTACAATATTTCTTGATTGTCTATCAAATGATACCCCACAACACGAAAAATGTTATCAAATGATACCCCAAAACAAGAAAAAAAAACATTCCCACTTTACATACAGGGGTGGAACCGATTTTTTTTTAAATTACATTCTACCATATTGTTGGTGTGATAAATATGTATACCTATATTACCTATACTAAATAAAACTTCCTATTACGAATAGTCACTGAGAAAAGCCGCGGATAGACAGACAGACAGACAGACAGACATGGCGAAACTACAAAGGTTCCTTATTTACTATAGAACCATATAAAAGGTATTTTATTGATAAAGTATTTGATTAGACATGACGACGTACCTTTTCACATAAAGAAAGTTCAAGAAGCCGTATCCTTTCATTTAAAGAAAGGACACATAATGCTTTCTTAAATATGCAAATTTGTGATACTTCAAAAGACTTTGTCGTTTGAAATATTATAAGTAGATGAACTACTACTTAACAAACAATGCTTACTTAGATTGCAGAGAGTGCGATACTCTTCCACGGTGAGTGTTTCTTTATTTCATTATTGCATTTACATTTATATTTGGTTTCAGTTTTTTTTTTATTCGAAAATAAACTTCCGCTTGACCGTCAAGTTGACGGTTGACAACGTGTGAGTGTTACGTGTAACGTGTTAGACGCTTTCGTAAGTAACCTCCTTTTTTTGAAGTTGGTTAAATAAGCAATATTCAGAGTAAGTAAATAAACAAACCATTAATTTATTAAAATAATATTATTTTTAAGTGACACGTTAGTAACTTATGCTGTGTACTTATCGTATATAATATATTTTATATAATATATATTTTTAATTTCATTTAAGTATACTTAGTCTGGCCATAAATACTGTTACAGTTAAAAATAAGAAAGATATTACATTTGAATTTGGAATCTGTCATTTTTATACGATTGTTCATTGAGTTTTCTAATTTTGGCGCCAATACATTGTACAATATTTTGCAATATTAAAATGGAGTGGGGTGATAAAGAGAACCGAATCGTTGTGATTGCATTACACAAAGTTGGTATGGAGCCAAATGCAATTTTTAAAACTCTCCATACGCTTGGTATTAGTCAAATGTTTGTGTACCGGTACAAAATAGGTACAATGAGACCTCCTCTGTTTGTGACAGAAAAACATCTGGCCGTCCACGTAGTGTTCGTACGAAAAAGGTGGTCAAAGCAGTAAGGGAAAGAATTCGAAGAAATCCTGTCCGAAAGCAAAAGATTTTATCTCGGGAGATGAAGATAGCACCCAGAACCATGTCGCGTATTTTAAAAGATGACTTAGGACTTGCAGCCTATAAGAGACGCACTGGTCATTTTTTAACTGATAATTTAAAAAGAATAGGGTGGTAAAATCGAAACAACTACTGAAGCGGTACGCAAAGGGAGGTCACAGAAAAATTTTGTTTACGGATGAGAACATCTTTACAATTGAGCAACATTTTAACAAACAAAATGACCGTATTTATGCTCAAAGCTCTAAGGAAGCTTCCCAATTAGTCGACAGAGTGCAACGTGGGCATTATCCGACTTCAGTGATGGTTTGGTGGGGTGTTAGCTATGAAGGAGTGACTGAGCCATACTTTTGTGAAAAAGGTATCAAAACATCGGCACAAGTGTATCAAAATACCATTCTTGAGAAGGTAGTTAAGCCCCTTAACAACACCATGTTCAATAACCAAGTATGGTCCTTCCAACAAGACTCGGCGCCAGGTCATAAAGCTCGGTCCACGCAGTCTTGGTTGGAAGTGAACGTTTCGGACTTCATCAGAGCTGAAGACTGGCCGTCGTCTAGTCCTGATCTTAATCCGCTGGATTATGATTTATGGTCAGTTTTAGAGAGTATGGCTTGCTCTAAACGCCATGATAATTTGGAGTTCCTAAAACAATCCATACGATTGGCAGTGAAGAATTGTCCCATGGAAAGAGTGCGTGCTTCTATTGATAACTGGCCTCAACGTTTAAAGGACTGTATTGCAGCCAATGGAGACCACTTCGAATAAGCTTTTATATTTTAAATTGTTTTATATTTATGTATTAAACTAACACACTGTAAAAGTAATAAATATTATTTGCAATAAAAAAATAATTTTTTTCTTCGTGACAATATTTATGGCAAGACTAGGTATAAGTATTATTTTTAGGGTTCCGTACCTTAAAAGGAAAAAACGGAATCCTTATAGGATCACTTTGTGGTCCGTCTGTCCGTCTGTCTGTCTATATATTGTCTATCTAACCGTCTGTACGTCTGTCTGTCTCTTTGTCCGTCTGCCTATCCGTCTGTCCGTCTGTCCGGGTGTCAAGACCTTTATCTCGGGAACGCCTGAAGGTATCGAGTTGAAATTAAAACCATATACGCAGATCTATAGTCTCTTGCTGCAGAAAAAAAATATCTCAGTTTTCGTAAAAAAAGTTACAGCCGAATATGTCGTAAAAAACGCACATTTCCACACTCACAAGGGAATCAAAACCTATGGGGTACTTCCCGTTGACCTAGAGCTATGAAATTTGGCAAGAAGCATTATGTTATAGTACACATATAGGAAAAAATCCAAAAAAAAATCATTTTTTACTAAATCACAAAAAAAATGTGTGCAAGGAATGAGGGTCCAAATTTTAAAGTGAATTAACTGTATCATGTGGGGTATCATATGAAAGAGCTTCATTAGCATAATCTAAAACAGGATTTTAAATATTTTTACGATGTATGTATATTTTTCGGATTTATGAAGAAAAATATAAGAAAAATATGATATCCTCCTTTTATCTACTAGTTTGTACGGAACCCTCGGTGGGCGAGTTTGACTCTGACTTGTCCGGTTTTTATTTATTATTATGTATAAGTTACAATAATATTATATTATTAAGTATAACAAATACGTTGCACAAACAGTGACACGCAATCTTCACTACCATCATTAGTCAATGTAAAACAACTAAATTTGACGCGTTTTACACGCAGGTAGATGCCGTAGAGACGTACAAGACAAACTAATGGATTATGCATAAGCCTAGGCAATCTGTCATAGCATCAGCCGGAGTATCGTTTAATATGCAGCATGACATGACACTCACACAAACAAACTCTAATGAAGAAACTAATAACTGAATGCGGTAAAACTCGTTCATATTTTAACAGAATTTCTGGAGTTGAAATCAGAATGTGGTTAGAAACAAAATCAACTGATACTAGCACTCTTGAAACTCCGAAATTTTGCAAGTCGTGTAGGTCATATTAAGGTAATTTAATGTAGAAACATAACAAACAGAGGTATAACTCTTTTATTTCTGATGGTTTCTTTTTTGGGCTCTAGCCGAGAAGTAGAGGACCCAGAGAGGTGCTTGTAATTGTGTTTGTTTTGATGCAAATCAACAATATTTCAAATTTTTTTCTTAAAAAACAGTTTTTTTTTACTTGGTTCCCATAATATTTAGGTAGGTATATGCATTAAGCAATACAAGTTTGTCCGTGACATTTGGTACCTAGTAGAAAAATATGCGTATAAATTCATTTTTTTTTTAACGTGAAGCCTGTTTTTATTTATTTGCTTTAGGTAGGTATTTGAAATTGGGATAATAATTTTTAGACTTATGTAGGTAGATGGATACGCTGATCTTCTTCATATTATTTACCAGTTTATTTTCACATTTCTCTACTTTTTATTTATTTTTTGTGCAACATCCAAGATTATAGTGTCTACTTCAAGGAACTACATTTCAATAGATAGACATCGAAGGGATCAGGGGAAGGTTCCATTTTTTTCCTTTTAAATTACGATACCCTAAAAACCAAGTTAATCCCATCGCAAGTGCCCGGTGCATGTTTTAATTGCAAATTCCAGCTTCATAAATAAAGTTTGTTCATTAGAACAGGTAGCCATCGGCTGCAGAACAGCAACACTACGAGGATGCAATGCGATAATGATAAAGTATTTGCAATACGAATACCAAGAAAAACTTTGCTGCAATCGGAATATTTCATCTTGTTACGTTGTTTAAATACTTTACATTTTTTCGCTGAAATCGAAGTTTTCTATTTAAATAATTATAGTTTAAAAAACTGAAAAACCCCGTCTTCAAAATACGCAATACAATATATATATTTGCGACTTGCTGTTCACTTTTCTACAGATAATAATATTGATTTATGTTATTTATTGAGCCAGTTACCCAGCCAAGCACTAAAAGTCTATCGTACAACCGACTGACCTATTGCTATCATTATATCAAAATACTATACCCTTTTTCTTAGATAGTTGGGTAAAAATACGCGTTTTGAAGTAACACCCAATTTCTCTCTATACATATTGGATGAGGAGTAAGAAGATTTTACTTTTCAAGCTTACTAAATACTTCATGATTGTAAACTTTTTAAAGAGGTCATTGTCCGCTCGTTTTTTCTTCTTTCATTCGATTTCGATTTGTCATTGAATGTCAAATATTTCGTCTTCGAAGATTAGAAAATGTTTATACGATGATCATCAATATTTGACACTTATGTATAGAAAAACGTGTCGGTGGAATTCTGCGATTCTATAATCTGACGCACTTCACTCAGGAATACAAGGAAACTTTTAAATTTTTAGAAATTATTCATAAAGGAATAAAGCTGCACAAATGTACGACGTCGAATTCCTCAGAGGAGGAGAAAAAAAAAAGGGAATAAAGAATCGTCTATAAAATAATTATGGGGCCAACTTGGGAGCTTTCTCTATACGTCAATTCAAGAAACACAAAAATTGGTTCACGAATGAAGGAGTAATCGGTGAATAAACATACAAATATTATAATTATAATTAGTCTGCCAACCCGCACTTGGCCAGCGTGGCAGACTATGGCCTAACCCTTCTCACAATGAGAAGATGGCTCGTTCTCAGCAGTGGGACAGTTTGTACAAACAGGGCTGATAAAAAAAAACATACAGATGAAATTGATAACCTCCTTCTTTTTGGAAGTCGTTAATAAAAGGTTAAGGATGGGCTAAAAGCGCTCAGTTATCTCTCTCGCATCACAACATTTTTAAACATAAAATCATTGAGTAGGGATATTAGAAAAGTGAGAGATAATTTTGTTTATATACCTATTGTTAGGTTATAGCATAATAGAAACAACTATAGACTAATTGTTTTTGTGTAAAATGTAATTGATTTATAGTTATTCAGTTTCTGGTCGCTTGTATTTTTATTTGGAAAACATTGTATAATTTGCAATGATGTTTAGTGCATAATTTAATTTATAAATACTGTCTTGATTTAACATAAAGATAATTAATTCACTTTTATAAATTGTTATAATGTTTCAATATTGGAACTTCCGGAAAATCTCGTAGGCTATGGTCTCGAAGGCAGGAACGCCATTCCGGACTTAACAAAAAAAGTAGCAAGATGTTGATAAACCTCAAGGCTATTAAATTGTCTAATTTGAAACAATATTGCAATATAAACTGTAAGTGTATAATTTTGGATGTATATGGATATGGATTTACCAAGGATTTACTTCGAAATGGAATAAATGTATAAAAACTGCCCATTGTGTTCTGAATTTTTGGCTCTGCCAATACTATATTGGACAAATATTAAAAAAAGTTTTACTCAAATATCATTTATATTGTCGACGGGGTAGTGAAAACACGTATCATTTCAAACTCTTCAGCTAATTTAAAAGATATCGAAGAAAATCTTGTAAGATACTTTTTAACGATATTCTCACACAACATACTAATTAAAAAACACTGATAAAAGACAATATTTTTTATATTCTGGTTAAATCAAAGTAGGTACTTTTCAAGTGCTTTCGGCATTTATTCATAATCTTCACATTTGGGATTATAATTTCTGAACATTTTCACATTCCGATTTACCTATTTATTTTTTGCTCTTATAGCGACGTATTTCCATAACAAACACGTCAAATTGCCGTCCAAAAAGTTTAAGCGTTTCACGATTCATGTTTTTATTAACGTGAAAACCTGTGAATTCGTTACGTGGGCATGAGCAATAAACTCATCGTAGATTTAGAATGGTTTTTTACGACGTATTAAAAAATCTAGGCCTGTTTGATTACCGATATTGCTTATAAACCACGAAGATGTACGTAATTCGTAAACCTATTACGATCAAATAATAATTGAAGGGTTGTAATTCTAAAGGGTCCAAGTGCCTTATTACAAAAATACGATCTATGTGTCAAACCTAATAGATAATATGCAAATGGAAAAAATTGGCACTTAGACCCTTTAGACTTACAACCCTTCAATTATAGTTTAAAAATTCAAAACCAAATTCCAAATGAATCTGAATGTATATAGTTTCAGACAAAAAGGTTCTGAATTATGTTGTATTTTTAGGGTTCTGTCATAACTACGAACCCTTATAATTTCGCTATGTCCATCTGTCTGTCTGTCTGGCCGTTAGCCACAATCATTTTACTCGGAGACTATCAGCCCTACATAAACGAAATTTAGCATGTAGATGTGCTCTGTAAACCGCTACAAAATGACGTAGTCAACTTTCAAAAAAATCAAAAATAGGGGTAGCTCTCCATACATATACAGAAGGGATGAGAAGGGATGTTTTTTTTTTCAACCCCATCCCATCGTGTGGGGTAAAATCGTCAAATTGAGAGATTTATTAACGTTTGCGAAATATTGAGTTAAGTGAATGAAGTTAAGTGATATTTTTTCTCCTTAAAGCCTAAATGGTCGGTGTTGGAAATGAGAAAAAATGACCCGACACGCACTTGACCAGTTTTATTTAAAGAAAACTCCGGATCTCTCAGATCTCACATCCGCATTAGTCTGCGCGGAGATCAGCAACTGGAAAAAAAAATATTCCGTGCTTTTCATTGTATTATTTATACATACATACAGTATTACGCCATGAAAAATTGATAACTGATAAGTAGCACATAATTTTTCCGTATGTAAACATTGCTTTTTGCTTCTAATTGCTCCAAGGGTGACGCGCTTCCTCTTTCGTCTTTCCTTTCCCCTAAATCGTAGACCAAGCTGTCTGTAATGCGTACGCAAAAGGCACGTTACATTTTTGCCGCCTCGTTTGTATTCAAAATTATACCTTTACCTTTATTTTTATAAGATCACACAAAACGCTACGTTGCAAAACATAAGTGAATCATACGAGTATGTCTACATAAAAATATTTTCCTGATGAAATGAAAATTCTTTCGATTACTTTCTGCTACCCAGAGTTTTATATTTGAAAATTTAGTCATATATTTTTTTAGAAATGTTTATTTATCAATATTAAATTAATATAAATGTATGATTACATTTAAAGATTACCGTCAATATAATGATGTGACAGAATCGGGAGATTTAAAAAAGATTGGGAGGTACCTACTGGAGCAGGGTGGCCAACCGGTCGATCGCAACTATTAGTCCAGTCGATCGTGGCAAGGCAAAAAATATAAATACATAGAACAGACTGCGCAGCATAATCACCAACTGCTGCGCGCATCATCTTATCATATTTTAATCTTTAACTTAATTTCTGGGCATTGGTTTCCAACGACAAATACCAAATTAGAAGAAATGTGTTAAAATGTGCATTCGTGTTTTGGTTCAATACATTTATGCTAATCAGCATTTTCCTACTTAAAACATCAAAAAAATAAACACCGTTCTCGCTTAACAGACACTCATACATAGGATTCTTTAAGGTTGGCAATTTCCAACTACAAACCTGATTTTGCAAATCTAGCGCAAGATGCTCAGGCGCGATATTCACACTATTATAAGATGTAGTTACTAAGAATAATTTTCAGTTCTTTATTTTTCCTCTTAATAATATAAAAAATACTACATAATTGTATAGAGAACTATTTAGGCAGCCACGAGATAGGCAGATGACCTCATACAAGTGGCAGGAAGACGCTGGATGCAGGCCGCTTCCAACCGGTATTTTTGGATATCCATGGTGCCTATATCCAGTGGACTTCTTGGGTCTGAGATGATGATGATGATGAACTATATTGTTTCATTTAAAATTTTAAGAAATATGTCAATCGTAGATCTTACAGGGTTTCGTCACGATACAGTAGAGCTTGGGTCTAATCAAGGTGGCCACCCCTGTACTAGAGAATAAAAGGAATAGCTTTGTTCAGCAGAGAGATATCTCAGTTTGCACAAATGAAAAACAATCAATCAAATGAAAATGAACTAAAATTTATATTACATAGACTTCTATATCCATTGTCTGATTTATAACAAACACTATACGTATTACAAAGCTGTATAAAAACGTTAATCTTGGTAAGAGCCGGCCCGGACATCAAAATATCCAATCGGTTCAGGATTCGCTTTGTCCGGCGTAGCATTTATTGTGAGTGCAGTAATATCTCTCTCGCTCTGAAAGCAATAGTTTCCTAAATGTTAATAACTCTCATACGATGATAGCGAACACTTGATAAACGGCGGCCTGGACAAATTTCGCAAAATTGTTGTTTTCACAACATCAAAATAAAAACAAATTTTTGTATATAAGAGCGATATCACACTGGTGATTTGCGAACGGATTTTGAGCGGAGAAATTGGTGAACGTGTTCGTGTTTGCCGCAACACAACGAGGGATGCTAACTTCAAGTTGTGTATAATCGCCCATAACAACATCAGATTTTGATTTCGAGTTTTTCGAGTTTATGTATGCATATAATTATATATATATATATGTTTCTATATTATTCTCCTATAGCCTATATGACCGATTTTGATGTGCGTTAGATCCATCTTCATTGAATACGATGCGATACTACTTCTGTGTGGGAGCACCAGAATGAGAAAATCTAATTATTATTACACGATATTTTTATGCAAGATATATCTACGATTGACCACCAACTCGCCTGATGTTAAGCGTTATGGCCGAGGATGGGGCTTGTCGATCTAGAAGATATTTATTCACTCCAGCCTTGAAAATTCCAAGATTTTAAGTCTCAGGAAACAGAGAAGGCGAGAGATATGTATATGTAGATTATGTAGCC
The DNA here is from genome assembly GCA_947563715.1 of Lycia hirtaria. Lineage (NCBI taxonomy): Eukaryota > Metazoa > Arthropoda > Insecta > Lepidoptera > Geometridae > Lycia > Lycia hirtaria. The sequence goes on along the minus strand of OX387379.1, from coordinate 13,680,111 downwards.
TATAATATTCTGAAAGAAAAGACAAATATAAAAACACTTCGCGCACCAAAATCAGTAAAGTCCTTTAGGCTACAAGAGGTTAATTACTTCCTTGGACACATGACTACATACGTATATACCAATATCTAACGAAAAATATTGCCATATTGCGCAGTCTGCTAAAAATGAAAAGAAAAGGACCAAGACTAGACTGTGTAATTCCGTAACACCAATAAATATTGACGTGTAGATTCAACTTATTGCCAGTATAAGTTTGGGCGGAGGAGATACTTACCTCATTTTAGGTTTTAACGTCAAATTGCTTTTTTTTTAAATTGTATTAGTTATTAGTAATGTTATTAATATATATATATGTTTTTTTTAATTGTATAGTGACATTTGCCTGCCTCATTGAGGAAAAACATAATTGGACATTTGTAACATGTTAATTGTACACCTTGTATAGTTATTAGTAATGTTATTAATATATTAATATATATATTCTATGTAGGTATGTTTTATCTCCTTGTTAGACGATTTTACTCATAATTTAAAGAGTTATAGGTACTTCTCAAGTCATAAGTTTTTTATACAAAATATTCTGTAACATAATGCCAAAATATTATCTATTCTGTTTCCGATTCTCGCATCACTTCCGTTTTTCCGAGTAAATTCGATCCGCAAACCGCGGCGCGTCCAGTCACGCGCGACAGATTGACAACTGACGAAAATATCAAACAGAGCGCGGATGAAAATCATGGAAAAATCGGGATCGTATAAAGAACGGCGCGACTTCAACCGCTCAAACGGACACGTTCATTTTACCTCGACAAAACTTCTGATGCGTTTTTAAATACTTCCGTATGTATTTTTCTTATTTTATGCCAATATTATTTGCAGTTTTTTCAATAGAAGTTATGTCGAATTGACGGCGCTGCTGTCCTTATTTCATTATTTCATTTGACTATCAGCACATTTGAAACGAAGAGATACGTAGACGTACAAAAGTCACCGATATAGCACAGAGGATTAGCAAGTTGAAGTGGCAGTAGGCAGGGCACATAGCAAGTAGAGCTGATGGCCGATGGGGCGGAAAGGTTCTCGAGTGGAGACCACGTGCCGGCAAGCGCAGCGTAGGAAGACCAGCCACGAGATGGTCAGATGACTTCATACAAGTGGCGGGAAGACGCTGGATGCAAGCCGCTTCCAATCGGTCTTTTTGGAAATCTATGGGGGAGGCCTATGTTCAGCAGTGGACTTCTTATGGCTGAGATGATGATGATGATGATCAGCACAATTGAGATGTCAGTTCCTATTTTTTACCCGACTGCGTAAGCCTTCTTTCGTTCGACGTTTCGAGTGTATGTATGTACATACCTACGTATGTAAGTACGTTTCTATATGACCGCGCCTATAGCCTAAGCGGCTTGACTGATTTTGATGTGCGGGATGTCCTTAAATTTGTCTTCACTCCCTGAGTGTCATAGGCAATATTTTTTTGTAATAATAATAATAAATTTCTCTCAAAAATAAAAAATTCGTATTTTTCGTAACTTCTAACGAACTTTTTCGTAATAAACACGTGATTTTACTAGAACTATTCTAATGAATGATCATTTACAACCTTACACAGTGATTTTACGCATACTTTCCCACAAAAAACGTACACTCAACAGCGAATCAAGTGTTACAAAATCGTAAGATAGACTGCAAAAACTGCTTTTCTGCAGTCGGATATTTAGCCCACGTCGTCATGTCAATTTATTTATTTCATTGTTACACCAACAAAGCCACCACCAAGACAAGTCAAATAAAAATAAGATACATATTGAGTGATACTTCAATTACAGGTATAAACTACATGCAAGAATTTATACAGCACATTTACTTAAAACAAAACTTAATTATGATTTAAATGAATTTACACAAGTAAATAATATTAATGGACATTTTCACACAAAGCAATCTTGCCCCAAACTAAGCAAAACTTGTGATATATGGGAAACAAATAACTGATAGAATATCTAAATCTTTTTTGTAAATACATATGCACGGTACATAGAAACACCCAGACGAAGAACAAACATCCGTTCTCGTTATACAAATGTTTGCGTAGATTAAAAAAATATTGCTGTAAATAAACTCACTCATTTCATTTATTTTCTACTGTGTAACTGAGAACAAATTAAATCACGACAAAAAGGTTAAACCGAGTCAGCGTTACTTGCTAGTAAGTGAATCGCTTCTGTAAAATAAAAACAACACACCATATTTTTCACTGTATAAATTACTGTAAAAATCACTTATCCAATAAAAAATACTGTTACATATATACTTCGTTATACACTTACGGCCTTACCGAAAAACGTTGCTTAACTTTAAGCAATGATTAACGTATTTTGTCAACTTCTCGCTGACACGTAATGACACTTGCGGAAAGAAGACAGAGAATTAATGGTTAATGTTAAGTAACGTTTTTCGGTAAGGCCGTTAGTTTTCAAAGTGTTTGTCAAGTTGTCAAGCTCATATTTAATCATTTTAACAGACTTCAAAATGTGCAATTCGTTTATTTGTATATATTTTCAGTTATATTGTTATAAAAACCAAAGTACTGAATCGATTTTGACAAATTATTTACATGGGACCACCTCTGACCTACCAAAAAAAAATCATTAAAACAATTCATAATTGCAGGAGAAATCGCTGAACAAACATAAAAAACACAGTCGAATTAGGAACCTCCTTCTTCTTGGAAGTCGGTTAAAAAGAGAAGGTACCTAAATGTTCAGCAGTGTGAATCTTATTTTATGAACTTAAGAGTATCATTAACAAGAATTGAAATAAATATCTTATTTTTATATGTATTTTCATCGATTTTCCGTTAATTGTGTGGGATATAAAGAAAATATAGAGATCGGAAGGGAAAAACAAGAGATAGACAAACATAATAGAATGGTGAATATTCCAATTGATAATAGACTTTTTTTTTATATTATCTATAATTATCTTATATGGTCAAGCTATGTTGGTTTTGGTTGGAAAGACTGAAAAGAAAGTAAAAGTCCTAAAGAAAAGAGAAACGTCATGTTGTACAAAGGGCCTCGTCACGGAAATTACTCCATAGATCCATAGACAAGAACTATGATTGAATATGAACTTAAATTCAGAATGAATGAAAGAAAATGATACACCATATTTGTATGCAGAGACGCCATAAAAATATGGCTTATCACGCCACGCGAGAACGAAACAATACTTGCAGTGGTGTAAAAATATAACAAAGAAATAGACGCAGAAACAGCAAAATAAAAGTAAGGTCAAACCAACTTTAAGCGATAAGAATAATTCATAGCAGAACCTCTGTACGTATGGTGTATATATATATATATATATTATACATTATAGATATACGATTAACCACCAATTCGCGTGATGTTAAGCGACGGTGTGGCCGAGGATGGAGGTCGTCGATCTAGAAGATATATATTCACTCTAGCCTTGAAAATTCCAAGATTGTAGGTCTCAGGAAACTGACTACGACGACTTTCTGCTAGTCCTGCTATAGTTCTGTTTCTGTTTTCTATTATGTTTTTGATAGCAAGATAAAAATGAATGCGAGCTAATATACACTAAACAGTATTAAGAGTTCATAATCGCTCTATAAACCTAAAATATCGAACTAAAAAGTAAGTAAGTTCGTATAGACTGAGTGGCCAGCCCTAGTGTCAGAGTTATAAAGCCGCCCGAAAGGCCTCTGACCTGGCTTGACGATTGCTGTTTTTTTTTTAAGAACAAACAACCGGGACCTGCAATTTAACGTGTCATCCGACCCACGGTAGCGCTCAGTAAGAAATGCCACTCACGGTCACCCATCCGAAGACTGACCGGTCCCATTGGTGATCGTTAACAACTAGTCAAGCTACGCCACGAGCGCTACTTCGAACTGTGAATAGCATTCATTCTACCTACATCCCTGCTAGGTAAATTAGTCAGACGGTAGAGGGTATTTGAAAAGTTTAGCTCGCCGGAAATACCTGAAATCAATACGGCCGGAGGCAAGCTAAGTTATTTAAAATGCAGTTGACACTTCATCCAGTGGAAATGCAATATTCGCCTTGCTCATGCGGAAGCGCGGTTATTTTCAATTGCGTTTTTATCGGAATTTTCATGGCAATGACTTGGATGGGCACGCCTCTCAATAATTCGATTTGATTTATTCAATATATCATAGATACAATTTGTTTTCAATTTTTAGGGTTTCGTACCCAAAGGGTAAAAACGGGACCCTATTACTGAGATTCCGCTTTCTGTCCGTCCGTCCGTCTGTCTGTCACCAGGCTGTATCTCATGAACCGTGATAGTTAGAGAGTTAAAATTTTCACAGACGATGTATTTCTGTTGCCGCTATAACAACAAATACTAAAAAATAGAAAAAATAAATATTTAAGGGGGCTCCCATACAACAAAAGTGAATTTTTTGCTTGATATTGATAACGGCAACAGGTAGACGCTTGAAATATTCACTTAATATTGAGTTATATTATTCACTTTAAAAATGAATAACTAAATTAAAATAAAATTATAAAATGTATGCGATAAATCCGTTAAAAGTTGTTTTTTTAACGTATTTTAAATTAATTAATTATTTTAAATTATTTATTATTAATTATAAAATTAATAATTAATAATACAGTAAACGTGATTTTTTGCCGTTATTATAGATAATGGTACGAAACCCTTCGTGCGCGAGTCCGACTCGCACTTGGCCGGTTTTATTTATTATGCATTGACCACCAACTCACCTGATGTTAAGCGACGGCGTGGCCGAGTGTGTATTTTACTGTGTGTATTTTAGAATCTTTATAAATCTGGTAGGTAGCTGATATTATTGACGTATTAGAGAATTGTAACAATTATTTAAATGGTAACTAAATCTAAATTTTGACCTTAAATTTATAGTGAGGATTTAGAATCTTTTGATTTTTTACGAGTAGGTAAATTACAATGAACAACATTATTGTAGGTCGTTGTTATTAGCAAATGAAAACAATATTCTGATAATTGGCGAGCAGAGGAAGCGAGCGTATGTAACCGGAAAGTGAGTGGGTTACTTTATTATTTACGTACATGGGATATAGGTACTTAACATTTCCAAGCTTCACGTGACATTTATATATTTTTACCAGTTGTAGGTACATATTGATGTGTTTGTAAGGTCTTTACTTGACGTAAGATTTATTGAACTTCTCATAATTATCAATAATATGAAACTAAAAACAAAATAAGAAACGAACTACACGTTTGACACTAGCTGACGAAAAGTGACAATGAAATCGAAAATGTGGCACGCTCGCTTAAGAGATACATATTCACTTTTCTGGTTTCACGACACCAATATAAATATTTGTTTATTGCATAAATATTATCAATATAATCCTATCCTAACTAACATTATAAAACTGAGAGTAACTAACTCTGTCTGTCGTCTGTCTCTCTGTTTGTTATCTCTCCACGGTTAAACGTCTGAACCAATCCTTATGAAATTCTGCACAGAGATTATTCAGGGCCTGGGGAAGGACTAGGCTATATTTTATTATCTTCATCACCGTTTTTCATTACTACGCGGGTGACACCTATCGCGCTAGCTAGCTGCGCCCCAAGATAAATAAATAAAAAATATTAATAAAAAAATGCTATTTCTAATTTTATTTTTAGTCCTCGTCCTGTTAAATTAATAAATTATTAATAACTAGTTACTAATAATTTTACAGTTCAGTTGGTTGAACAATCTTCTAAGTTGTATTTTGTGTGTTCGATCCTTCACCCAAGACAAACATTTTGTCTGATGTGCACATTATTTATATTATCTAAAAAAAAACATCCATCTTGTTTCCATACCTAGTACAAGTTTATATTACATTATGTTCTATGGTTTGGGGCTAGATAGCGCTTCGTAAAAATGTCCACCAATGTTTAATAACTCATAATATTATTTAATTAATATCCTAGATTATCTGTAATATTTCAAAACCATAAAACACTTTATAAAATGTATAGTCAAGTTCTTAAAATGTACACCTCATAAAAACAGGTTTAATAAAGATACAAATATTAAATTCCGCTCTCGCGTCATACGGTGGAGCAATCTCGTACTTACAAATGTTAATAAGACAGTTTTCCGGCTCCAGTCGTCAACCCACGGATGTACGGTACAAGTACATACATACGGTACAACCGAGTACATAAATACGGTACAAGCAAGTACGATACGATTCTCCTTCGTCGTCTTCCTATGAGATTTTAATACGGCTTTATTGGACACGTTATCGTGATTTCTTTGCACATCCCATGGATTTTGTGCTATTTACAATACAATACAGTATAAAAATAGTTTATTGACACCATAGTATAATAACAATATGTACATGATTAGGACGGACGTATTTGTGTATCTATACGAATAATCGTAACTGATATTTACATAGGTTCACTTAAGTCACCAGAATACAACAAAAAAATGGAATCACCATAAATTAAAGGTAAAACTAACAACAAAGCATGATATTTATACAAGTTTCTGCGAAGTTCATATATTAGTATAACATAACAACATAAATTTTTCGGTAATTATATATCTTTCCCGAATCATAAATCAATTTTCATACAAAAATATAGCCAACAGTCTCTCCATTTCATCGACTTGGCGTTGTTGTTATTAATTCCTCAGTGCGCGTCAATCTCTACGTTTATTTTCCTTTATCTACTCAACGTGTCGCTTCACAAAGGCACTAACGGAGAAAATAAACATCATTTTTATGCGAGAATACCCATTGAGTCTAGTGTCCTTTCCGGTTCAAGTATTTTATTCCATCCATTACGGGACACTATTCCGCGTTCGTCGTTGTATCGACGATTTGTCCTCTATAAAAGACATCGGGTATTTTAACTGCAGTTTTCTAAACGCAAATGATATGATAATGGACGTATAGCGATAAACGGTAGCTGGTGAGTGAGGGAAGGTATACGGTAGCTAGTGAGTGAGGGAGTGAGGGTTGGTTCAGTGCCTTTGGAGAACCCCAATTCTAGTGATGGAATGCTAAATGTGGTGGTTCATCATCATGACCTACGTATTTGTATCATTTTATGACCCCTGACGACAATGAGGAGTGTTATAATTATAAGTTTGAAGTCCTTAATATAATGTTGTCAATCTATGTCTGTCTGTATGCCACAGACAGACAAGGAGATTTAATCCAACATAAGTTGCAGCTCCAGAACTAAAGAAACTGATTTTAATCTAGTTTTTTTTTAAAGAAGAGTTGATGGTGATCTTTGCTGTTGCAACAGAATCTCTTCAGCCGTTTATGACGTCGGAATTTTTAAATTTCTAAACTTGTAGGTACCTACTTGTTGAATCTTAATTTATAAATACTCATACAAAAATTACACCGATCCTTTGAAAGCCGAACAAACCTGTATTGGGTTCTTTGAATATCTTGTATTTAGCCGAAAGAGTTTTATTGCACTCATTATAAACAATTTTTGTTAGAATTACAAAAATACGAAAGAAATATTTTGTCCGAAATCAACAAAATAAAACAGCTGATTTTCGCGTTTAAGGGTTGTGCACATAATAGAATTTTGTTTATTTATTGTGATAGCTACAATGACCTTTTGTCTCAGTACATGCTACCCTCATAACCCAGTTCATAATATAACTAGCAGTTCTACGACCTGTAGACCTCGTGAGAGAGCTTATTGCAGCTCATCTTGGGACAGATGACATAGTACCTACATAAAGTTGGCTTAGGAGGCCATTTATAAATGCAGAAAACGTAAAATCAAGAAAATTATTCAGCGCTAAAATCGAGTAACATCCACGCGCCCTCATTGTTACACCCAATCTCAAGTTGGTTGTCATGTCTCGACAACCACTTGACCAATTCTTTTAATTTTTACCACAAGTTTTAATAATTGTGTCTACATATCAAATATCATTAAAATCGGTTGTTAATTAGCGCCGCAATAAACTTCCCCCTTTTTATGGGAACTAATCCTATCAATAATAATCGGCCAAGTGCGAGTCGGACTCGCGCACGAAGGGTTCCGTACTATCATCTATAATACTACAAAGTTTAGTTCTGTTTATAAAATAACGAGAAATCAACGAAATTCCAAAAGTAGTAAATTGCAAACTTATAGGTAGGTTTTCGATACACATCCGGGCAGCACGACGACGCTCGCGCGAATACGCGCGGCTATGGCTCGCTCCGTGATGTTACCTCCCCCGCTACCCGCGTGGCCGTTGCTTAGCAACCGCCTCGTACTCGCGCCACCACCACACCGCGACGCGGCGCTCGCACCGCGTTTAGATGCACGAATTATTTTCATTTTGTGAGTTTTTATGTATTAGATTAGGTATTTATTTATATAGTTAGTATATTTCTAAATATTTACTTACAAATATTCAAGTTTCTACCTGTTAATTAAGATCGAATAATAAAAATTAAATAATTCATAGAACCTATACACCAAGTTTCATCAAAATTGGTTCAAAATTACGCCCTGTACGCGAGTACAAACATGCAAACAAACACATAAACAAACTCACAAACAGAGAGATACAAGAAAATTTGGCCAGTTGATACAGGGACGCTTCGCTTGCTTCCCTCGCTCGGTCAATAACAGAACAATATTAGAAGGATAGCATCAAGATAACATACAATATAAATTCTTATAAAAGTTACTCTGAAAAAAAAAGTAAAATCATTGGTGAATTGAAACACTTACCTACGTAAGGTAAGGATAAGGTAAGACTTTAAATAGTTTATAATTAAAATTTAAAGAAATAAGAAGTATTACAATATTTCACTCCAAAGCAGTGACACTGGCTATGAACTTTGCAGACAGCTTTGTGTAGTGAAACTTGCAAGCGACTAACTAGTTTAAACTAATGAAAGTTTACCTATCTTCCCAGTTGGCTGTACTTTCATACTGTTAAGCTTGTCAGTCTAAACCTAAGCATGGGAAGTGTTTCTAAGGTGTATGTAAAGACAGAAAAAAAAAACCGACCAAGAACGAGTTTGTTTCGAACACCAAGGCTTCTACCCGTCCCGCGCCTTCTCAAGTTCATAACAAATGAACTGTCTTTGTAGATGAAAAAAATGTCCGCGCATACGTTCCAACTATGGTGTAAGTTTGTAATCACATTTTTTGTGATTTGGCTTCAAATTATCAATATTCAGATTTTTCCTTTTATTTGTTTTCCTAGCCCTTGCTTCCTGCCAAATTATCTAAGAAAGTAGAACTAGAAATATACCGATTCGTTAAAAATATATATCCACGAATACGGATACTTTAACATCCCCGTATACAATTTATGCAATAAATGTTTTCTGATTCTGAATTTGCATAATTGATGTCAAGATCCGCGGGTACGGATACGGATACAGATCTCTATTTTTTTATTCAGCTGGTGTCGGTGCGGGAGATCTTGAGAGACGATTTGCGTTACTGATAGAACACGTTTAATTAAAATACTATTGGTAACTCATTACAATAAATTTTCAAGTATTTGATATTTGCTAAAGTTTTCAAATGTGTGATTTAAAAATAAGAATAATTAAAATTGAATTTAATAATATTTAATTATTAATATATTGGGTACCAGAAATTAAATTTTATTACATATATTATATGAAATAGCTATATTTCAAATTTTTAATAATGTAAATGATCCGTTCAAGATCCGCCTAAAGGTCTCTTTTTTCTCCTTCAAATATCTGCGGATACGGATACGGATATCCGGCACATCTCTAATTATAACCGATACATTCAATATTGTCAAGTTTCCCACAATATCTACAACAAGGTCGTCAACAGATTAAGGAAATGAAGTTATGAAAGTTGTAAGAGCCATGAAGTATTTATAACGATGTTTCTGAAAACAAAAAGATCTGACATTTGAGCTACATTATTTGTAAGTTTCACACATATATTGTATTAGATCGAAAGTTTATCATAGAATCCAAGTTCATGCCATTTTTCGTTGAAAGATTTTTAGCGTGGTTAGTCTCTAAATTTTAAATTAAATAGAATATAAATACAAGAGAGAATTAACACATTTTTCCCTTTCGTGGACTGTAGTCTGTACACATACCTACACAACACATCTGAGAAAAATAATCATATGTATCCATATTTCATACGTATTATACATAAACCCCTACTTTTATTCTGCTTATAGTTGAAAAAAACATCCTATCTTCAGATTTATGCCAATATATTGATATTTAGTAGGTAGCTGCAAAAGGATAGTTCAAGAATTTTCGATACCCCACGAACATGACTAACCTGGCGGAAGTGGTAGAACCTCCCAGATACTGATTGGGATTGAGATGTTGTGGGTTCGAGTCCCGCCAAATGTTAAAGTTTTTAAATTATCAAAACATTTACTACATAATTTTATAGAGGTTTGTAGAAAACCACCCACGTGTTACAGTCAATAAAGCTTTGAGTTTATAACTATTAATTATAATATTATAAGTAAGTATAATTATAATCATAGTATTATAACTGTAAACTGTCATTTGATTGAATGAATACAAGACTTTAACATTTCATAGAAGTGGAGCATCCTCGGTTCTCTATTCGCGTTTGACACGTCGCATGTTATATAAATTTAAGAAGCTTAGAACATTAGTGTCAACAACCTGACAGGTCTTACTTAGGCTGGTTGCAGACGGGTCCGGATGCCGGCGATATGGGGCAGTAATCTCGCAAACAGAACTCTTGCTTGTCGCTACATTGAAGAGAGATTTAGCTATTAATAGGAGTGATAGTGATAGGAATAGTATAACCACTATTATGCACTTACCTATTACATGGGTGTCTGGCATAGTAAGGAGTATTGAACAAATATTTTTTATAAAAATCGGTTCAGTATTTTCTTTCATATAACAAAATAACTGTAAAAATATGTCATCCAAGTAAACGAATTGCGTATTTTGAAGTTCAGTTTCATCATCATCATCATCTCAGCCATAAGAAGTCCACTGCTGGACATAGCCCTCCCCCATGGATTTCCAAAAAGACCGATTGGAAGTGGCTTGCATCCAGTGTCTTCCCGCCACTTGTATGAGGTCATCTATCCATCTCGTGGCTGGTCTTCCTACGCTGCGCTTGCCGGTACGTGGTCTCCACTCGAGAACCTTTCGGCCCCATCGGCCATCAGTTCTACGTGCTATGTGCCCTGCCCACTGCCACTTCAATTTGCTAATCCGCTGTGCTATATCGGTGACTTTTGTACGTCTACGTATCTCTTCATTTCTGATTCGAAGTTCAGTTTGGTCGACTATAATTATTTATGTTTGTTACAGCATAACTCAGTCGATTATTGCATGTTTTAATGTGGATTGTTTCAGTTTTTTAAACGGTTTTATTCATTGAACGAAGTCGAAATATCATGTTGTTATGAAACTTTTTGACTTATTTCCTGTTTCGAAGTTCATATTCATATTCATATCATTTATTGCGTCATATGTAGGTACATGCAGGTCTTATAATAACACATGTTTATTTAGGGAATACATATGGCCCTATAGGGGCATGGCAACACTTGAGTCCACATTTTGCATAACTGGAAATCCCATAAAGTCAGGTTCTCCCGGTCCTTCTTCCCGAAAACAAGCAAATTGTGGAATATCCTTCCTCGAAAAGCTTTCCAAGCTTCAACAAAGAGCGTTTTAAAAAGGGTGTCTACAAGCACCTTTCCGGGCTAGCAAAGCAACAGTAATGTCACTGATGTTGCAGTTGTCCATATGCGACGGTTATTACTTACCATTAGGTGAGCCTTCTGCCTTTTTCTCCATTTCTTATTTAAAAAAAAGGACAAGTGCGAGTCAGACTCGCCCACCGAGGGTTCCGTACAAACTAAATAAAAGGGGGAAATCATATATATATTTTTTATATTTTCTTTCATAAACCGAAAAATATACATCGTAAAAATATTTAACACATTCCTTGCTCACCACTAGGATCCGAGTAGGGGCTATAGTAGCGGCGCCTCCCACTCGGATCCGAGCGAGCGAACGTTTGAGGCAGCCCTCAGTCCTTGCATAGAGACATTATTTTTTTGTGATTAAATAAAAAATGTCCAGTTTTCGGATTTTTTCCTGTATGTGTACTCTAACACAATACTTCTAGCCAAATTTCATAGGTTTAGGTCAACGGGAAGTACCCCATAGGTTTTGATTCCCCTGTGAGTGTCGAAATGTGCGTTTTTTACGACATATTCGGCTGTAACTTTTTTTACAAAAACTGAGAAATTTTATTTTTCTTTCTACAGCAAGATAGTGTGGATCTGCGTATATGGTTTTGATTTCAACTCGATACCTTCACGCGTTTCTGAGATAAAGGTCTTGACACCCGGACAGACGGACAGACGGACAACAAAGTGATCCTATAAGGATTCCGTTTTTTTCCTTTCGAGGTACGGAACCCTAAAAAGTATAACTTCTCTATAAATAGAATCTCATTGCTACACATAGTTATATAAGTTCAAAGTTTCGAGAACTCAAGGCTTGCTAGATGTTGACATGCTCAACATGCTCGTTATTTTCGTAACGCATTGTTGTTGACAACCTGTAAAGTTACGTAGGAACAACAGCTAAGTTGTTATTATATTAACATAAAACATAAGTTTTTTAGGGTTCCGTACCTCAATAGGAAAAAACTGAACCCTTATAGGATCTTAAGACCTAAGTACATAATATATCAGTTCAAAGAACTAAAAAAAAGATTTTTTCCAAATCTATTCATTTAGGACGTAGTTAGAAGATTACAAACATTTAAAAATACAATCGAATTGAAAATATCCTTCTTATTTGATGTCGGTTGAAAATCAAACGAAATTCTCTAATTTATCTAATCTAAGTTAATTTAGTGTTTTGAATAATTTGAATTAGCCTTCAGAATTACCTCCTGTATGATAACCATATTGTGTGGTTTTAATAATAAAATTGCCTGTATTTATTTATAAATGCCAATAAAAATTTATAAATTATTGTAAATTAATTCATTTTCGAATTAATTAATTTTATTCGCACATGAATTTAATTAATTCGAACACGGCGATTTCCATTCAGTATCCTTATTCTCTTATTCTTATTCTTATCCAACTCGCCTGATGTTAAGCGACGGTGTGGTGTGTGGTGAGTGAATTATTAAAGCCCCTATCCTCCCCATCTAACGGTACAAGAACCTTTAGTAAAAACTAATCCATGGCATCGCTGCTTTCGATTCAAGTACCAGGTTTCTCTACAGTCATCCGTGTGGGTAAACCAGCCACACTAGTTATACAGGCCATGACTGCATCTGCACAGACCTAGACGAGATCGCGATTTCCTGTTATCAACAGTTAAGTGTCATAGCTGTAGAAGCAATATTGCTTTTACTACAAGAAAGAAAATTACTATTTTGAATTTAAATATCAGTTTGCGTCGATCCCCTTCCGTACAATAATGACAATATTTTCGTAAAAGTTTTTCTTAATAATAATTAAAATTAACAATTCGTTACATTAGCGAGTAGTGTGAATGTGTGAATGATTGAAAGCAAACGAATTCTTGAATATCATCCAAAACAAAGTCCTATCCGTATGCGATAACTTTCGAGCGATTCAAAAATGGGGAAGGCCTATGTATGGGGGAGACCTATGTGCAGAAGTGGACTTCTTGTGGCTGAGATGATGATGATGATTCTTAAATTGAGCCCCATATCTCATACAGGTATATATTGAAAAAAAATCAAAATATTCAGAGCGTAAAAATATTTTTAATGTATACCTATATATTACACCATTTTCATTGTACATACTGCGAGAAAATATTTACAGAGCCGTTGTGTTAATTGTAAAATAAACACTTATTTATCACTACTTAAAAGTAATTTTTAATCAACTTCAAAAATAAGAAGGTTCTCGATTCGACTGGAAGTTCGACTACAACTTCGGCATTTGTAAGCCGATTTGAAAATAAATATTTTTATTTAAAGATATCTACTACTACTACTATCTACCATCTATCTAACTACTTTCAGATTGGTGATAAAAATGACATCTAAATTAGTTCAAACTTGCGCATTTTTAAAGTCGATTGTTTCAGGTTTTTTTTATCCTTGAAACATAACACTCAGATAGTGATTACATTTGGAAGTATAGATATTTACAGAGGATTTATTGATCATAGGTAAAACCGCGGCATGTGGCTTGTATAGAGGATAAGCTTTACACTCACAACTCTTCAATAGGATTAGGTATCGAATAGTCTATAGGTACTGTAGAGTGAACTGGGATGGGAACAATAAAGGCTATTGTTACAAACAAACCAAAAATAGGACACTAGATATTCAAACACCTGTATAGGGCTGTAAACCATGGACTTTCACATAAATGCACATCTCGCTAGAAATAATGTACTTACCAAAGTTTGGTATTAAGCTATAGCTTTCTATAACTTATGATTTCGTTACACTTGATACGCTGTTGAGTGTACGGTTTTTGTGAGAAACTATGCTTAAAATCGCTGTAAAAGATTATAAATGCGCATTCTTTAGAATAATTGTACTAAAATCACTTGTTTATTACGAAAACCTTCGTTGCAGGTAACGAAAAAACGCATTTTTTTAGAGATGTATTATTATTATTACAAAAAAATATAGCCTATAACACTCTGGAAGTGAAGACGAATCTAACGAACTCGTACACCAAAATCGGTCGAGTCGTTTAGGCTGGAGACGATCATATAGAAACATACACACATACATACCCACATATACATTTTAATTTTGTTTTTTTGTGGAAGGGATATATTTGTGGTTAGTCTTTTTATGGCCAAATAAATAAAAATTATGCATATATTCCCTATTTGGCCTCTCGTGTAGCGGTTAAAAACTTCAGATTTCCATAGATTGGGGCAGTAAGTACCTACTGACTTATTTAGCAGGTATTTAAAAGGAAACGAAGCGCTACCAAACAATATCCCCTCAAATCGGTTTAACGTAACCACGCTTTTAAAGGGCAAAGAACTTTCGTAAATAGGTTTTATTTAATTAATTCATTTTGAATTCTAAGAAAATGGTAACCCTTGAACTTGGTATACCTACGTTACTAACATAATTGTACTCGCATTTGTAGTATACTATTTAAATAGATATACATATACTGTAATTAAACGAGTGAGTGAAGCGAAAAATTATCTGAATTAACTGGCAAAATTTTGTTTCGTTAAAGCGGATGTTGGTGGTGTCGTATTTTTCAAACAATTTTTACAAAACTTGATATGTAAGTATTATAATTTAAAGAATTTTGATAAGAAAGGATGTCGATAGAGTATTTTCCATTTGTTGGCAAATTTTGATAAAATTAGGCAGAAACGTTCCATATTCAGTTCTAAACAAGAATTTCTATTATGAACAGTCTGTAGACCTCGCGACTTTGACAACAATATTTGTTGCAAAAATATCCGAGATCCACTGTTCGAAAAATGACTAGTTATTATGTCGTTTGAAGTTTCAGCATCCTAGTTGGGAAACCGTCTGACTTGCGTTTCCTGGTGTTAGGTTCAAATCCCAAGGCATCCTTTTATTTCATACCGAAGTTAGGTACATGTGTTTCATCGCCAACTACTTACCCACCCATTTTTCGTTGAAATGCCAAAAATCTGTACTCAGCATATCGATCCACATTCTTGTTGCGTACTCCACAAGAATGGAATTCTTTGCCGCCATCTCTGTTTCCTGAGACCTACAATCTTGGAGTTTTCCAGGCTAGAGTGAATAAGTAGATATTTTCTAGATCGACTAGCTCCATCCTCGGCTACACCGTCGCTTAACATCAGGCGAGTTGGTGGTCATTCGCAGATCTATCTTGTATTTAAAAAAAAACTCGAACGGTGAAGGAAAACATTGCGATGAAACTTGCATATCTGAGTGAAGATATGTAAAGGCTGCCAAACTGTACTTGACTAGTATGATGGCTTATGGCTTAATTGCTCACACAATGAGACGACAGACCGTGTCCAGCAGTGGGATATTTTTTTTAATGTTACATAGATCTACGATTGACCACCAACGGCCTAATGTTAAGCCACAGTGTGGCCGAGGATGGAGCTCGTCTATACAAACAAGGAAGACAAAAAATACCTTATACACGGTGTTATCGTGTACTTAATAATGTTTATTTATTGTTTTCAAACTACTTCAAAATGGAGGTTATCAATTCAGTTGTATTTTTTCAACGTTTTTACCTCATTACTCCCTCAGTTATAAACCGATTTAGAAAATTTGTTAATTTCTTAAAGTACTTTAAGAAATTCTAAGAAATGTTAAGGAATATATTTTCAAATTGATATCGTAGCATTTTCATCAAAATCAGTTCTGATGTTTGATTGTTAAAACAAAATAACCGAAAAAATATGCTATCCAAATAAACAAAATCGCGTATTTAGAAGGCTGTTGTTTCAGTTTTTTAAATTAAACAATAAGTACAATAAGTGTATCATTGGAATAATATCCTCAGAAAATGTTTATGTTTATGCCTACTCATTAACTGTTGCTGTGTGAGTAATTAATTACGTCACTAACTAGGATCACGACGTGATTAATTTTCAGGATCAATTAAAATTGTATTATTTTGATCGTGTTAAATTTATATTAGCGGTATACTAAATTTGATCATTTATTGGTAATAAATAACAACGACAGGCAGTAATTACACTAAGAGTTATAGTTTCATTCAAAATTCATTTTATAGGCGCAGCCAAAAATCTATCAAAATGTGTGTCAAAAACCATCACGTATTTTTTGCTTTTGACATATACTCGTGAATGAGCGTTCGCATGATGTTTCAAGTGGAAAGACATATTGTCATAGAGTTAAGGAGGCTTCCTAACTAATCCTGACGTGTCGAATGCACGCTTGATTAAAAACCTTGTCGTTTCATCAAATGTGAGGTTTGGAAATGAAGCTCTGCAAAAAAGAAAGACAAGCGTCAGAACCCTTCGGCCGACTTTTAACCGTTTTCGATATACAAGATGGTGTATTGAAATCCCATAAACATTACCTCAGAATATAAGCGTTTTAGAAAAATTCTGAGAACTTTATAAAAAAAAATAGGTTATTTAGAATTTCCGATATATTTATTAAGTTTATTTTACTTCAATAGAGACCCAGATTGACTGAATAAGATATCTGTTACAACAACAAATTTGAATAAAATTTTGTTATTACGTCATAAAGACGTACAAACAAGAGATTGTAAGTAGGTATATTGAAAGTAGGTGTATTGAAAGTAGGTATAACAACGGGTTGGCTGCTCTTAAGAAGTGAAGTTGTGCCAAATTTTGCCTACCAAAAATTTGCTACGTCACACGAGTGGTAAAACCTGTTGTGTTTAGCAACGGGTAGAGTGACGTAACAGGATTTAAAAGCCTGTAATTTTTTATCAGATACTTAAAAATAAGTACTAACTAGAAAATAAAAAATAATTTATATCATTTCATCTATGTATATGTTGGCCTTCTTACGACAGATATTGTAATAAATTACCAGTAGGTACGATAAAAATATTTAAAATGAGTAGAAGCCAAGCTTAGAAGAAAATTTTATCATTTCAGGAAGTTTATTGTTTGCTCGCAGGTGATATGGAGATATTTTTGGTGTCTACAGGTTGTAGCATATACTTTTCATTAATTGTTTTTTTTTCTAGGAAACTACATGTCAAATGTAAGAGTACGAAATAGAAAACTACTCCTGCTATTTTGTATTTACTTGATTCGACATCATCATTCAGTCCGGGGCAGCAACTAAGACCAGCTAAGCTAGACAAGTGACTTTCAAAGGTCGTGAAAACTCTTAGTTCCCAAAATAAAAGTTGTAATTCTAAAAAACTTATTTCAAATTAGTAAATATAATACTACTAAGCTTACCCTCTAATAAAAGCATCAAGTAAGCACCAAAACGCTTTTAAAAAGTCCTTTACCCACTAAAAGCTAACTTCATAATTTTAAAACAAATTAGAGCTGTCCACGAGCTCTTAACCTAGTTTTGTCGTACCATAAAACCTGGCTCTCAGCATAATATAAGTTACAGAATATAAAATATGAAGGACCTCTCGCAATGGTCATGTAAAGGCACAATAACTTCCAACTCCCAATAGTGGCGTATGTCTCCATTCTGAGCCCCTCAGCGCATATAATTTACGCATAAAGAACCTAAAAGGGGAAAGTTTGCGACGTATTTATACTCTGCTGCGTATTTTATTTTATACACTGAACTTTATTGTTCGTGACGCTTGCAAATATATTATGTGTTTAACTTTAGTTTAACGTTGTTGTCGAACTTCGAGTTCGAGGTTTTGATTTTATATTCTTGTTTCAAACATGTTGCTCAATTTTTATTAGATTATATTTTAGTTATAAGTTTTTTTTATAAGTTTTGCTTAAGTTTAGAACCGAAATACGATATGTCGGTTTTATAAAGGACTTTTTTTTCTTCCGTTTATATTACTGTTCCAATAATATCCTTAATCCACTATCTAAATTTAAAAGTGGATGAACCTATATTGGCCATAAAGTATTAACTTAATGTGACGATAATACTTAAACTGATAATGTTGAAAATATCTAAACCATCATGAGTTTAATAACTTTGATTTAAACTAGATATACGGTACTATACAATACTCCAATAAAAGAAATTACAAGATTAATAGAATCATAAACAAAATAATCATAACAAATAAAAATACAACAAATAATCATTAACAAAATATTTTTACACTAAGTATTCTCCTTCGAAGATAACACGATTATACTTATATACTTTCTAGATCCATATTAAGAACAACTAGAATACTTATATACTTTCTAGATCCATATTAAGAACTAGAAAGCAAATTGAGGCTAGAGCTATCTTTTTAACTCAGAAATTTCGTAACATTACAACGCTCCACATGTTAAGGAATAAAAGCAAATTGATGTAATATTCTTTATGAGCTCATTACCGGATTCAGCTTCCTTATAACATCAAGTAATTAGTGACCCAAACAGGAAGTGAAGGAGTTGTACTCCCCCAATCTCATCCCTTTCCTCTAAAAGGCAATTAACGTACAACTTACGGCTTTCGGTCGGTTGTTTCAGCCATTAATTATTCTTTATCTCATTCAATCTCCGCTTTGTAGATACAGTGGGCACCTAAATATTCTCGAGAAAAGAAAAAACAACTTTCTGTAGGTACACAATAGATTTGCGGCCGCCTAGGGCGGCCGGCTTTATCAAAAATGTAAGATATCAGCTGAACTTTCTGTAATTCAATTTTCCTGGGGGCAAGTTGCGTATATCGAATCCTGAAAGTTGAATGGATGGGAAATCTTTTCGGTGGAGCGGCTGAAAACACTTAAATATTTATCACGACAACATCACGCTACTATTCAAATTGCAGAACTAAAAGTAAAGAACTACACAAAAATTAATACAGACACGATGTTAATAAAGTGAAATTAAAAGCTCAAAGCTCGTTGAAAACTACAACAAAATTAAAAATTGAAGTAGATCCGGTGTTTTACTTTATAAAATTATCGCGCTCGGCCAAGATTAAAGCTATCTACAGAAAAATCTCTCTAAGACCACTTAAAAAATACCAAGCGAATATTTTAAAAAAGCAGACGCAGCGAGTACTCACCTAGTGCTTGACAGATGCAAATGAGACCGGCCGGCACGAGGGCGCTCGCTCGCACTAGCTCTTACAATCCAAACAATCCTTCACACACAGACATTTAAAGTTATCGGGCCCCAACACAAGAAAAGTCGCAATTATCTTTTTTTATCGACACAATTTTTTTCGAAAATGTTGAAAAGTTCGAGAGAGAGGTTCGAGACACGAGGATGTTGTCGAGGTTCGCGAAAGACGCGTCAAGCTGCAACCAGTGCCGTAGGGTTCGGAGATCGTACGTCGCGGACAGGAGAGGTTCGGACACACGATCGAGGAGACCGAGGCAACGTGAGTGCCGCCGCCGCCGCCGTGCGGGAGCCTCCCGCCCGCCTAGCTCCCGCGCCCGTCTCGCACGGAGCAAGAGGGATGCAGCGAGCGCCTCCCGAACCCGCTAATATCACCGCTCGGATCTGTGGCCCAGAGTCTCAAGTGGCTCCCGCGGCCGTCGGCGCTCGAGCCGAGAGGGAGGGCTCCGGCGCCCTCGATATCGAAACGACGCAAATAACCGTCACCGACGCGATCCTATATCAAACTTAACGCTATTATTTTAAAATAGCTTTTGATATTTAGGTCGCGAGATGTACACCTGACGTTCGGCATCATATCGAAAAACGTATGCCCCCGTTGGCTAGGTGTAGCAAATACCTTAACGAATACTTTGGCTGAACACGCGCTGTATTATGCAACGTTACAGCTTGCATTGTGATCTATTAAATTTTCTCGTACTTTACGAGCTTTTCAACTAAATTTTTGGATTGATAAAAGAAATTTTTGCAGAAAACTGTTTCTGTTGTTCTGTTTTCTTTTTTACTAATTATCGATTTACCTACCTTTACTTTGACTTATGAGTTTTTTTAAATCCCTAACCACTATAAAGTTTGATAAGTGATAAGTTAGATTCGATATATTTTAATTTTAATAGGTAGGTACATGAATAACACAATCATAATAACTAAGTGTAACCATACACCTTTGTATATTTCCTTATTTTCTCGTGTAGTCTAAATGGCTTCACCGATTCCAATGTATGAGGTAACGTTAGATTTATATTTACTTTCTGAGTATAATAGAATAATAATAATAGGATTCTACTATACAATTTATAAGACATTTTATAAGAATGAGTCTACAGAATGATCATTTAATAAATTGTACATCGGCCCACACCTACTTTCTCACGGCATCATACACTATGTCCTTGCATCTTTTTAGGGTTCCGTACGCAAAGGGTAAAACGGGACCCTATTACTGAGACTTCGCTGTCTTTCCGTCCGTCTGTCCGTCCGTCCGTCTGTCACCAGGCTGAATCTCATGAACCATAATAGTTAGCGAGTTGAAATTTTCACAGATGATGTATTTCTGTTGCCTCTATAACAACAAATACAAAAAAACAGAATAAAATAAATATTTAAGGGGGCTCTCATACAACAAACGTGATTTTTTTGCTTGATATTGATAACGGCAACAGGTAGACACTTGAAATATTCACAGAATATTGAGTTATATTATTCACTTTAAAAATAAATATTTAAGGGGGGGTTTCCATATAACAGACATGATTTTTTGCCATTTTTATTGATAATGGTACTGAACCCTTCGTGCGCGAGTCCAACTCGCACTTGACCGATTTTTTAACTTTCTTATTTTGCTGTCGAGTATTGAGTTCATTAACTACTAATTTTTGTAGACAGCACACAATACCCCGCAAACAACCTCCCTGCAGATTCATTATTCCTCTATATCCAGTAAAGTTTCCGCTGAAACACATTAGGAAAATAATAAATTCCCGGCTCGGAAGGTGCTCATGTTCAATAAATAAAGGAAGCTAACCTCCTAATTGATTGATAGATTGATGCTGCGGCTTCCCGCGCGATGCCAACTTGGATATTTCAGGCTTGGCGTGCCTGGAAACTTTTCTGGTAGCTTTCCTATTGAACACGGAGATGAAAAATTAAATATTAATCAGTTAGGGTTGTCTAATCTGATTGTAATGTTTATGCGGGGTACAATTTCGGCAAAAACATATTACATGAAAAACTTACAGGTGCAATTCCGTACTGCAGTGCAACGGTGACTTACAGTGGACAGGGTTAACAGTACTGAGTTGTTATTTTTTTTTATTAAAAAAAATCCTAGTTCCGTTATCAGATATTTACTTCGAATAAATGTTGTTTTGTTATTATATGCTATTTTTACTAATTAATGTTTTATGAAATAAGTTCAGCTTGAATTTCGAAGGGACGTTCTTTGTTTAGGGTATTTATTAGCCGCTTTGAAATTATCACACATTTTATTTAATCTATTCAATAAACCATTATTAGACTAGCTTAGGTCTAAAAAATTAGTTAACAATTATTTATAATGAACTAACCTTATGTGTCTTACTTATGTTTTTGTTTTTTTCTTATCAGTTTGATAGATGACACCTCTTGAAAATTTGAGCAAACCGTCCATCAGATGCAAAGTTATTTAGAAATAAGTCATAAATACGTATTAAATGTTGTATGTATGTATTAAATATATTTTACATGTTTAATGTACCTACGTATTAATTGGATTTTTTAAGGCTAGGGTAAATTGATATCTTCTAGATCGGCGAGCTCCATCCTTGGCCACACCGTCGCCTAAACATCAACCGAGTTGGTAGTCTATCATAGATCTATCTTTCTTAAAAAAATGTATCAAATATTTATGAAGCATTCCTGGATAAATTATCCATTTTCAAAAGACAAACTTCTGACGTCTCTAATTACTAAATTAAAGCCGTTAAAATTAGAGTCCGTTTGTCCATGATGTACGCCGCTTGGAAAGGCAATATTTGCGAGTGGTGCGCACGCCGGAACCCAGCCACGAACGAGTGTAAACACCCTGGGCCTCGCCGAAATATTTCCAACTTTACCATTTTTGTTTTATACTTATTTTTTTAGGGTTCTGTACCCCGAGTGGCAGGAGCCTATTAAAACTTAGCTAATGCTATCTGGCCGTGTCTCTTCGTATCTCTTTGAAGGCTGTAAAATAATTTATGATTTTTAGGTACATAATATGCAATATAATGCCATATTTATCAACAAATTATAATAACAAAAAGTTATGATCCATGCCCCGCTGCCGGCGGCACCCTAGGCTTAAGTTTATTATAATATTTAATATTTATTTATGTTTTTATTGTAAAGAACATACATACAATTTAAACTGAATAAAAAGGACACAAAAAAATTGCGGCTTGTTCAATACACTTCTTTATGGTTCAATAATTAAAACAGAAATAGGTAGATACAAGTTTCAAAATTACTAATAATATTGGTAAAACTGAAGAAACCGAAAATTTGTATAAGCGTATGAAGCTCAAACTAAACTACATTTAAGTTAATTCTTGTTGAAAGCCTAGAATGTCTCTTTGGAATCATCCCAACTGAATTCAAAACGTATCACGTTACAAACCTACGCATATTACACCGATATAGACATGAAATTTAACTTAACCGAGTAACCTAGCTTCAGTATTGTGTTTACCATGTCTGGTGTACGGAGTCCTCGGCGTGCGAATCAAACTCTTACTTCGCCTATTTTATTTTTAATTCTATCCCGGCGGGGTGATGTTTATTTTGCTCAATATAGGCCCAATCGTTGGTTCGCTAATAATGATTTTGGTGCGTCCGCTTTTTACTTTCGAAACTTTTAAACAATGTTCTTCGGGATGTTGGTTTTGTTAACGGAAGGGTCGGATTATGCGATGAAAATACTGAATAGAAGTTAAATTCGCTTTGTTTGTCCATATTTTTACCCGACCGCGTAAAAAGGAGGATTATGTTTTTCGAGTGATGTATGTAGGTATGTATGTTTCTATATACTCAGGGAATGAAGAAGAATCTAACGACATCTCGCACATCAAAATCTGTCAAGCCGTTTAGACTGTCATATAGAAACATACATATATACCCACATACATACATACATACATACATACAAAAACATAACCCTCCTACGCAGTCGGGTAAATGTAGATTATCTAATTATAAACCAGCTATAGTTATCGATATATGGCAGGTACCTAAGTATTAAGTGATTATAATTAATAGTTACAGAAATATGAAATAAGTCTTGGAAAACATCGGGGAATGGTCCAGTATAGCCAGCGTTGAACAGTTTTTGGGCTTAGCTCAAGATTAGGATCAGTTTGCTAAGCTGACGACTAAGCTCCAGTAGTGGAGAGGCACCAGATGATGATGATGATAATAGTTTTTTTTTAATTGAATTAGGTAGGTACAGTTACAGATATTACGCTATGTAACATACAGTATATAACCTGAACTGGCAAAACATTGTGAACCTAAAATTCAATTACAACTGTATATACACAGCTTGGAAATCGGTATTTTGGTCTTTTTGGAAATCCATGGGGGAGGCTTATGTCCAGCAGTGGACTTCTTATGGCTGAGATGATGATGATGATACACAGCCTAATTAAAGGTAAATTTAACACTAAGTGTTGAGTACTTGCAGCAATATGTGTGACCTGTGACCAATTAAATATAAAAAAACAATTCATATAAATAGTTTATTGATTTCGAATTTAAATCGATTCGTTATCGACGAATATAATAAATTAACGTATTCGAGATGTGTCTGGCGCGGTATGACGGGGCGCGTGACTTCGCATGACACACTCCAATATGTCTCTCCGCAATCGATCCGCAGGCTGACACCCTGATGGATGGATAGCCGATTCATTTACCGAATTGCCTCAACGCACATACTGGGTTACTCAGAAACGGTTAGCATGTCGTTGGCCGAAAGGAGTTGTTTTCCTCCTAGGTCCCGCTCTTATTAAAAACTAGTCGCATTCCGCTGTTTTACCTATGATCGAGAAATTATTTTTAGTATGTAGGTATACTTATTTACTATACCTACATATAATTTCCAAATTTCATATTTTTTGTAGCATGGGGGGTACGTGGTCTGTCAGTCAATAACTCAGGACAAAGCCTTTTATAGCTATATATACATAAAATTTGAAAATAAATGGTGTTAGAATGAAACTTATGATCAAAATTGTAACTAGTTTTTAATATTCTCCAAAACTCTCATGTACTATATAATATTACTTTTTACAACATTATAGGTGCCTGCCGATTAATTTTTACGTTTTAAATAAAGATAAAGTTAGTGAATGTCGCAGCTGTATATAAAATGATTATTTTTTTTAGGAAGCGTGATCTAGTGTAAATGTGTATACTTAAATATTTTTTCGTGACAGGTATGAGATTTATTATTCAGTCAATTATTGTTTATTTATTTAAAATCTTCCTTTACTTTAGAATACCCTTTTTGATTTACCCTGTATACCTAAACCCCTTTAATATAACATAAACATTCGATTAGGTTTCGGTTAGGCGAAACGTCAAAACAATTTTCGTTTTGGAGAGATCGTTACTTTGAACGCAGATTTAGAGATGAAAAACAAGTGTCTATATTAAAAGAAAATAAAATACCCGACTGCAGAAAAGCAGTTTTTGCAGTCTAACTTACGATTAACTACGTTGGCTTGGTACGCTGTTGAGTGTACGCTTTTTGCAAGAAAGTATGCGCAAAATCGCTGTAATAAGTTATAAATGCGCATTCTTTAGCATAATTCTAGTAAAACTTATTTATTACGAAAAAGTTCGTTGGTTATTTTATTTTTGCGAGAGTCCTATTATTATTATTATTATTTTAAAATATATGGCCTATAACAACCAGGGAGTGAAGAAGAATCTAACGATACCTCGCACATCAAAATCGGTCAAGCCGCTTAGGCAAGAGATAATAAAAAAACATAATATACCGAGTGTATATTATGTTTTTTTATTATCTCTTGCCTAAAAACATAACCCTCCTTCTTACGCAGTCGGATAAAATCGAGAAGACTCTCTCTGTATATCGCAAAAATTGTATCTATCGAGATGGATATATCTATCAAGATGACTCTATCTATCGAGAAGATTGTATCTATCGAGAAGAGTATATTTATACAGAAATGATAAAAATTATGGAAATTCTGGGACGTAGAATGCTATTGAAAACTTCTTTACTTCATACTCAATACAACGGTATACTTAGTTGGCTTAAAATATAATATGGACTCCTCACAATGAGAAGAAGGCCCGCGCCGCGCCAGTGGGACAAAAAAATATGGACTTCAAAAGATATGTGATGAAAAAAGAAAACATCTAAATAGAAAAATGTGTAATTTCACCGAAAACTAAGTAAGGGTGTGAGATGAACATTCTACGACTAGGTATAGGTACATCAATTTAGCGAAGTTGGCATCAAATAAATCTTACAAATTAACGAAAATCAAATAAAATTAAAATCACTTTTATTGAATAAAATAAGTTTTATAGTTAAACTTGTTCCCATATTTCGTAACTGTAACGTTGTAAGGTCGTATAACGAAACAGGATGTTCCGCGGATGCCGCCCGCCCGAAGTTAAACCAACTTCCGCTTCCACTGTAATCGTGTTTCCTATAATATGTTTCTAGTCATACGAAGTGTTAGCAAATCATTGTTTATATTTAATTAGATTTAGCAAATTAACCGATTTCAAAAAGGAGGTAGGCCGTCAATTTTTTTAAATGTTATATAGATCTACGATTGGCCACCAACTCGCCTGATGTTAAGCGACGGTGTAGCCGAGGATGGAGCTCGTTGATCTAGAAGGTATCTATTCACTCTAGCCTTGAAAATTCCAAAATTGTAGTTCTCGGGAAACACAGATAGCGGTCAAGAATTCCATTCCTGTGCAGTGCGCAATTGGGTTGTATTTTTTGCCTTTTGGTTTATAGTTCTAAAATTATTTCAATATTTTTATTTTATTGAAAAGATTCCTTATAAGTAGGCAGAATAAAGCATATCGTAAAAAATCGGTTGTTAAAATGAGTTATTTTTTTTTATTTAGGTACCAAAATCTCGATTGTGATATTTTTTTAACGATATGTTTTTCAAAACAACACAAAATAGCACGAATATTGTGTTAAAAAAAAACGATTGTATCTATATTATATCAAATTCATTTAAAACACATTTTTGTAAAAACATTTGGAACGGCGGTTAGTAAGAAATACAACCTAATTGAAAGCTTCTCCTTTTTTGAAATCGGTTCATCATCAACAACATCATCATCTCAGCCACAAGAAGTCCACTGCTGGACATAGGCCTCCCCTTGGATTTCTAGAAAGACCGATAAGAAGCGGCTTGCATCCAGCGTCATCTTGCCACTTGTATGATATATCTTCTGTCCACCTTGTGGCTGGTCTGCCTACGCTGCGCTTGCGGGTTCGTTGAAATCGGGTAAAATTATAAAACATGTTAAGGTGAATAATTGAAATGAAGAAACATTACAAGTTCTAAGAAGCCGCGAAATTTTGCCTCTTTATGTACTCATCCATTTAGTAAAACAGCGTAGGTGTAGGTACAGACTTTGAATTCTTCTTCAATATTTAATATTTATTAGTGAACATTTTTTAATATAAATAATTTTAGTAAAAAAAACGACTTCAAAATACGCAATTCGTTTATTTGGACGACATATTTCAGTTATTTTAAAATACTTAATGTTTATTTTTTTAATTCAAAAGCTAAGTACTGAATCGATTGTGATAAAATTTATATGAGACCTCTGAGTACCTACCTCAGAGGTCTCATATAAATTTACCTACTAAACAAAAAGTAATCATCAAAAACAATTCATAATAACATAAAAGAGTGATCGCTCAACAAACGTATAAAATAAAAAGACATACAGTCGAATAGATAATCTTTCTTTTGAAATCGGTTAAATATTATATAATATAAATATTCTGAAAAAAAATTTTTTTTTATTATAAATTGGACGAGTTGAATCTGTAGGTAAAGATACTTATAGGAATTTATAGGTATAGAATTTAGCGAAAACGACGTACCTAGTCGGATTTCAGTGTTCTATTTATTTAGCCTTAATCTTTACAGTTAAACGAACATATCTATACGTTAAGACATTCCAATAACTTGCTCACAATAATCTTCATGTATACCCATTGAAACCTTAGTAGTGTTTACATTCCACCGCTGCCCAATCACGCATGAGGAGCGACACAATATGATAGCACAGCCATTGTCAACGTATTTTGTTCGTGGATATTCCTATTATTCTGATCTGCTATCACACACTATTCATAAGGTCACAATAGCTTGATATTCTCAATATGAAAACAAAATACTTGTATGAGTAGACATCACAGGTTTTTGAATGGTGTTATTCAGCTTCACTGCGTGTGTTTTGTTTCATATTGCGTACTGTTATTTCGGGTACTTCGGCGTTTCGCACCACATGTGATTCGAACCGCGGTGCGAATCGCCCACGTACTGTTTAGAATGGGCCGATTCGCACCGCAGTGGTTGGTGCGGTGTGAATAAGTATTTCGCAATTGATTTTTTGACGTTTTCTATTATTTGACATAATAGCGGGATGTTATGAATTTCTTAGATGATTTATGGGATCATTTTTTTCGTATAAGCTACTTTTTTAACACGCTTTTATCAGCTTCACCTGTATGCATGTTTGTTGGTTTGTTACCGACTCCTTTGGACTTGATTTTGACCCACTTCAAACGGTCAGATTTCATTCAAACTTTCTAGATTTATCGAGGATCGATGACAATACAATATTTCGAAGCGTGTTTTTTTTAGTTTTTTAAACTATTATTATTTATATCAAATAGATCTATCAAATCAGAAATTAAGAGATCCGTAGACGTATGAAAGTCACCGACATAGCACAGCGGGTATGAAAGTTGAAGTACCAGTGGGCAGGGCACATAGCACGTAGAACTGATGGTCGACGGGGCCGAAAAGCATCCGAGCATAACCCTTTCCATAGCTCGTTGCGCGACCTTGAGCTTCCTTATAAGGCCCATAGTTAGGGACCACGTTTCAGTGCCTTATGTCATCACTGGTAACACACACTGGTTGTAAACTTTCGACTTGAGGGACTGGGGTATATTAAAACCCCCAGTTTAGTAAAAACGTTTTAACATAAACTAATTTTTTCCATGTC
Organism: Lycia hirtaria; assembly: GCA_947563715.1. Taxonomy (NCBI): domain Eukaryota; kingdom Metazoa; phylum Arthropoda; class Insecta; order Lepidoptera; family Geometridae; genus Lycia; species Lycia hirtaria. The sequence continues at coordinate 13,651,291 of OX387379.1, read as the reverse complement.
TCGTTTACTTTCATTTAGAAACAATAATTGTCTTTAATTTGATTTAGACAATGGTAAAAAATAACTTACAGTCCTAATATTTATATGTGACAATATATAAACACTTGTTTGTTTATCTCGTACACTTTTCTATAGCATTCATCCGATAGCCGATAGCGATAAAACTTATTATATAATAAAAAACCGGCCATATGCGAGTCAGACTCGCGCACGAAGGGTTCCGTACCATTATCTATAAAAACGGCAAATTATCACGTTCGTTGTATGGGAGCCCCCCATAAATATTAATTTTATTTAAATTTAATTATTTATTTTTAAAGTGAACAATATAACTTAATATTCTGTGAATATTTCAAGCATCTACCTGTTGCCGTTATCAATATCGAGCATAAACTAGCAAAATCACGTTTGTTGTATGGGAGCCCCCTTAAATATTTATTTTATTCTGTTTTTTAGTATTTGTATTTGTTATAGTGGCAACAGAAATACATCATCTGTGGAAATTTCAACTGTCTAACTATTACGGTTCATGAGATACAGTCTGATGACAGACGGACGGTCAGAGAGACAGACAGACAACGGAGTCTTAGTAATATAGGGTTTCCCGTTTTACCCTTTGGGTACGAAACACTACAAACTATTATTATTATAGTTATTGTCCATAGGAGAACATCGGAGCCAATTATGTATGAGTATTCTATTCAGATATTTTGCGTTTATCCAGTAATTTTGTCGACTTTCCAAAATATAGTATGTAATCACTAAGGTATACCATGATCATTTGAAATTACCAATATTGACGCAATGTGACTATAGGTTATAATCTGACAGCTTATTTCGATATTTTAAAAAATTGCTACAGTTCCTGCTAGAAGCTAAAATGTATAAAATTGCAAGATCTTGCTCAAGATCCAGATATTTATTAACAATATGAAAATAAACAATTGAGACGGCCGTTTTATAGTAAAAAGGTAACGAACAAACAGAGATACAGATATATTTTCTATATACCTATAGGGTTATAGGGTATATTAGTTAGAATTTCTTGTACGATATACCAACCGACTTTTGTGAAAACAGTTAATATCTATTTTCATTTCGTTCTACGAAGAAGTCACGTATACCAGCTGCAATATTTCGTTCGTAGTAAACAAACGTACCTAGTGCAAATGTACAAATAAGTAAAACCGACCACGGTCTGACTCCGTTCGGACCGGCGGCCCATGAATTTATATTGCAAGTTTATACTAAGTTCAACATTCATGGGATATTCATTACCTATCATAATTTGATGCTCGCTTACGTTTTATTTTTATTTTGGATTCGTTTTGAAATTTTGTCGGCCATTTGTACATATTCCACAAGTTTACGCTGGGGACAGTGCGACGTATTTACGTACTCGTGTATGTTTTTATTATTTAACTTGGTAAGCTAGCCCTTGCTTCACAATCGGTACAACCGTTAATTAGATACATATATTGAAATCAAAAATGTAGTTTAAAGATAACCCGCCAGAACTGGTTAAAATACCACACTGTTTTTAGGGTTCCGTACCTCAATAGGAAAAAACGGAACACTTTGTTGTCCGTCTGTCTGTCCGTCGTCCGGGTGTCAAGACCTTTATCTCGGGATCGCGTGAAGGTATCGAGTTGAAATTAAATATCGTATCTTGCTGCAAAAGGAAAAATAAAATTTCTCAGTTTTCGTAAAAAAAAAAGTTACAGCCGAATATGTCGTAAAAACGCACATTTTGACACTCACAGAGGAATCAAAACCTATGGGGTAGTTCCCGTTCACCTAGAACTCTGAAATTTGGCACGAAGCATTGTGTTAGAGTTACACATAGGTATAGGAAAAAATCCGAAAACCGGTCATTTTTAATTTAATCACAAAAAAATAGTGTCGTTATGCAAGGAATGAGGGTCTAAATTTTAAAGTGAATTAACCGTATCATGTGGGATATCCGTTGAAAGAGCTTAATTAGCTTTAGTATTAGTAAGAAGAAGTGGCAACACTGCCGGAACGTTAGCTTGTCTTTGCGACTATTTTATAATATAAATCTAAAATCTTAATTTATCTCACCCAAAAGAAGTGGAAAAGTTATCTAGTACAATGATATACACGTGAGATTGTTATTTGCAATAAGTTTATATGCTATGTTTCGCTAAGTAATGAAGTTGAAGTGTAACAACAACCAACATAAAAAAGTGATATACTGCCGAAAAAACGCATATACAGGAAACCGATGGCTTTATTATGATCAAATTTTGATTGGAAACAATAAATAGTGAGTACCATAAGCTTTAATACCACTGGTTCTATGGAAAAAGTCCTAACCTAAAATCAGAAAGATCGTTAAAAATTAAAACTTGACAGTTGACTGAACATTGTTACACACTAGTTTCAAATAATATCTCTTGTTTTTGAGTACTTAGGTGTGTACAATACAGATTTTATCTATCTATTGACAAAATACCAAGATGAATTTCTTTGAAAATATAACTTTTTGTCGAAATCGTAATAATTCCTATACAAATAAGACAGATACTAGTGATCGCTCGTCAGGCTCGTCAGATATATTGGATGGAACCACTAATAGTATGCCAGACATCTCCACTGATGACATTCTGACAAAGCACCTCCAAGATCGTCTAGAAGAGCTAGAATCCAGTCTAAAAACAGCTCATAACGAAATCGAGAAATTATTATTAGAAAATAATAACCTGAAACGGAATAATGAAGATTTAGTAAAGAAAAATGAGTTATATAAAAAAGGTGCTGCAAGTCCAGTCAAGCAACGATTAAATACACCTAGGAAAAAACCGATCAATCATACTCCAACCAGAAATAAGCACACACAGACAGTAACAACTACTACTAGTAAAAACACAAAATCAGCAATGACAATAGGTACACAAACAATATCATCACCTACTCGTATATCTAAAAGAACGAGGAAATCATTTACTTTTAGTCATAAAGATCTAACCAATGAGAAGTCAGAGTTAAGACGACCTCATCCAAAAAATATTAATCATAAACGGATTTGTATTTTAAGTACTGATAAAATAAATAAGATTTTATTGGCTGCAGAGGAAAAAGTACCGAGCACAAAAACCTTTGAAATTTGTCACTATCTTGTACCTTATGTTAGCACCAAACAACTGATTAAGGGACTAGACACCAAACTATCAGAATTTACCAAAAATGATTACTGTATTATCTTGATTGGTGAAGAAGACTTCAAGACCCCAATGGACCATTTTGAAATAAGCCGTCAAATTAAAGAGATGCTAAATAAAGTAAAAAACACAAACGTCATCATATGTTCACCTACAATTAAAAAGCAACAATATACCTCAAGCACTGACTTTAACTGGAAAGTAAAAAACTTCATTAAGATATTAAGTTCAGAAATAGAAACATATGAACATGTATTCGTCTTTGATCCAAACATACTCGTATCACCATTTTCCCATATGTTTAATAAAACAACTGGAACACTCAACAATAAAGGAATCCGAGCCCTATTTGAGGCCGTGTACAAGAGGATAGACGAAATAGACCAAAAATATATTAATTTTTACTGTGACTCATCAGACACCTTCGAGGTACCAGACAACAATAGGCCATTTTTTCGTCAATAAATGCCTGAATATTATGCATCAAAATATAGCTGGATTAATATCAAAATCAGAATCACTTTCAGTATGCATAGAAGAATTATTAGAGAAAAATATAGCAGTTGATGTTGTGTGCATTACAGAGCACAATATGATGTCCGGGTATGAGAATTACCTACATATTCCAAACTACTCTTTAGCAACTACATGCAGCAGACCAAACACAAAAAGAGGGGGAAGTTGCATCCTAGTAAGAAATGGGCATGAGTGGAGTGAACTCCCAGATATAAAACAGCTTTCTGTATTTAATGTAATTGAGTGTTGCGCTTTAAAAATGACTAGCTATAACATTATTGTATTGTGTGTTTACAGAGTCCCACATAATGGAAACAAAGTAATATTTTTTTCTGTGTACAAAATATTTTGGAACACTTAAATCGAACAAAACATGATCATATTGTCATGACAGGTGACTTCAACATTAATGTCTTAAAAACTAATAAGACTACTCGAGATTTTGAATGTCTTCTTTCTAGAAATAGCTTGTTTTTAGCACTAAAAGAACCTACCAGGCCGATAAGCCAGACCTGTATTGACAACTTTGCTCATAATTTTAAAAAGAAATGTGAAGTGGAAGTGATAGGATTAGCATTATCGGATCATACAGCTCAATTGTTGCGTTGCCCTGTGAAGAAACTCTGTATCCTCAAATCGTAGCGTAGGAAATGTAGAGACTATTGCATGGAAAATATTATCAAATTTCAAAATCACATCAGAAGACTCACCTTTTCAGAAATATACACTATAAATGATACAAATATGGCATATCGAACTTTCATAGCAGATTTTAAACTGATTCATGACTTATGTTTTCCTTATAAAACTGTGACAATTAGAGTTAATAGAAAAGCAACATGGATTTCTCGTGGTCTGAAAATGTGTAGTAAGAAGGAACGTTTGCTATTTAATCTTGCTAGAACAAAACCTAATGAGATTAATAAGATGAAGTATAGGTCCTACAGTAAACTTTACAAAAAAATTATTAAACTAACACAAAAAACTCAAAATAATTTCAAGATTAAAAATTCTGATAATAAGTCAAAAACCACATGGCAAATAATTAGTAAAGTAAGAAATAACCTACCAACCAGGCAAATCGAAAAAATTAAAATAAATAATAAATTTGTAACTGACCCCAACTGCATTGCAAACTCTTTTAATGATTATTTTGTAGATAAAATAACACCACTTCCTGGCTCTGGTAACAATGTAACTCAACACATCACAAGTTCTAATAATTCGATGTTCATGGCACCATCAACACCATATGACATCATTAAAATTATAAGTTCCCTAAAAAATACTAATAGTGTAGGATATGATGGAATAATAAAAAAATAATAAAATCTGTCAAAGAATGCATTTGTAGTCCTTTAAGTCATATTATTAATTTATGTATTAGTTCAGGTACATTTCCAGACGATTTAAAAAAAAGTGTAGTAATACCTCTTTTTAAAAAGGAAAACAGGCATCTAATGGAGTACTATAGACCTATAGCTCTTGTACCAATTATGTCGAAAATATTTGAAAAATACTTTAATCAGCAGATGAACAACTACTTCGAAAACTTTAATCTACTATGTAATGAACAAAAAGGTTTTAGACGAAATAAGACTATTAATACTGCAATATATGAGTTTCTGCATAAAGTTATGATGAATGTAGATCGAAATAATGCTGTATGTGCGATTTACTGTGATATGACCCAAGCATTTGATTATGTAAATCACAATATTCTGTTCAATAAACTTGATGCATATGGTGTTAGAAGCAATGTCCTTGATCTAATTAAATCGTACTCGACAGGTAGAACGCAAGTAACAAATATAACTAGAATTAATCATAAGACAAAACTAGAAGAAACGTTCTCTTCACAAGAACGTTCAGTTAAATTTGGTGTACCACAGGGCAGTGTCTGGGGCCCCTTCTTCTTTGTGGCATATATTAATGACTTGCCAAAAACCACTCATTATCCAATGTCACTTTTCGCTGATGATAGTACTGTAACTATTCCTTGCAAAAACAGAGAACATTATGAGGCTGATATCAACAACACCCTCCATTCTATTATCCAATGGTTAAACTCTAATAATTTAAAAATAAATATTAATAAAACAAACATAATGCAATTCACCCAAAGATCTAATTTCATACCTGATATAAATATAAACTATCAAAATAAAAAAGTTAAAGAAGTTGATACTGCCAAATTTCTTGGGATCACTATTGACAAGCAATTAGATTGGAAAGCACAAGTCGAGGAAGTGTGTAGTAAGTTGGGCAGCTCGGCATATGCTCTCCACAGACTTGCACCTGTAGTGAAGACCGATGCACTCCTAACCTCATACCATGGTTTGGTAGCATCAGTTTTAAGATATGGCTTGATTTTCTGGGGCAACTCAACACATGTTGAGCTCGCATTCAAGGCACAAAAACGTTGCATTAGAGTGATGTTTGGACTTCATAGTACTGATAGCTGTAGACCAAAATTTATTGAACACAAGATCCTAACACTTGCATCAATGTATAGATTTGAAGTTGCATGCTTTGTGAAAATGCACCCCAACTACTTTCCCATAGCAAGTCATAAACGGAGTAGGCGTGACAAACATAAGTTACTGATAGTTAGACATAATAAGAAGGTAATGAATTGTAGTATTTTCGGCATGGGACCAGTAATTTATAATAAAATACCCATTGTACTTAAAAATCTTAATACAAGTTTATTTAAAAAGAAATTGAAAAGTATTCTGATAAGTAAATGTTATTACACTGTGAAAGATTATTTCAATGACAAAGAATTTAATTGGAATACTGACATTGATAATCTCCTATGACATTGTAATCAGTAATTGACATTGCAACAATCCCTTATCTTGGCATCTCTGATAGTTTTTACATTGTAATCTGAAGTTTGACATTGAATTATTTATGATTTCATTATAATTTTAACATGGATTAAACTTAACATTGTAACTATAACTTGACATGGATTAATTTGATATTATAATTGTAACTTGACATGGATTAAATTTGACATTGTAATTATAACTTAACATGGATTAAATTTGATATTGTAATTATAATTTGACATTGTATAATTGAAATGATAACTTCATATTTTTGACTTTTTTTTTTCTGTAATAATAGTTTTTTTTTTTTTGGAATGTCAATTTTTAAAATCACTTGGTGAGCCCACTTCCAGTATTGCATGCCTGCTGGAGAGGCAAGTTTGTATAGGGAAAATCTAGAATTGTTATAATTCCATATTAAGATCCTTAATGTACCTACAAACTGCAATAAAATTATTTGTATTTGTATTTAGTAAAAACAGGTTTTTAAAATTTTTTACGGTGTAAATTTTTCGGTATAACAAGGAAAATAAAAAAATATGATTTCCCCCTTTTATTAACTAGTTTGTACGGAACCCTCGGTGGGCGAGTCTGACTCGTACTTGTCCGTTTTTTTTTTTGTTTTAAATATGAATACACACGTTTGAACAACAACGTACTTGAACTGATCGCTTCATATACTTACATAAAAATTCGAAGAACTAAGAATCATATTTTTTCGTGGGTTCTAAATACGGCATTTGATGTTCTATTTATAATTGAGTACCTGGGCGACCGAGCTGCACTCGGATTTTTTATTACGAGTACTAAAATACGAGCAAACCCTGGTTCACAAAAAATTTAACCTAGCAAGATCGATTTATCTTCCCCTAATCTACCTACAAACCAAATTTCATTAAAATCGTTGGAGACGTTTCCGAGATTCAGATTATATACCTACACGTATGTATATATATATATAAGAATGGCTCGTTTAAAGGTATTAGATATAGGTACGCATAGTTTGAATTTATAAAATAACTTTATCTATTTTCTTTCGATAGAGTCGCGTACCTATAGATGAAGCGTATACAATAGACCAATTTTCTAAAGCCAAACACAATAGGTAACCAAACAACGAAATAAGCCCTCATAGTAAGTATTTATCAGCCTTCGCGAACCAACGCTCCCGACTTAATTAAAATAATACACATTTTTCATTTAAATAATTAAAGCAATATCGCGGCACTTCCACAACGTCGACAAATAGAAGGAGAGGTGCTAATATTAATCCTGAACAACGAGATGACAGGTTGAATTTCAGAAGCTAGTTTTGTGACAGAAATCGTCCGCTAGCATATTACAAAACTGAAGCTCGGTAATGAAAACGAGAATAATAATTTTCCTTATGAACAAGAGGTAGAGTTCAATTTGAGTTGGGTTTTGTTGATGTGAAGGCGAGTTGGCATCCCTTTGTGCGTTATCTGTGAAGCACACGCGTTCAGGCTCGAACGGAGGCTGACACACAAAGACGCATCTGACGGGCTGGTGTTTCGTACATGCTGCATAACTTAAATGTTAATGTGTAGCAAATAGTACGGCAAAATAATTGGACCGATATCGAATTCACATAAATTGCAATATGATAAATATATTGCGTTCCACCGCCTATTGCACTGTTGGGTTGGTGGACTTGGGCATAATTAACTAATTTTTCAATCAACTTGTTAATTGACTAAAAAAGTAATTGCAATTAAACTTTTAGCAGCAAAGAGCTTCGCGACCTTATTTCACCTTCCCCATTCCACTAAAGGATAAGCAGAAAGACGGTACCGTGCAACAGTACCATCCATTTCTCATTAAAATGCCCAAAATTCGTATGCAACGATTTAGGTCCACATTTTTATGTGTACTTACTGCATAAGAGTGGAACTCCCTGCCATCTTATCTGTTTCCTGAAAACAACAATCTTGGAATTTTCAAGGGTAGAGTTAATAGATATATTCTAGATCGACGTGCTCCATCCTTGGCCATACCCTCGGTTACCATCAAGCGAGTCGGTGGTCAAACTTAGATCTATTTAGAATAAAATACAAAGAAAGAGGGTAGACAGATATGTCTGCTCATAACCGTATATCCACCCACATTCTTCAGTCGCCCGTGAACATGGTAAGTACATGTAACTGTGCCGAAATATCGGGAGCTCAAAATTAACGCGAACCACGGTAAATATCCCGTTAATAATAATAGTGCTTTAAAAAAGAACTTCCCTCTTTTTTGATGTTTTGTAAATTATTAATAGTATATTCCAATAAATCCAATTACGTGTCAAATGCTAACAAAAGCGTAACCGAACACAACTTTTTCAATAATCAAAGTTACGTCTTTTACCTTAATTCATAGCTACCGTTTTCAGCAAGGAGGATGAGTTACGTGCATTGTGAAGCAAACTAATATTCACTCGGGTATTCAATTTGCTAGACCCGTAACCTTACAATCATACCAATATCTCTAACGTGAACGTACTCCGCTAACTTTATTAAAAGTTTGCTACGTGACGGTGGAGATGCGAGATCTTCCCTCCTGCTGCATGCCGTCGCAGATTAGTCTTCGTGCGATTTCACTTTCATTATTTTGACCTGAGTTTTTAATGCAAAAATTTCAATGGTGTACTTCTAGAAAATAAGGACTTCTAAAAGGAAAAAAATAGAACCCTTACGAGATCACTTCGTTGTATGTCTGTCAAAATCTTTTTTTAAGAAACGTGTAGAGGTATCAAGAAAATATTATCATACATTTTTGATGCATACTACACAGGAGTAGAACTCGTTGCCACTAGTTGTTCTAATTTTCCTGAGAACTATGTAGTATAGTCTAGTCTAATATAGTCTTAGGATTTTCAACGCTAGAGAGTGAAAAACTTCTTAAAATAATTTCGTTTTAAGGAAAATTATATTCGATATTTCAAAATTCGGATCACAGATATGTACTTATTATTTGTAAAAAAAAAACAACGTTGACTGTGAGTCAACGTAATAAAAAAACAAAAAATGTTTATTTTTGCCTTTAGCAAACGAATTTTAGCAACGAAAATCAAAATCCCGAAAATATTTAAAAAAATATTATTTTCGTATCCTCCTGTGAGATATTATAGTGATTTTACGAATAATATTATAAAGAAAATGTATTTTTAACCAACGTAAAAACGGAGAAGGTTTAAAATTCGACGCGTATTTTTAGGGTTCCGTACCTCAATAGGAAAACTTAATTTCAACTCGATACCTTCACGCGTTCCCGAGATAAAAGTCTTGACACCCGGACAGACGGACAGACAGACAGACAGACGGACAACAAAGTGATCCTATAAGGGTTCCGTTTTTTCTTTTGAGGTACGGAACCCTAAAAATGCGCTCTCCGCACGACCACTCGTAACGCAACGTTGCGGCGCCGACTCAAAATTACTTAGGTATACATTACTTTAAGAACTTAGTTATTAAAGTTAAATAAAAAAGGTTTATTATTTTTTGCTTTTCAGTTTTTTTTGGAGGTGATTTTTTTTTGCTATAAGTTTTACAGTATTGTGTACGCTTTTCTCGAAATATACTTTCAAAATCATATCAAGCGTTACAGTGAAACTACGAAAATCACTCATATGCAGTCAGGTCTTTTGTCTTTCTTTTAATATACTAGATGTGATTGTACCTATAAGTATAAGAAATAAGTTGATAGTTAATTGGAGCGCAAAATATGTTGCAAGTTTTAAATTGCTCTGACAGTAGTATCGCAAGTTCAACAAACTTAGCTTTCAAAAGTTCTCAACCCCATTATGAAACTATTTTTATTACAAGAGACTTAAAATTGTATGAGACATACTCGTATAAGTTTTTAACAAGGACACAAATACACAAGTGATATAGCAAATCTTGAAAAATACCAATTGCTTTATTTTGTTTTGTTTGACTATCATATTACAGTCTGGTTCACCATACATTAATGACCGGTTGTTCACTGGCTCGATACTCATTCAATTATTTTAAGACAGGTTTGCTTTACCAGACTACATAATAACTACCTAGTAATACACATTGTTAATTTTTCGTGCCTATCACTTAAACTGTCTGATTATTGTATATTTTTATCTAATTATCAATTTAATTCAGTTCATTTGCAATTATTTATTTGAAATTTACGGTTAATTTAATTTTATTTAATGTTGTAATAATTTAATTCAATCTGATTTATTTATTTCTTTTTGATAATTTCATTTAATTTTAATATTAGTTGTAATGTAATTTATATGGATGCAAAACATCCGAAATAAAATAATTTCATTTTATTTATGTAATCAGTTGTCTGATCAACTGAATCATTTTAAATACTTTCAATTCAATTAATGTCTAATTGGCGGAGTATATTTTTATTTATCAATAGGCATGCGCTTGACTCCTAACTCACTTATTGCAGTCTACGATAGAGCGTGCTTGCCTAGAAGAAACCGATTCACTAATTTAAAGATACACAGACTATATTAATTGGGAAATATCCAATTCCGACACTAGCTTTGTCTTCTTCGAAACAGATGATGAGATTCGCTACGGTTGAGCCGTTTAAACTGAAACATCATAGATTAAATGAAATTCCTCACGTGCGACGCGACGTACAGGGAAAGTGATACGTGACCAATTTGGTGAGGCTTGCGGGCCCGGAGTTGGGCGGATTTGTCAACTCTGGAATCTAAATCGATGGTTCATCTTTGACGTATGGAGAAACGACGGGAAAATTTTTACTAGAATATTCTAGACTAATCTTTTACAGCGATTTTACATAAAAACCCGCGCGCCTTTCTGCAGCCGGCTATATTTTTTAATTTTTTTTTTATATAGATTTATTTGTTCAATGATCCTTTTAACCCCTCCGGGTCAGAGTTTTGCTAAAAACGCTAAGGGGACGCGCACAAACTCGTCGTCTACCAAATTGCCAAACAAATTTTGATTGTACTTTCTACCGTGTGTGCCAATAAAATAGTCACTCCCCTAGATATCTTACGTATCCGGGCAATCTAAAAGAGGGTAAATTAAAAAGCCATATAACGTTGGCATCTAACGTACTAAAGAGCAATATGTATCGTAATAACGAAAAAATACATTAATTACATACATAGTTTATCTTTGTATATTTTGCAGGTGTTGCTAAGCTATCGTTTGTTCTGGATATCAAGAAATGACATAAAAGCTTGTTTAATCAGGAAATTTGATGCTATACGGCTCAGGGATGTCCGGTCGAGAGAACTAAACTCAGTAAATCTCAGAGCTTTAGTAACTGGACCCAGTTGTGGGTTCCTGTAGACTTAAGTAAATGTATATTGCGTAAGGAGTTAATTTTATGTTACAATAACCTTTTTTCGGGAAAATTGATACGTTTATTTGAACTGAGAATCTTTGATACAGAAATTTTCACCAGCACATTACGCATTTTCTAACATAATGTAAGAAAAATGTGATGTAAAAATATTAACAATTTCGATGATATTTTTAACCAACTTCCAAAAAGAAGGAGGTTATTCATTGGACTGTATGTTTTTTTTTGTATGTTGTTCACCGATCATTCCGCCAATTGTACATGGATATTGAAGATTTTTTTTTTTGTTTGGTATAGGTCATGTTTCAGAGGTATCCATATAAATTTTATCGGAATCGGTTCAGTGCTTTGGTTTTCATAACAAAATCACTGGTAATATATCATCCAAGTAAACAAATTGCGTATTTTGAAGTCGGTTTTTTATTTATTTTTTAATGGTTGGGACCATTTGCTTAGTAGGTAGTTAAATTTCGGGAACGCTTTCTAGTTTTTTTAAAAAGTACAATAAAAAAATGTATAGGCGATATAGAGCCTTTAATGACTAACTTAAATTATGGTAGCCGAATTGGAGGCTCTAACACTAGGTGTAGCCGATGCAAAGGCTCTAATATTAATGAATCAAATCTATTACAAAACCTTACAGCTAACTTATGCTACGGCGGTGGCCCGCTCCTCAGTAGTCTTACTCAGCACTGATAAAGTTGTGGGAAACAATATGTTTTGCTGAGTAAGACTTTTTAATCTAAGGCAGAGGGATGAGGGGATGCATAACTCCTCCCTCCCTAAGAGAGAAATTATCGGGATGCTCGATTTGAGGGCTTTTCCGATAATTTCGTAAAATAAAAATTATCTTATTATAAAACACATATGATATGGTTATACATAGGCTTAATACTACGAGGCCTATCGCGGCTTAAACTAAGGCACTGTTAGAGTCACTTTCTCTTTTTGTATTGGCTTCAAACACTTCACTATTTTTTAGGGCAAACGATAAGTATTTAACTTCGTCTAGATTGACCTCGTGCATGTTCAGTGCGTGTGCACTTAACTGGGTTGTATTCCGGCGAAGCGTTGGTAGATTGACGATGGCCAGCGGAGTGACGACATCTGTCTCAATGTAGATTTGGTGGTGACGTATTTTTAAACCGTTGACCTCTACGTCACATGGCTCGTCGAGTGTCATGACGTAGGTTCCGTATACCGGGTACTTATAGATTTCCCCTGCGCATGTTTTGGTAATAGCTGTCCTCTCCTTAGTGTAGAGTATCCAGCTTTCAGCGTTGATTTTCTGGAGTTTTGTCTTTTCCAGGGGTACGGGGTGCTGCTTACAGCAACTGAGGTCGTTCTCGAATTTAAGTAATTGTTCCTCGCAGGTAGGTCCGCTGTACAAGGCCATGTTGTCGTCGTTACACAGGAACTGGTCTTCAGCAGCAAGAGGGTGGCACGGCGTTGTGACCGGTTGATATTTCATCCCTTTCGTCAATAGGTAAGGGTAGTTGGGAAACACAGCTAAGGTCTGGTTCTCTCGTTCAAGGAAAATAGGGATGGTGAACATTTTATAATAATTATACGCATAGCTATCTGTAAGTGGAACTTCCATAACAAATGTTATCTGATTTTTCTTTATATATGATTTTACGGAAACAGTTTCCTCAATTTTAACTAAATTAAACTCATTAGGTTCATATACTAAATTTCCAACATTTGATATCAGTTTTAGGTGATATAACAGCTCGGTGGAATTCACAATGGATTGGTGTAAGATAGAGCTCTTGCTTAGTGCTATTGCTGTCTCGATTTCACTCAATTTTATAAATATGGTACGAAAGTTACTCAGAAATAAGTTATACATTCCTAAAATATATGAGGATACAGCTAAACTATTATCTCTATTTACTGTTTCTTTCAGAGTGGTTTCAACCCTTTTTAGGCGCGTGTCCAGAGTCAAAGAGTTTTGGTGAATTAATTCGGTAGCGTTTACAAGGCTATCTAACATTTTGGAGACTATGTTGTGGAGGGCGTTTGACGTTTTTAATTGGGGCGCTCGTATCTCTTCTTTCTGTTTCTACTTTTATGGGGACGATGTTTCTTTTGACGGTTCCTACTACTTTTGCCTTCTTATATCTCGGTTTGTCTTTACTCTTTCTTTTGTTTATGTCTTTTACGTAAACAGTTTTCCCTTCGGGAAGCTCAACGTCTGTTTCACCTCCTCGTTTTTCCTTAACCTTTTCCTTTTTCGCTATCATTTTTTCGGTCAAATGTTTATACAAAAATTTTGTACGTTTCTCGTGGTCTTTTACTAATTGCTGTATGTAGAGTTTTTCAAAATCTATATTAAATGGGTTGTCCGTATCGGTGTGGCCAAAGACTGTCTCGAATGGGGTGAGTTCGGTAGCTGTATGTATAGTGTGGTTATAAGCCATGACTGAGTACGTCATGATGGAGGCAGCGTCGGTACATTTTTGTTCGTACTTAGCTAGCCTATATATTTCGATAATTGTGGAATGAAATCGTTCCACAAGTCCCATTGAATTAGGGTTGTTTACTGTACCTATGTGTTGTTCTATTTTGTAGAGGCTGAGAAATTCTTTCATTAATTCGTTATTAAACTCTTTTCCGGGATCTGAGCTTATTTTCTTTGGAATTCCATAGAAGGAGAAGTAAGTCATAAGGGCTCTTACAACTTCCGGGGTAGATTTGTTTGAGATTTCTATGGCTTGTCCTAATTTACTAAATGCGTCTATGAGAGTTAGGTAATATTTACCGTCTATGGTAAACAGGTCTATGAAAAGCTCCTGGAATGGGGCATCTTGGGTTTGAGTGAGCTGCAGGACGGGTTTGAGCGGCTTGCGGTCGTATTTCATCTTCTTGCATGGGTCACAGGAATTGATGATGGCTGCTACTGTCTCTTCCATCTTATTCCAACAGTAGTTCCTGCGGAGTCTGACCAATGTCTCCTTTATGCCACGATGGCATGTCTTTCCTTCATGATATTTCAGTACTATTGCTTTCTGCTCGCTCTCCGCTTCTACGTACACTACTCTTTCTGTACATTCGTACAGGTTTATCATGTTTCTTTTAAATAAAGATATAACTATATTGCTGAACTGTCGGCGGTGTTCCTCTTCTTCAAAGTAGATAAAATATTTTAATTTAGGTTTCACGTATTCCTTCAAAAATTGTTTAACTAGTTCCGGTTTGTTGGTTGGAAGAAAGATTTCCAATATTTTATGCTTTTCACGGGAAATATTTTTTACAAGCAGTTCGTTTTTTAGCCATGAAAATACTAAAATTTGATTTGGTTTGTTATCGATGGCTTCGTGTAAAATGGGTATTCCGGTGGATTCCATATCGGCAGCTGAGTGAATTGTTTGTGAGTCGCAGCTTTCAGGCGGCGACTGTATAACCGGCTTTTCAATAGAGAGCTCGGAAAGTGTCCGTGTCCTATCTGAGTCCGATATGCTTATGTGGCTGGCAGACATAGTATCGCTGCTATCTGAAACTGTTGTTGTGGATGAGTTCTTTCTTTGTTTTCTTTTGGCTGACAGTCGCACGATGTTCTGCACTACATCGTCCATTTCCTTCTTCAGTTTTCGTTCTTTTTTGTCTACATTTACTGCCATTGAGTCTCTATCTTCTTCTGAGTCTAGAGCGTTGACCTTGATTCTGCTAAGGGCATCTGCGTTGGTGTTCTGTTTGCCGTTTTTATAAATGATTTCGAAATCGAAGTCTTGGAGTCTTAACCTCCAGCGTGTTAGTTTGCTGTTGGGGTCCTTCAAAGAATTAAGCCATGCTAGTGGTCTATGGTCTGTATATATGTAAAATTTTCGTCCATAGAGATATGGCCGAAAATGTTTTGTCGCCCATATAATGGCGAGTAGCTCTCTCTCTATTGTGCTATAGCGAGTCTCGGTGTCGCTTAGAGTTCTGCTGGCGTACGCTACTGGCTTATCGCTACCTACTTGCCCTTGAGAAAGAACGGCTCCCAAGGCTACATTTGATGCATCGGTAGTGAGGATGAAAGGTTTTTCGTAGTCGGGGTATTGTAAGAGGGGTGCGTGCGTGAGAAGCTCTTTACACTTATTGAATGCGTCTATATAATTTTGATCGATGATAATTTTATTGCGTTTTTTTAAACACGCCGTTAGTGGCTGGGTAATTTTTGCGAAATTAGGAATAAATCTGCGGTAATAACCGACCAATCCGAGGAAACTCTTGATTTCCGTGGTGGTTTTTGGAATTGGAAAATTTAGTACAGCTCTAATTTTGTCGTTATTAGGTTTTAGTCCGTCTCTCGTAATTGTGTGTCCGAGGTACAGCACTTCTTTACGTAAAAATTCCGATTTGTCTAGTTGTACTTTTAGATTTGTTTGTCTGAGTCTTTCAAAAACTAGCCGTAGTTTTTGGATGTGTTCTTCTAGGCTTGATGAGAAGATGATGACGTCATCGAGGTACACCATACAGTGGAGTCCTTGTAGTCCTCTAAGAACATGGTCCATCGTTCGCTGAAAAGTCGCGGGGGCGGTCTTCAAACCGAATGGCATTCGTAAAAATTCGAAGTGGCCATTTTGGGTGCTGAAGGCGGTCTTCTGTCTATCTTGCTGTTCTACCTCGATCTGGTGGTAGCCACTAGCTAAATCAATCGTGCTGAAGTAAGCACTTTTACCTAATTTATCGAATAAGTCACATATATTTGGTAGGGGGTATTTATCGTCGATAGTTATCTCGTTTAGACGTCTGTAATCGATGACCATTCTAAATTTTTGTTCTCCTGATGCATCCAGCTTTTTGGGCACCAGGTGCACGGGGGCATTCCATGGAGAATGAGACTCCTGGATTACGTTGTCCTGTAGCATTTTGTCTACTTGTTTGCTTATTTCCTCACTTTGAGCTGGGGCCTGTCTGTAGGGTTTTACGTAAATTGGGTCTTCATTTTTGGTGCGAATTTGATGCTTTACTTGGTTGGTAAATGTTAGGGGTAGTTGGTCGCAGTGAAAGATGTCCTTGTACTCCTTACAGAGTTTAAAAATTTTGTCGTGTTCTTCCTTATTCGTGTGGTCGAGTCTTAATTTTGATAAATTTTCTTCAAGTGTTATTTCAGTCCGTATGTCAGTCGTATTTGTATTAAAGTGAAGGTCACACTCGTTGCTTACGTATTTAGTTACCTTTAGGGGTTGTTTTACGGTTAAAATCACCCTTTCATCTGTAGTGTTTTGTATGACTGTGGAGGCATACCCATTGATACAATTTACTAGCGCACTGGGCATACGCACGCCGGGACCAAATTTTCTGTAATTTAATACAGCTTCGCCTGAGTGCTGGTCTATGGGCAACTTTACTCGTTGCTCAGAGCGCGGCTGAATTTCTATTTCATAATTTAAGTTTGTGTTAATTATTGGAATTCGGGTGTTTTTCATTTCCAGAACTGAGTTTTTTAGGTCTATCACGGCATCTAATTGTCGTAGCAAATCATTTCCGACAAGGCCGTCATAGCGCGGGTCTACGTCGTATAGGTAGAATTTATGTTGCTCATTGCTTTGGAAGCTTGGTGGTAAGGGAATTTCAGCAACTTCGTTGTGCGAGCTAGATGCATGAGTGCTTACTACTCGGAAGTGCTCCGGTCTGATAAAGTTGTAATAATATTGGTAAGCTTTAGAAGGGCTTAAGAATGACCTTGTGCTACCTGTATCAATCATCATTATTGCATCTATTTCGGGTAGATATATATGGGGTAGCTTGAGTGTGGGGTCGCAATTTAATTCTATAATTTGTTGTCTGGGGAGGCAGTTAAATAAAAATTTTCATCAATATACTGTCCTTGTCCTTGAAGAGGGTCTGTTTGTGGGGTCTCGAATTCATTGTCATAGAATTCCTGCGGGGCTTCTTCTATGTATTCGTACGAGGGTGCGTCCCACTCGTACTGTGGTTCTTCTTCTGGACTGGCTAACTCGTTCAATTTAAAACCTTCCGGTGGTTTTTGTAAAGCGGTCCTCATTGATACATCAGGTTTTTGTAGAGGAACTGCATTGACTCTTGGTGGTGTATAGCCAAATTTTGGGGGTGTCATCCCTGTATTTCCTTGGGGGAAATTCGGGCGGAACCCTGTTGGTTGTTGCGTGAGCATTTGAGGGCGGTATCCCAGCTGCGGGGTATATCCGAATTGGGGTCTGTATCCAAACTGAGGGCGGTACCCTAAATTTTGTGTGGGACCTTGAGGCCTAAATGACGCCTGTTGGTTGCCGAAATTAAATTTTGGCAAGGGATTGTTCGGTATTGCCGCTGGAAATCTTGGTCCAGTGAATTGCGGGTTAATTCCAAATTTAAATCCACTAGGTTGTTGATTTACACCAAATTTAAAGTTCATAGGGGTTGATTGTTGCGGTAGGGGTGGTTTGGACGCGAGTTGATGGCTGTTACTAGCATGTATGCGTTTCCGCATGTTGTATTGCTCAAGGAAATTGACTTCCTCCAATACAATACTTAAGGCATCTTCTAAGGTCGCTGGTGCCTTTAACCTGACTATGCGCACCATGTCTTCCGGTAAATTATATAGGAAAACGTTTAGAGATGTGTTGTTATATATAGTTGTTTTGGCGCGTTTTAAATCGGGGTCATTTAACATATTTACCTTAGAAATTAATAGTGACCGAACACCCTGTACGCGGTTACAAAATTCCAAATAATTTTCACTAGTTTTAATTTTCATAGTTTCGAGTTCAATGTTTATACATTGCTCACTACGCGGGTCTCCAAAATGTTGTTTGAGTAGTTCTTTTAAACTACTCCATGTCCCTACGTCTTCTCTTTCAGACACTAACGAGGCTGCGTCGTCTTTGAGCCTGCTCGTTATGCATTGAAACACATATAAGTCTTGGGCAGCGTCGCCCCTATACCTGCTTATTACATATTCAGATTTTCTAATGAACAGATTTAATTGCCCTTTATCACCCCCGTATATAGGGATGAGGTTTAAAATTTCCCGAGGGATGGGGTTAATTTGCTCTGATTGGGCCATTTTTGTAATAGGCAAATATAAAACACAAAAATACACACGATATAAAACACAAAAATAAATTTACACAAAAGTCCTATTATTTCCTAAAATATAGTGTCCCTACTCTATAAGTCTTATCTATAATGGTAGACTAAACAAAGGTTTATGTTTTAGTTACCGAGCAAGTTATATTATACAAATCTTATCTATAATGGTAGACTAAGCAGAGGTTTATGCTTTAATCACCGAGCAAGTTATATCGAGAGAAGTCTTATCTCAATTATAACAAAATTCTAGGAAGGGTATGGAACGGGAAGGATGACGAAAAGTTTTACTCACCAACCGGCCGCTTCCATACTGATGCTCCGTCGTTTAACTAATTTGTTTGGTTCGTCGGATTCACACGATGCTGGCGATTCCGCGGGCAGGCAAATTTTGATACCTGTAATCACGAAACTAGCGCAGCACTATACGCGCGAATCCTACCGGCTGCGCCAGTTAAATTTCGGGAACGCTTTCTAGTTTTTTTAAAAAGTACAATAAAAAAATGTATAGGCGATATAGAGCCTTTAATGACTAACTTAAATTATGGTAGCCGAATTGGAGGCTCTAACACTAGGTGTAGCCGATGCAAAGGCTCTAATATTAATGAATCAAATCTATTACAAAACCTTACAGCTAACTTATGCTACGGCGGTGGCCCGCTCCTCAGTAGTCTTACTCAGCACTGATAAAGTTGTGGGAAACAATATGTTTTGCTGAGTAAGACTTTTTAATCTAAGGCAGAGGGATGAGGGGATGCATAACTAGGTATATAAACCTAGCCATTTATGATTCTATTTAAATAAAAAAATATCATCGAAATCGGCTTAACAAGAATTTCCATTAGTACCATTGTACTATGATACAAGTTTCACCTCGGCTTCACTTGTAATCACACTAATATTTTATTTATTTAATAATTGTATCATTTTTACAGAATTATTTTAAAGAACCGGGATAAAAATTCAAGATGCCACTGTTAGATGTTAAACGGAGATTGAAGGCATACATAAACAGAGATAAATTTAAACATACACAAGGAGCAATAGACCCATTACAATATCACAGTATGTTTGTCACATCGGCTACATTGTTTAATTTGATGGACTACGAGAAGTCAAAAACGTGGATGTAAGTAAGAATCTCTTAAATTCGGTTAATGTATTTGGTGTCCTTAAGGCGCTGCTGCTACTCAAATTACTCACGGAAAATCTGCTATGTAAAAAACTAGACTATAATGTTACAAAAACTTTCTTAGAATTTAATTTTTATTCGAACATACGAGTATTATTTTCAATCAAAAAATGGATTCAGATATTTTTACCCGACTGCGTAAGAAGGAGGGAGGAAGGAGGTTATGTTTTTAGAGTGTATGTGTGTATGTATATTTCTTTAACACGCCCTAGAGCCTAAACGGCTTGACCGATTTTGATGTGAGTGGTGTCAATAGATTTGTCTTAGTTGTGAGAGTGACACTGGGTACATTAAAATTTAAAAAAAATCATAAGTTAGGTTGCAAAAACCTCTTTTCTGCAGTCGGCTATTTTGTTTTTCTTTTAACATTGATACTTGTTTATTTTCAATTATAGTTGAGTGCATAAGAATTAGTATTTGAAAATTATTTTTGTTCAAGTTCTAAAGCTATTGTCTACTTATATGTAATTTTATCTAATCAAAAATGTAGGTATGCCTGAGCAAGACCGAGGATTTACTACTTCCAGCGCCTTAACTTACTGTCTTATTTATTCATAATTATTGTTAGAATATGATCTGATTTCCCATGCCCATCGTGTGAGCCAACTAAAAAGAGAATCTGGATTCGATAGTGGTCAAACTTTTGGGTCTGACAACCCATCTAAATGAACCTAGAGGAGACAATGATGTGTCGTGACTTGTATTATTATGGTGGAATAGAACAGTGACAATCTGGATGTGTCGCCTCAAATATTTAGAAGACGCTGTATGAAGACGGTCACATAGAGATCCAAGTACTAGATAGACTTGCCACCGATGGATTTCAGGAGGTCCCAAAATCATAAGACTGCATCACAATGCATGCATGGTGAAATATAATTAAATTAGAAAAGTACCCAGTGAAGAAGAGAGTAAACAAATTGATTGTCCTCCGGTTGCTTTTATCATTTTGTTAATATTTAATACTTACATAATATTATTTCCGTTGATAGTAGAGGAAAGGGAAATTTGTAGAATTACTACAATCCCAGACTTTAGCTAAACTTGTGTATTTTTTTTTTAAATAAGCAAATATGCAGGCGGTAACATGATGGTAAGCAATAACCGTCACCTATGTCAGTAAGGTCTACGTTTAACCAACTAGTTTGCTGATAACTTTGCTTTCGTTTTAAACTTCAAAACCGACAAGTAATTTATTTCTTTTTTATATTATAGGTACATATTACCGACCTGTACAACGATCAGTGCAGTGACATCGATGTCTATGTTTATTGTCTCTGTCGTACATTATGTACAAGTATTCAGAATTCATCTAGTCACAGAATGCGGGACATATCTGCTAATTATGCTCTATAAGCTTTTCATGAGATTATCCATGGCTAAAGGCAAGAAATACTATCGCAGACTATTTCAAGCTCTTCGTGATGATTTTGCATACATTTGTACAAGGGATTTAAAATACAGGTTTGGTTTAAATTTTATATACTAAAGTTTAGTTACTTTCCCACCATTCACCTCCTGAGACCACCAAGGTGAACCGTCGGAAGTTTTTTTTTTACAACGGCGGCACTTTGAAATATTTAATTTCCCCAAATATACCTACCTACCTTACCTAATACCTTGTTACAAAATATTAATGACTTTAAAAAAAGTTGGCTGTCACTGGACGCCCGGCACATGTGAAACAATAATATTGTCAAAAATAAGCAAAACTTGTACTATGAGGATCAGATGGCTGATAGAATACATGTATACTTTTTTGTAAATACATACAAAAGATACATATAAACACTCAGACACAGAACAAACACATCCATGCTCAATACACAAATGTTTACCCTGGGTTGGGATCGAACTCACGACCTACAGCTCAGAAGCAGAAGTTCGACCACTGAGCCATGAGGCCTGTCGATATTCTGTGCTTACAGTGCAAATTGCAAATAAAAATGTATTTCTGCTATTGTTTCAGGGATCAATTCTACGAAAATCAAAAGATAACGTTCCAAGCATGTACTTTTGTAGCCATATTCTTGAGTTTTATTGGAGGAGGCATGGCTATAAGCGCCTTCGTGGCAGTGATGTTGATTTACCACTACCAGAAAGAAGGGGATGGGAGGCCACTGCCTTACCCTCTTTGGCTCTTTGATTACGATTTACAAGCCTCTCCTGTTTACGAAATGATATTTTTCGCTTCGATGCTATTCACGCTATTTCATACAAATCAATTTATATGTAAAGTATTTATCTACTTTTTACATTTTTAAACACACTTTAAAATTTATGTGCAAAGTATTTTATAATCTTTCAATGACATTATCAAACAGAGGAACGCGTGATGCAAGCTCAAAGTTGGACTCACTATACCGAGAGCTCTGGAAGTCTGGACTCAGCAGCGGGACACACGTTTAGTCGCACTTCGATCATTGCCATGAATGCTCATGTCAATGTGTTGACATTGACATAAGCATTGACGTGACATGTGCATTTAAAGTTGTTTTGAATCACTCAAGAAATAAAAATCTACATGTTTGAGATGCGCAAGGCAGAATAAAATATTCCGTTTAACCGACTTCGAAAAAGAAGGAGGTTATCAATTCGACTGTAAGCTTTTTTTGGATGTTTGTTCACCGATTACTCAGTCAATTGATGTGCATTGATTTTGATGATTATTTTTTGTTTGGTTGGTCATACTTCAGACTAGGCGGTCTCATATAAATTTTGCTTTCCAGGTCTACTATTCGTAAAACTACTTTTTTTTATACAAGATAGATCTACGATTGACCACCAACTCGCCTGATGTTAAGCGACGGTGTAGCCGTGGATGGAGCTCGTCGACCTCATATCCCCCAACACAGGTCGGAGACATTGTCCAAACACAGTTGTCTAACTTCTTGCGATTTTAGACACCATTACTATTTAAGCGCCTACGTATCTTAGCCAGGGAAGTCAAGAAATAAACCTACACTCGAGGATATGTTGACTATCTTACTAATAAACATTTCTTTCCTTCAACAGTTATGGTACAGAGTCAACTCATATGGATTCGAGAAATAACATCTAGAGCAGACATCATTAGTTGGAATTTGGGAGATTTGCTGGTAGACATCGCACCGGCGAAAAATCAAGAAAAAAAAGAGCAATATTCTGCACTTATAAAGGACCGAATGAAGGAGATCATTAGAATGCATCACTCAATGTATTCGCTGTTGGACGACTACGCTACTGTTTTCAAGAAGTGCTTGCTTTACGAACAGATCTTTGCCAGTCCGATTACTTGTTTGACTGCATATAGTTTCGCTGAAGTAAGTGACTTATATATACTTACATATATTTGTTGATACATTTCGGGAAGATTGGCAGGAAGCAGCGATGAACCACGATTTATGGAAGGAAATGGGGAAGACCTTTGCCCAGGAGTGGGACAGTATAAAATATATAATATAGGTTATTAATAGGTTAATAATATTAAAAATGTTTAACATAGGTTAATAAAAAAAGTGACTTATAATGGTAGTTTTTTTTTATATTCCATACTTGGCCAGTTCAATTGATTGACGTAACGGCGTAACTGTGACGTTTTTCAGCCTTTTCGAGAAACACGTGGGGCGCACTTATACAATGCACTTACTTTTTTCAGACGAAATACAACGCACGTGACTT
Source organism: Lycia hirtaria (assembly GCA_947563715.1). NCBI lineage: Eukaryota > Metazoa > Arthropoda > Insecta > Lepidoptera > Geometridae > Lycia > Lycia hirtaria. The sequence goes on along the minus strand of OX387379.1, from coordinate 13,627,529 downwards.
ACGAGATAGCCTTTACATGACAACGTCGTTTTGTAGACCGGCTATGCTGTTTGTGTGTGTGTATGCTGTAATGTTATACGACAATAACATAACGTTATTCTTTGTATTATTTCAGAAATTTGACCGAGGAGAATTTAAATTGATTTTGCTGCTGCTGTGCATCTCAGTGATCGCGGTAGCTTTTATTCCCTGTTATTTATGCACTCATTTACTTGAAAAGGTATTAACAATATATTTGATTTATACAAACATAGATACATAAAAACACGTCTATATACCCTCAAAGAGATGCTTAAATGATTGATCGCGAGCGATTGGTCGATCGCAAGAGCTAATCGATCGTGTAGTCATTAACGATAATTTAGTTCAAAATTAAAAATATTTATTTAAACTAGTGATGGTGCTGGTTGCGATAAGGATGCGGAATTATACTCAACATCATATTCAATAGCAGGGTGCAAAGTACACAAATTCAAGGCATTACTGTAACTGTCACGAAAATTAATTTTATTTTGTCGTATTTACTCTGCTAGATAAATGTTTTTCGATAAGAAAAGTCAGACATAGTTGACGGTTATGTTATTAGAAGGTATGGCGTTTAAAATGCTAGCTTGTAGTGACAGGGGGTCATCCCATCGCCTACGTAAAACGCCAAGTCCTCTAACTGACTAACAATATTCCCGGAATGAAAAGCAGCTGGTACATTCTTTTCTTTTTATCTCAGTTCAGCATGGAAGTAACTATACCTAATAGTAAACCCTTGAAACTCGGGCCTATTTCCATTGTTTAGATGAGTCTCATTTACACATTTTCACTGGATAACATAAGTCTAATAATGGACATGATTACAGTAATAATATTACTTGCACGAATCCGTTTCATAGAACTGGCTGATTCCAGATGTTTTACTACACGAGTTTCTGGTTTTTATAATGTATTAGGCATTTGTTTCATTTGTCTGAACAATTATTATTAACAATTATTAGGTTAAGTTTGATAGGTGTTTATTATATTATATTCAGAAACCTTCTTTAGTAATTAAGGAGGTTCGGTTGTGTGGGATAATTTTCAATAATTTAAGTTTTTTTTTATTATAGACATAAACTTTTGTTTTATTACTACTACCTCACTTTCAGGATTCCGATAAAGTGGCTTTTGAAATAAAAATTCTTTTTCGGAGAAATTATATTCGGTATTTCACAATTCGGATTATAGATAAGTAATCATTACATATGACTTATATTATCTGCAGGTACAATCTGTCGGTGACGCGTGTTGGGATGTACCATTCTGGAACGCTGGGCCTGTCATCAGACCGTATCTAGTCCTCATCATGCAGAGGTGTGTACGTCGACTACCCATTGTGGAAGCTGGCTTTGAAGATGTGTCTCTTCAAACTTATTCCAGGGTATGTTTTTTTTATAAAGTGCAGCAATCAAACAGACGATTCGCTCGATGATAAACGATAACTTTTGTTTTATAACAACTTCAAAACTAGTAAACCCAGAGATATACTTGCAAACACCATTTTAAAACCCGCTCGGCGGCAAGATCTTCAGAGGAAGGACAAGTCAGAAAATGAAAGGAACAGGTGAATCTGACTCTAAGGAATTTCCAGCAGCTTTCCGATTTTGTGACCAAAGACTTTTATATGATGGCGGAGAATTGACATAAAATTCTTGGAAACGATTTCAATTTTCACTGCTTCAATTATTGTGATTTGATACATAAATGATATGACATAATTTATGGCAATATAGAGCTATATGAAAAGATGACATTTTAACTTTCTGGTTGCTTATGTATACCTACTTTATTATTCTAAAATAGGCTTGCGCTTGACCGTCAACTCACCTGGTGTTAAGCGACAGTTTTGGTCTACGATGGAGCGCGCTTGCCTAGAAGAAACTTCATCACTCGCGATTTGAAGACACCTGGATTATATCTATTCGGAAATATCCATTCAGGAAGCGCATTCCACATTTTGGCGGTCGCTACGCACAATGAAAGTGGAGCCAAAGCGTTTTGTACGTGTTTTCGAATATCAACTAAGTAACGATGTCGCTTTTCGTGCGAAATAAGTAATAGAAATACATATGTATAATAATAACAATAAAAATATCCATTGGATGTCAAGTACATTTTTACATTTTCATTTGTTTAAATTAAATTGTAATTATAATTTTAAATATCCTTATCCAGTATCGTATAAATATCGTATCGTAATATCATATCGTATAAATATCGTATCGTAATATCATATCGTATAAATATCGTATCGTAATATCATATCGTATAAATATCGTATCGTAATATCATGTCGTATAAATATCGTATCGTAATATCATGTCGTATAAATATCGTATAAATATCGTATCGTAATATCATGTCGTATAAATATCGTATCGTAATATCATATCGTATAAATATCGTATCGTAATATCATATCGTATAAATATCGTATCGTAATATCATGTCGTATAAATATCGTATCGTAATATCATATCGTATAAATATCGTATCGTAATATCATATCGTATAAATATCGTATCGTAATATCATGTCGTATAAATATCGTATCGTAATATCATGTCGTATAAATATCGTATCGTAATATCATATCGTATAAATATCGTATCGTAATATCATGTCGTATAAATATCGTATCGTAATATCATATCGTATAAATATCGTATCGTAATATCATGTCGTATAAATATCGTATCGTAATATCATATCGTATAAATATCGTATCGTAATATCATATCGTATAAATATCGTATCGTAATATCATGTCGTATAAATATCGTATCGTAATATCATATCGTATAAATATCGTATCGTAATATCATATCGTATAAATATCATACCGTAATATCATGTCGTATAAATATCGTATCGTAATATCATATCGTATAAATATCGTATCGTAATATCATGTCGTATAAATATCGTATCGTAATATCATATCGTATAAATATCGTATCGTAATATCATGTCGTATAAATATCGTATCGTAATATCATATCGTATAAATATCGTATCGTAATATCATGTCGTATAAATATCGTATCGTAATATCATATCGTATAAATATCGTATCGTAATATCATATCGTATAAATATCGTATCGTAATATCATGTCGTATAAATATCGTATCGTAATATCATATCGTATAAATATCGTATCGTAATATCATGTCGTATAAATATCGTATCGTAATATCATATCGTATAAATATCGTATCGTAATATCATATCGTATAAATATCGTATCGTAATATCATGTCGTATAAATATCGTATCGTAATATCATATCGTATAAATATCGTATCGTAATATCATGTCGTATAAATATCGTATCGTAATATCATATCGTATAAATATCGTATCGTAATATCATATCGTATAAATATCGTATCGTAATATCATGTCGTATAAATATCGTATCGTAATATCATATCGTATAAATATCGTATCGTAATATCATGTCGTATAAATATCGTATCGTAATATCATATCGTATAAATAAAATAATATATTTGTTTAAATGTTATATGTAGTTAGGTTTTCATGCTATAAATATGTTCTGATTTGAGAGCCAAATAACGTGTACTTTTTCATTTTGCTTGCTCCAATGTGTCTCTCTTTGCGGTTATAGTCCATAATAATTCTTGGGTTTATCAGTTCTGGAAGTCACAGTGTTTAGTTTTTCTTTTTTCTTTTTCTTTTTTTTTTATACATTATAGATCTACGATTCACCACCAACTCGCCTGATGTTAAGCGACGGTGTGGACTAGGATGGAGCTCGTCAATCTAGAAGATATCTATTCGCTCTAGCCTTGAAAATTCCAAGATTGTAGGTCTCAGGAAACAGAGATGGCGGCAAAGAATTCTATTCTTGTGCAGTACGCAACAGGAATGTGGATTAATATCGCTGAGTAGGTACGGATTTTTGGCATTTCAACGAGAAATGGGTGGTAATTCCCCGACTTTCTGCAAGTCCTGTAGTGAAATGGGGAGGGTGGAATTAGGTCGTGAAGCTTTTGTGCACATTCCCCGAAATTAATCATGTAGAAAATATACAGACATGCTACAGAAAATATACGGCGATGCTCGAGACTAAGTAGCTTTTTGGCAGCTAGTTTATCGTCACCGATTAACCTCACAGCTAGCCGGTCCACTGATTCTAAAGCTACCAGCTGATACTCTGATTTGATAAATAATTTGATGAATCGTGACAGTTTGACATTTTAAATTTTTGGTTTGTAGAGGATACGACGAATGTGCAATTTCCAAATCAATGGCACATGGTGGATGGAGCTTGGTCTTAGTGTTTTAGTCATCTTGATCACATGTTACTTGGTTAATAAAAGCTTGTCTTTTCAATTTTAGCTTTAGTTTGTAAACCATTTTGCTACTTGATACCTAACCGATATGTTCTTTTTTTTCAGACAATGATGCGAGCTTATAGCTGCTTCAACATGCTTCGTCAAGCAAATTTCAATCTCGATTGAATAATTTATTTCGAATGTATTTATTTCTAGCCTACATTATATAATAGCACTAATATATTTTGTAAGACAAAATACTTACCACAATTCAAATACCACAAGCACTTTGGTACACACGTATATTTTGTTTTGATGTATTCAATTAAATAAATTACAAATAATAATTAAATATGAGTTCTTCATATAAGTTACTTAGGTACCTACCAGTATTATGTTTTAAACTTACTTTTTTTATATTTACATACATGATGTAGATCCAATCCCTTACCCAAAGTACTTAATACTATTAAATAAGTGTAGGCATTATATTGCCAAAGTAGGCCAATAAAAGAGCTAGATTCTAGCTAGGTGTTTCACTTGTACAATGGGTATGTAAAGAAAAATGTAAAATATGATAATTCCAAAAACATTTCGGCATTGTATCTCTAAACCGTATTTAGATACTTTGGGCTCTTAAAATGATGATATGGTGCGTATTTTTACGGAAATATAAAAAAAAAAATGTCCTTTAGTCGACCTCTAAATGACGTCACAGAGCCTTTTTTATCTGTAGGTAAAAAATAATTAAAAAAAAGTTACACTAATAATATTTCATAATTTCGCAAAGTATACCTACTTTTAAATGATCCAATCTACCAATTAAAAATAAAAAAAAATACCGAAAAAAAATCTTTACATACCCCCATTATTGTACAGAAAAATCACTTTATTTTATAAAACAAATATTTTAAGTATACTAGATTTGAATTATACAGAAACCAGTTTTTTTTTTAAATTACAATTGATATTAGGTATATTTTTTTAATCATAAAGTACACAAAATAGGGGTTTGTATGCAATAGCACACTAAACACTAGAAGAATTATTATTGACAATTTGATGTAAGTGATTATCATAATTTTATAATAATCTACACGAACACTACGTACTGTATTATTAGTTAGGTTCTGTGCCTACACAAGTACACATAGAGTTAAGTTCTTTAATCACATATTATCAAGGTTACCTGGAAGGGATCGCTTTTATCGATAAGGCCACCTGTTGTTTTGCTAGCACGTAAGCCTTTTTTCGTTATGGAGTAAACAAAAAAGAGTTTATCAATCAAAAGATCAATAGATATAAATATAATATGGTTAATATATATTTTTGTTGTTGAAAGAACAATTGTAACTGGCCTTGTGGCTCAGTTGGTAGTAGGTCTGTCTGCCGTGCCGTAAGTCGTGGGTCCGATCCCCACCTAGGGCAAACATTTGTGTGATGAGCATGGATGTTTGTTCTGTGCCTGGGAGTTTCTATGTATCTTAAGTATATGTATGTATTACATACATATATATTTATTCTATCAGCCATCTACTTCCATAGTTACTTTGCTTAGTTTGGGCTAGGTGTTGTGTGAAATGTCCAGAAATATTTATTTATTTACATATAATGTAGCCAACATTCTACGTACCTATTGCTAGGCTGATGTACTGTTTCGTTGAATGAAGATGAGATTAGTTTTAAGACATTAACGAATTTATGAATCTCCCGGACCACTGACATTTTCTTTTTATATAATTATTTGACAATTGAATTATTGCAATTTTATTTCTTAAGTTTTTTTTACAATATTTTATATGGCTTCGTTTATTAACAATAAACCGTTTGTATTTGTCTTTCCAGAATCCATCCCAGAATTAGCACCCATTAAGGGGGCTTTTCGAAAGATTTAAATCTTATACAAAGTAAAGCATTGAGAACGGAAAATTGTGTTTATTTCTGTCTCTTCCATTTGCTTGTTCTCAGACGTTTACTTTGGGACAGACTTGAGTAGGACTTTACAGGTTCAAATTGTCATCGAAGAACTCGATCTATTTCAGTTTACCTTGGCGGCAGATTAGATTTCATGGTCGAAGGATACGAAGGATACTTACCTATTTCGCTTTATTCAAATAATTTTATTGGTGTTAAAGTATAATATCAAATTTAATTTTGTTTTAAGCCCTGGACGATGATCAATTTATTAATAAAAATTGTTAACGAAATTTATCTTATTTAGGTACATGTTAGTCTCAAACTTAAGTGTCTCAATCTCAGATTCTTTATATTTGGCTTGATGTACCAAATTATTACCACAGTCGTCAAACAAAGTTATTTTTGCCACAATTAATGGTAAAGAAATAAACGGTTTCTTCACTTTCCTCACTTAAAATATTTTACCTCAATCTCGCAAAGTTAAAAAGGGTAAACAAAACGGTTGCGATGAGCGAGAAATACTCTTACCTAAACTCTGCTCGACTGACGACTGCATAAAAGAAAACTAATGATTCAGCTTTTAATTAACGATTTAATTGACATATAATAATAATTTAATACAATTTATACGTACTTAAATAAAACTAAACTAAAATAACCTAAACAAATTTAATAATAAAGAAAAGAAGAGAAAAGAATAAATAGCTCTAATAGCTTATAACTTATAGCTTATACTTATATTAATAGCTTATAATTTGAAAAGAAACAAAACACTTATTTAAGCCAATTTTAAACGTAATCCTGTTACTCAAAACTGCGGATCCCTCCCCTTAATTTCCAGTAACAAACATATTCTGTTCAGTTAGAGAATTAATGCAGCATTGAGGGCGCTGCCTTGTTTACTGTCCTTATATTTATTTTTAAATCGAAACGTTAGTTCCCATTTTTTCTGCTATAGGTCTTTATCCAAACAGACTCTACAAGCCTAGCCATTTATGATTACCAACTTTGTCTGCGTAGAAATGCTCCTTTGCATTTTCTAAAGATTGTTTTTCGGAGAATGATCTGGAAAGTTTTGACCTTATTCTTGTTTTGGATTTCCACCATTGTAGTACTTGACGACACCGCCAAAAAGCTCATCATCACTTTTAAAATAGCTGGAAATCCCATACAGTCAGATTTCCCGCTCGTTTCTCCCGCGGATAAGCAAAAGTAGAATGTCCTTCCCTTTGATAAAGTATGTAGCGTCAGTCCTCAAAAACGTCCGAGCTCAATGAGATCTAATTAGACCCCTTACACGATTAAAATAATTCCGCGGCAAAATAGACGTTTCTAGACTTCTCAGTCTAAATTAGGCTTTAACGCGGTGACATAGAGTCTTTATATCAACAATTTTAAGTTCGTCTTTGTTGGTAAATGAGTATCGGTCAATCCAGGACACTAGGTATTGTATATTGTGAATTTTGTTTTAGACTTTACGTCCACGTGATGGAAAGTCATTAGCCCTTCTTCAGAAGATTTTCTTGCCTAGCTTTAGCAAAGAGCGTTTTAAAAAGAGTGTCTAAAACCACCTCTCTGAGCTAACAAAGCAACAGCAACACCACTGATTTTGCAGCTGTACATAGGCAAACGTTAGCGCTTACCATTAGGCGAGCCGCCTGCCTGATTCCTGATTTTTATATAAAAATAAATAATCCATCGAATTTGAAAAATATCGAAAGGTATAAATCAGTTTTCCCCTTCTTTATGAACAAGTGCGCGGTGAACCTTTTACAGTCAGATAAAAACATATATAATATCTCGAAACTTATATTAAACAAGTTTTGTTTACTTGTACACTAGATGTTAGCTGCATGCGTTTGTTAAGTGATTTTGTGCATACACGATCCACTGAGCAGAGTAAGTTTTCCCATAACTTAGTGTTATGCTTACAAAGTGAAACTACTGTACATATTCGAGAAGGCAAATGTGACGTGTGCCGTGCAGTATGCACCTACGCTATGGGCCAGTGGAAACTTTCAGTTGAATTCACAAACTCCTAATTCATGAAGTTACGAGCAAATCTTGGAATCTATCGATGCAATTTGACTTGCCTCATAGCCTCATAGCTCATTGTGTAGTATGACTACTTTCTAAACTGTAGGTTGTGGGTTCGGTCCCCGCCCAGGACAAATATTTGTGGCATGGGTGTTTGTTCTCTGTTTTTGTTTTTTATAAAAGTTGTTTGTAGTTAAATGAGAGGTTCGACGCGTCAGAGTGTGGCGCTATTGGTATACGCTCTGCCCCTGACGCGTGATCTCTATGTATTATCAGAATAGTATTAACAAAATAAAAGTGTGGGTATCCTATTTTCATCATTGTCTTGCCCTTTTCCCACTATATGGGGTCGACATAGCACGTTTTTAGGGTTCTTTACCTCAATAGGAAAAAACGGAACCCTTATAGGATCACTTTGTTGTCCGTCTGTCCGTCTGTCCATCTGTCCGTCCGTCGGGTGTCAAGACTTAAAGGTCTCGGGAACGCGTGAAGGTATCGAGTTGAAATTAAAACCATATACGCAGATCCATAGTATCTTGCTGCAGAAAGAAAAATAAAGTTTCTAAGTTTTCGTAAAAAAAAAGTTACAGCCGAATATATCGTAAAAACGTACATTTCGACACTCACAAGGGAATCAAAACCTTTGGAGTACTTCCCGTTGACCTAGAACAATGAAATATGGCAAGAAGCATTGTGTTAGAGTACACATATAGGAAAAAATCCGAAAACTGGACATTTTTAATTTAATCACAAAAAAATAGTGTCTTTATGCAAGAAATGAAGGTCCAAATTTTTAAGTGAATTAACCGTATTATGTGGGGTATCATATGAAAGAGCTTCAGTAGCCTAAGCTAAAACGTAAGGTTTTTAAATATTTTTACGATATATATTTTTTGGTTTATGAAGGAAAATATAAAAAAAATATGATTCCCCCCTTTTATCTACTTGTTTGTACGGAACCCTCGGTGGGCGAGTCTGACTCGCACTTGTCCGGTTTTTATTTTTCGCCACTTTACTCTATCAGACTAGATCTCTACACTCACAATTTTCACACGCATAAGGCCGCGTCCCCATTAGACTCACAGTGAGCGGCTGACTGTTTCCGCTGACTGACTGAGCAGCGTGTCGGTCGCTAACTCAATAAATAGTGAGCGACGAAACGTAGACGTATTAGTCGCGAAGCGCTTGCGAACTCTTGGGCGGGAAGGTACGGTTAGTTTATAATATTAACTGATCGCGTAACGCCGCGCAGCCCGCTAGGGCTGAGGCACCGACTTCGAGCATCGTTCGCTGCGACTTAGCCGCTTAATGAATGAGTCGGCAAACGAAATGCCGCAAATTGCGTACAGTACGCGCTGTTCGGACACTCCATTTAAAATATATCAGGGGAGCGGACCAGAAGCAAACAGTTAGCCGCTAACTGAATGAGTCGCCAAGCGAAATGCCGCAATTTGCGTACAGTACGCGCTGTTCGGACACTCCATTTAAAATATATAGGGGGAGCGGACCAGAAGCAAAAAGTCAGCCGCTCACTGTGAGCCTAATGGGGACGCGGCCTAACATCTTTCACACAGTCCATCCACACTTTCTTAGGTCTCCCTCATCATCATGTTCAGGACCATCTTGCATAAATGGGATAGGTATCCTATCAGCTACCTAAAGTGTCCATACATAAGCATTGCTTGATTTGGAGCTACATGGCGCTATGTGAAAATATCCACCTATTAAAAAAAAAAAAAAAAGTAAGTATCGACTTACTTATAGATGTTATAGCTGTTAATATCATTTTTAATGACTTTGGTCGCTTTTGCTATAATAATAGGAGCAGCAGGTATTTATTCAGAAATACTTTAATATTTTAATTCTTTATGAATAGATGTTTTTCTAAGGTATCCTTCAAAGCTAAACTTTTATAAAATTTCAACTATAAATTGGAAAAAAGTCTTTTACTTATTTGTCGCCGATCTTGATAGGCTATATTTTAATTTACTTAAGGTTGGAAGATATCAATAATTCCAGACTGCTTACTAAAATACCTACGTTTATATACGTTTATTTAGGTAAAATGTAAACATACAGTAATAAAAACTCATTTTATTTTTTATTTATTTAATATAGATACCAATTCTGCTTGTACCTATATACCTATCTATATAAGTACCAAATACGAAAACAGCAATCCAAGCAAACAAAACCAAGCACGAAAAGGCAACCTCCTAAATCCTAATCGAATCTTGAACCGTTCACCTCTGAGGTGAAAGAGTTTGTTTGTAAAGGAGTATCTGAAAAATATCAATTTGTTAGGTAACACCACACCGCGCGTTTAGGAGAAGGACGTGATCGCGGTACCAAGCGTTCACGAACAGATTTCGAAGAAGCTCTTGAGTATGACAAAGACGTGGGGTTAGGGGTATGATGTCTTGGTATCGTTTTCTTCTTCTGTATTGGACTCGCGCGATTAGTGCATTTGCCAGTGTCAAGTATAAAGATGCAAGCCGCTTCCAATCGGTCTTTTTGTAAATCCATTGGGGAGGCCTATGTCCAGCAGTGGACTTCTTATAGAGCTGAGATGATGATGATGAAGTATTGGAAATTCTTCAAGTTTCTTGAATATTACGAGTTAAATGTAATAGTCACGTCTATAGTCGTTTTTCAAGAAAAGTCATGCCTCAGTAATATGATGGAGAGCTTACAGGAAGCTTCTATCACAGCTTCTATGGAGTTTTGCCGATAACGTGAAAGGACGCGTACTTCACCGCTTTATTTCATTTACCCACACACACACATGCACTTGAGCGAACATTTAATGAATAAAATACCACTCTTTTTATACTATTAACATTGGAATTAATATAAGTTTAGAAAAATAAAACAGAGCGACTACATTACTTCCATGACGTTCCCGCCAAAAACGTCTTGGTATTTTCTACGTATATCAATTTAAAAAACCGGCCAAGTGTAAATACGACAAAAAAAAATGTCTGTTGTATGGGAGCCCCCCTTAAATATTAATTTTATTAATTATTTTTAAAGTGAATATCAATAACTCGATATTCTGTGAATATTTTAAGCGTCTATCTGTTGCCGTTATCAATATCGAGCAAAAACGAGCAAAAAAATCACGTTTGTTGTATGGAACCCCTTCAATATTTAAAAAACCGGCCATTATTTTATTCTGTTTTTTAGTATTTGTTGTTATAGCGGCAACAGAAATACTTACATCATCTGTGAAAATTTCAACTCTCGAACTATCACGGTTCATGAGATACAGCCTGGTGACAGACGGACGGACCGGACGGACGGACAGACAGCGAAGTCTCCGTAATAGGGTCCCGTTTTACCCTTTGGGTACGGAACCCTAAAAATAGAACCAAATTGGGAACCCCTTTTCTGAAGTCGGCTAAAAATATAAACTTACACTCACCCCTTGCAGCGTTTCCCGCAGTGTATCTCCGTTCAATGGACGAAACCATAAAACCACCGGAGGGTTGCTTTAATTAGGTGATTATTTGCGTTCAAGGGATCAACAAGAGATAAAACTCAGCGGATAGATAATATGCTTAATTGGAAAGAAATTGAGGGTTCATTAGCGAATGTTTATTTTAACCGACTTCCAAAAAGAAGGAGGTTATCAATTCGGTCTGTTATTCACTTTAAAAATAAATAATTAAATTAAAATAAAATTAATATTTTAGGGGGGCTCCCGTTTTTATAGATAATGGTACGGAACTCTTCGTGCGCGAGTCCGACTCGCACTTGGCCGGTTTTATTTATATTTGTTATTACCGCATAACTCCATGAACCAATTCAAAATGAGCAATTTTAGTTTTTGAACCAAAATTGCTCATTTTGAATTCGGTTGTTTCAGTTTTTTTACCCGACTGCCGACTGTAAGGAGGGTTATGTTTTTCGAGTGGTATGTATGTATGTATGACAGCCTACAACCTAAACGGCTTGACCGATTTTGATGTGCGAGGTCGAGTGTCGTTAGATTCGTATTCACTTCCTGAGTGTAATAGCTATATTTTTTTTGTAACAATAGTAATACATCTACCACAAAAAAAATGCGTTTTTACCTCCAACGAACTTTTTCGTAAAAATAAGTGATTTTATAAATATTCTATATAATGCGCATTTATAATCTTTTACAGCAATTCTACGCATACTTTCTCATAAAACGTACGCTCAATAGCGTATCAAGCGCAACGAACTCGTAAGTTAGACCGTAAAAACTGATTTTCTGCAGGCGGGTATTTTGTTTTTCTTTCAATATAGATAATAATATTTAATCAATCTTAAATCTTTAATTATAATTAAACCTGTATAAGTTTTTACTTATAGCTATAAATAGCTTGTTTCTCATTATTATAGTATATGGTAGGTTTTTGCACACCCAGTGCTGCCATCTATCACTGCATGCTGTCCTATATAAGGCTGTAAAAAGTGTCATCGTTCGTACACGGGACCAAAATATTTATAGTAAGGCGGAGACCACAGACTTCTAAATACTACAGACTCCGCGTACAAATCACCAAAGTGAACGCTGTTTGGCTCGTATTAAACATACGTTGTCGAAGTCTAAGTCATACGAAGTCTATGATACGTTGCACGCGAGGTTAAATGTACGACCGTATTTAAGAACAAATAATATGTCGTATTTTGTTTTTAATTACTGCAACAATAGTTCATACAAACAAAAAAGCCGGGATGGAATTGCAACACAGAACCTAAACCACAGGCAAATAACATTGTTCAGGGATGCAAGTATTCATAGACAAAGTTTTCCCTAAATTCGGGGTAATTACGATAGTAAATTAGAATTGTTAGGCTACGTATCAGACTGTGCTAGTGTGATACCGTTGGAAATCATACACTTTCATTTTGTTTAGGGAAAGCTATGCTACGCTTTTGACTAAAATATGCGCGAGCCGCATCTAAAATAATTTATAATAATAATATATTTTATAATATTACTTTATTCATTTCTCATACTCAGAAAGTATGATTGAAGTTGCTTGTATACAGGGCCAAAAACACTACTTTTTGTCCCTAGGGAAAATCGTCTTTCCGTGCTGGCAAATTATTAAAAATAACTATGACAGTTTACAGACTTATGACAGTAATACAAATGACAGTTTGTATTGAACCATGTAGAAACATTTTCTTCTTCTTTCCCCTCACTCAGATGTGGACTCGCACGGTCAGTACGTTTGCCATTTGCTCGTCTCCACTCTCGACTCTGACTCGGACACTCGGACACTCGGACTCGGACTCGGGACAAAATGATGAACCCGGACATTCGAATGTCCGGGTTCATCATTTTGTTTTGTTTCAATTACCTAAACTATACACACATCCAGAAGAAATGATTTTTGTACAAAGCAGCCGAGAGTTTAACTAAACCATCACTAACGTTTTACAGATCTTCTCTTTCTTTCCATTGAGCAATATAATGAACTAGATGATAAAATGCTAGAGTGTGCTCACAATCAGTCCCCAGATAATGGGACTAGAAAGACCCTAGCTTGTAGGGTGATTACCACGTAACCTGGTCAGCGACGATAATATCCATAAACGATTTTCCTGTAGTAAAAATGGAGGGAAGATAAGTTGCTATAAATATACGATACTGACGTAGCCTTGTGTACGAACAACTTTAGGTGTAATTAATACGTGACTTATCAGCATCTAACAGGCTGGATGGCTGGAAAATCCTCACTGCATGCTCTCAGACAATCTATTAACTACCTATGGTTTGTCAGGCTTGATGGTGTTTCAAAAGGACGAAATATAATAAAAGGAATATTACTAAAGTAGAGGTCAATATTAGTACTTTATTCAGAAGAAATTAAACACACAATTTTATATCATATTACCAACATTTAGTAATATTACATTTATTTTTCCAACATTAACAGGAAAATAAAAATAATACAGAATTTCGTGCGCAAAACTCACAGTGCGAGTCCAATATCCCCGAGAGGGAAAAATAATAATTGCACGCAAACATTTTTTTATGTTTTTTCAGGGGTTTGCATAATTATACATAAATCTAGCTAGATCTAATAATAATTGTCATTATTGGTTGATTGGTCTAAGCAATAATAATTATAGTTTAAAAAACTGAAAAGACCGACTTCAAAATACGCAATTCCTTTGCTTGGATGATTTTTTTTCAGATATTTTTTCATAAAAACCAAAATACTAAACCGATTCTTATAAAATGTATATGGGACCCCCTCTGACGTATCAGCAACCAAACAAAATATCATCAAAAACAATTCATAATTGGCGGATTAATCGCTGAACAAACATACAATCGAATTGTGAAACTCCTTCTTTTTGAAAGTCGCCTAAAAATTACTGTTCAGAGTTTTCGATAACCACGCGCAAGGGACCAACGCGGCAACGTCCATGTCAACGAAAATTGTAAATAGCTATTCCTAAAAGTAGACTATGCCTCTGAGGCATTGGCAACAATGCAACATTTTAGGTTGACTCTGATCCTGTTTCACGTAGTTATGGAAAACTACGAAAAATGTTTTCGTTTTTTTTTTTTTTTTTTTTTTATGTAGACATAGGTTCGCGCTTAACCGCCAACTCGCCTGATGTTAAGCGACGTTGCGGTCTACGATGGAGCGCGCTTACCTAGAAGAAACCAATTCACTTCATTCAATTTTTTGAAATATATAAAGCAAATTAAACACTAATACCCTAATTGTAATATAGTAATTTTACCTATAGAATATTGAAAGCTGCAAAATAGTGAATATACCGTAATCACCAGGCTAGCCGTTGCAGCGATCACTCTCTGCCAGTGGACGCGGCCGGCCATTACTAGACACATTAATTTTTCACATCCGGTCGCCGACATAATTGAGCGTTCCCACCTCGAGTCGAGCTTTGGGCCATTTTACGTGTGAAATGGAGAAATTATGCCATGTAGACGTAATATAACTAAGGAAAAAATATTGTGTGATAGATGCTTATATTTATAATACCTACACAAATAGTACAATGTTCTTGTTTTTAGCGTGAAGTATCTTAATGCTAGGTAAAGTGCTCCCCGAGACTTTTTCTAATGATTGGTGCATTTAAAACAAAATAATAAAATTTGAGAAAATAAATAACTTAAAACTAAACAAAACCAGATAAACATAAATATGTACACGCATACAGTATAAATATACCAAACCACTATACTTTGATAGATAAAAATCAACCAAGATTAGCCAAGTATCAGCTGGAAGCTTTAGAGTTGGTTGACCATTCGAGCTGTGAGGTTAATCTGTGACGATAAACTGATTGCGGGATGCTACTTAGTCTCAAGCACCGCCGTAAAGTAGCATGCCCATTCTACTATTAATATAAAAGCGAAAGTAGCTGTGTCTGTCTCTGTCTCTCTGTCTGTTACCTCTTCACGACTAAAGGACTGAACCAATCGTTATGAAATACCTATGGCACAGAGATTTTTTAAGACCCAGAGAAGGTATAGGCTATATGATATCAGTATCATCATCACTGTTTTTCGTCACTACGCTGATGACACCGCGGGGCGCAGCTAGGATTACTTCTGTGGCTCTTCTCTGGCTTCTCTCTCTTCTCTTCTGTGGCTAAGATTCATATCGGAGTGTGCGCAAGAGCTTTACGACCGAATTCAACCCTCCCCATTTTACTACAGGACTAGCAGAAAGTCGAAGCATTATCACCTATTTCTCATTTAAATGGCAAAAATCTGTAAACAGCGATATCGGTCCACGTTCTTGATGCATACTGATAAAGATTAGAATTATTTGCCGCCATAATATCTCTGTTTCCTGAGGACTAGAATTTTTGAATTTTCAAGGCTAGAATTAATAAATATCTTCTAGACCGACGAGCTCCATCCTCGGCCACACTGTCGCTGGTCAGTCGTAGATCTATCTAACATTTTTTTTTATAAAAACAAACACTAAGAGTCGTTGTGTGCCAGAAATATTACAGGAAGCTATTCAAAAACTTTAATGGAGAAGATGGACACTTAGACAACTTACGATTCGATTTACTAAAATTTCATTCCTAGTGCTAATCTGAACGTGATGGTAATGCACACTTTTTTTTTTTATTGATTATTAGCTTCACTTGTTAACGAAAATTTGAATGAAACTATCACTTATGGTCATTACTCTGTAACCTTGCCTTTATGCCACTATGTGTAGTCGGCACGTATCCTTTCTTCACTTCACTCTATCAGACGTCATCTCCACACTTATACCTTCAATTCGTGTATTACCTCTCACACATTAGAATGTGTGAAAGTTGCCATTACGCAAGTGCGATAGTAGGCAAGACGCGACGAATATGTTCATCCACGTCCTCGATCACCCTCTCTCGATTCTACCTCTTCTCATGATTTGTTCTATTAATACGATATGTTTTAGATTTTAGTAAAAAAATATATAGT
The DNA here is from genome assembly GCA_947563715.1 of Lycia hirtaria. Classification (NCBI taxonomy): domain Eukaryota; kingdom Metazoa; phylum Arthropoda; class Insecta; order Lepidoptera; family Geometridae; genus Lycia; species Lycia hirtaria. The sequence continues at coordinate 13,610,801 of OX387379.1, read as the reverse complement.
ACCTTAGATTAACAACAAAGTTAACAGCTACCCACATGAATTTTCTCCGAAAGATATATCTGAGTGTCTTTAAATAGTAAGTGATGAACAAGTTCTTCTAGGTAGGACCGTAAAAAATCTTGGGCCGTAGCATCACACAACATCTGGCCAGTCAGCCTAAGCGCAAATCAATGATTTAAAACACAATTTGAGTAATTTATCTCATATCAAACAAATATTTTTCCTATCAGAACTTACTCATGTCATGTGTTCTCAAAGTAAACTAAGTGAGTTCTCTAATAACGTAAATCCGTATAAATATAAAGCTCACTACTCACTAAGTATTATTAGCCGCAAAAATACTTCATCATATAAATTGGTCCGAATAAGCCACTCGAATAGAAGTCCTTAGCCCACCCTCCGCATTCGGTGCTTACGACAAAGCCGCACTAGTCCATCGAGCAGACAATAACTAGTACTTAGGCTTAACGAGCCAAAGCAACTGAGGCTCTAGTGAACAAGTTATGTAAAAAATTGGCCAAATCTGTCTATCTATAAAACATAAATGAAAACCGGCCAAGTGCGAGTCGGACTCACGCGTGAAGGGTTCCGTACCATTATCTATAGAACACGGCAAAAAACATTATGTCTGTTGTATGGGAGCCCCCCTTAAATATTCATTTTATTTTAATATAATTATTTATTTTTAAAGTGAATAATATAACTCAATATTCTGTGAATATTTCAAGCGTTGACGTGAAAACGTTGGGGGGCAATTCAGTTATTCAAAACCGATCCGTAACTGAACCTTGTGCGAAGCATTTCCTGTCGGCTGCTATCTTTTTTTGATTTAGTAACGAGCGAAGGAGGTGTTACGTTTCATCAAATGTGTCAATTGTATGACATAAAAGTGACTGAATCAAAAAAACTATGGCGGCCGACGGGAAACGCTCCACATATGGTCCGGCTATGGAGCGGTCTTGAATAACTGAATTGGGCCCCTGTTGCCGTTATCAATATCGAGCAAAAATGAGCAAAAAATCACATTTGTTGTATGGGAGCCCCCTTGAATATTTATTTTATTCTGTTTTTAGTATTTGTTGTTATAGCGGCAACAGAAATACATCATCCGTGAAAATGTCAACTGTCTAACTATCACGGTTCATGAGATACAGCCTGGTGACAGACGGATAGACAGACAGACAGCGGAGTCTTAGTAATAAGGTCCCGTTTTACCCTTTGGGTACGGAGCCCTAAAAAAACATGTCATGTCAAATAGCCCGCCCATACCGTACTCGGGGCGAAAGTACTTATATCTAACGCTGCCAACATTCCCATACTGAATGCCGATGGCCAATCCGCCAAGAACACGCTAGAACGGGAGTTATCTTACCTCTTGACTTGAATTTAATAATGTATCTATTCTATACAAGGTGAAATCTAATACATCGGCACCCTTTAAGCCTATATACCTACACATGCTACTTATCACATAGGAAGAAAAATGTATGGAATCAAAATAATGCATTTAAGTATTCATAGGAACACCGGAAAGTATGATATTTCACTTAATCAATTGCTTCTGTGCATATTTGAGTATGTAATTGGTTTGCTCGAGCAAACCGAACACTTAGTTGATGGCTTCGAAAAATCCGATCGTTTATCAGCAGACGATCGAATTTTTGGCTTAGAACATGCAGCAAACCTTCAAAAACCATTCGTGTGCACGCGTATTCGACGAAATGGCTAGAACTTTGAATGTTCGCTGTGACTTTACTACCATCAATTTTGAAGGTTCGTTCCGGAAAAATAATACAATATAATAAAAATTTATGTATCATAAATCATAAATAATTATTAAATAGATAAATAAATCATAAATCATCTTCTTTTTTTTAGCTTAGAACATGCAGCAAATCTTCAAAAACCATTCGTGTGCACGCGTGTTCGCCGAAATGGCTAGAACTTTGAATGTTCGCTGTGACTTCACTACCATCAATTTTGAAGGTTCGCTCCGGAAAAATCAAAACGCTGTTAGCATCTTTAATTCACGGGATACTTTGCAGCAAAATAACTGACAACACTAGTGGTGACAATTGAACATACAAAGTGCAACAGTGAATGGCGTAGGTACATAAACATAATTTAAATACTTATTTTATTGATAATCATCATATGGCTTAAGTTCGCACATTTATCAGAAGTATGCTCATTAATTTTATAAAGTGGCCACGACCGTGTTGAGATCTGTATACGGTAGTTTATTCCGTAACTTAAGCTATAATTTAAAAAAATCCACTTTGCTTGTTAAGACCACTTTTCAATAAGATTAATGAGTTCTGTACCATAACGACTTAGGTAAGTGTTTAATAGTGTATGTCACTAGTGTCACAATAGATCTGGAAAGGTCGCAGTGACTAGCCGGGGCTGTCAGAGCCAATTTGCCCCCCTAATGATCGAATAAAAAAAATGCCCATGGAATCATGCGCTGACTCACCAACCAATAAAGAGTAGAGTATAGTGGTGTAAACAATAAAGAGTTTATCTATCTATCAACGACTCACCAACGGCTCGCCACAAAACCACACCTGAGCATTGTAATATTATTATTACTATACTAATTTAAAAAATACAAAATCATCCCTGTTTGTATAAACTGTCCCACTGCTGGGCGCGGGACATGTTCTCATTATGAGAAGGGTAAGTCTACCACGCTGGCCAAGTGCGGGTTGGCAGACTTCGCACATATTCAAGAACATTAAGAACTCTCAGACATATAGGTTTACTCACAATGTTTTCCTTCACCGTTTGAAGTTGCCGGCAATCAACAATACGTATGTACATAACTTCGAAACCTTAGTTCGAAACTATAGGTGCGTGTGGCGGGATACGAACCCAGGACCTGCGCATCGCAAGTCAGACGGTCTCCCGACTAGGCAGCCAGAGACTTCAACTGTACTAATATATTGTTAAATTACTTACTTTATCTAATTCTTACTATATGGATGTATTTGCAGATGATGACACGAGCATATTCTTGCTTCAACATGCTTCGTCAAGCAAACTTATAATTACTATAGGTATATGTACCTAATAATTTTAAAATAAATAAATATAATAGCTTAATAATTTTAAAATTCATAATTATCTTGATAAACTAGAACAATCGAATTGAACCACGGGGATAAAGTAGTGTTTTATGTCACGGGCGACATATGAATCCCGAGAGTACCTAGGATTCTAGGGTTAAAAAGTAGAAAAAGTAGAAAAATAAAACTAGAATCTGGAGTGTAACGAGGGATTCAAGCTCGCCCAAGACTAAAACACTTTTTTCCCCGAGGTGCTAATAGGTAACTAAATAATTATATTTACCTATTCGTTTGTAAAAATGCATTTTCCGCACTTATGAAATTCTTTAGTCGTAAAATGCATTTACCAAGTACAGCACGCAAATTATAACCATTTACACGGGTAATAGAAATGGAGAAAAGTAGACTTAATCCAATAATAATAATCACTCGAGCTGCTCTATTTGGTCGGCAGTCGCGCGAACTGATATTGAATATGGATAAAGTGAATTATATTCAGCTGGCACCGTCGACTCGCAGAGCCCCAGATAAGAGGATTAGTTACAACTTATAATTGGTTCTCGCTATTCGAGTGAATGAGAGAAAAACTCAGTGTCCCTTCGAGCACCTCTTAACTTCTTAGATAAAGACAGCAATTATTTTGTGCGACTTCTGAATTTGTTAACTGTTGGCCTTTTATTTCGTTGGCGATTGTTTTATTGGTAGACGTGATTTGTTAAGCGCGTCTTTGTCTCGGAAAACGGTTACAGGAAATAGAGCTGTTGTTACATCTTAATAAGTTCCTGGTTATGATTGAGAGTCTTCGTAAAATATTGAGGAAATTAGTAGTTAGTTCAAAAAATCAAAAAAGTTATACAAATACGTAAGTATATAGATCTCTTGATCACAATCTTTCTGCAAAAATACTTGTGTCAAAAAAGTCTGTGCTTGCGAGGTCTTCTGCTTTTTTCAAAACGATTGTACAGAATTGAGTATCGAATAAAAACACGTTTACTCAAATATTATATCAAATTTATCCACGCGCGCGCAGCTATCTCTCACGCATCACAACATTTTTAAACATAATCATTAAATCACTGGTTAGGCATACTAAAAAAGTGAGAAATTAATCTGGTTAATTAGATAAGAGAAATATTTAAAAAAATCATATATAACTTATAGTAAAAACGACGGAGCAACGGAGTAGTGAAAAAACATATATTTTTCTACTCCTCAGCGACCTCAGCCAGTTAATATATTATCAAAGGAAATATATTTTTTATACATATCTAAATAAACAAATTTATTTCTCAGTTTTACAATATCCCTAACCAGTGATGTTATAATGTGTGTTATAATGTGTGACTGGCCTTGTGGCTCAGTTGGTAGTGTGTTTACGTCTACCTGCTGAACTGAAAGGTCGTGGGTTCAATCCCCACCCAGGGCAAACATTTGTGTGATGAGCATGGATGTTTGTTCTGTGTCTGGGTGTTTCTATGTATCATATGTATATATTTACAAAAAAAAAGTATATATGTATTCTATCAGCCATCTAGTTCCATAGTACAAGCTTTGCTTAGTTTGGGCTAGATGGTGTTGTGTAAAATGTCCACAAATATTTATTTATTTATTTATTTATTTATAATGTTTAAAAATGTTATGATGCGCGAGAGAGATAGTTGTGCGCATAGAGCTCCTTAACCTTAACGCATTTATTCACACAAAAGGTGAAAACTGGTTCAAACATTGCGCTTCTTCCCATTCTTTTCAACAGATTTTTATTTATTTAACATTTCCTTTGTCACTTACTTTTCAGCTTTATCTACCAGCAAAATTCCTAGCAACATAAGCCTTCCATAAAACGTCACAAAGAATATTACACATCGATTTTTATCAAAGGCGATGTAGGTGCACAATGTGAAGTTAAAATCCGATGGTAATCTAATCAGGTTCAGATTGCAGGACGGCAGCGCTTCATAATTGTGTTAACAGCAAACATACGGCAGGCTTCTAGCGGACATTGAATCCGCGACTTTTTTTGACGTAGCTTGTTAGGCACGGCACAATGACAACGGACGTTTCAACTTTTTTAGCGTAGATTTCAGTGACTCGAATTTGGATACTCTGTACGGTCTACAGGGGGGCAATTCAGTTAATCAAAACCGATCCGTAACTGAACCTTGTGCGAAGCGTTTCCTGTCGGCTGTTATGGTTTTTTGATTAAGTAACGAGCGAATGACGTGTCACGTTTCATCAAATGTGTCAATAGTGTGACATACAAGTGACTAAATCAAAAAAATGGCGGCCGCCGGGTAACGGTTCACATATGGTTCAGTTACGGAGCGGTCTTGATTAACTGAATTGCCCCCCAGGGTTTGGAACCTCACGAGCACAAACTTTACACTTTTCTATGCTCGTCAGTTCTAGACAATACACAATATATTTATTGTGGCAAAAACTTCTTGTATTATATTTACTTTACTTACTCTAAGTTTTTGACAGAAGCCGGCTCCAGTTCAGTGTCGCTTGTTGGCAACCAGCGCTGGTCTCGAATTTCTTGTTCAGAATTAAGATAGATAGATAAACTTTATCCTTCCTTAACTTACTTTATTTGGCTTCTGAGCCATGTCTATAAGCTGTTTTCAAGGGTCATCACGAATCGTCTTGAACGCAGGTTCGATGACTTCTAGCCTCCCGAACAAGCCGGTTTCCGAAAAGGTTATAGTACCATAGACCACATCCACACGCTGCGGCAAGTGATACAGAAGACCGAAGAGTATAACTTGCCCCTTTGCTTAGCGTTTGTGGACTATGAGAAAGCCTTTGATTCGATCGAGAGCTGGGCGGTGCTTGAGGCTCTCCAGCGATGCCGTATTGACTATCGGTATGTCGAAGTGCTGAAGTGTTTGTACAACAACGCCACCATGTCAGTCCGAGTACAAGACCAGAACTCAGAGGCAATTCCATTGAAGAGATGCGTGAGGCAGGGAGACGTTGTCTCTCCGAAACTGTTTACCGCTGGCTTGGAAGATGCCTTTAAGCTTCTGGAATGGAAAGGGCTCGGCATCAATATTAACGGCGAGCACATCACTCACCTTCGGTTTGCCGACGATATAGTAGTCATGGCAAAGTCGATGGAAGAGCTCAGTACGATGCTCGAAGACCTCAATAGAGTTTCCCAACGGGTGGGCCTCAAAATGAACATGGACAAAACGAAGGTTATGTCGAACGCCCATGTAGTGCCCACCCCAATATCTGTGGGGAACTTCACTCTTGAAGTTGTTAACGAATACGTCTACCTAGGACAAACGGTCCGATTAGGCAGGTCCAACTTTACGAGGGAGGTCAATCGTCGTATCCAACTCGGCTGGGCAGCGTTCGGGAAACTTAAAAGCGTCTTCTCGTCCAATATTCCCCAGTCCCTCAAGTCGAAAGTTTACAACCAGTGTGTGTTACCAGTGATGACATACGGCACTGAAACGTGGTCCCTAACTATGGGCCTTATAAGGAAACTCAAGGTCACGCAACGAGCTATGGAGAGGGCTATGCTCGGAGTCTCTCTACGAGATCGAATCAGAAATAAAGAGATACGTAGACGTACAAAAGTCACCGATATAGCACAGCGGATTAGCAAGTTGAAGTGGCAGTGGGCAGGACACATAGCACGTAGAACTGATGGCCGATGGGGCCGAAAGGTTCTCGAGTGGAGACCACGTACCGGCAAGCGCAGCGTAGGAAGACCAGCCACGAGATGGACAGATGATCTCATACAAGTGGCGGGAAGACGCTGGATGCAAGCCGCTTCCAATCGGTCTTTTTGGAAATCCATGGAGGAGGCCTATGTCCAGCAGTGGACTTCTTATGGCTGAGATAATGATGATGAGATAAACTTTATTGTCATAAAGTAGATACAAGTATTACTATACTAAAATAATCAAAGACTTACAAGACTCCTAATGCGATACAAAATATTGTTCCAAAAACTTAACACCAAAATCAGGTGTTTGCTAATGACAGGTCACAAACGTCATTTAATCTTAAACGTCATCTCATCGCAATCACTTCTCAATTCTTACGGTGCCAAGATGGTGAACTGTGTTAAACAATCTTGTAAAAATTACAAACTTCTTTAAAAAACTATGGAAAACATTATCACCTTCCATCTCTAAGTAGCAAAAATATATTTCTAACAGTATAAAAAGCGAAATGAAACAAATTTTTACGTATTTGTAGCGTATGTTCGTCTCTCACCTATGACCACGGATGCTCCAGTGTTTGAAAAATCGGGTCTTAAATAATGTGAAATATACGCGATGAAATTTATTTCATTTCAATAAATAACATTCGCGAATATTAGTATAAAAAGCATATATGCATTTCATTTCATAAATTGATTTTATTATTTATACAAATTACTGCAAAGAATTAGAGATGGGTCCATGTAATATAAGTTATCGATAACAATTATTATTTTTACGGACTTCAAAAACGAGATTATCAGTTAGCTTATATTTTTCTTATATGTTACCCGCATGATTTCGTCATTTAAATTGATTTAAAATTCCTTTCAAATCTCAAAATCGGTCAGTAGTTTGGTTTTAAAACAAAATTGCGAATTTTGAAGTCGGTTATTCTAGTTTTGTAAACTATAATAATTATGATATGTGAATCATCATCATCATCTCAGTCATAAGAAGTCCACTGCTGGACATAGGCCTCCCCCATGGATTTCTATAAAAGCCGATTGGAAGCGGCTTGCATCCAGCATCTTCCTGCCACTTGTATAAGTTCATCTGTCCATTTCGTGGCTGGTCTTCCTACGCTACGCTTGCCGGGGCTTGGTGTCCACTCGAGAACTTTTCAGCCCCATTGGCCATCAGTTCTACGTTCACTGCCACTTCAACTTGCTAATCAGCTGTGCTATGTCGGTGACCTTTGTATGTGAAACATGGTATTTGATTTTACGATAAATGTTTTTTTTATTCTCAAACTAACACAGCACCATGCTAACTATTCTGTTTAGATTTTCTAGTTGATGCTGTACAAGCAGAACATTGGGCAGATATAGTAAGGCGAAGTCAAAATGATCCTTGGTGGAAACCGAATTCTCGCTTAATAATTTGTTCAGTGAATTTCCACAATAAATGTAAATACATAACAAAAACAGGGCACCAGCGTTTACAACATTGGGCAATACCTTCAAAGGTTACTTTGAATTATAAAATCATGACATTAATAACATTTATTCAAATTTAAATTTATAGTCCCATAGAGAAGTTGCAATCACAGAATGTTCAAAATAATTTTCATTGAAAGTATTTAATATGGTCTACTATTATGGTTAATAATGAATTTTTAGGTCTTAGTTGAGAAATGACTCTTGAACTCTTTGACTCTGAAACTTTTTAACTTTAGCGAGCTATATCTCGCACATATCACATCTGAGACACGATAGGGTGGGGGTTAAAAAAATGATCCAGTCTTTATTGTATATATGAGAAACCCAATCTCTATTTTTAATTTTTCTGAAAACTTTACTACGGCATTTTGTAGCGGCTCACAAAACACAATTATGTATAAAAATTGTTTTTTATAGGGTTAATAGTCTCCGAGTAAAATGACTGTGACATACGGACAGACAGACAGACGGACATGACGGAATTATAAGGGTTCCCCGTAGTTACTACAGAACCCTAATAAAACGATGTTTCTTGAAACATTATAAAAAAAAAACAAGAAAAAATTGGTACCAATAATTACTTATCGATATCGATACTTTAATACCTCTTGGTCTGTCTCTGGCTTAATGTCATTAGGTTTTTTTTATTTATTTCAGTATTGCCAATATATGTTTTCTCAATTTCCCTGTATCATTTGTATTTACCTAAACTATATTGTTTGTAAATAGGTGTGAAAATTTATTTACTCAGTAGAATTTAATCAAATTAATTTGGTCCATTACTGGTGCTACGAATTAACCATTGACATACTTATCTAAGTATTGTGATAAATCCATTAGATTTCGAGAGGCAGTAATGTGTTAATGAATACGGAGGACAAAAAATAGTGCTACGTTAACCACAATGTAGGAACTCTGCTATAATAAAAATAAACATTTGCTGTTTTATCCTATTTTCAAAAATGAAGTTCCAAATGAAATAGCTGGGCGTGGACCGTTGCACTCCAACAAAAAAAATCGTAATATATGTTTACCTGACTGTCAACTGATGCGAAAGCAAAAAGAACTTTCGTGATCTTAACCTACATTATGTACACATTTATCACGCACACACACACACACACACGTATGTTTCGCCGTAGCATAAAAATATAGTCTTTCCAGTCACAATTACTTTGACTCTTATTCTTCTCAACAGATCGTGCAACTCAAGGCCGGCTTAAAGTTTACTAAAATAAAATATGACATATCAGAGTCAAATTGAAATGAAATAAAGTTTATTGGAAAAAATAACTGCGAATGACTTCTACTGAGCTACTGAGTTATTGTTTTATGAATGAGGTATTAGTCGATTCATTGCCGTTGTGACATCAGTTATATGACGTCACAATTTGTAAATTGCATGTATAAACTTATTTAATAAATACTATCATCATGAACTGTATTTTTTATTTACAAAATAAAAATACATTAGATTCTTTTATAAAGTGATGAAAGTGGCGCCGCTGCCTGTTTCGCTCGCACGCGGCACCCATAGATATAAAATTATTTAAATTACTGATTTCATTTTTGATTTCAGATTTTCTTTCAGAGTCATAAGAACACTATTACAATGTATTAACAGTAGCTGTTATTTTATATGTGATATTTTGACCGTGATAAACGTGTAACCGACAAAATTTTCACGTTTATACCTAAATTTCGGTCAAAATAACAAATATAATAATTTTATAGTTTAAAAACTGAAACAACAGACTTCAAAGTTACTATTATTTCAGTTATATGATTGTATGAATCTCTCATGGACCATTCTGACTTTAATCATGATTACCCGATCAAATCGGGAGATATCCTTTTCAAAGGCAACTTTGTAGATAAATTTGGCAAATGGACGTGTGTCTATGGTTAAAAATAAATTTATAAAAAAATGAAGTGTCAAATTGAAAAAATAAAATTGGCCCGAATTTAAAAGGCGGTTTGTATGGAGATTATCCTTCTGGGTCCTATGTAATAGGGCGAATTCTGTGAAAATAATAATAAATGTTACATTCATAACTCGTCCGGTTTATACATCATTCAAATAAAAAAAAAACTACTCGTGATATACCTACATTTTTATCATTAATTTAAGAAATTTTATAAACTGATTTTACTTGAGGATAATATTAAAATAATAAATTAATAGAAAGCTGTATAAGCTAGGGCTTTGTAGAAACAATTAAATAAATTGGCCGTATAATGGCTTCTTCAATAATTTTTATCATTATAAAATAACAATATATTGATAATAATAATATTCAAAATGTCCATTATGAAAAATAAATTGTAATAATTCAGTCAGTATTAGAGCACAATTTATAATCATGATAGTTATTTTTTTATGTGCCTAGTCTTCTTCTTCTTTTTTGTATTGGACCCGCATTAAAGCATTTGCCAGTGTCAAGTATTATGATTTTTTCAAGTTTCTTGAATAAAACAAGTTGTAAATGTTCTAGTCACAATCTAAATCACGTATACAGTCATTTTATAAGTCGTGTCCTGCTTCAGTAAAGTGGTGGCGACTTTACTAGAAGCTTCTATGGAGTTTTGCCGACAACGAAAAATCACACGTTTTACTGCTTTATTTCACTTGCCCACACTCACGCACCTTAACGAACACTTAATGAATAAAACACCACCATATTTATAGCATTAATGTTCAAAACAACACAAGTTTAAGAAAATAAAACAAAGCAACAACACGTTACTTAGACGTTACCGCCAAAATTCCCCGTGCCTAGTCTTCTTCTTCTTCTTTGTATTGTACCCCGCGATTAGCGATTTGCCGCGATTAGTGTAAAGTATTGAAATATTTTATATATAGTGTTATAATAAGTTATATAGTGTTCTAGTCACAGTCTTAGTCACATTTACTTTGTATAAAGTATAAAGTAACTGTTGGCCTAACCAACAAACATTCGGACAGAAGAAATAGTGTTTTCCCAGTTAATCGAGAAATTCACTTCCTCGGTCAAAAATACTCAATTTATAAAAAAAAAGACCGAGGATTGCTTTAAAAAAAAAGTAGTTTGATATTTATTTTAAGGAATTAAAAGGCTTATTTATTATAATTTTATGTATTAGTTTGATTTTTAAACTAATATATAAAAAAAAACATGCAGGTAAACGAAAATGCTCATTTTGAAGTCGCTTGTTTCGTGGTTGTTTCAGTTTTTTCAAACTAAAGTCATTATTAACAATTATACCGTTCAAACGTTGACTGAAATATCAGTGTAAACTCCCGCTTGAATGTGTAACGATTTACAAATTATTTTGCTAACAACATATTTCACCTGTCATCACATGAATTTTCAATAATGGAAAATAAATGAATTTTAATTGTAAGTATGTCTTTTAAATCTTACTGTCAATGTTCAAAACACCCCCTATTGTCCATCCTTTTTTGCACATTAGTAGATTACAAAGTCATATTGTCACATATACTCGTAGGTGGACATCGCACGTTATGTCCGTGTGACATTCAGTTCAGTGCGGCGGGCGGCGCTGCGAGGTAGTTGTGGCACTGCTAAGGAAATAAGACGTCACTCAACGCCCTGCATCGGTGACTAGCGGACGTGTCACGCTGTCACGTATCTTGTGTCCTATCAACGTTGACGCTCCATTTTGTTGCACTCATTTTATATTCACGTAGTGGGAAAACTAACTTTAGATATTGGATGGAACTCACATTTTAGGAGACAGAATTACTATCGGCAAATAAATAAAAACCGGCCAAACGAACTTTGTGTCGTTCATAATATTAGTTCTACAAACAAATATTATTGTCGTGAGCATTCACTTTTACAAAATTTCTTGTAGTTAAAAATTCTGTGCTCACGGGGTCTATCGCTCATTTTCGAAATTCTTAGGTATTTAGAATTCTCAAATTTTTTCACCAAATTTTATCAAAATCGGCCGACAAATGGCTCCGACTCACCAAAATTCTTCTCTTTTTAACCGTAATTTCATAGCCTTTTATCTCAACAACTTCCAGAGTATAGACTTTTTTGCTCATATTTAAAATTTATATTAAGAAGACAAAAATACTCTTGGAGTGAGATGAAGAAAGACGTATGTGTTATTTTCCGTTTTTGGGCCTGACAGATCCGTGTGACTAAAGAGCTGAAAGATAACATTTTTTTTTTTTTTTAATTTAACATTTTCATTTTATTTTAGCTAAAATGGAATATACACAAATTTTCTGAGTAAGACGATTAGACCATTAAATGTATGTGAAATACCAATGTGTCGTCTACACATTGGTATTTCACATAGATTAGACTATTAAATCTAGTGTATGTGTAATACCAATGTGTAGTACCTATCAAGTACGAGTAATATACAAGGAAGACAGGCTACCAACATCAATGTGTAGTACCTATCGAGTATGAGTAGGTAATAGACAAGTCAGACAAGCTACCAACATGTAACACTATATACCATTGAGTTTACCAGGATATCGTAATTGACATGTCAAGAGCAGCGGCGGTCACAAAAGGGCCCGAGATTGTAGAAAATTTGTTGAGCGATAATGTCGGCCCGCAAATAGGTTTGCTTGACCATCCGGCGACCGGGTGTGCCAGACAACTCTACATTCACATGTTACAAATCTCATTCAAGAGATATTTCAAAGGCATACAAAAAGAAAAGGTTCAGTGTTTCGACGCCGGGCATGTGCAGATAGCGATGTCACTTAAATATGAGGGTCAATTGAAAAGGGAATGTCAGGAAATGCAGAATTTTATCTTTAAAAATATGATTTATTTTCTACGTAAGATTAAAGAGGGTTCTTCATCATACGTCTATCGTTTAAGGTAATAATTATATTTAAAAAAACCTGAAAAAATCGACTTCAAAATACGTAATACAATAGATACCTACGCGACTTACTGTTCACTTTTCCACAGGCGCTTGGATGATACGTCATCGAATGACAAATAAAAATCAAGCTTTTTAAAATACAGTGTAATTCAAATTTTAATTAAGTAACTTATTATACGGCGTAAACACACATAAAAACAAATTCCTAAAATTATTTTATTCCTTTTGAGTTACGGAACAAGAATAGTAGGTTTGTAAGTAGGTAACTTCCGTTTTAATTTCTCGAAGACGAGAGTTCACAGATCTCGGTAGAGCACTTCTAGCCAGCAGTTGAATAAGGAACTGTTATGGCGGAAGGTTAACGTGTGTAGAGAATGACTTCACAGGCTGTTGACGCTGAAGCACATTGCAGGAACTCTACAAATGTGAAGCTATATGTAGGTAATACAAGCAATCACAATAGTACACGTAGAAGTAATAATAATTAGGAACATGTTTCATGAATCTTCATTATATCATTGAACAAGTATCTATATTATAATAAAAACAAAATAGCCGAACGCAGAAAATCATTTTTTGCAGTCTAACTACGATTTCGTTACGCTTGATACGCTGTTGAGTGTACATTTATTGTGAGAAAGTAGGGTCATGCGTAAAATCGCTGTAAAACATTATAAAAACGCATTCTTTGAAATAATATTAGTAAAATTACTTGTTTATAATTGAAAAATAAAGATACTGAGGAAACGACTGAGGTTGGAATCGTTGACCGCTGTAATCCAAGAACAGTGGGAACTGGGTTTCCAAGAACAGTGGTCAACGAGACACCTACTACCTATGTGCATTAATTTTGTTATAATTATAAGTTGAATTGTTGTTTGTTGTTAGTAGGATTATCTAATGAAAATGAATTTTTAAACAGTAATAAATTGAATTGAATTGAATTTAATTGTTTATTACGAAAAAAGTCCAACGGCTTTTTTTGTAATCGGTTACGATAAAACTTTTTATTTTTAATTTTTGCGTGAGAATTAGTATTATTCTAAAAAATATATAGCCTATGACACTCAGGAAGTGAAGACGAATCTAACTTGAAATCGAATCCTCGTGCATCAAAATCGGTCAAGCCGTTTAGGCTTTAGGCGGTCTTATAGAAACATACATACATACTCATATACATACTTACAGACATACATAATAATAAAGAAACGGGTAAAATAATAATAATGTATTACGTAAGTACACAAATTTGCTAACCACCAATACCGCCATGCGTTTCTGTGAAATAGGATCTTGATAGACAGACAGATTGAATCTGGATGTTGCACAAAACAGGAAGATTTTAAATATGTAATTGAAGGTGGAAAAAATTTAAAACCTTGAGACATCATTGGTGTTTTATATATTCATTTTTACTTTGACCTCGTTGTTTTTACTAGGATCACAAAAACAGCGATTTCAAATATACAACCTAAAAACAGAAACTCGAACCCACTCCACGCCCAAAAAGGATCTCTAATTGAAAGATCAAACCGGACCCAACAAAAGCTTCGGGCATCATTTGTAGCACTTACATTTTCCGTATTTCTGCGACTGTAACAAAAAGTATGGGAGGAAATTCAACCGCGCACTTGAAGGGCTCAAAGCGATCTCATAATAAAGGTGTGCTCATCGGACGTCGCGCCGCGTTAATAATTCATGAACGTGCTCGGTGTAGCCCGGCCTCATCATGCGGCGCTTAACCTACCGATCCACAAGCCTTTTATACTCTCTGGCATACAATTCTTTTTAGCTGACTCTGTAGGGGCGACGTGTCCCCTCACTAGTTACTCGTGCACGTGTTTTAGCACAATGGTTGGGATCAGTCGTGTTCATACGACGCATTGTAAAATCAATGGTGCTGTGTACTTAGGAGTACGTCGCCACAGTGCTTGTTTGAGCTATCTACCATTGGTAGGTACCATTTTGTTTTAGTTAATAAAAGCACTATTAACTAAATCAAACAAAAGTGCTTAAACAAATAAAAAAACCGGACAAGTGCGAGTCAGACTCGCCCCTGAGGGTTCCGTACAAACTAGTAGATAAAAGGGGGACATCGTATTTTTTTTTTTCATATTTTCCTTCTTATACCGAAAAATATACATCGTAAAAATATTTAAAACCCTGTTTTAACTTATGCTAATAAAGCTCTTTCATATGATACCCCACATGATACGGTTAAAGAACTTTAAAATTTGGGCCCTCATTCCTTGAGTAAAGACACAATTTTTTTGTGATTAAATTTAAAATGTCCAGTTTTCGGATTTTTTCCTAGATGTACACTCTAATATTTCTTGCTAAATTTCATAGTTCTACGTCAACGGGAAGTACCCCATAGGTTTTGATTCCCTTGTGAGTGTCGAAATGTGATTTTTTTACGACATATTCGGCTATAACTTTTTTTTATGAAAACAGAAAAATGTTTTTTCTTTCTGCAGCAAGATACTATGGATTTGCGTATATGGTTTTAATTTCAACGCGATACCTTAACGCATTCCCGATATAAAGGTCTTGACACCCGGACAGACGGACAGACAGACAGACAGACGGACAACAAAGTGATCCTATAAGGGTTCCGTTTTTTTCTTTTTAGGTACGGAACCCTAAAAATACCCGAAAATACATACATTTACAGAAAATAAATAAATGACTCATTTTGAAAGTCCGCTGGTCAAGGGACATCATCTCAGCCATAAGAAGTCCACTGTTGGACATAGGCCTCCCCCATGGATTTCCAAAAAGACCGATTGGAAGCGGCTTGCATCCAGCGTCTTCCCGCCACTTGTATGAGGTCGTCTGTCCATCTCGTGGCTGGTCTTCCTACGCTGCGCTTGCCGGTACGTGGTCTCCACTCGAGAACCTTTCGGCCCCATCGGCCATCAGTTCTGCGTGCTATGTGCCCTGCCCACTGCCACTTCAACTTGCTAATCCGCTGTGCTATATCGGTGACTTTTGTACGTCTACGTATCTCTTCATTTCTGATTCGATCTCGTAGAGAGACTCCGAGCATAGCCCTCTCCATAGCTCGTTGCGTGACCTTGAGCTTCCTTATAAGGCCCATAGTTAGGGACCACGTTTCAGTGCCGTATGTCATCACTGGTAACACACACTGGTTGTAAACTTTCGACTTGAGGGACTGGGGAATATTGGACGAGAAGACGCTTTTAAGTTTCCCGAACGCTGCCCAGCCGAGTTGGATACGACGATTGACCTCCCTCGTAAAGTTGGACCTGCCTAATCGGACCGTCTGTCCTAAGTAGACGTATTCGTCAACAACTTCAAGAGTGAAGTTCCCCACAGATATTGGGGTGGGCACTACATGGGCGTTCGACATAACCTTCGTTTTGTCCATGTTCATTTTGAGGCCCACCCGTTGGGAAACTCTATTGAGGTCTTCGAGCATCGTACTGAGCTCTTCCATCGACTTTGCCATGACTACTATATCGTCGGCAAACCGAAGGTGAGTGATGTACTCGCCGTTAATATTAATGCCGAGCCCTTTCCATTCCAGAAGCTTATAGGCATCTTCCAAACCGGCGGTAAACAGTTTCGGAGAGACAACGTCTCCCTGCCTCACGCCTCTTTTCAATGAAATTGCCTCTGAGTTCTGGTCTTGTACTCGGACTGACATGGTGGCGTTGTTGTACAAGCACTTCAGCACTTCGACATACCGATAGTCAATACGGCATCGCTGGAGAGCCTCAAGCACCGCCCAGGTCTCGATCGAATCAAAGGCTTTCTCATAGTCCACAAACGCTAAGCAAAGGGGCAAGTTATACTCTTCGGTCTTCTGTATCACTTGCCGCAGCGTATGGATGTGGTCTATGGTACTATAGCCTTTTCGGAAACCGGCTTGTTCGGGAGGCTGGAAGTCATCAAACCTGCGTTCAAGACGATTCGTGATGACCCTTGAAAACAGCTTATAGACATGGCTCAGGAGCGAGATGGGTCTGTAGTTCTTCAGCAAAGTGTTGTCTCCTGTTTTGAAGAACAGCGCCACCACGCTTCTGTTCCATGCTTCTGGCGTTGTACCTTCAAGCACGACGGAATTGAAGAGCCTCTGAAGGACTTTCAGTACCGGTGTTCCACCCGCTTTCAGTAGCTCTGATGTAATTCCGTCGTCGCCCGGTGCCTTGTTGTTCTTGAGCTGTTTCAAGGCCATCCTAATCTCGTACAGGCTGATGTCCGGGATATCTTCGGTATAATGTCGAGTCAGTTTGGCTCTTGGATCTTTGCTCAAACTGCTAACAGGTTTTGCGACCGATGTGTATAACTGTCCATAGAACCTCTCGATTTCCCTCAAGACTTCTGCTTTGGTCGACGCTATACTGCCATCTTCCATCTTCAGCTTCGTCAACTGGCTCTGCCCAATAGACATGTCTCTTGCGAACACTTTGGAGCCTTTATTCCGCTCTATCGTCTCTTTAATACGATTAGTATTAAAGGTACGGATGTCGTGTCGCATAGACTTTGATATGAGTCTATTGAGCCGCCTATATGACTCGGCGTCACCGGAAGACTGCAGTTGCAATGAGCGTCGTTCAGCCATGAGGTCGAGGGTATGGCTCGAGAGCTTTTGCGGTCTATTTGTACGGTGGGGTTTATAAAACTTCGCGCCCACCGTACGGACAGTTTCCACAAACCTGTTATTGATCTCATCCACCGATGCGCAGCTCTCCAGGCACTCGAAGCGATTTGATAGTTCGAGCTGAAAGCTCTCGGGGTTTTGGATATGGGCGCGAGTGGGTCGGAGTGTAGACTTCATCATACGGGACCTCTCCAGTTTAACATTAATATTCAAAGTGCCTCGTACCATTCGGTGATCACTTCCGGTTTTAACCATGTTGATCACAGAGACATCATTGAATATTTGTTTCTTGGTGGTCAGGATGAAGTCTATCTCATTTCTCGTAGAACCGTCGGGACTCAACCAGGTCCATTTCCTATGAGGTGGCTTCTGGAAGAAAGAGTTCATCATGAAGAGTCCCTCTTTCTCCAGAAAGTCGGCCAACCTCTGTCCCCTGGGGTTCCGTTGTCCATATCCAAATTGCCCCACTCTCAACTCACTTTCGCATTTCCTGCCCAGCTTCGCATTGAAGTCCCCCATAACAACATTAAAATAGGTCTCAGAAGTGTGTATGGCCCTACTAATGTCCTCATACATCACCTCCACCTCATCATCCGAGTGTGCCGAGGTCGGTGCGTATACCTGGATGACCTTCAACGAATATCTCTTGGATACTCTGAGTATCAGGTACGCAACCCTGCTCGATACACTGTCGATGGCAAGAATGTTGTTAACAAGGGACTTGTGGACGAGAAACCCGACACCACCTTGGGACTGTTGGTCGCCCTCCCGGTAGTATAGTAGGTTACCGGATTTCAGGGTTATCGTGTCCTCACCCTCTCGTCGGACTTCCGATAACCCCAGGATATCCCAATGTAACCTACTCATTTTTTCTTCCAGCTCAGCTAGCTTCTCGTCTGTCCTCATCGTGCGAATATTGTGTGTTACCAGGGCCAGTCGTCGTTTAACTCGTTCGGTCAAGGGACAGGTAAGTATATAATTTATAACAAGTAATAGTTGGGAGATAACCAATAACCATGGGCAGTTGGGGAGCGGATGCCAAAGGCCTCGTCAGTGAAATTGTCCGAAGACTGAAGGACAACAGTGGTGACTCCCGTTCTGCTTTGTTCCTGGTGCAAAGGTTGGCTATTGCCATACAGCGTGGCAATGCTGCTTGCATTATGGGCACCTTTCCACCAAGGTCGATGCAGGATGGGTTTCAATTGACGAAATTTTAATTTAAATTGATTACTTTTTTACATGCTCTTAAAATTGTTAGTTAAATATAGAATTTCAATGTTCTTTTAATTGTAATGGAGTAGTTATTTAATTAATATAAATCCAAATGTCATTTTACGTAAAATTTTAAGGAATATAGTTTATTTAAGTCCAATTATGAATTGTACATTGTAAAAATAGTAATAGTATATAATTATTATTTTTTATGCAGAATATAGATCTACGATTGACCACCAACTCGCCTGATGTTAAGCGACGGTGTGGCCGAGGATGGAGCTCGTCGATCTAGAAGATATCTATTCACTCTAGCCTTGAAAATTCCAAGATTGTAGGGCTCAGAAAACAGAGATGGCGGCAAAGAATTCCATTCTTGTGCACTACGCAACAAGAATGTGGATCGATATCGCTGAGTACGTTCGGCATTTCAACGGGAAATGAGTGGTAATTCGCCGACTTTCTACTAGTCCTGTAGTGAAATGGGGATGGTGGAATTAGGTCGTGAAGCTCTTGCGCACACTCCCCGATATGAATGTATATTTAAAAGTAAAACAAAATACCCGACTGCAGAAAAGCAGTTTTTGCAGTCTAACTTACGATTTCGCTACGCTTGATACGCTGTTGAGTGTTACGTTTTATGTGAGTAAAGTATGCGTAAAATTGCTGTAAAAGATTATGAATGCTCATTCTTTAGAATAATTCTGATAAAATCTCTCGTTTATTACGAAAAAGTTCGTTGGAGATTATGAAAAAAACTAGGCAAGATATTAAAATACCATATGGATGTGGTCTTACACTGAGTGCTGAGAACAGATTTGCCATACTTTTACTTAATATTCAATTAGTATAATCTCTCTATATATAAAATCTCATTGTAATAACACTTTTTTAAACAATAATCTGCAACGTGCACGTTTTTGCAGTAAAAAGCTGTTAGTTCAACGATAATAACTATTATCGGTAATATTGTGGAAGCAGTTGGTAATAAATATGGTTGAAACTCTTCCTTTAGTACAAAAACGTGTTATATAACCACGATAGAAAACGTACATTGAAATAATCGTTTATTCCCAGTAGTACAATTGATAGTTCAATTGATTGAACTACTGAGACTTTTAATTCCCACTAGTTCAATTCATGGCGGCTGATTGTATAAGTATTTTTAATAATTTTATTGGTAAAATACGTACATTTATTTCATGAAATTATCGCATTCAATAATATAATATTCATGTTTTTTATTCATTTTCATATCTACGCTCCACGGTGTCACCCGCGTAGTGATGAAAAACGCTGATGATGATGAAGATAAAACATAGCCTGTGTCCTTCTCCAGGTCCTAAAGAATCTGTGTACCAAATTTCACAAAGATCGGTTCAGCCGTTTAGCCGTGAAGACAAACAGACAGAGAGACACACTACGAACAGGGTTTACTTGCTTATATAGTATTAATGTTTTTTTTGTTATGAAAGAGTTGTATGTTTACTACATATATAACTCTAGACACATGGCACATCATAATCGCTCAAGCCATTTAGGCTGTAGATATAACATAAAAACATACATACATACACTCTAAAAACATAATAGAGCAATAAATGATTTGACTTTGACTTTGACATAACCCTCCTATCGCAGTCGAGTAAAATAATCATGTAAATTTTCCTTTGCTCTCGTATCACATAAGACGCTTGCCGCCAGAAATGTAACAGGCGCGACACAACTGGCCATATCCCGCAACACGGCACCCAAATGATATACTTCACTAAACATATCGGTTGAACAAGCTTTTATTTATATGCCATGTTTGAAGTGGGGCACTCTGCTGAAAGGGTTAATTAAGTGAAAGATCCCGAGCCCGCTGGACCGAGTGATCGCGTTATACAAATTAGTACGTGTTATTGAGCAAAGAACCTGTTTATAGGGAGCATTCGTGGAAATAATACGTATCTCTTTTGCATACAATGACATATATGAAGGTAATGAAGGTATTTCTGTTCGAATTTTGAATTAGTATAGAAAGTAAGAAGTTTCCGGCAGCCTAGTCGGGAGACCGTTCGACTTGCGTTCCGCGGGTCCTGGGTTCGAACCCCGCGGCACGCACCTGTGTCTTTTCGAAGTTATGTGCGTATTGTCGATTGCCGCCAACTTCAAACGGTGAAGGAAAACATCGTGAGGAAACCTACATGTCTGAGAGTTCTCAATGATCTTGAAAGATGTGTGAAGTCTGCCAACCCGCACTTGACCTGCGTGGTAGACTATGGCCTAACCCTTCTCACAATGAGAAGATGGCCCGCGCCCAGCAGTGGGACAGTTTGTACAAACAAGGCTGTTAAAAAAAAAAAAAAAGTAAGGTAGGTTGTCGGTGTCGGTAGGTGCTTTCATGCTGGACATCAGTAAAAGAAAAACATCGAATGTACCAGCTGCTTCTTTTACCGGACATACTATAAAAGACAATTAAGGGACTTGAGGGAAATTGTTGTTTAAGTAGGAATTGATTTTCGGCGGCTGCGTTGATTTTCATGGCCATATTACTTCACGGCATTTTCCGTGATTTACCCTATTAAATTTAGCTAAGAGCATTATATATTTCAGGCGTTTTGGGCAAAAGACAAATTGAAATTTAGGCTAAAGCAAGCATTGGTCATTTTGACATAGTATTAACGAACCGGACTCATATAACTACAAATTATTATATTTTTTTATTTTTCTTTTGTTTGTTTTGTGATGCTTGTATTTTTTACCAAGTTTGTTGATTCTAGGTCAATAGAAAGTACCATATAGGTTGATACTTAATTGCAAATGTCAAAATATAAGATTTTACCCGCAAATAACCGTTTCTATTACATTTGTTTACAAAGTTTTTTCCCGAGATTCCCAGTCTAATATTCCGGGAAACGGGATTGAAAAAATTGCCGAGATTCACTTGAAATCTCGTTCCTAGGATCCCGGGATCGAAACCCTAGGTAGGTATACCTACTAGCTCGTATCTACTAAATCGACCGACCAATACACCACCAAGCTATCCATCTAAGTACGTACCTACAATACCTTACACAATATACTCACCTTCACTGAAAAATCACCTACTAATTCAAAATTACCAGGTCCACCATACGTCAGCAAAGTAGCAAGTTCGGCTGCATAAAAACAAACCACAAAACCCATGCAAAAATGATTGGTCGGCCGTTACTGATCGAACTCCGAACACGATTCGCAAATAGAGTCGTTTCTATTTCGATCACTGAAATATTTGAAATAAAATATAACCACTATCGGATTTCCACGCGACAGGCGAAAATAAAGGCTGCCTATGCAGTATGGACATGTTTGCGCTACCGGAGGCCTACTATTTTTTTTATCTATACTTACTCCGTTGTTGTATAAAGACATAGTGGTGCAATATTGGGTGGTGCGTAAAGACGGAATCGCGAAACAATGGAGTAGAGTAAGTGAGTAATGGAGTGGAGTAGGTTGGAGTTTCATAGCGCTTGCTACTTAGTGCTAAGTGTCACGGCATGTTTAGAATAGAAAACCTACCTAAGTTTCTTGTAAAACATAAAATCCTTTATCAATTTATTTAAATATAAGTAAATCAGTTCGTACACAAAGGTGAGTAATAAACCGGATTCCACGCTCGTGAAGCTTCTTGACTTGATTAGCACAGGAGCGAGGAAGATGGCAAGATAATAGTGAGGGCGTGTATATTCGCGCGTTTTAATCGCAACAACGTATCGAACTAGCAAATTACTGCCGGGCTATTTTCCTCAGATAAGTGATCGCGCAACGTAATTCAAGTGAGACACTAAGTAACTTAAATTTTTTAATGCTATTTTCAGGTAATTACAAAATATCAAAATTTTAAATTATATGGATATGTATATAAGAAAATAGAAATAAATAAATAAATCAATATTCCCTGTAGTAATTTACAAGATCTCAAGTTAACTTAGCGTGTCACCTTAGTCCTTACTAGCATAATACGTTTACTTACCTAGCAGAACACACGTACTGTACTTCTAAGGCCTTCCGCACTCGGTGCTGTTCTTGTACTATGGATGCCACTCTACAATTTTGTTGTTGTTCGCACAAGATGCGATGGGATGTTATGATAAAATTTATGAAAAACTTCACAGTCGTGTATGCGTGGTAAATTCAAGTCGCATTCGAGTATTCCCATGTGCGGAAGGCCTTAGAGTAATGACATTTTATACCCATAACGAGACTCGAGACTCGTAATCGAGTTGTTAGTAAAATCGCCGAGTTGTAGTAGACGAACAGCCTAAGCCTATAATAAAATTTCCTCAAACATAAATTACCTATAGATTTAACTGGCACTCAATAACTGTCAGTAAATATACTTAACTATAACAATAAATATAAAAGAACTGTACCAGTAATATAAAAAAGCAATTAGTGGTTTATCGTACCTAAGTGTCTTGATGATACCTGCCTGGCGACATTTCATATTGTTAATTGTAATGTTTAATTCAAGAGTTTCTCGACAGTTATAGTGAAGTTAGTACGTGCGCTTGCACACACAGTAGGTATTTTTTAAAAAGAAAACTTAAGGTACCTATTTTTTTTTTTCACGATCTGTAATTTTTTTTTTATTGATTTTGGACCCGCTTAGAGCATTTGCCAGTGTCAAGTATTTTCTTCAAGTTTCTTGAATAAAACAAATTATATATGTTCTACTCACAATCTAAGTCAAGTATACAGTCATTTTCAAATTCGAATAGTGCTTCAGTAAAGTGAAGCCGACTTTACTGGAACCTTATATGGAGTTTTTCCGACAACGCGAAAAGACATGTTTCGCCGCTTTGTTTCACTAGTCCACACTTCAAACACTTAATGAATAAAACACCGCAATTTTATAGCATTAAAATTCAAAATAACACAAGTTAAAAAAAAACAATATGTTTCCATAACGTACCCACCAAAACTCAAACTGTAATGAAGATCGAGAAAAGATATTCCCGGCCGTACCCGCTGACTCACATGGCGGGGGCACGGCCGTGCCCCCTGATACAGGTGCATTGTACTGCGAGATAGAGTCAGTCGAAGCAAGTTTTTTTTTATATGAAATATCTATTGCGCCTTAGAAGTAAAACCAACTCGTATGCCGAATTCCATACCTTGCTGCCGTAATGAAGAATGGCATGACGCTCTTTCACCGCTCGTACATTTTGTATTTCTAACAATATTACCTTTTGTTTCTCATCTGCCAGAATTATCATGACAAACTTTTGTTTTGTTTTGGTCATATTCTTCAACCATACTCTACGAAACTTTATACAGGTTTTGCAATTTTATATTATTTTTCTTGTCGTCAGGGTTATTGCTTTAATATCCGAGATAATAGTTATTTGTTATACAAGAGTGCAAAGTTACTTTTTAACCGCGTGTTCAATTTTGATGACTGAGCAAGCGAAGGATGCTAAAATTGAATCACGAGCGCAGCGAGTGATTCAAAAATTAGAATCCTGAGCGTTAGCGAGGGAATCAAAAGAGCACAAGGTGAAAAATCTTTGCACTCGAGTGCAACACGTAACTTTTCATCCCACCTCAGCGAGGAAATGACTAAATGCAAAAAAATCATTTACAATCACAAGATACTTTTATTTCAGTTTAGGTATTAACTACTACATTAGTATTACAGAATAATCTTTAAATTATAACAAATAATAATGGTTGATGACCAGATGAGGCTCTTTTTAAAAATTCCTCTAATTTAGGATAGGTGTCGATATGTAGGTATGTCTTTTTTCATCTCTATTGTTGCTTTTAGCATTGAATATGTACTCTATAGAGTGCTTGATTTCTATAATTGGATAATTCAATAAAATATGCCAGCAAAACGTTTTCTGAGAAAGTTTTGGCTCCTTTAGCTAGTCGCCACGAGTTAAACATATCGTACTGTTTCTAATACTTCTCGCGAGATTGTTGAGGGAGAAAGCTCATTTTGCGCATTATTAATAGTTTTAGTGAATTCTGTTGGCGTCAAATAAACTTCTTCGTCGCTAGAATCACTCATTTTAGGTTTTTTACTTGTTTTTAATCTAACCGCGGCTCTACACTTGTGCCGTGAATTCACGGCGTGAATTCACGGCGCGAATTCGCGGCAGAGGCGCACCCTCCACATTCACGGAGGTCACTCATTTGTGCCGTGAAACCTGCCGTGAAACGGACGTCGAAACTGCTGCTGCGTTAACTTTGTTTGATGTGGCAACATATAATTATTTACACCGACAAAATAAGAAAATCGTTCGAAAGCGTTGGAGAAAAGGGAGATGATGGATGACTGAAATATATCGTAACCGATCGATATTAATTTGAAAACTAATCCTTCTCCAGGCGTCATAATTTTACTTTTATTACTACGATGTGGATGCTTCGAGTCCCATAGTATACGTTCAGCGTGGTAATATTTCAAAAAGCAAATTTCTAATTTTCTATCTCAACTTAAATTAATCCGATGTGCTGCCATTTAGCTCGCATTACACGTCCGTGCGCATCTATAGTCAGGAGCAAACTGGCACGGTGCCGTGAATGTGGAGGTGCGCGCGTGAACGAGGCGTGAACTGCCGCGAACCCTTTGTCGCGGGACAAAATACCGACTTCGATCGGGGAACAGGCGTGAACGGCCGCGAACGCCGTGAAAACCCTCCACACTTATGTTCACGCCTGTTCGCGGACGTTCACGGCACAAGTGTAGAGCGGGGGTAAGATTTTAACAATATGTCGTGAAAAGAAAATGGCGCGCGCAAAACAAATTTAAAAAAAAAAGTACACCAAGAAGGTTTCGAGTCTGAGTTTTTAACAAATTAAAAAAAGTTGTATGATAAATTCGGCACCATGGAGATATAAGTATTACTTATTACTATTACTTATTAAGTAAATAGCTTTAATGATGTTTTATTTATTATTTATTTATTTACAATTTCTCACAAACTCAGTGCACACGATGTTCTAAATTTGAATTTACTTTATCCTCTAGAGGATAAAAACGGCTTTTGCACTCAGATATCGAAGAGAAAAAATACTCTTTCCGAGATGGGGGGATGAAAAAACAATTAAATTAACATAAGATAAATATAAATAGATAGTTAGATTTAATTGACATTATTATTTTGATTGCTTAACTTTAAATGTAATATATTAAATATATTTGGTGTAATGTATAATTTTATATAAATTTTCGCTCGTGTAATGCATGCCGTCTTCATCTATAATTATTGTGACATTTGGATTTATTCTTTATTATGTTAGACTTTTAAATTATTGTACACAATGTTGATGGACTTAAATAAATAAATAATATCCTCCCCTTAAGCAAACTCTCCTCAAAGAAGGAGAGTTCCCCCGTTTTCAAAGTTTGCTGTGATTGATCCATTTACAAACCGATTTTGATAATATTGGCTAGAAAAGCTTGTACACAAACCTATTTTTTTTTTAAATATGAGCAATGTCGGTTAAGATGTTGTCGAAACAAAAAATTGCGAAACTCGCTTAAAAAGAAGATAAATTTGCTACGAAGCCATTCCTTCTTTTGCAATAAGTATTGTTGCAAACGATTTCTGCTCGCGAGGTCTACTGTTCGTAGTCTATATGTATAATTAAAGTTAAAAAAAACTGAAAAAAACGACTTCAAAATACGCAATTACTTTACTTGGATGATATTTTTTCAGTTATTTTGTGATAGAAACCAAAATACCTCTGAAATTTTTCCTACTAAACAAAAAAACTCATTAAAAACAATTCATAATTGAATGAGTAATCGGTGAACAAACATACAAAAAAAACATACAGTCGAATTGAAAACCTCCTTCTCATTGGAAGTCGTTTAAAAATAGATAGATTCTGATATGATAATAGTTCTATGGGTATGATTAGATATAGGTGCAATTTTTTTTATCTTACTTACTGTAGGTATGGGTGTTACCACACCAATCGATCGATCATCGATCGACATCGATCGATTGCAATCGATTAGTGTGGTAGCTTTGGCTGATCGACGGATCGATCGATCGATTGGTGTGGTAACAACCTAATCTTACTCAACAGATTTTTCTTTTTGTTTGTTATGGATTCGCTCAACGCGCGCCGCTATCTCTCTCAACCTTTTTAAGCATATAAAATCATTGAATAGGGATATTAGAAAACTGAGAGATGTGTCTGTTTTTTTAGACAGGATAAATATTTTAAAAACACGTTTTTCTTCGAAATCATTTACACTGGCGACGGAATTAGAAAAAAAACATACATTATCTTATTCCTCTGCCAATTTAAAAGATATCGAAGAAAAACTTGTTTTTAAATATTTCTCCTGTCTAAATAAACAAATTCAGCTCTCAGTTTTGTAATATACCTATTCAATGATTTTATATAATTAAAATGTTGTGATGCGCTAGAGAGATAGCTGCGCGCTTTAATGTCGACCTTAAGAAACATTTATGTTGTGTTACATGCATAATTATTATTAGTTCGGCTCAAGTAACTGTGACCATGATTATTAATTTGTATATGTAGGTATCTCCATGCACATAATTATATAATACTAGTTCTCCTTGTATTAAATACTGTAGTTATATATATATAAACTAAATTTACAAGTCATAAAATAAATACATAAAAACTTATTACAAATCGTATAGCTCACCCCTAACCGTAACCAGTGCAAAGGTTCCCCATTACCACGTTGAATAGCAATGGCCTGCTTTTGCACCAGTCGCGAGAACGCGAGTCACCGCAACTCCCTGATGCGTTCCCACAACTCACGCACCAAAATCTTAGCATCTGCACCCCAACTGCCCAACGTCTCCACGGCTATAGACACAAAGCTATATTGCAGCTCCAACACCGCAAATTTCATTCGCTTTCTACTGGCAGCGTCCTCCGCAGCGGCTGCTGGAGAGAGGATGGAACGTCTCAGGTGGCTAGCGGCTACAGTGCAGACACAAGTTGTGTCCCATATCAAGCAATTGCCGTATTTTCATGGCACCGTCATCAGTTCTCCTTGTAGTATATCAGAGTTAGATGTCTACCAAATTAAATAGGTATTTTTGGAGGAGATACCCGTGGACCAACTTGATAGCACAACCCGTTATGCTCAGGACGTGCTTCGATAGATTTGTCCCCGTGACACATCTGAGTAGTTGGATTTCTCTCAATCCCAAATGCCCATTTGACAATTCGTCTGATAACCTAATCTTAGTAACACGAAAGTTCATGTGTATAATAAAAAGAAACTTGACGAACCTAACCTATTATTTCTTAGCTTAATTTTTCATAACACAACTGGTTGTGCCACAGGTCCATCATTACCGAATTATAAAATGATCGCACATCGAATTGTGCTACCTAGTTGGTACCTCCCTATTTTTTGTAACAGCTTTAGCATACAACTTTACCATAAACTTACATAAATATGAATTTTATTATTAAGTTAGTCTTTTGAACACATAAATACAATAATTGGTTAAGTTCGTGTCGAGCCACGCACATGGTAGAGTTCCGTAGTTGCACTCACTATATGCAGACTTAAATTAGAGCTACTTGTCTGGTATTACGAACATATTAATCGATTTGTATCTCCAACTATATTTTATGAGTTGGTTGTTTATAACTCATGTAAAACCTTTTTTGAGGTTTGGATCCGTGACTGCATTTTATTGTTTTATTTTCTTAAATCTCCTCCGATATTGAGACCAGGCTAAATCCGTGCTAGTACTAATTGTGTTTGAGTTAAGCCGGACAGACGGACAGACAAGGTAAAAATTATAAAAGTTTGTATTTGACTGTGGAACCCTAAAACTCGGCATGTGTATTTAATTTACAAAAATAAAATTATTTGCCCCATATCGTAACCACAGCATATTTTAACCGACTTTCATCCACCATCACCAATCACGCTGGAATAATGCAAAAAGACTATTCAGAAATTTTCTACGTCTCACGTGATGCAACTGTGGCCAAATTAGTAAATGCTCCCATGTACGTATCGGGATGGTGCGGGTTCGTCTTTAGCCTTGCAAATTCTAAGATATCCATTGAAATCTGTCAAACCGTTCAGGCTGTAAAGCGTACCAAAGGTTTGGACTACATGGATACATACGCTCGAAAAACATAACGGCAGTCGGGTAAAAACATAACCCACCTTGCGCATTTGGGTAAAAATTAGTGGTAATTTTCATTTCGGTTTGGTTTCGTTGCTGGTGACAACCTCTCTGTCCATTATGAAGAGCTGTTACCGGGCACACGACCAGCGCGTTCATTACCTGGACAAAGCTGAGTGTTTTCCACGTTAAATTGAGTGTAGAGAGGCAATTCGAACTGGGCGTCTGTTCGCGACACCACCGACAGGCTGAGTTTTTAATTTTTGGCCTTTCGTCGTCCGGTCAGGGCTGCGTATATGGGAAACCTACTTCAGTAGGGCTCAGGATAAATAATAGTATATTAGTCTGAGACCAATAATAATTCTATTAGCGTGTTTTACTAATTACTTGTAGTTGGATTTTTATACACGCACATGAAGAAGCAAAAATGCTAATCGAGTGGGTATCTCAGGCGGTTGTACTGATTTACTACTAGGTACTTATTCTGTTATTTATATGATACATAGGTCTGTAATATGTTAATCTCGATAGATTAACATGTCATCATTTTGTATTCAGGTTTCTCGAGCAATCAATTTTTTTTTTGTAGTAGTGAAGTATGTGAAAATAATATATTGTTTTGTTGTAGTCAATAAAGGCACTTGCCCATTTAAGTTCTTTTTTCCTCTGTATTATAATAAAATGCCAAATTCCAAAATGACAATGCCAAAATGGCATGTCCGCATATTTGAGTTCATTGCCCCTAAATCAATCTACTTACTACGATCATTGACTATCATCACAGAATATATAATAATACACTATCATCTTCTTATTTAGTGGTCTCGGTTCGGTTGTACCATTACTTGTTCTGTAATTGACACATATTGAAGTAGGATTTCTATATACGCCTCATGGCCATCCCACACTCGCGTACCGATATTTGTTTTACTTTTAGTTCTCGTCAATGTGTGAGTTGTGTGCGTGGTTTTCAATTATTTTGCCCGTTTTTCGTGCTGATATTTGATAAATTGTTTTTCTTTTTTTATGGGAATTACTTTGAGGCCATTCAGACTATTGAAACCGAATACAAAAACTGCCGTGGCGTGGGTAAAATAGATAGTCCTGTAGTTGCATAGTTTAGAAATACTTTACGTCGTACCTAATGGATCACAAATACCACACATACCTTAGTATCTGATAAAGTGTGCTTACATAGGTTACGAATATGAGACAGTGTAGTAGAGAAATAAAATAAGTTTAGGACTTTGTTCACTTGCTTGTTTCGTTATTCTATTTTTATTATTCCAAACAATATTAGGATTTATTATACTTATAGATAGTTTATTTTGGACCTTTAATAAGAAATTAATCAAAAAAAAAATAAGAGAAACGTTAGGTGGAACAAGAATGGAGTTCCCTGCCGCCTTTCCTGTTTCCTTAGAACTAAAATTTTGAATTTATCTCATTTTTAACAG
Source organism: Lycia hirtaria (assembly GCA_947563715.1). NCBI lineage: Eukaryota > Metazoa > Arthropoda > Insecta > Lepidoptera > Geometridae > Lycia > Lycia hirtaria. The sequence continues at coordinate 13,580,298 of OX387379.1, read as the reverse complement.
ACTTTTTTTTCTTCTTCTTTGTCTTGCCCCCATTCCCGATAAATCTACGATTTACCACCAACTCGCCTAATTTTAAGCGACGGTGCGGCCGAAGATGAAACTCGTCGATCTAGAAGAGATCTATTCACTCTAGTCTTGAAAATTCCAAGATTATAGGTATCAGGAAACAGAGATGGCGGCAAAGAATTCCATTCCTGTGCAGTTCGCATCAATCAAGAATGTTGATCGATATAGGTGAGTACGGATTTTTGACATTTCAAAGAGAAATTGGTGGTAATTCGCCGACTTTCTGCTAGTCCTGTAGTGAAATGGGGAGGGTGGAATTAGGTCGTGAAGCTCTTGTGCACATTCCCCGAAATAGCAGACTCAGCTAGTACATATTATAATACAACTTATACAACTGTTGTTGTACTTATTGTTGTACTCAGTTGGTAGATAATATCTACTAATAACAACATATAACATAACATCTACTTGGTAATAACAATATTATTGTTATATTTGTATATGTTACAAATATGTATATGTATATTTGTTATGTTCGTTTGTATATGTTGTTTTATGTTACCTATCATTTTATAACATTTAATATTGATATTACCCAACGACCCGTTCAGTAGATATAGCTGCTAGACTATGCATATAGTCGATCGGAGCCAAATTAAACTGCTCGCCCGAAAGCTCAGCTCTGCTCTGGCCTGCCTCATGAAATATTTACCACCCTGCGCTGACTTAGATTGACGTATTCACAATTAAATACTTCATTGATACGTAAAACTATAATTTAATCGTTTATATACTTACGTAGATATAAATGAAACAAAATACTAGACTGCAAACCTACCTAGCCTATTATTTTGTGAGCCGAGCCTATGACGTTCACGAGATAAAGTCGTCTCACAATGCCTCACGATAATAAAATAAATATACATTGGTAGAAATTTCACACAACACCGTCTAGGTTGAAGTTGGGAAATTCAATAATTTTAGCTCTCAGAAAAAAATGGCTGACAGCGAGTTTCACTCGTGTGCAATAAATATCAGAAAATCAGGAATGTGCTTACGGATTTTAAGTATTGCAATGAGAAATAGATATTTCATATTTATACAACATTTTCACCACACAATACAATTTTTTTTGCAGACCATCGATATATGTATATATAATTTATTAATAATAATCCCATCAAAAACATAAATGTGAAATGAGAGCCAAGTTCAATATTATGATATATGCCTTGGTTGTTGACTTCAACGACAAAAGAAGTGAGATCTAAATGGGTGCCAAGTTCAGTGGTCAGTCCTGAAATTTATTTATAACAACGTTAAGTATTTTATACCAACTTCAAATATCATTTCTTCTTATAACTTAGGATAATATATTGAAACTGACTTGGCTAGTAGACGTTAATGGTAGTGAGGTCAATTATAAAATAACTTACAGAATATTTGGCAATCAATTTATACTACCATCAAAAATATTAATTCTCTACTTTATATCACTTAGTATACGTCACTTAGAAGAATATTTATCACAGCATCATTCACCAAGCTCTTAGTTCGACTACCGTAAACAAATTCTAAATGCGTAAAATCTAATGACCTGTTGAACTCAACATAACTTACTATATTAGGTAACATTGTCCTTAATTTGATAGTATCCTTCACCGTACTAAACCAATCTGAATCACTTAAAAACAAGTTTATAGGAGCGGTTATTAATGATACGTTAAATTCCGGTGGCTGAGCAGACGAATACATTGCCATGTTGCGCTCGAGGCCATGGTCAAACATTTGGAAGCGTTTACTTAGATAGATTTGAAAGAAATGCACAAATGTCCTTGTAGACACCCCAGCCGGGATATGAGTGGCGATCACTGGCAGCTGCATCAGATTAAAATTCGAAAAATTCTTTATCCCATAAGATAGAGCATATTCTAGCTCGCAAAACACTCTTTCAGGAACTCCATCTCTGCATACTTGCGCATGAAACCATTTCAGTGCTTCATTATTTTGAAAGAGCTCGTAAACACCAATATTGTCTAGAAACGACTTAAATATATTCGTATTTCTTGCAAAAAAATCTATGTAGGGATACTTTATGTTGTCAAGCCAAGCCACCGGTGCTAGTAGTATAGCTTGTTTGATTTTCTCATTATATTCTGGCTTCACACTGCACATGATAAGAAATAAGGTGGTGCCTTGGGAGAATCCCACATAATACAGCTTGGGTAGATTTGTGATTGAAATAATGTAGTCCACAACTGCTGGCATATCCAGAGCGCCCATTTCCTCATAGCTAAAGTCCCAATATTGTTTGCTAGGAAGGTTTTTTACATGACCTTTACTATATTTGTTTCCTCGAGCGTTGAATAGCCATATATCATATCCGAGATCAGCTAACTGGTATGCTAACGAAGAGGGTGGATTCGTGACCAGCCAGGAATCAGAACTATCACCGATTCCATGCACCATCAGGACTGCGGGTCCTTTTTTCGGTATCCTAAACAAATTCACAATATATCCATCTTCTGTGATCACTGTGTGGCGTTGAGGTGGAGGTTTATATTTAGCTATCAATTGTAATGAATCCAAATTAATGTCCGAATTCGGATCGTTTACATTAGCACTTTTAATTTTCCTTTTATTCTGTACGTAACCGAAACAGAAAACAAATATTACAACACATCGCGCGAGGTTCGCGTTTTTAAAGTTCATTGTTGCGGACAAGACGTGTCGCTGTATCAGAAACAAAGATTTATCTGCACGCTTACGACGATTTTGGGTTGTTTTGGTCACCTAGTACCCGTCAATGCCATTATTCAAGAACTTGTTGGCTAGGATAAGCAGCAACGACCTTGCAGCAGCGACCTACAGGCAAGTTCCGTCGCTACGTTGCCATTGAAAGATTAAATAGGGACCAGGAAATATATTTTCATTAAATAATTAATTTTTATTTCAACAAACAATTTTCATTATTTATTTATTAAAAATCAAGCTTAGGTACAATTTGAAGTCATTTACTAAAAATGTATAGCGCACGATCTGTAGGCAATGAACTAAAACAAATCAACTGATAGGTGCATTATATTTTTTGTTTTGTATTAAGTACTTACTTCTAATTGTTGAAGTAAAATTAGGCTATAATTATGTACATTGTACATGCATACGTTACTACTGCGTGCACAGCTTGACAACACATCCTAATACGCTTTAACGGAGTCTTAGCTTGAATATTAGTATGCAGGTATTTCAACATGTTTTTACTAAAGTATATTTTTGAAGAAACTTTGTTCTTTAACAATTTATTAAGAATAGTTCTTGCGGAAACTAGCTAGATATCGAAAAAAAACCGGACAAGTGCGAGTCAGACTCGCCCACCGAGGGTTCCGTACAAAATAAATAAATGGGGGAAATCATATATATATTTTATATTTTCCTTCATAAACCGAAAAATATACATCGTAAAAATATTTAACACATTCCTTGCTCACAACCCGGATCCGAGTGAGCGTCCCGTTCATTTTGTAGTAGTCAGTAAGCCGCCGGCGTTTGAGGCGGTCAACGTTGGTTTGCGCGGCCACTCTGTACTTAATCAAAATTCGCCTAAAAAGTTTTGGTTCCCAGCTGAAGTGAAGGGTCTGCAGGGGGCGAAGAATGTGTTAAAAACCTAAGCTAAGCTAAGCCTTTTAGCTTATGCTAATGAGGCTCTTTCATATGATACCCCACATGATACGGTTAATTCACTTTAAAATTTGAGCCCTCATTCCTTGCATAGAGACACTATTTTTTTGTGATCAATTAAAAATGTCCAGTTTTCGGATTTTTTCCTATATGTGTACTCTAACACAATGCTTCTTGCCAAACTTCATAGTTCTACGTCAACGGGAAGTACCCCATAGGTTTTGATTCCTCTGTGAGTGTCGAAATGTGCGTTTTGTACAACATATTCGGCTGTAACTTTTTTTAACGAAAACTGAGAAATTTTATTTTTCTTTCTGCAGAAAAATAGGTACATTGTCTCTGCGTATATGGTTTTAATTTCAACTCGATACCTTCACGCGTTCCTGAGATAAAGGTCTTGACACCCGGACAGACGGACAACAAAGTGATCCTATAAGGGTTCCGTTTTTTCCTATTGAGGTACGGAACCCTAAAAACACAAAAAAAACGGTCAAGTGCGAGTCGGACTCACGCACGAAGGGTTCCGTACCATTATCAATAAAAACGGCAAAAAATCACGTTTGTTGTATGGGAATAAATATATAAATATATATAATTATTTATTTTTAAAGTGAATAATATAACTCAATATTCTGTGAATATTTCAAACATCTACCTGTTGCTGTTAAATATTTATTTTAATCTGTTTTTAATATTTTTTGTTATAGCGCCAACAGAAATACATCATCTGTGAAAATTACAACTCTTTAGATATCACGGTTCATGAGACAGCCTGGTGACAAACGGACGGACGGACAGAGAGCCAAATCACAGTAATAGGGTCCCGTTTTACCCTTTGGGTACGGAACCCTAAAAATCAACGCCCTATACTATTACTTAAAGTTAAATATAATTCTGATACTTACACTAAAAATGCGATAAAGACGTTGCATTTTCTTTTTTTTAGATCTTTGGATCAATGTATTACCAATGAATTTGAATGTTGAATACCAGCTATGTGACATGATTGTATTGTAATAAGCTATTAGTCCCCGCTACTGCATACTGCATACTGGGCGAAAGTCCTCCTCTGATTTTTGTAGTAGATATTTTTTATTTTACGCAATGGTAGGTATTTCAAATTTCGTGCAGGGTGTCGAGGTTACTATACCATTTAAATACAATTAAACAAAAGTATCTCAAGCAAAACGGACAGTTTATTCTTAAACTATAATATTAATTAAATTCACAGAGTGGCCAAGGTCCACTCCGAAATCCGAATCTGCGGATCGCGGACCAGGGTCATTGACGCGGAAGAATTAAACTTGTTAAACTATTCTGAATACACACGTGTGTAGACGTAATAACTAAAGTAACCATACGTCCTGTTTTAACCGAGACTGACCTTTTTTTCTAATAATTCGTCCCTGTGTTGCCGAGAAAAACTCAATGCCATATCGCATTGCCCCATTTTCAGTCACTGATAAAAACTTACGGCCTAACCGAAAAACGTCACTTAACTTTAACCATCGCCTTAAATTCTCAGTCTTCTTTCCGCAAGTGTCATTACGTGTCAGCGAGAAGTTGACAAAATATGTTAAGCATTGCTTAAAGTTAAGTAACGTTTTTCGGTAAGGCACTTAAAATCTACGAAAGTTTCCATGTATCGTGTAGTGGTGAAACAAACTCATTTATCTGAAGATTGATAAGAAGTGATTGCTAAATATATAATTCATATTGCCTTGAATTGATATGCCAAAAACTTGTAAGTTTAACAATGTTCAGTTTTTAATAAGAATTATTTGGTCACGTTACACACTTGGATATAATATGCAAATTTAGCAAAAATCGTAAACATGTGGGTTTCCTCAGCAAAAATATAAATAGTAGTTTTGCTTTGCAAATAACAATTGGGAGTACTATAAGCCTTTAAATTAATAAGTAATAAAACGTTCTTAAAACAGCAATCGTCAAGCCAGGTCAGAGGCCTTTCGGCGGCTTAATAACTCTGACAATAGGGCTGGCCACTCAGTCTATACGAACTTACTTTTTAGTAATAAATGTTCTGTTTTCTTTAACCGACCGACATTTTAAGAAGGAGGGTTAAGTTATTCGAGTATGTATATGTGGGTATGTATATACACCTATATGTTTCTACTATTACCTCCTACAGCCTAATCGACTTGACCGATTTTGATGTACGAAGTGTCTTTAGATTTGTCTTCAGTTCCCGAGAGTCTTAAGATATATTGTTTGTCATAAAAAGAAATACACACGACGGATTACGATGACATAAACGGGCTTACTCAAATCATTACTTACCTACCTTTCGGCGGCTAAACAACTCTGATAATAGGGCTGATCACTCGGTCTATACGAACTAACTAACTATTACTTAACTTTGATCAATGTCTCAAACTCATCTCCAATTCTGTATCGTCTTAACCTTTGAGCAACGTTTTTCGGTAAGACCGAATGTCTCGTATAACCTTTTACATCTTCATTCTACCACTGAAATATTTTTTAAGGTTCCTTATCTCAAAAGGAAAAAACGGAACCCTTATAGGATCACTTTATTGTCCGTCTGTCCGAGTATCAAGACCTGTATCTCAGGAACGCGTGATGGTATCACGATGAAATTAAAACCATATACGCAGATCCATGGTCTCTTGCTGCAGAAAGAAAAATCAAATTTCTCAGTTTTCGTGATAAAAAGTTACAGTCGATTATGTCGTAAAAAACGCACATTTTGCACACGGGAATCAAAACCTATGGGGTACTTCCCGTTGACCTAGAACTTTGAAATTTGGCAAGAAGCATTGTGTTAGAGTACACATATACCTAGGAAAAAATCCGAAATCTGGACATTTTTAATTTAATCATGAAAAAATTGTGTCTTTATGCAAGGAATGAGGGTGCAAATAATATATTCTTTAACCGTATCATGTTTCATCATATGAAAGAGCTTCATTAGCATAAGCTAAAACAGGTTTTTAAATATTTTTACGTTTTTTTTTTATGTAGAAATAGGTTCGCACTTGACCGCCAACTCGTCTGATGTTAAGCGACGTTGCGGTCTACGATGGAGCGCGCTTATCTAGAAGAAACCAATTCACTCGCGATTTAAAGACACCCAGATTATATCTATCGGGAAAGACCTACTCAGGAAGCGGTATATGTTTCGGTTTATGAAGAAAAATATAAAAAAATACATGATTTCCCCTCTTTTTCTACTAGTTTGTACGGTACCCCTCGGTGGGCGGTAGAGTACACAATATATAGGAAAAAAACCGAAAACTGGACATTTTTAATTTAATCACAAAAAATAGTGTCTTTATGCAAGGAATGAGTGTCCAAATTTTAGAGTTCTTTAACCGTATCATGTGGGGTAACAGCACATTAGCATAAGCTAAAACAGGTTTTTAAATATTTTACGATGTGTAATTTGCGGTTTATGAAGGAAAATATAAAAAAAAATATGATTTCCCCCTTTTTTCTACTAGTTTGTACGGAACCCCTCGGTGGGCGGTCTGACTCGCACTTGTCCGGTTTTATTATTTAATAAACGTCAATCGATTCAAGAGTGAAACAATGACAAATAATTTAGTATTGTACCTATAGGTAGAACCTATATTATTTGTCAACATAATCACATACCGATGAGATAATCAATCATTGACAAACATAACCCGTGGTGAAGATGTCTTGGGTTAATTTATTGTTGTATTTTATTTCTAAACTGGGAAAGCTATAAAAATGGGTGAAAAGTGTAATTTCTACTCATTCGTTATTGACTCAAAATGAGATCAACGCGGAGTCAAAGTTGAAAGGTTAGTATATTTAAATACATATTTTACTAATTTAATTTACTATTTATTAAATTAGCGCAATAATTTTTGTCATCGAAAATGCCTACAATTGGTACCTATATACTACAAATGGTTACCAAAATTAAGGTATAACTGAATTTTTACGATTTATTTATCTTTTGTTTTTATACCTAGATTTTCGTATCTACATCTGCATCTTTTCATTTCGATAGGAAAATTAAAACATGAATGATTTTAGTTTTCGTTAATATAAAATTTAAGTTTATTACACTTTATGTATGTAATATACATGCATAGGTCGAATATCGACGGATATTTTTATTGTGATTTAAAGACCCGGAAAAATTGTAAAAAGCTGTTGATTTTTTATCAGGTAGAACTTAGGTACTACTGGACTTGTGGCAGCTTATGGTTTTTAGGGCTCCGTACCTACCTCAAAAGTAAAAATTAATCCTTGAAACTTGTAAATAATATCCGTAAATAATATGAAAACGTTTGCGGTCCATTGAAGTGGTAAAATAAAATCTTGAATCTTTTTTCTCTTCTATTAGTATTCTATTAGTATGAGGTGTCATTAGATAGATAAATTAAATAATATTGGTATATACCTACCTATGTTTGTAATATTAAAAATACTAAAGGTAAAACTCTAATTCAATTTAGGGATCCGTTTGCGAAATATTCAACTTTAAAGTAATAATTTTAATTAGGGTCGTATGTGATATATAGATAGAGCCGGCTAAATGAATGGTGTTAGACATGTGAAATAATACATGGCAATAACATTTATTACGAAATCAAAAGGAAAACTAACACAGACAGATAGGTTTTACAAGTTAACGAGAACTTAAACTTTTCTAAATACAAAATACTTGGAAAAGTAAAAATGAAAATTCGTGTAAATTTTACAAATGCTTCAGTTCATAGTATCAATAAGAGCCCTCTTTTAAGAACATTGTAATGTGCAACTGCGGAATCCTACAATACGCATGGCCCAACATACACTTGATCAGTTTTATTTATAATAATTTCCATTTGAAAAGGATACCAGGATACTGACTAAGAAACAGACCAATGGACAACGAAGTTATTCAAGTTAGCTTTCTGTTTTCCCAAATAGAGTTTTAAGAATCAACACAACGTCTATTTGATTTATACGTACCTAATGCTATTATGTCTTCTGTAATTATTATTTCTAATACACACAAAGATGTATGTAAGTGCTTCATAGTGACCGCGACATTCTACCTACTTACCGCGGTATGAAACGAAAAATGGTGGTTTGTGGTCATGATACCTTGGCCCTATCATTATATTCGTATTCACCAGCATAATTTGGATAAATTAACCTCTTTTCCAAACAAATAAAATTACTATTTACATCTAGGTCTAGGTCCCGTTTAACAGATAACTAGTGATAAAAGGTTCCATTTTGCTACAGACAGAACTCTAAAACGTATTTGGTATTTAAATACTTTCGCTCACTAACTTCCGAACCATATACCTGTTGTATATTTACTTTGAAATATGTAATAAATAATCGTATGTTGTACCCCCAGGCATCATTATTTTTTCGCTAGTGTTATATAAGTTTGACGTATGAGTATCATACTCGTACGTCAAACTTATATAACACTAACTAACACATATCGGAGTATGTATCTGTGTCATAACATCATCACCACTGTTTTTCTTAACAACGCGGGTGATACCGCGAGGGAGAGCTAGTTTATTAATCGGCGATTATTGTTTAGGTATATACCTATATATTTTTTGTATTGTTTTGGCATAATTCCAAAGAATCCATCAATCCATCAAATTTGTTCATACTTGTACATACTTGACACAAACCACAGATATAAAAAAAATCGCTATGCTAGAACACATAGACAAAGCGAAGGAGAGAGAAGTCCATATCAAAGGCGTGCACGCGAAGGTAAAAAAAATAACGACAAGTATAAGTTTAGAAAACTCAAAACCCACGAAAAGAAACGGCTGAAGCGATTGTGATGAAACATAGCTAAGAACACTCGATAAAATCCTCTTTCAAACATAAAAAGTTAGATCAAAATCAATCCATCTGTTTGAGAGCTACGATGCCACAGACAGACACACAGATATATAGATACACACGTCAAACTTAAAACACCCCTCTTTTTGGGTCGGGGGTTAAAAATAGAAACTGAAAAACCACATAAACACACATTTTTGTAAATATAGAGCAGACATTATTTATTTCGAAAATTATAACTATTCCATTTGGTTCCACCTGCCCTACGTTTTCAATAATGTATGTTTATGTGCTTTTTAGGGTCCTGTAGTAAACAAAGAACCCTTATAGTTTCGCCATGTCCGTCTATATCTGTCTGTCCGTCCGCGGCTTTGATCAAATACTACTAGGAAGCTGCAATTTGGCATGAATATGCATATTAGTTATCCCGAGAAAGTCGTAAAATCAAAATTTGAAAAAAATAATTTGCGTACCTCTAAATATAGATGAGAAAAAAATATTCATCCCCACTTTACGTGTAGGGGCGTAAAGTGGGGATGAATATTTTTTTCTCATCTATATCTATCATCGTGTGTATCGTTGGATACGAATTCAAAAAATATTGGGGGTGAGCTAAAACAATTATTTTATTTAGCGATCCGTTAACTAAATTTTAAGCTGTGAAGTGGTAAAAAATAAAATAAGATAAAATTAAAAGGATAACTATCACGGCTAAGTAGACTTTACAAGCTATCGAGTAATAGTCGATTAACTTAAAAAATTTACCTAAATAAGTAAAAACTGAAAATTTCGTGAAAATTTCATTTACACTAACATAATATGTTAACTTGTATGTTCATAGTATCACTAATAAAGTTCATATAAATTTTATGCGCAACTACGGAACCCTACTTTGCACGTGGCACGACACGCACTTGGTCGCTTATTCAGTTTTTACGTGACGGCGGACGCATTTCTACCTACACATAGTAACCTACTCAAGCGTAATTAAAAGCCGCAATTTCTCGTTTATTATTGAATATTTTATACATTTTTTAAAAATGCTGAATGAGTACTACATAACGATGGTAAAATTTTCCTATTAAGCAAAGTTTACACTTTTCCCTCTATTTTTTTTTTCGGGCGCATTATCTTAAATTCTCGTATCAGAGTAGCTCCCATTATTATGACGATGCATACATATTATATATGACACCAAATACTTCCAAGTAATGACGATTGGGTTCAAGTCAAATCAGATGTAAAATTTTTGAACTGCCTCTGTGCCTATTTTATACTATTTAAGATACCTTTGGATGGTGGTGGTGGTGTGTTATTATATAGTTAAGGTAGATATCTAGGTAACTAAAGGCTAAAATTGTATCAAAAAAGTATTTTCCCACGCTCTGATTCGCCTTCCTTGAAACAGAGGCGGGTGTTCAGTTGAGTGTGGGAACAGTTTACGTACCTAGTATCTAAAGCGAGAGTCTTTTCAAACGTCAATTCACTTAAGGGGGGCCGATGATGCCGTCGCTTGCTGCTAAAAGCTACTAAAAGCCCTCCATAAAAGCAATAATTAAATTGGTGTAACGCAATTTAGTATGAGCACAGTATAAGAAATTTAGAATGTTGACTTCCAAAAATGCTTCCAAACGTAACCACCAGTATGTTTTTGGACACTTGTCATGACACCAAGATGATTGAAAAGGTTATTTTCCATAATTAGTAAAAATATTTGGTATGTTGTAGGTATAATACAGGAGCAAAATTTGAGTAGAATGATAATTTTTCAGCGAAAGCACTAGTAGCGTAAACTCATACTTTAAAATAGGATTCTAGATACAATCCTGACCAAAATGATGAATTCAAAATATATGCAATCGTGCTAAAGTTATGCGAAGAAACTTTTAATGGCCTATACAAATTCACACATTCCTGAAACCACTGGTATTTATTAAAATAATTCGGTATTTATTGAAATAATACGGTATTTAGTGAATTAAAAGCGTAAGTTCTCCCCTAAAAGGAGACCATTTGAACCGTCTCCTACTTTCGAAGATAATTGTGTCCGTGCCGATAACTGAATACCTTGAACTCTGGAACGTTACTTTAACGTCAATTCTTATTTTTGTCTTTTATATTGAGTCCAAGACTCAACTGGCTGCCAAAAAGCTGGGTGTCCTTTCTGTCCTTTCGAATAGAAGGCGCGTCGGTACTTCGTACTGACCGGTAGACTAAAACAGCTGTTGCTAACACTAGCAAAGTCAAACTCGACCGGGCAAGGCGTTCTGTTGACACCTTTGGGACGGATCGGAAAAGTACCAGCTCGAGGCATTGGAGTCCATTGAGAAACGTGCTAAGAAGCTCATTTATTACAAGTCCCTTCTTCGAGTTAAGCTACAAAGTCTGAAGCACTGTAGCAAAGTTGCTAGTGTCCCTACGTATCGTATTTTATCGGATACATTTCGGTGAGTTGCATCTGAGCTGTATGATATCATTGCCCTTTGCCCTTTTTCTATCGTTCGGCAAGTAGCACATAAAAGAAACTTCGTTTCATGGTGGATATAGTACTTACCTAAAAAGTTAATTAATAAGTATCGAAGTTACATAGTAGCATTCGTAAGGCTAATGCCTAATTTAGCTTCTGACTACAGTGTCACTGTGCGTCTGTACCATAAGGTTACATTGTGTGGCAGCGAGCGAGAGGCAGGCTCACCTATATTGCGAATGACTGTTATTTTATTATTATTTAAGTTATGGTAGATAATTATCATACCAATAATTCCATCCAGTCTATATAATACATTATATTTTAAACACGTTATGCCATAAATTGAAAAAAAGTGTCGTTCAAAGATGACAGTGGATGACAAAGAGTTTTGGCGGGAACGTGGTATCGTGTTGTTGCTTTGTTTTATTTTCCTAAACTTGTGTTATTTTGAACATTAATGGTATAAAAATGGTGGTGTTTTATTCATTAAGTGTTCGATCAAGTGCGTGAATGTGGGCAAGTGAAATAAAGCAGTGAAACGTGTGATTTTACGTTGTTGGCAAAACTCCATAGAAGCTTCTAGTAAAGTCGCCATCACTTTACTGAGGCAAGACTTTTTGAAAATAACTGTTTACGAGACTTACTTAGCCTGTGACTAGAATATCATTATTATTCAAGAACCTTGAAAATATTTCAATACTTGACACTGACAAATCGCTAATCGCGGGGTCCAATACAAAAAAGAAGAAGAAGATGACAGAGAAAATACCGAAACGAAATAGAGTTTTGGCGGAAACGCCATAAAAATAGCGCTCACCCTCTGTTTTATTTTTCTAAACTTGTTATTATGAATTTTGATGACATAAAAATGGTGGTGTCTTATTCATTAATCGTTCGATAAAGTGCGTAAGTGTGGGCAAGTGAAATAACGCGCGGAAAAGTGTCTCTTCACGTTGTCGCAACTCCACAGAAGCTTCCATCAAAATCACCACTACTTTACGGAGGCCTAACTTGTAGTTGAAAATTCTATTTACATGAATTAGATTGCAACCAGCACCCTTATTCTAGTTCTAATCGGTTGTCGGTTTGTCAATTTTGTCGGTAATGAGCCGGCTATCGAATAACGCTCCATTCGACTCCAATGGGTATTCACGAATTCGAATTTATGCCCGTCGGTCCCATTTTTAGTATAGAAATCTCGAGAAACCAAAGACAATCTCCACTCATCCTCAACTGGATCCGCCGGGATTCGGGTAGACCGATTCACAAACTCGAATCCGAAGGAGTTTGACATATAAATTCGATGGCTAATTCGATATCGCTCCCGACAGGATAAACCTGTCGGGAGTGATATCGAATACATTTTACTAATAGATTTTAGTAAAACAAGATCACTTTTTTGATATTTTCAATTACCATTTTCCATAATTTGACATAATATATTCACCTAATAGTCAAATGTGTACCGATTTTACGGGTTTTAAAATTCCCCTAATTATGATTTCCAAAGTTTCAAAATGTAATATTTTATAGTTGGAGATCTTAGTCAGATTACACGCATGGCGCCCTAAATATATTAAATATTTAATACTTGTTACTAATAAATGGCAAATACATTAAATGCGTGAGTATAGGGAGAAAATAGAAGAACTTTGAAATCACACACACACATGCACACACAACCAAGAAGGTATTTTCGAAGCATGCTTCACATAATGAAGCTATAAATTTACTAAAGAATTATATACCATAATTAAGTTGATGGATTAAGTTATATGTATATTATGCAATAAATTATATATTTTGTCAGTCGCCGGTCATAATTAAGCTTTTTTTTACTTCTATCACGAATCACATAACTAAAAACATGAAACTGACTCTGAAAACTAGCTTGTCTATGTTATCCTATCGGTCACACGAGGTCATTACCGATTTGGTACCGACTGGTGCCATTCGAATTTGTGAATAGGGTTATCGAAGGTAATCCATTCGATTCGGTAGCCGGCTCAAATTTAAGGCAATTTTTCGCGGGAACTTAATTAAAAAATGTCACAGTTTTCTTTTATTATTCTAAACTTGTGTTATTTCAAATAAAGATTTTGTAAAGATGATGTTTTTTTAATCAATTAGTGTTCGTTTACGCACACGAGTTTGAAATGAGAGTGATGAAACATACTTCTTCACGTTGTAACTTACAAAGTCCTTAACAGCTCCTAGTAAAATAACCAAGTCATGACATGAACTTGTTTCACTATCAACCGAGTATCTCGTCATAATCTAAACCAAGTAACTTGAGATTGTGACTAAAACTTATATTATTTGTATTTTTCATGAAACTTTAACATATTATTTTGGCAAATGTGCCAATTGTGGCCAATAAAAGAAAAAAAATCTAGACGGCTGCAACTGTCAAATTTATAAACTTTTTTTAGTGACTTGATACCGCTAAGGATTTCGATTCACTATTTAAAAAAATCGATTAAAGTTCGATTCTTTTGCGTTTAAAAATTTTCATTTTCAAATAAAAGTAAGAAAATCGTATTTTTTACAGTTTAAATCAGGGATCAGTCAATAATGCGAGCTATTAAAGAAAGTCTATTATATTTTGCTGGGGTTGAAGTAGCACACATTTATATTTCTAACCGATTTCAAAAAGAATGAGGTTCTTAATTCAACTGTATGTTTTTTTGTTGGCAATATTACAAATTCTAAACCGACCTATCGACTCCATAGATAAAGGAATTTGATGTTCTGTGATAGCTGTGATAGTTTGTAAAAAGTTGAATATATTTTTATTTGTTGTTACTAGGAGAGCATCCGGTGTCATTCCTCCTTCTCGCTTTCAACCTACACTGACTCCCGTATTCCTTTTTCCGGTGGACGTTCATTGTAATCCAAATCATATTAATTATCGTACATCATCCTAGCAAATACTAAGTTATATTATAATTGTGTAACATTACGTCACTTTAGTGCTTGTTTAAAACAATTACCATACAGAGAGAGGAGCGTGGGAGAGAAGTGTGAGGTTTCATGTTTGTCTTTACGTTGCTCATTTAGCAAATAAATGAATAAATTTTGCTTTGAATTTACTTATGAAATGAAATTTATTTGCAAGAATGTAGGTAAATAAGGCCTTAGAAATTAATTACAATTTTCCATTACATTCGATCATTTCTCAAGTGCAAATATTTAATAGTGGATCAATATCACATAAATAATATTAAATTAGAATTGATAATAGTAGGTATACTATATATTATGTAAATTACATCAAACATGAATAACTCTGCTGTCTTAAAAGTAGGTACTACAGTAGTAAAAATACAATAACGTGACGAAAATTACACTTTCACGAAAATGACATGCAGCATGAGATAAATCTAAAAATCGGTTTTTCCAAGTTAAAAAAACAATTTCCGATTAATCGATTGATAATCGACATGTTACATGCCGCTTTCAATCAATGGAACCGTTTGGAATGATCAGCTGATACCTTATGGAATGGAAATGTCAAAATTATTCGATATTCGAGAAACCTGAATCGCTAATTCCGCAAACCGTGTGAAATCCTTCGAGATCTCTCTCCATATCGAAGATCGCATCGAATCGAATGTAATCTGAATAAGGGTGCAGAACATAAATTATACAACACATCAAATCTCAATACTTGCCACCGGTAAATGCAATAATCGCGCAGGTTTAGTACAAAAAAACTGTATCATTATTAGTTTGTCAAAGTCAACTTTAAAAGAACTACCATAATAATATTTTTACCTTAAATTCAGGGTAAATTTGATACTGAAACAATATGACCTTATTATTAGACATACTTATTTTTGGAATATGTATGTATACCTATCATTACGTTCACTGTATTACTTAACACCCACTAAGCGATTGTATAATGATTTTATCACGGATTTATTATAATCATTAACAATGAATAATTTAAGTGAGATTTTTTTATGTTAGATAGATATAAGATTGACCACAAATACAAATTGCTTGGTGTTAAGCGACGAGTGTGGCCAAATGCAAACCAACTAAATGTGAATGGTTGCAAGCCAACTTTACTTTGATATTGTTCTAAAACGGTTATTCCAAATTAAAAATAATAAGAGAAACCTAATAATGATTTTCAAATTTCTATCTAATGATACCTCACTCGATTTTTCACAATATGGCGTCCCATTTTCGCCATATAAACTTTTATTACTGTCATGTCTGTAGTGACATTCGTACAGTTACGACAAATCAATTAACTTACGAATCATCAAAATCAATCCACGCGTTTGACCTCTAGAGTGCCAGAAAGAGTACAAGAAACATACATACATACATACATACATATATAGACTGATATACACATTATCCTACTTTGCGATGCACGCACAGCCGGTCGGTAGTAAACACAACATTAAATTAACGCTACTATTCAAGACAAAGTTTTGCGGTTGCGTAGTTTATGTATGGCGCCAGTCAGTATATCTCTCTAGAATACCAAGGACCAATATTACCACATCACTAGTAGGGACAACCCCGAGAGATTAAAAATATATCTTAGACATTTATGTCTCGTTCTGAAACTGAAACGTGGTCCCTAACTATGGGCCTTATAAGGAAACTCAAGGTCACGCAACGAGCTATGGAGAGGGCTATGCTCGGAGTCTCTCTACGAGATCGAAACAGAAATGAAGAGATACGTACAAAAGTCACCGATATAGCACAGCGGATTAGCAAGTTGAAGTGGCAGTGGGCAGGGCACATAGCACGTAGAACTGATGGCCGATGGGGGAGAAAGGTTCTCGAGTGGAGACCAAGTACCGGCAAGCGCAGCGTAGGAAGACCAGCCACGAGATGGACAGATGATCTCGTACAAGTGGCGGGAAGACGCTGGATGCAAGCCGCTTCCAATCGGTCTTTTTGGAAATCCATGGAGGAGGCCTATGTCCAGCAGTGGACTTCTTATGGCTGAGATGATGATGATGATGATGATGTCTCGTTCTTTACGAACAAAGACATTAATTCGTGCTTCGGACGTTGTTTACGAAACTTTAAGAATTGAAATAGTGAAAATAGTGGCTGAACAGTCTACTATATTAAAAAAAAGAATTGTTTTCTATCTCTCAATATTATCCGATTTCATTAGGTTTTTACAAAAAAATAACTGGAAAAAATATCATCGAATTGCCAGTAGAAAAGTGAATAGCAAGTCGCGTATGAACGCATTGAATTGCGTATTTTGAAGTTAGTTTTTCAGTTTTTTAAACTATAATAAAATTGTTAATATAATATGGATACATTTCCATTGGCCGAAAAAAATAATCTTAGAAATCGGTTAGTGCTTAGGGGTTAAACAGTTATATCCCATTTGTAGATATGGAAGATCACGCAACAGCTCTCCTTTTAAATATCTACGCATAAAAACAGCTTTTTATATGAAACACGGCAATATTTGGAATTTTTAGTCAAAACACGGCAATTCAACATCCAAAACACGGTAGTCAATTTTTTTTTTTATGGCAGCCCTGATGACTTGTGAGTGAGAGAGATGGAATTGTTTTGTTTATTTACAAAAAAACGTGGACGAACGGAATTGTGTTGTTTCTTGCAAATGTATGCTTAACGTTTGTACTAGTTTGTAGATAAAGCGATGTTCTTGCTTTCAAGCAATAATTATTTACAATTTCAATACAATTATCTTCACACAAGGTCAATCTACTATGTAACTAGTATTTATCTGTGTTGTTGTGTGTTTTTAGTTCTGCGTATGTGTTGGTCGTATTCATACCTATTTTAATGATTAATTTCTCTACAGGACCACATTAATCCCGAGATGACAATATTGAGCCAAGTAATTGATAATGAGTATATGCAAAGAATTATTTCGGAATTTACACGGCTGGGTGGTATGTATATTATATTTTACTGAGTTGCCATACATAATACACTTTTTAACCCTCGCAAGTTTTAACTGAACCTTTGTGCAACAATAAGTCATACCTACTTACAGTATTTTATTTTACATCATTAATTAAATTCGAGTACCGAATTGGGAAATTATGCAACTAACTGTTTACAATTTTATTTTTCATATTATAAAGAATCAATATTGCCAGTTAATTTAGTGTTGTATTTTTTGATTGAATGAATTTCAATGAAACAAGTGAATAATAAATAATTATACTTAAAAGTAATATAATTTAATTAAATTGTAGAATTTGCTACCCGAGTGGAAATACATTTATTTGAGGTGTCATAGAATTGTGAATAAATAAGTTTCTTCTTGTGAAGAGCGCTTTATTATAAACCAAAATATTACCTAACCTCAGGACGAGTTGATAGACACGCCTGAGCCTATCAGTGAAAATAAATGTCCAATCACATTATTATTATTGCCACATAAACAAGTGGCCATGAAAATACATATAATGATAGATAATGAGCATTTCTACATTCAACAATAGCAAATGATGCCTAGTATTATTAGCTAAATAACATCTGTTAGTGGGATACTAACTGTGGTTTGGAATTTTGTGATTTCACAATGTTCCCATTCTGTTAAATGCACCTTAATAATAACCAAAGACATGAATGCAGGTGGTGAAAATGTTTGATTGCAGGCATAACGGTCTGCCACCCCAATACTGAGATAGTTTAAAACGGCTTTACCGAAAAAGTTACTTAACTTTAACCAACATCTTAAGTTCTATGTGTTCTTTCCGCAAGTCTCATTACGTGTCAGCCAGAAGTTGACAAAATATGTTAAGCATTGCTTAAAGTTAAGTAATGTTTTTCGGTAAGGCAGCTAATGTGTTAATTCTATATAATTATTGTTGCTTTATATTACTGGGAGTGTCAAAGTCACTTCACCTTAATAAATACGATAAGGAAATTGTTATTGGACATATTCTTAGCAATATAGATAGATAGATAGATAAACTCTCTATTGTACACACCTTAGAAATTTTTATAATGGATCTAAAAGTTAGAAAAGAAGTTTTATCAAATAGACATCTGATGCTAATAAGTAACTCTAAGGTGTTTATTAAGCAAAGTAAGTGGATTTTAGGGTTTCAGATTTCAGTGTCAACTGTCAAAATATAACCCATATACTTTTACCATTTCAATCACTCTATCCATCCACTGATTCGCTGAAATACTCTTAGTACTAAAGAGTATTGTACTAAACAGCTTAGTACTAAAAAGAAGAAGGTATAAGCACACCAATAAAAGTACTAAAATTCAAATTTTTGGGTATCTCCCCTACACATAGAGTAGAGATGTTTTTTTTTCTCTATCCTATGGTGGGGAGTTTAGTTGGCACTATGAAATCTTAGCTTTACATGGATGTTTTTTTTTTTTTTTTTTTTAATTATACTGCAATTTTGTAATGCATAGCCTATGTTGATACTTTGCCACACAAAGCATCCAAAGCATGCATGTTAATATCTATATCATGCATTCTTTATGTGTTATTATTACAAATCTTATAATTACAAGGTCTAGTTAAACAAAGATGTTAGTTATGGTTGATTAATTACAGAACAAAAGGAATTATTGTATAATTAGAATAATTGGACTATAACTTTGAAAAACAAGTAATTAATAATTGTTGTTTAAACATGCCATGTTAAATGTTAGCAAGTTCGTTTTCAGAGTTCTGTACCTCAAAAGGAAATAACGGAACCCTTATAGGATCACAAGATTGCAATCGTTGTCGCGCAATCTATTGCCAGCAAATTACCCGTTTTTCATAAAACAGAATAAAACTGTTTTCTACCCCTAAATATTAGCCGATTTCGATCTTACTTCTACAATAGTAATAATACTATTATAAAGAGGATAGATTTGTATTTTTGTATGTTTGCAACGAATAAAGTCAAAAACTACTAGACCGATTTCAAAAATTATTTCACCATTAGAATTGTACATTATC
Organism: Lycia hirtaria; assembly: GCA_947563715.1. NCBI lineage: Eukaryota > Metazoa > Arthropoda > Insecta > Lepidoptera > Geometridae > Lycia > Lycia hirtaria. Next base: position 13,560,382 of record OX387379.1, on the reverse strand, counting down.
CCTGAGTAACCCATGCTATATTTATTACTAGAAAAAATTATGGATCCTTACATCAATAAAAAAAAAAAAAAAAGGTGTAAAAAAATTAGTCAATAAATGTCTTTCATCGCATACGCTGCTCAAATTATTGATGCAAGAACAAAAAAATGTTCTACAATATTAAAGAACACACCAACATCTACAAAAAACGACGCGATAGGATATGCCCGACTATGGTTATTATGTCATTTTTACATTTTAAAAGTTGATAGAAATACCGACCAAAATCAGACCATGTTATCTGCACCTTGTGATGAAGATATGTTTAATAGAGCCTATGTCTTTTTCTACAGTACCCGTCAAATCTATCTCTATAAGTCTATACCAAACTTTAATTAATTTGATAAGTTCAGATATTTAGCTGTGAAAATGTATCAAATTAAGAGAGGGACAGAGTTAATTTAGCATTTATAATATAGCTGATTGTGGTATAATTTAACATCTTTGATCTCATAAGTACACAGGTGTTCAAATATTTATTACCAAGTTATTTGTTCTGTTACACAGAAACCAATAAATAATAATTTGTAATTCGTCCACTTTTCAGATAGGTGCTACTTGGAGAATGCTGGAACATCACTGTATCCACAGTGTTTGATAACAACAGTTAATGATGACCTTGCCAAAAATGTCTATATGAACCCACATTCTGACAAATATACAAGAGATTGCATCGATCAAATAAGAAGTCTTATCCTAAATCATTTTAACACAGACTCTACCAACTACACTGTAATATTTACATCCGGATGTACCCAGTCTCTCAAATTAGTAGCTGAATCATTTAATTTCGCCTACACAGATGAGCGAGATGCAATTGGAACATTCGTTTACCTACAAGATAACCATACATCTGTGATTGGGCTTAGGGAAATAGCTATTGAGAGAGCCAGTGACGTCATTTCCATATCACACGACGATTTCCTAAAAGCCTTAAAGGAAAATCATGTTACTCAAAAAGAAAGACATAACATAAATGGGAATACTTTGCTTGCATACCCCGCCCAAAGCAATTTCAATGGATTTAAATATCCAGTTAACTGTATTGAAAACATTAAAGAGGGATGTCTAAATAATTACATAAAAAAGCAGCTGTGTAAAATTAACTGCGATTGGTACATTCTACTTGATGCGGCTACATACGTCTCCACTAATCATTTGGATTTGTCAAAATATCAGCCAGATTTTGTGCCATTATCATTTTACAAAATGTTTGGATTTCCTACTGGTCTTGGGGCTCTCCTCGTGAAGAATAGCAGTGAAGCAGTTTTGGATCAAAAGAGATACTTTGGCGGAGGAACTGTTGATGTAGTTTTATGTACTGAACCTTACCACATAAAGAGGACTAATTTGAACGAAAGGTAATCAATTATATTCATTTTATATTTAGAAATTAATGAATCCAGCCCTTTTTAGGGTTCCATACCTCAATAGGAAAAAACGAAACCCTTATAGGATCACTTTGTTGTCCGTCTGTCTGTCCGTCTGTCCGTCCGTCCGGGTGTCAAGACCTTTATCTCGGGAACGCGTGAAGGTATCGAGTTGAAATTAAAACCATATACGCAGATCCATAGTATCTTGCTGCAGAAAGAAAAATAAAATTTCTCAGTTTTCGTAAAAAAAAGTTCCAGCCGAATATGTCGTAAAAAACGCACATTTCGACACTCACTTCCCGTTGACCTAGAACTCTGAAATTTGGCAAGAAGCATTGTGTTAGAGTAAACATATAGGAAAAAATCCGAAAACTGGACATTTTTAATTTAATCACAAAAAAATAGTGTCTCTATGCAAGGAATGAGGGCCCAAATTTTAAAGTGAATTAACCGTATCATGTGGGGTATCATATGAAAGAGCCTCATTAGCATAAGCTAAAACAGGTTTTTAACACATTCTTCGCCCCCTGTAGATCCTTCACTTCAGCTGGGAACCAAAACTTTTTAGGCGAATTTTGACAGAGTGTACAGAGATTTGTACAGAGTGGCCGCGCAAAGCAAAGTTGACTGCCTCAAACGCTGGCGATTTACTGACTACTACAAAATGAACGGGACGCTTGCTCAGATCCGAGTGGGAGGCGCCGCTACTATAGCCTCACCCCACTCGGATCCGAGTGGTGAGCAAGGAATGTGTTAAATATTTTTACGATGTATATTTTTCGGTTTATGAAGGAAAATATAAAAAAATATATGATTTCCCCCTTTTATTTAGTTTGTACGGAACCCTCGGTGGAGTCTGACTCGCACTTGTCCAGTTTTTTAATACTACTAATAATCAAAATAAATTTCATTAATGGTTAGCTTCTTCTTTGGTTTTAAGTAAATTTGCATGTTGTACTTCCTTTGAAAGCTAACACGTTTAGTTAATATCGAGAAGTGTTAATTTTAAGTGTTTATGTAATGTAGTTAGTTACCATTGTGAAGACTTAATAAATAAATAAATATTTCTCTGTTTCAGATTCGAAGATGGCACAATATCATTCTTATCAATCATAGCCCTGAAACATTGTTTCGATACAATGCATAAACTGATACCGAAGGTGATAAATGATAATCTAATGGAGACAATCTCATTACACACATTCTGCTTAGCCAGGGATCTGTATGAACAGCTTTCTGAGTTGAAGCATGAGAACGGGAGAAAAGCGGCTACACTCTACATGGACTCAAACTTTACTAACATAAAACAGCAAGGCGGTTATGTGACATTCAATTTGCTGAGACATGACGGATCTTATATTGGGTATGCAGAGGTAACATAGTACTTAATCTAACTTGTATTTTTATACCCATATTTTATTAACAAAAATGTCACTAAGTTGTGTGTGTGCGGGACTGAGCGACCATCTCACACATTTGCAAACATGATATGACTTGACCACACAACCAAAGACCGCGCGCAAGCATGACTTGTAATAACTGTACATGTTTCCGTGTTAACAGGTTTTAGTAATAATTTATTGATATGGGTGTGTTTGCCATAATCTAAATGTGAATTTTTGTTCTTTATTTGTACTAAAATAATTGTTCTACTTGTCCCCATTAGGTAATAGAATATTTATTGTGACAATAAATTTAGGGACTATTTTTCGAAAACAAAAAAAATTTTTGTTGCGGTCTTTAAAACTCTGATATGAAACTCAAAAAAATACACATTAGTTCTCTTTCCGAACAGACTCTAATTACCTATATTTTTCTATAGTTTTAATGCATGAACTTTGAAGCTTGATTTTTTGTAGCTGCAAGGGGCCGCAAACAAGCAAGTCGATAATGTTATTATGTTAATTTTTATTTTTAACCCATAAAAAAGGGGCGTGTTATAAGTTTGACGTGTGTTTCTAGTGTTTTTTGTTTGAAAGAGTATTTCATTGAGAGTATCTTATCTTAGCTATGTTTCATCAATATCGGTTCAGTCGTTTTTTGTTTTTGTCGGGGGTTTTTTAATTTTCTAAACGTATACTTGTGTTATGATATCTCCACGTATTCATGAGATATAAACGGTTTTGCCAGAAAGACTATAAGCGTTCCTTTTTCTTTTCGCGGAAACTCTAATAAGGCATATTTCAGTTCCAGCACATGGCAGACCTGTTCAACGTCAACGTGAGAACAGGATGTTTTTGCAACGCCGGGTCATGCCAACGGCACCTCCATTTAACCAACAAGGACTTGAAAGATCTGTACAAAGCTGGGCGCAAGTGTGGCGACGATCTCGACCTGGTCAATGGGAAGCCCATCGGTGCCATCAGAGTTTCCTTCGGATATTTCAACACATTCCAAGACGTTGACAAACTAATGACCATGATATGTCGCTGCTTTGTCAAAACACAACTGAAAACGCCGAAACGTTTAATGATCAATCACAAATCTATAAAAACGACTACGAAGAAATTAACGAATGGTGACGCGAAGCACAGAATTATTCAGGAAGAATATTTTACAAATGGTATTGTAGATAACTTGCATTTCGATGATATGATACAAATGAAAGAGCTAGCGATATTTCCGATAAAATCGTGTGGAGCCTTTAAAGTGGATTCGTCTTGGAAGATCGGACCGAAAGGGTTTGAATACGATAGAGAATGGATGATCGTTAAAGATAATGGTGTTTGTTTGACTCAAAAGCAAAATACTAGAATGTGCATGATACGACCCAAGGTGGATTTGATTAACAAAGTGCTAGTTTTAAATTTCAAAGGTAGGTAAATCTTAAAGTGGGATTAACCATGATTCGTCGAAATTTGTCCGCGGTTTAAATTGTCTGTTTTCTAACCCGTCGTTGCAACCTTTGCTCGTTTTAAACTCCGACGACCGCCGATGTGTCACCAACTTTTAGTGTAGCCTAGCTATTTCTGTAATGTAAGCGTACATTTTTTTTATCCTAAAATAGTTTTATGCTTGATCGCTAACTCACCTGATATTAAGCAAGAGTTGCGGTCTATAGTGGAGCACACTTGCCTAGAAAACAACGCTTGATCGCTAACTCACCTGATATTAAGCAAGAGTTGCGGTCTATAGTGGAGCGCGCTTGCCTAGAAAACAGCGCTTAATCCCTAACTCACCTGATATTAAGCAAGAGTTGCGGTCTATAGTGGAGCGCGCTTGCCTAGAAAACAACGCTTGATCGCTAACTCACCTGATATTAAACGAGAGTTGCGGTCTGTGGTGGAGCGCGCTTGCCTAGAAAACATCTATTCACTCGCGATTTGAAAACACACAGATTATATCTATGCTGAAAGACCCATTCAGGATACGTATTGCAACACCATATTCCATTATTTAACTGTCTCTGTACTTATCTGCATCAACTGACAAAATTTACATTCGTCTGTCCGGATATTGGTAGCTCACGTACATCTCGTATTTTATTTTCCCACTAATCCTGATTAAGCGTAGTATTATAGGTTTTACAATTCACACAGTATATGCCTAAACCATTAGTTCTAGAGAAATTCAGAGGGTACCTTCCTTCTGAAGAGTCATCATCATCATCATCTCAGCCATAAAAAGTCCATGCTGGACATAGGCCTCCCACATGGATTTCCAAAAAGACCGTTGGAAGCGGCTTGCATCCAGCGTCTGAAGACGAAGAAGAGTAGAGTAGAAGAAGAGTTTCTGAAGAGTAGGTGTCCACAAAGAAAATATTTCTCGATTGCGAATAAAGCCACGGGGTGCAGCTAGTTCATAATGTTATTTGGCTGTATTTTTTGTTTATTTTTATAATATTTCTGCTTGAATTTTACAGGGAAACCACAAGTAACGGTGCCCCTCGATCCACATTCTCAAACCAAACTTAAAGAAACTTCCATATGTCAAAGTAAAATCTGCACGGACATGGTAAAAGGCTATGACTGCGGGGACGAAGTAGCCGACTGGATATCAGAAGCCTGTGAAGTATCGTACTTACGACTGATAAGACAATCTAGCGACGACACAAGATCTGTAAAGAAAAAAAATGAAGGGCAGAAGCTACTTTCACTAAGCAACCAAGCTCAGTACTTGCTCATAAACAAAGCCACAGTGAGGTGGCTGCATGAGAAGATCCAAGATCCGCAGTTCACGGATAGTATAGACAAACTGACTGACAGGTTTAGAGGGAATATTATCATAGATATGAACACTGAACGGGCAGAGCTGGATTGGCATAAACTTGTCCTTGGAAAACATGAGTTTAAGGTTGGTGCATGAGTAAAAGTTTCTTTTTTTTGTCTTCGCTAAGAAATGGCTGCATTATTGTTTAAAGAAATGCAAGATAAATAGTTAGTTGTTTTTTTTTTTTTTGAAACAGTACAAATACATTATTTAATCAAATGGATGGTGCATTAATTTGAGTGGAAATTAATCTTAATAATACCTGGCAAATTAAGAAATGTTGAGATGCTGACAGAAACAACTAGCAATGCCAATAACACACACACACTTAATATTACTAGTATAATATATATTTGGGCTTATTACACCTTCACTCTAAAACAATTTAATGGATTTTCTTTCGAATGGAGATAACAAGAGAAGCGTTGTCGCTCGATTTTTTGCCACTAATTTACGCGTTTTTCATATAACAGGAGAAAAACCGTTTTCTACTTCTCAATATTATCAGATTTTGATTTTAAAAAAAATATGGTTAGAAACATTAATGGCTATGTATTGCGTTTTTCAACCTTAAACTTTTAATGTTTTTACTTTTGGAATTATAACGAAATAAAAAAAAAATACAAACCATAGAGGAACAGACACTTCTGATTTACATCAGCTAAAAAATAACCGAAATTGGTTAATGTTTAAAGGTAGAAACCAGTTTTCTCTTATTTATATGGGAGCGACAAAAAAAATATTGTAACCAAATTCTATAAATAAATAATTAAAGATACAACCATGCTTAATTAAGAATGTCAATGGTAATTTTTCAGGTGGAAGGCCAATGTCCGCGGTGCCAGATGGTCTGCATCGATCAAGAGAACGGCGAGAAGACCGTGGAACCTCTCAGAACAATTTCGGAGTTGTTCGGCGGCAAACTACGGTTTGGCATCTACCTCAGTTACGTCGGCACGGTAGACGGCTCAAAAGATTGCACCTTGAAAACGAGTGGTCCAGTCAAGCCCGTCATAAATGATGATGATATTAGCAGGTGAAATTGTTACAATTCGTATTGAATAGAATAGGTATTTTTATTTATTTAAACATTTTTTTAGCACTCTCGTGCATTCTTTTTTCTCTGGATAATAATTATTCAAGATACCTCGCTCTATGTTTAGGCAATCATGATTTTATTGCAAAAGTTTTAGACAAGAAACTATGCATTTAAAAACCAGTTTGCTACTAGTAAATGCATATTATTTAGTTCTACTTCTAATAAGAAAGGAGAGAAATTTCTTACGACGTAAGATATGTAAAAAAAAAACTCTCCTTTCCCTCTGCCTTTGTCCTATATAAAGATTGTACAATCCACATGGATAACATTATAAATCTGCACTTTTTAGAATTATCAAAAAGTCGCAAACTAGTTCTAAAAGGGCCTACAATATTGTCTAAATCTATACAAGAATCAAATATTTTTGTATACAAATAGAGTCTTGTGGCCAATATAAATGTGGCCTGTGTAAGACAATTTGATTAATTGTAAGTAGTTCAATACTAATTTTATCTCTAAAATCTCCTAAATGGTCAATAAAACTATCAATGTTCACGCAGAGCTCAGATTAGCCAAGAAAACTCTTAATCTTATTTGTAATTGGCTTATTCTCTACTCACCATTTTTAGAACCTTGTTAATATTATATTATATAATATTAACTCGGTTTACTTACTTTCATCATTATATAATTTATATAATGATGAAAGTAAATCATAACCACCAACAACCCATCAGGTCGCCGCTGATTTGTCAAGTCAGCTAGTTAAATTTATAAAACTCAAGGTTGGATTTATACTACTCACCAATAATCGCAGGGTAAAGAACTTGAGTAAACACAAAGAGCACAGATATACAATTATACATAGAGCAGCATCACGCCTGTACCATTGCAAATTGTACGTAACTGATAATTCATATTGCTCGGTATCAAACTCTATGGGGTATATTAAGTAAATTTTTAGGTACGTATTTTATGCTTTTATTTGATAATTTGAACTATTATATGGAACTTGTTTCAATATTTTTGTGATAAATGTTGTTTTTATATTTTTAATCATTTATAAAAGTTTCGTAGTGGGGAGCATATAACATCAAGTGCAATGCTACTCATGTTTTATACAAATAAATTTACTTTGACTTTGAGCGCTGTGACGTAAAAGTTGTTCTAGTACTTTGGACTAATCTCCCCATTTAGCTTATGAAATAACAAGACCTCGTTTATGTAGATATACAATTTTATTTTATATTATTTATTTATAGAATTTGTTGTTGTTTGTTGTTATTATTTATTTATAGAATATATCATTAAAAGCGGTCTAAGTACTATTTTTCGGGTCAATGGAATCTGAAGGAATAAAAGAATAGAAGTAAATGGGAAGATGAGTCAAAAGTACTAAACTAGCCCATCATTTACACGTCACAGCGCTCCCCACTATTAAAAATATAAATCAACATCAACTACAAAAATATTGAAATTAGTTCCTTAAAATAGTTCAAAATTTCAAATAAAACCATAAAATACATAGCTAAAAATTTACTTACAATTATATACCCCATTACCGAGTTCTCCGAAGAAGAACAAAAGTTCTTTGCTAGATGCAGTGACGACAGGTGGACTATATTATCATTGTCGCGGATTGAACCTGGAATCGAGGTAGATAACATAATAACGCTTTAATTCCACTTTCATCGTGCAGACTGTTAGATAGTGGAATATGTTTTCTGAATGGGTCTTTCTTTCTTCTGATAGATATACATAATCTGGGTGTCTTAAAATCGCGCGCTCCTGGACCGCAACGTCTCTTAACATCAGGCGAGTTGGCGGTCAAGCGCAAACCTATTACTACATACAAAAATAAAGCTATGGAGGATAATGATGATATTTCATTGCAGTTTGAACGAAGTCTGGTGTGCACATAGTTTGGTTTCATTAATCGTTTAGAAAACGTTTTAGAAATAGAATAATAATCTAACCCATACCCCATACTGGGTAGATACAGGGTGTATAGAAATATTGATGTCTTCCAGAAGTGTAATAAAATTAAGAGATTATGATGTAAGCATAATAATTTTATCTTGCCACATAAGGTTTGTGATATTTACTAGTTTTGTATTTATATATATATAGATTTGATTATAAAAGATTTAGTATTTTTAATGTGAAAAATAATAATTGAATTTTAATGTTATGTAGTAAAATCAGATTTATACCATAAAATATATATTAGTATTGCACGGTTAAGGGACCAGATACTTATTGTCAGTGTGTAATTTTATTTGTTTTATTATTGTCAAAGTGGGTAACCTTGACTCCATGTCAGACATTGTATGTGGCTTTTTTTCAAAGTTCTTTTTTCCTAAAAAATATATAGTTAAAACGACTGCTAATTAATTAATTATCTAGTCTGAATACCACAAGTTTTGGGAAAAAAATAAGACTTTCGAAAAACGCTGTCACAGAGTCAAAGTTACCCATAGTGGCTGTAATTTCGAATCCTCGAAAATTTTACTATTCAACCTAGCTAAACAGAATGAAACTCATATAAGATCATTTTTGCTTGTTTATTAAAATCAATGGATATTTCACACAAATATTAATAAAAGCAAACATTTCTTTCTTAGTTTAGCACAACAGTAATTGATCTATTCTGTTTTGTTTTATTTTGGCTATCAAATAGCATTTTGTTAATCAAGTTAAATATTTATTTACAATTGAATCCTTAGGTGAAAGGTAGAATTCCCGTAATTTGTAAGAATTACTTTTTTACCTGAATTATAGTAATTCAATTGTATCACTCTGTAAGTACTTGTTTTACCCCAATTAAATCTTATGATAATTGTTCAACTTTTATTCATTATGTAGAATATCTGCTTTCAATGGATGGATATACCTATATTCTGAGAAATTCAATTCTTCCTTACTGATATATCTCTATATCAAAAATCATAACTTAGATTCATCAATGACAGAATGTTAAACCACTATGGCAAAACAGAGTATTGGTATCCAGCATTAGTGAATTAGGTTATTTTTATACATTTGTTGTACACTATGTTATCTCATTTGATTGGCCATACATATTATCATTGGAATTGAGTGACACATATGTACTGTATGCATTTTGGTTATCTATATGCTTCTAGTCTATTTTTGTCACTTGTCCAATTTGTAAACAACAATGGCAGACTGACGGTCATTAACTAATTTAGTTAAATAACTGACACAAAACGAATTTAACAGTAAACATAACATTTCATATTTCATGTCAAACTTCTTTGTAATACTAATCTAATCACAATGCTTTACTTACATCTAATATTAATTAAAAAAAAAAACAATAAAACATTATGTTATTGCACAGTTTATTGGCTGTTGTCCTTTTATTTCCCGGGGCTCAATTCCTTTCGAAACATCATTTACAACTTGTGCCACTTCTTCATAGTCAGGTAATGCCATTGTTTGTAATTTTGAGTATATTAACTTATCATTTACAACTACTTCAAAAGAACCTGAGGGAAAAAAGTAATGTATTTTACTAATATATTTTACACTCATCAACCACCCAGTACATCATCAACCTATCTTCACTTCTTTTCACTTCTGCATGCCCCATTTAGGTATGTTTTGGTCATTAAATAGCATAATATAAATAAGAAGATTAGGAATTTTAAATTTGTCAATTCTTTATGCATGATACTATCACTATGATAGTTTAAAAAGTTGAAAACGTGTGAATCAGATTATTGATTCCAAAAGTCACAGCTCATCAAAAAATAAATTAACCTTGGCTTTGGTATATCCAATTTTTGTTTGGTATTTGATAGATTATAACATAAGTGACTTTAAATTGGCAGTGAGTCATTTTTAATAGGCAAGTACTTGGTACAAATTTATGAAAAAAAATATATGGATGCTGGTCCACTAAACATTCTAATAAGTTATTAATATGGCTTACCTTGCCTCCCTCTTTTGCAAAATACGGTTGCATCAGGTGTACTTGATCTGATTGTCTGAGTGAGTGCTAAGCAGTGACCTCCATAATCGCAGGTTCCACTGAAAAGTTTTATGAAATGAGTTAATGAGTAATGTAGTTGACATTCCTTCTCTTCACACACTTGGTCAACTAAATACTAACTTGACTTGGTCAACTATATATTATTTTTTCCAGTTTAGAGCATAGTAGTACTTGTAATGGCAAATTACACCAGTACATTATGCATCTTTTGATACAATCAATACAATAGGAAAAAACTGTTTTCTACCCTTAAATATTATCCGATTTTGATACTTAGATAATTTTTGTATGATTAGGACCATTAATGATATTATAGTTTGATTTTTCAAAATTGACAACTTTTGTTTTTTATAAGTGGAGAAATAACAATGTTTAAAAAAAGCAAACTATAGAGGCATAGCCATTTATTAATGTAATCAGCTATAAAATAATTATATAAACTGGATAATGTTCAGGGGTAGAAAATGGATTTCTCCTTTTTGTAAGGAAGAGTGCATGGCAATGTTTTTCTGAAAAGATTCTTTGTGTTTCATCTTACTTAGAAAAATAATGGCAGTAGGCAGATATTTGTTTTAAATAAGTTTGAAGTTTCGATTCTATTCCAAGACATCGGTAATGCACAAAATTCCCCATAGTAAAGGTATTTTTATCTCAAAAAAATGGGCAAGTGCATGTCAGACTCGCCCACTGAGGGTTTCATACAAACTAGTTAGAAGAACTATAAGTTTTGTTTGCAGTGTGAGTGTCAAAATATGCTGTTTTTTGCGACATAAGTACGTAACTTTTTTTTACGATAACCAAGGTTTATTTTTTCACAGCTGCAAGGGACTACAGATCTGCGTAGGTACATAGGTTTTAATTTCAATTCGATACATTCGCGGGTTCCTGAGATAGAAGATCTTGACAGACGGACAACAAAGTGATCCTATAAGGGTTCCGTTTTTTTCTTTTGAGGTATGGAACCCAAAAAATTAGGGATATGTGTAAACCTCTGAGATACCAAATTAAACGCGAATGCTGCAGTTTATTGTTACTAAGATATCGGCGATGGGAAAGTATTATGTAATCCTTTGCTAAAAATATATATATTCAAACAACATATCCATATTATACCTACCAGTACTCAACATTTATTTTTATGCTATTATTTTCACGTTTTACTTGTTCAATTGACATACTTAAAATTTGCTTATAACAGAATCATATTATTTTGACGATTAAAGTATGTTATAGCTAAAATAAAAATAATTTCTATTGATTTGTAATCTCTGAAATCTTTGCTGAAAAAATGTAAACAAAAACAATTTTTTTTTTTTTTTTTTTTTTTCTTCGCCGTACATTTTGTACTGGCAGGCAAAGGTCATTTGACCATACAGCCTCGTCTGATTTAATTATATCTCAATTATTAGGAGAGTAAGGCCAAAGCCAAGTCTTCAATCAATCTTTCTATGAAGCAATATAGAAGTAAGGCCAAAGCCAGGTCTGTAACATCAATTTCATCATCATAATCAGGGAGTTTCGTCTTAGTCAAATGGTTATATAGTACATCCGGTGGAATTAATAAAATCATAAATCAAGGTATAGTTGTCAGGATTTTCCAGCAAATCTTGAATGTCGCGCGGGATGTTTGCTGGAGGTTTATAAATTATTGATAATTTATCATAAAATATAAGTCTTTGTAAATGATGCGCCGTACATTCGAAGAAAATGTGATTAAGGGTCTGATCTCTACCACTGTCGCAATCTCTGCATAAAGGTGAATCGATTATATGCATTCTATGCAAATGGGAGTTGAATCGGCCATGACCAAATCTTAGGCGATTTATGGTAGAATAGAAAATACGGCTTCTTGGTACTTTCGATCGTGTGAACCAAGGTATCACTCCAATTTTTTTATTAATATTTTCATACCATTTTCCTTTAAATCGCAAAGTTTTCTGCCAATCTTGGTACCACATCGCTGTCTGCTTTTCTTTAATTATGTAATTTAAATCAGAATATGGAATGGCAACACTTTCTACTTGAATGTCAATGTTACTGTTTACGATAATTTTTGCCAACTTATCTACGTTTTCATTTCCAGATACTCCTATGTGTGATGGCGTCCAGAGAAACTGTATGTCGTACCCGTTTGAGACTAGATCACTGAATAAGGTTTTAATTTTCAGAATTATGTAATTGGTACTAATGTGAAATCTATTGTTTTGTAGTGCCCGAAGAACGCTCTGAGAGTCAGAGATGATAAGCCACATGGTAACACCAAAGTTCTTCTGTCTGATGTATTCAAGAGCTGATATTATGGCCAAGGCTTCAGCAGAAAATATAGTCATATCTCCAGGCAAACGATTTCCGTGACCAGTCTTTTTATGAGGTATGTAAATAGCCATAGACACCTTCCTGCCAATCTTGGACCCATCTGTGTATATGTGTTTGCGATCGGAGAAGCTGCTTAGAGCTTCATAAATATCTTCTTTGCATCTCATATCCTGATTAATATGTATTGTTATGTCACAGAATTTACTATAGTAACTATCAGAAAAGCATGCCCATTTATTACTACATTTATAAATCTGATACTGCTGATCAATGTCAATAATATTTGAAAAGTCATGAAGCAGAAAGGGAATGTTAGAATTATTAGCAGGATTATAAACTCTGTTATAGAACATTAGTTTCTTGATCAATGGGTGTTTTTCAAAGGACAAAAGTTTTAAAAGGAATTTGCTTCTGAGGAATTCAAATCTAATTTTAAGAGGAGGAACATTACATTCAATTTGTAATGAATTAATTGGAGTGGTTTTCATGGCACCAGTAATGCAACGTAAGTTGTGATTTTGTAAAATATCTAACTTTCTTATAAATTTGTGATCAGACCCATAACACAGAAATCCATATTCGAAGTGGCTACGAACTAGGGACTTGTATAACATCAATAAAATTTTAGGATCAGCTGCAATTGACAGGGACTTAATGAAATTGAAAGCTTTATTAGCCTTACCTATTATATAATCAACATATTTTGACCAAGTTAAATTACTTGTGAAAATAATACCTAAAAATTTTATATCATCTACTACAGGCAACACTATATTGTTATAACTTATATCTACATCGGTGTCACTGTCATACTCCCCAAAGACAACAACTTTGGATTTTTCAGGACTAATGTCTAAATTTAAATATTGAAGATATTGGAAGAGGCTCACTAAAGATGAATTTAATGAATGTACAGTCATATCCAAATCTTGTCCTGATGCGTAAACAACTAAATCATCTGCAAATTGTAGGTTAGATACATAAACAAAAACAAAAGGAGACAGATCTGTCAGACAGTCTGTCACTCTGTCACATTTTTTTTTAATTTGCATTACGGGCAGGCTAAGGCCGTTTGGCCTCGGCCTTAGCCTGCCCGTATCCGTATGCCCGTTATCTCACTCAACTTCACGTTGGCCTTAGCCTGCCCGTTATCTCACCTCAACCTCACGTCGATCTCTCGTCATCCTCACGTTAGATTGACGTGAGGTTGGACTGAGGTTGACGTGATTGATGTAAGATTGACGTGAGGTTGACGTGAGATTGACGTGAGGTTGAGGATGACTCATTGCGCTGATTGTCCCCGTTACGCTCCTTGTCCCTCCTTACAACCGCCGACCGTCGTCGCTTCATCTCACTCGTTGTCACGTTAAACTATCGTCCGTAAACCGACTTTACAGACAACCATTTTTTTTGACTTGACAACGTCTAATACATCGATGAACGCCGGCTGTACGCACGAAAAAGTATGACTCATTGTCCCGTTACATCATCATTTCATCAATGCTTTGTTATGACGTTGTCACGCTAAACTATCGTCTGTAAACCCACTTTAACCGACTTAGGTCACTAAATCACTCACGATTGTACACTTTTTAAAGAGACCTCTCTTCACCCGCTCGTTTTTTTTTTCAAGAATGACATTTGTCATTGAATGTCAAATGCTTCGTCGTCGCAGATTAGAAAATGTGCAGATGTTTACACAATAATCCTCAACATTTGCCACTTTTGCAAGGAAAAACGTGTCAGTGGAACTCTGCGATTCTATAATCTGACGCACTTACTCAGGAATCCAATGAAAATATTTTTACTTTTACAGATTATTCAAAAAGTAATAAAGCAATGTTTCTAAAATAATTAAGGGGCCAACTTGGGAGCTTTCTCTATACGCCAATTCATGAAACTCAAAAATTGGTTCACGAATGAGCGAGAAATTTGTGTATATATACATAAAAAAATATACGCTACGAATTGATAACCTCCTCGTTTTAAAAAAAATAGAATAAAATTAATATTTAAGGGGAGCTCCCAACAAACGTGTTTTTTTTGCCGTTTTTATAGATAATAGTAAGGAACCTTTCGTGCGCGAGTCCGACTTGCACTTGGCCGTTTTTTTCCTCCCTTAGCTACTTCTAGCTTCTTTTTAGGGTTAAATCTAGCTATCTATATACATACAGTTGGCAGCACTGGTGTAGAGCCCGGGTTACATTACATTATTCTCTTTGGTTTGGTCTACTCACTCATATATCTCATTTATATTCAGCCCCTGCCACTGCTCCTGACGCTGCCGGTAATAATGCGCTTGATACTGCCGTGGCAGTATCGAGAGAAGTATAGTGTTTACATACTGCCCTACCACTCACATCGCTTTCATCACTTTCGGCAATGGCAGACGTCGAAATATTTACTGCGTCCGCGTTGTGTCTTCTAGCAATACACAATTATGTTACAATTTTAAAAAGATTCAAAGTAAAAAAAAAAAGAAAATACGTCACCGTAGAAGATGGTGGATCATATCGATCCATCGTAATAGAACTTCCTCAAAAGAGGCCTGCCCCCGTATTCTGAACCCATTCGGTTTCGGAATCGATTCGATTTGTATATCTCCGTCTCTGTCATTTCGATAGAGAATGACAGAGACGGAGATATACAAATCGAATCGATTCCGAAACCGAATGGGTTCAGAATACGGGGGCTGAACGTTGACATCAGCCCCCGTATTCTGAACCCATTCGGTTTCGGAATCGATTCGATTTGTATATCTCCGTCTCTGTTATTTTCATAGAGAATGACAGAGACGGAGATATACAAATCGAATCGATTCCGAAACCGAATGGGTTCAGAATACGGGGGCAGAGATTTTTTCTTCAGTTTTAATTCTTCAATAGGAGTGTTTCCTAAATCTTCACTAATACTCTTTGTATCTCTTTGTAATGTGTTTTAATTTATGGGCTTTGTCATTAACATCCCATATGACTTTTTCCGCTTCTAGCAATTCTAGAAATTTAAGCGTATTTTCATTGCTCCAATCAAAAGGCACATTGGGCATTGGCGGCTTTCGTAAAAAAATAAGGTGGCACGCACGTCCACTTAGTTCAAGCGCTCGGCGAGAAGTGAGCAACGGAGCTGAATGTAAACACACACTGTCGCTTGCACTGCCCGTTCTTTGAAGTCCGCACAAAAAACCGCTCATTTGGGGAGCGCCGGGCAAAGAGTACTTTGTAATATGCGCCGGGCAGGGCGAGTAGCAGTGGCAGGAGCATGAGAAGTATCGTGTTTACATACTGCTCCTGCCCAAGTCCTTACCCACTTCCCTGCTCACTTCGGCTGAATGTAAACGAGGCAATAGCCATGGGCGTACCCAGCTTCTGGTCAAGGGGGGGCAAGTCAGATTTTTTAGGTCTGCCCCCGTATTCTGAACCCATTCGGTTTCGGAATCGATTCGATTTGTATATCTCCGTCTCTGTCATTTCCATAGAGAATGAATCGTCCGCGGCTGTTTTGTCATACACACTACACAAAAACACCTACATGAAACATAGCGGTAAGGGGGGAGGGAAGGGGTGTAACAATTTTGTTGGTTAGTAATAAAACATAGGTAAAAAATAACGCGAGCGAAGCGAGCTCGAATTTTTTTGTAATGTTTTATAGTAATATGCTTTATTTCTCGTATTAGTGAGCCCACAGTACTTCTATATTAAATTAGAAAAATGTTAAACGCGAAAATTTAAAAGGTTATTTAAATTAAATCTTGGAAGTAATTTGATTCATTGATCTTGTTAGCGTGTCCTAGGTTTTTGTGGCCCAGATAAACCATACAAGTATCTGTGTTAAAAGAAAAATGAAATAACCGACTGGATAAGAACGACTTTTACGCTATAAAAAATTATAAATATAACCATTTGAATTTATTATTCCTGATTAAATTTAAACTTATGACTTTATAGAAAATTACAAACATACCTACAAGATACGCGCTACTTTCTTCGTTGGGAAACAATTTTTGCTTAGTGATTGTTTTTGTGAATTATTTGACTTACGATTTTGTAAACTCAGGATTCAGAATCCAGAGCCGTTAAATATTAAAAAAAAAAAAAAAAAATAACTGAAGCTGTGAAGCTGAACTCACTACTTAAAATATTTTCAATTCTTTTTCACAATATTATAACGTTGATCAAATAATAACTAAGCAATTTCAAAGTGTGTCCCACAAAACATTTATTTCGCTATGCTCGTATTGATATGCGTGTCTTCAGTCAAGAATTAAAGTCTTTAAACCCAAGTTCCCACCGAACGGCAATATGGACTACGATTACTTGATTAAATTACTCTGTGTTGGAGATTCAGGTGTTGGAAAGACTAGTTTTCTTTATAAGTATACCGATGGAGTATTCCACACACAATTTATCTCTACAGTCGGGATTGATTTTAGAGAAAAAAGCGTGGTAAGTTAGAAGTTAGATATCCCTTTTCTCCAAGCCCAAAATTTTCAGGATTCCTAGTTAGAAATGTTGGTAACTCGTTAATAGCAGGTTCTACTTCCGTGTCGTTGGACGAAGGCTTGCACACTTGAGAACTAGTTGCCATTCCTGGGTAGTGTCTGTGCATTCCGGCTTCTACAACATTGTTGCTTAACATTAGGTGATTCTTTGTATTAATTATAAACTATGTATGTCTAAATCATTTTATATTTAATTAGTATCTTAGAACTATTATGGCAAAACATAATTTTGTACTATTTTTCAACATTATCAATTCAATGAAAAGTGTCAGTCAAGCAGAGATGTACAAAATGGTTTTAAAAAATCATTTAAATACAAAATGCAAAATACTTTTCAGATTTACTATTTCAAATGCAAAATACCAAATAGTTTTGCGTTTTGTATTTCAAATGCTAAATGCAAAATAGGTATTTTCAAAATACTTTTTGAAAATAAAATACCTACCTATTGACAAAATCTCAGTTTTTATTTTATTTTAGGTATTTATCATGAGAAATAGAGACACAATGCCGAGCCGAACAAAAACGTCTAATAACATGGCACCTTATGCATGACATTTTGGTCATATTTATCAGTACGCGTATCAATGAATTCTGTTATGTTATTAATAATAATAATACTCTATTTGCACAGGCACAATCAAGTAGCCAGGATCATCCACCAGCAACTTGCTCTTCAATACGGCCTTGTTGAGTCCGAGGTGCGTTACTATCAGTACGCACCAGCGCCGGTTCTTGATAATGGTCGTGCTTTGCTCTATTGGGTCCGTTCTATTATCACAGATAGTACTATTGTTGCCAATAAGCCTGATATTGTGATTGTAGATCATTCCCAACGCCGGGCAGTGCTCGTTGACGTCAACATCCCACATGATGAGAATCTCGTGAAGGCTGAGAAGGACAAGCTCAGCAAGTACCTTGACTTGGCTCACGAGATAACTGTCTTGTGGGATGTTGACTCGACGACTATTGTTCCGATAGTCGTATCGGCAAACGGTTTAATAGCGAAGAGCCTTGACCAACATCTTAAGAGGCTCTCGCTTGATGGTTGGATCAAGGGTCGGATGCAGAAGGCAGTCGTCCTAGACACGGCACGAATTGTCAGGAGGTTTCTAAGTCCGTAGCCCCTACCGCCAGCAGCTTAGGCCCTGCCCCGCTGTTGGCGGCACTCTAGGTTTAAGTTTTTATAATGTTTTTATTGTTTTTTATATAAATATTGTAAAAACTTAGGCTTAAGATTAATAAATAAATATCTGAACAATAATAATACTCACATAAAATAATGTAAAAAACTAGACTAACGAAAAGAGAGCCATGGCTCCATTTTGTGAATTGTGTGGCCATTTATTTCGGTCGATTGTGCATCTAGTTCTTATATTATTATTATTAAGAAAAAAGGGCACGCATGGCTAGCAGGTGCCTCTATCAGTCAAATTCGGCAATACAAGCGTCATTCGTTCATTTCATTTTGTTTGACTGGTAATGTTGGCAAAAATTAATCACAAAGTATTTTGCATTTTGAAATGAATATTAAAAATGCAAAATACATCTCGAAAGGTATTTCAAATAAAATACAAAATGTTTTTTACTAAAAGGCATTTAAATGCAAAATACCTATTTTGTATTTTGCATTTTGTATTTGCATTTTAAATAGAAGTATTTCAAATAAATTGCATCTCTGCAGTTAAGTGAGTATGAAAGCATATTAAAGTGGCATTAAAAGTTCAGCTTTTTATAGTTTACTTAACTTATTTTAATTTCATAAAGTCTGCACACAAATAATTTCAATGATAAATGGGTATTTTTCATTGGAATGCCTGAAATTCATGTCCAATGATCTTAACCCATATTACAATGAAGCTAACTAAACCTGACTTTTCAGATATATCAACAAAATGGGAGACAACATCGAATACATCTGCAGTTGTGGGACACAGCTGGTCAAGAAAGGTATAAAAAAACTACATATTTCAAAAAAGTTACTTTTTACCATTGAATTAAGTGAAATGGTTGAAAATAAAATTTAAACAATCTTACCCAGGAATAATAATGTGTCTTGAATATAATTAGTTAACACTAAGCAATAAAGATTAAGCTGGCACTTGCTTACTAGCAAGTGTTTAAGTAAGTAAGCTTGAACTTAAAGACATAGACTACATATATCCTCATAACAAATTATTGATATTATAAAAATTGTTTTAAAGAATGCAAATTTAATAAGTTTTTTTTATTTTTTTTATTGAATAGTAGCCAGATACATTACATATCCCATTTAAACAATTTTTTCAGTGGATCTATGTATACTTTTTAGGGTTCCGTACCTCAATAGGAAAAAATGGAACCCTTATAGGATCAATTTGTTGTCCGTCTGTCCGTCTGTCCGTCCGGGTGTCACGTGAACACGTGAAGGTATCGAGTTGAAATTAAAACCATATACGCAGATCTATAGTATCTTGCTGCAGAAAGAAAAATAAAATTTCTCAGTTTTCGTAAAAAAAAGTTACAGCCGAATATGTCGTAAAAAACGCACATTTCGACACTCACAGAGGAATCTTTTCATTCCTCTGTGAGTATTCCTACGGGGTACTTCCCATTGACCTAGAACTCAAAAATTTGGCAAGAAGCATTGTGTTAGAGTACACATATAGGAAAAAATCCGAAAACTGGACATTTTTAATTTAATCACATAAAAATAGTGTCTCTATGCAAGGAATGAGGGCCCAAATTTTAACGTGAATTAACCGTATCATGTGGGGTATCATATGAAAGAGCCTCATTAGCATAAGCTAAAACAGGTTTTTAACACATTCTTCGCCCCCTGCAGACCCTTCACTTCAGTTGGGAACCAAAACTTTTTAGGCGAATTTTGATTAAGTACAGAGTGGCCGCGCAAAGCAACATTGACTGCCTCAAACGCCGGCGGTTTACTGACTACGACAAAATGACCGGGACGCTCGCTCGGATCCGAGTGAAAGGCGCTGCTACTATAGCCCCGCTCCACTCGGATCCGAGTGGTGAGCAAGGAATGTATTAAATATTTTTACGATGTATATTTTTCGGTTTATGAAGGAAAATATTAAAAAAAATATATGCTTTCCCCCTTTTATTTAGTATGTACGGAACCCTCGGTGGGCGAGTCTGACTCGCACTTGTCTGGTTTTTTTTACATTAATATTTTCACGGAACAGTATCAACATCATATAAAGCATAACAACTACACTACAAAAATCGCGCTTATGCAGTTGTGTAATTTGTTTTTCTTTACTACAACTATTTTCATTATGTAATATGGTCTGGCTAGTTATGTAGATTTGCCAGTAGATAATATAATATTAATAACATCCAGAGATAATTCAATATGGGGTGATAGATTTGGTGAAATGTTGACCTTGACTGTTGATTTATTGATCATGAATGGCATTAGGGTTTTATCAAAGCTTTATATTATCTAGTGATTAGGTTTGAATAGTATTATTATGGGGCTGTAGTGGTTTGCCACTTTCCAATATCTGATCATGATTAGTATTAAGGCACCGGTATGTGTGATGTAGCTATCTCGTTCGCACGCTACGTTTTACCCGATTGCGCATGGAAGGCTATGTTTTTAGACTGTATAATTGTAAATAGGTAGATATATATGTATGTTTTGCAAAATAAACGAGAGGCCCATACCCAGCATTGGGATAGTGAAGGCTGTTGATGATTATGATACACTCATTTTATATCGATGAAACTAAGGTGATAGATTTAATTTGGTTACCTTCAAATTGTGAGTGAATCAATTTCTTCTTGATAAGTGGACCACAGTAATGTCGCTTTAGGCGGGGCTGAAAGCGCGCAGCTATCTCTCTCGCACATCACAAAATTTATAAATCTGTAAAAACACTGAGTGGGCTTAGCAAAATTAAGAGACATTATTCGCTACGGCCGCGTACGTCACTGTTGTTTCGTAACTAGTTACGTACGAAACATAATTATTCTTCGTACGATGCTAGTATCGTACTCATGGAAACCATTGTCAGAACTGGACCAAAATGAAATGGAACCACACGGGAAGCACCGGCTTTCAAATAAAAAAAGAATCATCAAAATCGGTTCACCCAGTCGAAAGTTCTGAGGTATAAACATAAAATAATAAAAATACAGTCGAATTGCGAACCTCCTCCTTTTTTGAAGTCTGTTGAAAATAAAAGGCGGTGGTGATCAACGCCTATTCATTCAGCCACTTGTGCGTATGAAACCTTGTTTGCGTCAAATTCAAATGAACGTCGGCAGTCACCACTTTTACAGTATCATAACTTATTACTAACAAGTACGAGTATGTACATTAAAAGAAAACAAAATACCGACTGCAGAAAATCAGTTTTTGCAGTCTTAACTTTTTTATTTCGTTACGCTTTCATACGTATTACGCTTTTATTTTGTTACGCCTGATACGCTGTTGAGTGTACGTTTTTTGTGAGAAAGTATGCGTGAAATCGCTGTAAAAGATTGTAAATGCACATTCTTTAGAATAATTCTAATAAAATCACTTTTTTACTAAGAAAAGTTCGTTGGAGGTTACGATAAAACGCATTTTGCGAGAGATGTATTATTATTACAAAAAAATATAGCCTATGACACTTTGGAAAGAAAAAAGAATCTAATGACACCTCGCACATCAAAATCTGTCTAGTCGCTTAGGCTGTAGGCTGTCGTATAGAAACATACATACATACACTCGAAAAACAACCCTCCTTCTTACGCAGTCGGGTAAAAAATAATGGTGCCAGGGGAAATCGCATGGCGCAGATACTATTATAAATATGTTTAGAATCTACATACTCATAATAATGTTATATCTCATTACAGATTCAGAAGCCTGACAACAGCATTCTACCGAGATGCAATGGGATTTTTGCTTCTCTTTGATCTAACTAATGAGGCTTCATTCTTAGAAGTAAGAAACTGGATTGAACAGTTGAAGGTAATTATTATAATTATTCTGTTATAGCTTTTTATTATTCGAAACTCGAGAATATCGTCTTTAACAACTAAATAAAAGTGGTATTGATTCCTTTAAGGTTTCCTGAACTTCTGTCAAGGCATAGAAACCAGTTACTAATGGGTCTTCTTCGGACCAGACCTGTGTGTATAGAAACTATCCAGATAGTGGACGGAGGAGGTGCGATCTCGATCCACATGACATACATGGGCGAGAATACAGTCTGGTTCATGTCGTCTGCGATATCCTCATCCTTGTATCCTCCCTCGAGGAGACGGTCCACTTCCTCCCTCGTCTACTCCCTGTTTCGCGTGGTTAGTGCGTCGCCACCAGCCGCGGCGAGGGCGGAATCATATTCCCGTCGCTCAATGCAACCTTTCATCAGCTCCACTTTCATCAGCTCCAGCATCCGCCTCCGATGCCCCAGTAACCCTAGTTTTGTTATTTTTGGGTTTAAGGTGAAGATTAAATCGCGCAGCTATCACTATCGCGCATCACAACATTTTTAAACATATAAAATTATTGACTAGGGATATTAGAAAAGTGAGAGGCTAATTTATTTATTTAGATAGCAGAAACATAAAAAAAAAGTAAAAAAAAAACGTTTTAATCAAATATCATTTACACTGGTGATAGAACAGTGAAAAATACATATTTTTCAATTCCTCAGCCAATTTAAAAGTAGTTTTTCTTCGATAAACTATTTTTTAATATTTCTCCTATCTAAATCAAAAAAATCACCTCTCATTTTTTCTAATATCCCTACTCAATGATTTTATATGTTGAATAAGGTTGTGATGCTCGAGAGAGATAGCTGCGCGTGTTGAGCGAATCCTTAACGTAATCCGGTTGTGTAGTGCAACCACCGGCAGTTTACGAGCTTTAATTTATCTATGTCATGTGATTGTAGGTGTCGCCCACTTGTCTCACTATGTGCTTGAAGACGGGCCACTCAATATTTATGTACCTATTTAGTTCGGACAGGAACTCCCTCAAGATGAACGGCCATCTCACGTATATCACGCCTGTGTGATATTTAGCTTGCTCTGGGAGCGGCTTGCGTCCAGTATCTTCCTGCTTTTACTTGTATGAGCTTGTCTTATCTACCTTGTGGCTGGTCCTTCTACTCTGCTCTTGCCGGTGCGTGGTCTTCACTCGTGAACTTTTCATCCCCATCGGCCATCTGTACTACTTGATATATGCGCTGCTCTATGCCACTTCATAATCCTAATCTTCTGTGTTATATATAATAAGTATATTGGTGACTTTCGTAGGTCTATGAATCTCATAATTTCGAATTCGATCGTGCAGAGAGACTTCTAGCATAGCCTTCTCCATAGCTTGTTGTATGTTTTGTAGCTTCCTTATAAGGTCCATTGTGAGTGATAACATTTTAGTGCTATACGTCATGCATATTTCAATTAAATAAATTTATTAATAAATATATTCCAGACTCACAGTCTAAACGAAGAACCTGACATAGTGCTGTGCGGGCACAAGTGTGATCTCCAAGAGAAAAGGCTCGTGAACCAGAACCGTGCACGAGAGTTTGCCAGGAACTACAACCTGCCGTATCTCGAGACGAGTGCCAAGAGCGGGCAAAACATCGACCGGGCCATCGAGATACTGCTGGATAGAGTAATGTTAAGGTAAAACTACTTTATTCTTTATTTAATAAAACTATTGACGCTAGAAAAAAGTAGTAATGTAATAAAGACATACGATTAAAGACATAAGATTAAATTATACGAAAGGCGATTTTGTCTAAAAGCGTTATTTTCCAGACAACCTTAGAATGCATGAAAAACAAGTAAAATAAATAAATTATGGAAATAAATATAATCCGACTACATTGTAGAGGGCAACTGAAAATAATAATAAAACCGGCTAAGTGCGAGTCAGACTCGCGCACGAAGGGTTCCGTACCATTTTATCTATAAAAACGGCATAAAATCATCTCTGTTGTATGGGAGCCCTCCTTAAATATTAATTTTATTTTAATTTAATTATGTATTTTTAAAGTGAATAATATAACTTAATATTCTGTGAATATTTCAAGCTTCTACCTGTTGCCGTTATCAAGATCAAGCAAAAACAAGCAAAAACAAATCACGTTTGTTGTATGGGAGCCCCCTTAAATATTTATTTTATTCTGTTTTTTAGTATTTGTTGTTATAGCGGCATCAGAAATACATCATCTGTGAAAATTTCAACTCTCTAACTATCACGGTTCATGAGATACAGCCTGGTGACAGACGGACGGACGGACGGACGGACAGACAGCGAAGTCTCAATAATAGGGTCCCGTTTTACCCTTTGGGTACGGAACTCTAAAACAATCTTTCTATTCTATACAAGTATACATATAAGTTTAGAAAACTCAAAAACCCCCGAAAAAACATGGCTGAACCGATTTTGATGAAACATAGTTATACCACCTCTGTGGTATTGCCTACCAAACAAAAAATGAACCATCAAAATCAATTCATAATTGGTGAAGTAATCGGTGAACATACAAAAAAAAAACCGGACAAGTGCGAGTTCGACTCGCCCACCGAGGGTTCCGTACAAACTAGTAATAGATAAAAGGGGAAAATTATATATTTTTTATATTTTCCTTCATAAACCGAAAAATATACATCGTAAAAATATTTAAAAACCTGTTTTAGCTTGTGCTAATGAAGTTCTTTCATATGATACCCCACATGATATGATTAAAGCACTTTAAAATTTGGACCCTCCTTCCTTGCATAAAGACCCTATTTTTTGTGATTAAATTAAAAATGTACAGTTTTCAGATGTTTTCCTTTATGTGTAGGTCAACGGGAAGTACTCCATAGGTTTTGAGTGTCGAAATATGCGTTTTTTGCGACGTATTTGGCTGTAACTTTTTTTATGAAACTTGTGTTTGATTTTTTTCTCTGCAGCAAGAGACTATGGTTCTGCGTATATGGTTTTAATTTCAACTCGATACCTTCACGCGTTCCCGAGATACATGTCCGGACAGACGGGCAACAAAGTGATTCTATAAGGGTTCCGTTTTTTTTTGAGGTACGGAACCCTAAATATAACGCAGTCGTATTGAGAACCTGAAATAAAAAAGCACGCGTGGAAAGCTGCTCGTAGTTTTCAGTTTTTAAATCAGTCATCGAAATGTGGTACTATACATGAGAAATGGGTTCATTATTATGATCTTGACAGCAGCCAAGAGTCGATATAGTGGCGCATTTTGAGGATCAACTCATCCCACGTAATTCAGTGTAAAGACATTGAATTACTTGGGATGACCATAACCTTGAAGTCATTACTTCAGCTGAGAAAGTTATAGCCATCATATTTTAGGATTATCAGAAGATATTGCTGTTAAACTATGAGGATAAGCACACATTGTCTATATTACTTGCAATCAGGTATTTCTACTTATTCTCAAATAACGCTCCTTGTTTCAGAATGGAATCATCTGTCGAATACGCGATGCTGTGCGCGTCTGGACGGCGACGGAATTCGTTACAGAAGCTACAAGCGAAAAAGGAAAGGGAGTTCTGTTCATGTTAGAGTCATCTGTGATTTTATATTTATACATTCCTTATACTTATCGATTTTTCCATATATTTAAACTAATTGCTATATATTTACAAATATTTTAATTACTATAAGATATATCTCTAAAAATATCATATTTGAAACTTTCGGAACCAAAACTGTCGCCCAACATGGGACTCCGTCTTGATGAGACTGATTTTTAGTTTGAAATATATTTGACTTATTGATCTTGCATTTAATATAATGATTTTATTTATTTCATAAATCGAGAAACGTTATTAAATTGCATAGTCTGAATTTGTTAAAGTTTTGTTTGCAAAAAATATATAGTGGTGGGACCAGACAACAAATTGTGTAAAATGTCTGGGAAGGTGTGGCTGAATGAAATGACGATTGTATTAAAATGCCAAAAATAGTATTTATAAAAATCCTTACTGAGTGCAGGGTATTTCTAGTCACATGATAAAAGACCTAATAATGCTTAAATAAGGTGTTGATATGAAGTTTATTCTTGCTTTTGCATTTAGCGTTCGATTATCGCACAAGTGTGAATATTATGCACAATTTTACCGTTTGTTTCGTTGTAAGTATGGGTAAAGTTATAACATAGGTATTAAAAGAAATAATACTATTGTGTATTGTATAGTACCGCAACTGCGTGTAACCTTGAGTTATCCGCAATGGCTTCGAGCGAAGGGACGCAACTTCTGTACAGTGCTACCTATCAGAGGTTTTCTTTTATTACTCAGACAGACCCAGTAGTTACATCATATTTTATCACTTACATATGACTGGCTGACTGACTTATATGACTGACTGCAATGTGTTGCAGTCGGCAGTTTTTATCTTAGGTCATTTATTGAGGACAGTTTCAAGGTCAGGCACGGTTGCGGTACTATACGTAAGTATTATTTCTTTTACTATGATTTTGATCTCCTAAATAAATTATACAAATGATTAGGTACAATATTTATAAACAAAAGATAATATTTAAGGTACCAATACCGTTATTCTTATGATGACGTAATTTTTGTCCAATCTACAGGATGTTAAAAAATATCATGATTTGTCAATATTTAAGGAAAAAAATCGGATATTGTGATTGTTTGGCTTATAAATGTTTATTAAATTATTACCTAAATAATATTTGCATAAATTTAAAATATGAATTCCTATTAATTATGACCAACTGCCTATGTGTAGAGTATTGTGTCAATTGATGTTTTATGTGTATTAAAAATAAATTGTAATAAATATCAGTTATAATGTCGTTATTCGAAAACCTTTTTTGTTGCTTTCTAAAGGTGGTGAGACTAGTTTTCGTCGAAATTCGTCTTTAATAATTTGCTTCGAGCGGGAGACTGATTGGCAGTTTATATTCAACGGTGAATCAGCCGGTTGTGAGTGACAACCTTGTTATAGTTCGTCACGAACAGTTTGCTACGAACGGGTGAACGATTGACAGTTTATATTTAACGGTCAATCGGCCGGTTGTGTACCGTTACAACCTTGTTATAGTTCGTCACGAACAGTTTGCTACGAACGGGTGAACGATTTACTGGTGAACAGTTTATATTCAACGGTTAACCAGGCGCCCGCTTGTGTCAACCTTGTTAGTTCCTTGCGAACTAGTTTGCTGCAAAAGGGCGACTTTTGGCCGTTGTTGGACAGTTTTTAGTCAGCTGTCCGTTTCTAGCAAGCTTATTTGCGTCGAATTAAAAAGTCTGTCTACGCGATTTTGTGAGACATTTAACGACTACCGGTCAATCATCAACTTAATAAAATGATTTATTACAGACCACTAAAATGCGGAGATACAGGTAATTAAAATAAGCTAGGTTTTTTTTAAATAGAAGGAAATTAAAATTCGGCTTATTAACTGCAAATATTAAATGTTCATAAAGATGTGAAAATGTAGAGTTATTCCTCGTTGTTCTCAATGGTCAAATATTAAGGCTTTATTAAATATTTTTAATAAAATTAGTACATATTTAAAAATACGATTTTTTTAATCATAGCTACTGGATAGGCATATAAAATAGTGCTTACTCATATACTGTTTTTATTAGAAAGTAAATAATTTGATTTAAAGTTTTTAGTTTTTATTTCCCTATATATATTCTATTCTTCTTATATCTTATATATCTGCACATATACATTTTATAGTAGTAGCTTAGCTTGTATAATTTAATGCGTCTAAGTAATACGGATATTTTTCCTTTTACAGCTTGAAGAAAATAAGAAAATCGCAATGTAAAGAAAAACGTAAAATGGTAAGTCTTAAAACCGTCATCCTATATTTTGTTCTTTACATTATTTATGTTTAGCACACTCCACACTGATTGCTTAACATCAACTGGCAAAATTAGCTTACATCTGTCCGGATGATTCTTTGGATGTTAGTATTCGCGTACAAGTCATATTTTGAAACCTGTTTCGACGAATCCTGGGAGGGAGGGAGAATTTTCATCAAAAATGTCGAAGTTTTCTACAGCGTCATTTACCATCTAAGTTTGATAAATGATTGGTAGTTTTTTTTTCAGCCCTGTTTGTTCAAACTGTCCCACTGCTGGGAACGGGCCATCTTCTCATTGTGAGAAGGGTTAGGCCATAGTCTGCCACGCTGGCTAAGCGCGGGTTGGCAGACTTCACACAATTACTTGGTAGATACTCGGCTCTAAACAAAGACTGAATAAAATCAGTTAGGAGTTTGTTTCGACAAAACGTGCCGAGGTTTCAGTTAAAAAAGGTTTGTTGTCAGCCGATTTTGACATTCAGTTAATTAATAAAATTCTAAACATCATTTTCGAATATAAGCAAAATCAGTCAAGAGGTTATCAAGATATAAGGTCGTGAAGTCTCCGTTTTTATTAGAAGTACTTATGTGTATGGTTTGTTTGTTAGGTGACATTATTCTTCTTGATGACCAGTACATAGTAATATCCATATAGAATAGTCTAGTAAAAATAAATCCGTTTGTATGGAGCAGATCACATTAAATGCACCAAGGGCGTCGCCAGCCCAGTTGCTTTGCAGTTGGCTACATTTTTTAAATCTCTAGGGGGGGGGGGGGGGCGACTGCCCCCTCTGCCCCCTCTTGGCGACGCCCTTGAAATGCTCCTTGAGGTATTCTTTGAAATCATGATAGGAAAATACCTAAAAACACGGAATCATAATAATCCCCTATTTATAAACTCGCTGCGCTCCGCGGTTTCACCCGCGTAGTTATGAAAAATGGTGATGATTATGATGATGATACGTAGCTTATTTCCATCTCCACGTCCGTAGCTATCTCTATACTAAATTTCATAACGATCGGTTCAGCCGTTTGGTCGTATAAAGGTAACAAACTTCACTTTTATAATATTAATCAATTATATGGGTATACTCTGAAGACCTTTTTGACCTCATTCCTGCTTTGCAGTTGCATCCATTACGACACCTCAAAAAGCTCACCCTCACATTTTGCATAACTGGAAATTTCATACAGTCAGTCGAGTCCCCCGCACCTTCTACGGACCAGCAAAATGTAGAACGTCCTTCCTCAGAAGGTTTTCCCGACGAGGTTCAACCAAGAACGTTTTTTTTTAAAAGGACATATAAAAATATTTTAATTTGCGACGCCATTAATGTTGTAGTTGTGTATAGGCGACGATTATAATTTTATTATTATAGGTTACCACCGTCACCATTTAGAATGTCAGCAGTAGAATTCGCGAGCACAGAGTTTTCGAGATGTTTTATAATCGTGCGAGGTTGCGGGCGTGAATGAAGTCCAAAGTGTGTTTGTAGCGCAAGAGAAAAATTAACCAGCGTGAGTTTGTGCGTTTGGCTTGACAGATTGTGACGTGTGTCGTTAGATTTATCTTTACCTCATAAGCGTTATTCTCTCAGTTTTCAGTAGGATGTTTTGTTTTTACAATTTTATTTGCAGTTATATTAATGCTTTTATTAATATAACTGCAAGTAACATTTATTATAAAATATTATTAAATACAATTTGTCTCTGACATTATAGTTTCGCGATAACCGGTTGAATTGATATCTATGAAATTTGGGCATGGAAGTAAAGCATACAAAGAATACACTTTATCAATGTATATTGTAAGATACTAAAACAGTTATCTAAGTTTTTTTTCAAACGAATAAAACTGATAACCGTGAAACTGTGGCTCTGCCGTCTAAAGTCAAATTGACTGAGTTTTATTTGTATTGAAACCCTACAGCTTTCGTGAGGGGTCGTGAACTCGTACGTTCTCCAAACTGCAATCATCTGGGCCCCTACACATGGTGCGCGCGCCTGCAGTGCTTTTTTCCGCATCCATCGTATTATGAACCGTGTACAGCGGAGGGTAAGGTTTAAATTGGATCAAAGTTTTCCCGATAAGCTGCATTGAAGGGGAAGACAGAGTGTTCAAATTGGCCCTGCATTGTAGCATCGAATCGCAACGCGCAGACGCGGAAGAATACGTCACACTAGCGCTAATATTGGACACACTATATTGTTTTTGTATCGTTTCTATCTCGTTTCATTCGTAAAACAATTATTTAAAAAAAAGATATTTTATACGTAGTTTATTTTTAATAATTATTGTCTCTAATGATATACTTAAAACAAAACGGTAGTAAACGTAGCTATAAAAACGGTAATAGAGTAGAAGCGTCCGTAGCTAGCTTCATCTTGGACGGTTTGTTTATGTATTGAAAGACAACAGATCGTGTGCAAGCCGGCTTCCGCGGGCGTGAAACGCGGAGTGATGCCAGTAAGACTCGAGTCATGAATGAGGCTGCTAAAATGCGGACCGTTGTCGGTAACTAGCGTAATAGTTACAACACGTGGTGTACGAACAGTGCGAGATATATGCGTGAACAGTGCAGTGTTGACGTTTTGTACATAGAGCACGGTTAAACGGAGTTTAACTGACGATTAAAGAATTTGTCGTGTACTTGGAAATTCATTGTAAGTTTTATAAAGCATTTACTATTATGAGAAAAGAATTTGTGTCAGGATTTAAGTGTTTTTTTTAAATTAATTAACAAAATAATGTTTCGTTGCTGAAATTCAATTCAAAATTGTTATCAAAGCTCGCTAAACATAAAGCGCTTCTTGTTATATCAAAGTGCGACTTATAGATTTACCCGCGATATTCCAGTTTTCCCGCAATTTCTGAGAATACTACATTCTATCCATTTTTGTCAGGCACATTACCGTAAAATTATATATTGCCAAATTTAGTTAAGATTATCTTATCTTTTTATTGAACGTCCGTTCAATAGGAAGAATATGCCAAATTTAGTTAAGATTATCTTATCTTTTTATTGAACGTTCGTTCAATAGGAAGAATATGTAAATTTATAATAAATGAGTGTCACATAAATTCCTAATTTTTATTGGCTTTATTTCCATTATATGCCATTCCATTATATTATTATATATAACATCTCTAAAATAAATGAAATAAAATGAAGCGTTACAAAATGATGTGAAGCGCCTATTATTCCCATTTCTTCCCAGAACGCGGCTGCAAAGACGTTACTGCGCTGTCCCATAAAAATTTCATGTTTGTTTACCCGCAGTGCACATTTTCTGCTTCGTCCCTGTTTTCCGGATTCTTTATTTTAGCCCAAGTAATGTAAGCCGTTTTAAATTACTTTTTTTATGCCACGTATATTTTTCATCAAATGTGCGGTTTGTTCGATGCTTATAAATGAGACAAGTATTCTATCTCAGTCTATACGTATACGCTTATTTTGTTTTATAAATTGTTGCGATGCTTGGCACTTGTCTTATTTTGAAAAGGGTAAGATTCATAGTCTACTTCGCTGGCCAACAGTAGTTTGTCAGTTTTTATACCTACATCTTTGAGAACATATATTTTCTCACGATATTTTCAACCCCTGTTTGAAATTTA
This sequence comes from Lycia hirtaria, assembly GCA_947563715.1. NCBI lineage: Eukaryota > Metazoa > Arthropoda > Insecta > Lepidoptera > Geometridae > Lycia > Lycia hirtaria. The sequence continues at coordinate 13,528,451 of OX387379.1, read as the reverse complement.
TATTTTTTTTTAAATTTTATTCGACGATAGACTTGCGCTTGACCGTCAACTCGCGACAGTTACGGTCTACAATGGATTCCTTATTCCTTTATTATTTTGGTTATTCCTTATTGTCTATACAATAAAATTAAAAGTAGTTCATCGCTAAACACTTCACACCGTTATGGAACTTTTGGAATACCGGCCTAGTCGAGTTTGGAGCCCACTGAGAATTCATATATTGCTTTGGATATAAATATTTATTTTACTTAGATCCGACTTTTTCTTAGTGAAAAGGGAAGAGTGGTAAGGTCATGGATCTCTTGCGCACACTTAGAGAATTGCATCCTATGGAATATAGACAGTATAAAATGCGGCTAGTATTCAATATTGATAAAATAGGTTTACTTTATTAAAACTTTCGTGAGCATAGATGTATAATATAATTAAGGATATACGGAATACTATTGGAAAACAATTCGTTGTGCCCTGAGCAGAGGACTCTAATAACCTCGAAATTGGTAGAAGATTCACTCTTGTTCCGAGAAATATAGTAATGTTCCATATTTCATAGGATAGAATACTAAATAGTACGTGTACAGGAAACTCATTTCGCTAACAAAATAAATAGTGATCCCTGCTACAACTCGGTAAAGCGCAAGCCAACTTTCAGAAACGCTAAGTGCCAAGTCTTATATTAACCTGCAGACGCTTACAGAGTGCATCTCAATCTATCGTATATCTCTTGTCTCTTCTGTTGTGCGGCAAATTATTGAAATGTCCGGTCACGCTGGCTGTCCGGTGTCCGGTCAGACTCGGTCGTATGTACTTGCAGCATTCTACTTAAACTAGAGTGTGTCTAGCCAGGGATAGGGTTACATAGGGCAGGCACTTACATTCCCATATGTTTTTGAATGATGTCAGACACCCGGTGTCCGTTTTGGACACTTTATTCCCGCGCCCTATTGCATCCAATTAATCTTCATTACGTTTAATAACCTGTTAATTTCTACGAAGTGTTGTGTACTCTGCTTAAGCTTTTGTAGTCAAAACAAATTTGAAGGTTTCAGAATGGTTGTGTCTGTAGCTTTTCTCTCGCCTAATGATTCTAGAAATATCAACTAATTAACTATCTAGGAAAGGTAAGAAATAGAAATTCTCCATTGTTTATTACTATTCCATTTTTCCTATTCTGAAAAAAGAAAAGTAATGGAAAATTTAAATTTACAAGCTGGAGAAAATTTCCACCTCTCATTTAGGTACCTCGTTACTTTATATAGAGACCAGAGAGACGTCCGGTTTTAATCTATTGTAATTAGTTACTTAGTATTTACTTTTCATTATTATTGTTTTTACAATGACTATTATTTGACATGTAACTAATTTGTTATTGATATATGAGTATGAGGTCTTATTTAACACAGATGTTCCAGCGCTGTGCAAGCCTGCAAGGTTCCATGAAACTGTCAATACATACATCCAAAAAATAACAGTGGTTCCATAACATATTCGACAAAACTTTTTTTAACTAACTTCAAAAGGGTGGAAGTTCTCAATTCGGCTGCAGGTATTTTTTTGTATGAGTGTTAAACGCGATTATTTCGTCAATAATGAATTCATTTCGATGGTTATTTCTTGTTTGATAGATGTTTTTGTTTGTCCTTATAGATGGTCCCTTAGAAATTATATTAAAATCGGTTCAGTAGTTTGTTTTTATGGTTCCGTACCTCAATAGGAAAAAACGGAACTCTTATAGGATCACTTTGTTGTCCGTCTGTCCGTCTGTCCGTCCGTCGGGTGTCAAGACCTTTATCTCGGGAACGCATGAAGGTATCGAGTTGAAATTCAAACCATATACGCAGATCCATAGTATCTTGCTGCAGAAAGAAAAATAAAGTTTTTAAGTTTTTGTAAAAAAAAGTTACAGCCGAATATATCGTAAAAAACGCACATTTCGTCACTCACAAGGGAATCAAACCTATGGGGTACTTCCCGTTGACCTAGAACAATGAAATTTGGCACACACATATAGAAAAAAATCCGAAAACTGGACATATTTAATTTAATCACAAAAAAATAGTGTCTTTATGCAAGGAATGAAGGTCCAAATTTTAAAGTGATACAAGTGATTTAAGTGTACATATGAAAGAGCTTCAGTAGCATAAGCTAAAACAGGTTTTTAAATATTTTTACGATGTATATTTTTCGGTTTATGAAGGAGAATGTAAAAAAATATATGAGTTCCCCCATTTATCTACTAGTTTGTACGGAACCCTCGGTGGGCGAGTCTGACTCGCACTTGTCCGGTTTTTTAAAACAAAATTACGCATTTTAAAGTCGGTTGTTTCAGTTTTTTTATTTATTTACTATTGGATAAATGTTAATGTCAATAACGCTACCCAATAGCCCTAATTAGGATACCCTGTGTTCGTTGTTTGTCGTGACAGCGTTGACATCTGTTTATGGTTAATATTGGGTAGTGGTGGTGTTTAGTGGTGCTAGCACCGAGTTAAAAGCCTAATAGTCTGAAGACCGATAAAATACATGTAGCCTGGTTTCAGCATGTTCATTTGGTGTTAATATTTTTAATGGATGCACATTCGTGTTTCGTATCAGTTTGCAAGTAAACTGTAAAGTTTTACATTTGCATGTCCGCGAAGTTATCTCATAAAGGTGAATGTTAGTCCAACGCAATCCGGGAAACTTAGGAAAGCGCATGTTCATAAGCTTGATGGTTATTGCTATCTGAAACTTGGGGTAACTTGTATAAACTTAGAAATATTTTGGGGATGGACGAAACATGGACGCGTTCCTTCGAAGTTTTTTTGATGTGATTCTTGATGGCTCAGGCTGGTGCGTTGTAATCCTAATAGCAGGATTCAAATCTCAACAGAAAGCCTGAACTGCCGTTGAAAGAAATCATGTATAAAGCATTACATAACTATAGTATTTTCTTTTAAGAGCGAAGTTGTCGCTGCAATTTTCATCGCTACAACAATGTCAGTCTTTCTAACATGTGGTACACCTACACGTATACATTGTCCTCTAATGTATTCGTTGATGTAGGTTTTGATCCCCCAATAAATCTTACGTAAAGACACATTGACGTGCCAACTAGCACAAACATGCGTCTGTACTCAGTTACTTTGTCTTCACCAGTGAATGTTTTTTTTAGTGGTAATTGAATATAGTTGCGAGCCAAAAATATCGTGATTTCGTTTTTCAGTCACCTGTCAGTCATAAAAGTTTCAGATTTTATTTTGTTCTGCGAAAATTCGAGTTCTCTAGATTCTCTACAATCAATCGTTGACTCAAGCTGGATACCTTTGGGAGTCTTGAAATTTCTCTTATAAAAGATAACCACCAACGATTTTACTGTGAAACGTTATTCAAATTTGATCAATGCTCAAAATATTATATAACTTCTAGCTAGGACGATGTAATTGCAGAAATAAGACAATAATATTGAGACGGGTTTGAGACATCGGTCATAGTAAATGGTCCGATCGTTTGGATAAAGCTGAATTGTGATTCCTTTTAGTCCAATTAATCGGATGTCGAGAAAAAACTTTCAAATGGTCCAATCGTTCGGACAAAACAGTCGAACCACGCGGCCTGAGCGTACTTTTTTCGGTAAGGTTGTTCGTTGTCTGTACGGAAAATATCAGTGTTCTTAGGATTAGAAGTTTGAACATCTACGACGGGGTATTTATGTAGCACATACCACGTTATTATAGATAAACAAATCTTAGATATTACAAATGTTTTCCGTCTCTCTCATCTGCCGATATAAACAGTTTACATTAGAAAAATTGGGATAAGGTTAAATCTGGTACAAAATGTTGTATTTATGTCTACGCCAGTTTCTGCACCCGTTCGCGAAACGTTTTAAAAATTTCGTAACCAAATTGATGGAGAAGTGATCTTTAAAAGGTTTAAAATTCGTTTGAGTGATGTAATATCATGAGATACGAAGGAACTGTGTTCATTAATATATCATTATCACATTACTTCTCGTTTCTTTGGGTCTAAAGCCTTGTACAAATTACATACTTGGACTAATATTTTTCCTTTTCTTAGGCATTGTAACAATCTTTCTATTGTGTCCTCCCATTGTAAGTCTTTCTATCGTGCTTCTTTTGTGTTCGCAAAAATCTGTTCGTGTCCTCTCCTAAATTATTTTCCGTAATCACATGCAAGAAAGTACTTTGGAGTTATCATTCTTCTTTAAAAGTGTCATTTTAATAGTATCTTGCTAAACCTACTTCTCAAACGACAGATCACAGCTTAAGAAAATTAGACGCTCTTACATCTCCTTGAAGAATTTTAAATATCTTAAAAAGTCTCCACAAAATACGAAGTTCCTCAACGGTGACCAACATCTGAAGGCAATCGCCTTTCAAATTGAAATTTCGGAAGAAATTGCGATAAAACGGGGTCCCGTAGCGATGGCATTACGATCTGGCAATGACGTTGGCAACTGTCCGGCCTTATCTAGCTGACCCAACCCTTTTCACTGCCACTTTCAAAGGCCTTTATATCTCCCTAGTTATACCGATGCCCTCATGAAGTCATGTGACGATTACAGAATACCCCACTTGGTGAACTTGGTTTTATACTTATGAATTGCCAGTATTCTGTTTATTTTTTAACAGAAGCACGACCAGTAGACAGACATGATTAAATATTTTTCAGACATAGGTATTAAACATGCTAAACATGCAATACGATCTACGGTTTCCATCATCAAAGCATCGAATGTGGTGATGATGATGAAAAATATATTTGCTGGTTAACTATTCGATTTCGTATTCGAATAGCAGCTCCGAGAAGAGGGAGTTATCAAGATCGTTTCATTGAGTATTCTAGTCACTTGCCCGAAGTATTTCTGTTAACCTTTCTAAGCACATTCTTTAGATCGATCATCTGCCTTTATCCGGAGAAAACGCCTGCAATCGTATTTTGTTTACGATTCTGCTTAAAGAATTTAATCTTAATGTTCGACATCGAACGAGTTAAAGATCAATTTGAATCATAATAAACCTTGAAATATTTTACACAGCCTTTTGTTAGCCAGTAAAAATAACATTTTTGTTGCGAATACGTGTCCTATATTTCAGCTCATCACCTAATTCTGTACAATTTAATAGTCTATAACTGTTTTACGAGATACTATTACGTAATCATGAGTTCACGAGTCACTTTAAGAGTTACAATTTAATATTTGATGCCTAATTTATGTTCATTTGTTCACAAGAGTACAAAATTTTAAGCTAAGTTTATTGAGTTTTGACACTGTTTTGTGGAGCTTTTACGATTATCTACTTAATTCTACTTGATTTAGGTATATAATACCTTTAAACGAGCAATTATTGTATGCCTATATGTTTTTATTTTTTTAATTTTTTTTTATTGAGTAATTATTTAATTATAACTAAACATGTTCATTTGCCACAAGTTTCGATTGTCCAACAATAAAGAAATCAAAACAATTGTAACAAAAATCGTGAGAGGCGAAAAAATTTAATAATCTGAATCTCTGAAACTGCTCCAACGATTTTAGTGAAATTTGGTTTGTAGGTAGATTATGGGACGATAAATCGATCTTGATAGGTTAGTGAACCCGGGGGTGCTCGTATTTTCAGTCATGAAAAATCCGAGTGAAGCTCGGTCGCCCAGGTACTAATATTTTACAAGCTTACAAATGATTATTTATTATTTGATTTATAAAATTAAACTTAGGATCACTTTTAATTAATAAAACGTATATTTCCGTCACAAACATGCGACATGCGACGGGAATTTCCAAACAGATTTTTTGCACTTGTCGGCTCGGGTAACTTTTGTAAGTAATCATCATAATGTTTGCGAAAATCTAAGATTATTCTTTATATTATCACATCAATTTGACTTTCAATAATACGCGTCATTGCAAAATATCCCTAGAAGTTGCTTGAACGAGTAAAAATATATTTCTAGATTAAAAGTAACGCGATGTAGGTACCTATTTGTAAACAGAATGTCTTTAAAGAATAATCCTAGATTGTCGCTGTTATGATCTATTACAATAGACACATGACTTGCTTACACGGACAAGAAAACTGTTTGATATTTAAATTTCGCGCTGCATGTGTGGCGTACCATCTACTTAACTAAGCATAACACACTCCCGACCAAAAAATCATAAAATTTGAGATGCCTACTGAACTATTTGAAGCTGAATTGATAAAAATTTCATGAGACCACCTTCAAGCTATTATTGAATGCAACGCAAAAACAATTTCCAAAATCAGTCCACAATTTACGTGAAAATCGGTGAAACAAGAAATTATAATACATACATAGAACCTCCTTTTTTAAAGTTGATTAAAAATGCATTAAAACCTGCTCTCGTTTTGAAGTCTGTTAAAAGGCATTTCTAGCCAGCCTGCTACATAGAGCAGACTGAGATAATACAGTTTCTGACAGTGAGATAGTAGCGGCTAAAATAGTAGTTTTGCTCGAAAACCGGTTAAGTTGTGGGTCTCACGTCCCACTATAAATCTGTTGTCAGATGCGTCTTTAGTTATCGACGGCTGACCACCCTACCCTACCGAACACCCGGTGCAACCCCGCGTTTTTATCTAAGGATTACGTTACGTGTAAGTTTTCGGGGAAATTTAATTGGTGCTGAGCTTACATATTTTTTACCCGACTACGCAACATTAGGTTGTTTATAATTATAAAGGTCTATATATGTCCATATAATCTCCTAAACTTACTTCCTCTAACTCGTACCAATTGAATAACATATGGAAAATCAGTTGACCAGTTAGTGTCTATCGACGCGTCTTTGGGTTACCGGCAAGCGCAGCGTAGGAAGACCAGCCACAAGGTGGACAGAGGATAGATAGATAGATAGATAAACTCTTTATTGTACACTATTAAACAAAAAACAAAACAGAGAAACTTACAAAACTAGTGTGACAACCGGCGGCCTTATCGCTAAAAGCGATCTCTTCCAGGCAACCGTGGTATGGAGATCAATTCATAGAAAAAGTAAAGCGGGTGTGCAATAGCAGAGACTGGATATAGCTATAATATAATCATAACAAACAATGTAATAAAATTAAACACTAAATACTTAAATAAAAATAATAATATACACTAATAAATATAATACAATAAATACTAATATTTCGAACATATAGAGAAAATCCGAAAAGTGCCTACATAAATAAGAGATCAGAAATAGTACCGAAGCAACGTATTTTAGGGTAAGACCTATCAGGATATCATACAAGTGGCAGGAAGCTTCCAACCGGTCTTTTTGGAAGTCCATGGGGAGGTCTGTGTCCAGCAGTGGACTTCTTGTGGCTGAGATGATGATGATTTTAACGGAGTATGAACACGACGTAAAGGCAGTCTTAGTAAAATATTTGTAATCACATGGCGGGTGCACGGCCGTGCCCCCAGATTTTGAAATTTTTCAAAGCTTACATTTTTTCGAGATAAATACGTAGCAATAGAAGGAGAATTCCAACTATGAATATTTTTATATACAGAGGTATTACGTAATAAATACGATCATTTATATTATTTAATTAAATAATATAAATGAATAGTATTTATAAATGAATCACGGAAGTTTTGGTACAGTTAAATACGATCATTGTTTATATTGTGTGATGAGTTTACAAAAACATGCAGCATATTATAAAGATGTTGTTGGGTTTTATTTTTAAAACATAATACATATAGCTTGTAATGCTTGAAAATATTATCCAGATTAGAAATTTATGCTTACTTTTCTGTCTTTTTGGATTCATGTAGGCTAGATAAAAAAATCAAGTATGAAAATCAGTAGGCAAAGCTTAAACTACATGCAAGCAGCGCGCTCGCAAAAATGTGTTCATAGCATGCACATGAATTTAGTGGAGCAATTTATTCATAAAATATATTACGGAGGCCTATGTTCACCAATGGATTTCTTGTGGCTGAGAATATGATTTTTTATTTTTTATTATTGTATTTCATATTGTTTATTCTCATATTCTCATTTATTTATAACCAATGGCTACACAATAATATTTTATAGTATACATTTCATATATACTCTATAGTTAAGTTAATACATTTTAGGTTACATTAGTCTAAGACAAACAACAATAATAATAGTAGTAATATTCAAAGTGAATCTTAATATGCGTTGTCAGTGGTCATACTAATAAATAATATAATAAAATCAAGCAAAATCTGTAAAAATGTATAAGTGAATATCAATAATTAATTATTAATTCTGTATACAAGTCAAAAATCAATTAATATTTAAATAATATTTTTAACTTATTCTACTCTAAGTAGAAAATCGTCCACCTTATAAAACGCTTGCTCAACAAGCCACTTTTTTAAACGTATTTTGAATGATTGCCGTGAAGGCGCATCTTTTATCCCATCTGGGACACGGTTGTAGACATCCGTGGCCATTACGTGCACCAGTTTGGACGACCTCGCGAGTCGGCGGGTGGGCGCGCGCAGCTTGTGGGCGTGCCGCGAGGAGGACGAGCGGGTACTCGTCTAGGTGGTCTCGCGCGTACAGGGCTGCCTGCAGGATAGCCAATGATGGAAGAGTGAGGATTTTCAACTATCGGAAGAGGGGTAGCGCTGATGTGTCCTGGGGCACTCTCACTATGGCTCTCACTGCTCTCTTTTGTATCCTGAAAACACGTTCCCTGTCCGCCGAACACGCCCAAAGATCAACACCATATTGCAGTAAAGACTGCACAGATGCGAAATAGCAGTTCCGTACCATTTCTCTCGGCAATATGGCTGATAATCGTCACAGTGCAAAGCAGGCACGTCACTCATTACACACACACACTTATTAGGCAGGCACGTTTACTCCATTATCCATAAAATGCTCTTTTATTGCCCCTATTACTTCCAATCTTACTATTAGTAACACCGGTAATTTAATCACCCTTCTTACTACTGCAGTTGAATGTTGTTAATATGACTGTATGTCAGTTCGTACGTAGGTATGTATTCTTATGTGACTATACCTACTTGCCTGAGCCACGAATATAATTTCCAAACAACTTATTTACTTGGCCTATACTGTGTCTATTTACTTATATATATTATTTATGACTTGTATAACATCAGATCCGTGAAAATATACACACTACAGCACAGATTTCCGTTGCCATAGGATACCGTGATCCCTTTGATTGTCATCTCTCCTTACGATTCCATTGCTCGCCCGTACAAAGGAGCTCGTTTAGTTATCGGTGAACTCCGTGTTTTGTTACGGTCCTCTTTTATTTACGGCCTTCTTTTATTTACGGTCTATTTATTATGGCTGGAAAAGAAATCTTACAAAATGCCACCTAATTTAGTCTGGGTGCGTCATTAATTTAATCAAGTTGATCTCTGCTCCTTTAGTAGGTATTGATTGTTTTGTAAGTGCACGTTTTATTTTTTTATTAGACCTGGTGTAATGTGTATTTAAACAATAGAAAAAGTTTGGATAGATAATTATTGTGACAACAAGTGTAAATTTAGATAACTCAAAAACCACCGACAAAAAAACGGCTGAATCGTTTTTGATGAAAAAAGCTGAGAACATTCAATAAAATCCCTTTTTAAATAAAATAAAAATAAAATAGATTGTAATCGATCCATCCGTTTGAGAGCTACGGTGTCACAGACAGACAGATACATACTCAGTTATACAAATGCACAGACACGTATAAAACTTATAACACCCCTCTTTTTGAGTCGGGGGGTTAAAAACAAGGACAGCAGCGTCAGCAATTTCACATTAGTTATCTTTACGAACAGACTCTAGCTAGGTACGTTAATATTTATATTATACATATCTGAAATACACCTTTCTTTTCCCAAATGACGTTAGGGAGTTGAATATTTCAGGAATATCTGTTCAAAGGATATCTGCTAGTGATCGGTGAAATTAAAGCTTTGGCAACTGTCCAAAAATTTTGTAAAATAAATTCCTTTTAAAAGGAACGGGCTACATCATCATAGCCGTATTATCTACATAACTCGTACAGCGTCCTTATTTAAGTTTATTATGTTTTCGTATTTGGCACAAACGCCCAAAAAGTTTGTCTGGAGACTTGACCCACTTTCTATATTTTAAAGTATTAATTTTGCACTCGAAAGATATTTTGGCGTGTATACAGTAACTTTGACTGTTTTATGTTTTCGTATTTTGAACAATGAATTTGTTGTATATTAAGATTAAGATATAGATGGTGCTGCTGTCTCGATCGCACGCGACACCTTTTTAGAGTTCCGTAATACTTAAATAATAAAATAAATCTTTTAGGACATTTCACACAACACCATCTAGTCCAAACTCAGCAAAGCTTGTACTATGGAACTAGATGGCTGATATAATACATATATACTATTTTTTGTAAATACATAGGTACATATTGATACATAGAAACACCTAGACACAAAACACACATCCATGCTCATCACACAAATGTTTACTCTGGGCGGGGATCGAACCCACGACCTACAGCTTAGCAGGTAGACATACTACCAACCACCAGCTACAACTACCAGCTGTGCTACCCGACTTATTTTAATATTGTTTTAAAAAAATGTTATTTTTACAAACATTTACCACTGTCCATTATTTTACTTCGAATTTCAAGTGGTCCATTTCTATATGCCAGCCACAATGGTGCGGCATGAAGTATGTAGGGTCATTACCCGATATTATCTTTGTACAACAAAGTGCCCTTTGACAGTGTGCATCTGAGGAATGGTTCGTTAGCGCCACAAGAGGGCATAGTGATCCACTGTGTGGTCATCATTGGCATTCGGTGCTTGCAACGGGCTCACATTCCAATATGAGTAATCTATCTACTGTTTGTACCTATGTTTTAGCATGTAATGGAAAGGCCCCAAGCTTCTTTTCTCTGCTTTTACACTTCTGTTTTTTATTGAAAACTGCTTCACGACTACCTTCAAGTCTCTCCAGAAATCTATTACTCATTATCGTTCGAGTTTCGTAATTGACTTACTTTACTTACTTGATTACTTGAATTCGGCTGATAGCTTTAAAATTTTGATCTTATGTGTCCACTAAAATTTCCTAGTATCCATTTTAGATTTAAGCGTAGCAACGTGTAGAAAGAACCGCATGTTTTCAATCGGTATTTGCTCCTCTGATTGGACAGAAGACAATGTCAACTTGGTCAGTGTGAGATTCCGCCGTATCTGTGTCTCTCCGGATCGATAGACCCATCCCAGTGGACGCACGGAAGCAATGGAAGCCCATTGCTTACTTTTAATTTACTCCTCCTTCCTCAAACATGCAAAATCACTTTAATAAAGTGTGAAGTTGGTGTGCTTAAGGGTTCCCGAGTCCGTTTCCCAAACAGGCGAGCTTTATATCTCAGCAATTTGAGTAGAATATGCATTTAGTGGCATGACAGCGATAAATTCACTGCCAGTAAATGAACGAGCATCCGTTAGCGCTACGTTTTGTGGGCTTTCGTTGGAAACGGATGAGATATGAACTGAAACAGGGAATAAAAACATTGGGAAAGGGCCGGACCGTTGCGTTAAAATAAATTCGGTATTACTGAAACATTCTTGTGTTACGTTGTAGTTGGGTTAAGCTCATTATGTTTTTTTGCCATAGTTTTATTTGTGCGTTTATTAGAGGGCAGTGGAATTTTATGTAATTTTTTTTAAATATTTGTGATGTGCTGTATGTGTATTACTCTTCGATTTTTCTTAATGATAGACATTTTATGTATGAGTGCTCAGTGATAATTCTTTATAATGTAGTACGATAGTCAAAGACAGCTTCTTTTTAACCCCCGACCCAAAAAGAGGGTGTTATAAATTTGACGTCTGTATCTTTGTATCTGTGTCTGTGTCACCGTAGCTCAGATTTTGATCTAGTTTTTTAGTTTGTAAGAGGATTTCATCGAGAGTGTTCTTAGTTACGTTTCATCAAAATCGGTACTGCCGGGTTTTTTGTCGGGGGTCTTTGGGTTTTCTAAACATATACTTGTATTAAAAGAGATATGATAAATCATATTAAATTTAAAATATAAATAGAACTACATAAAAAATTAGCCGCTTTTTTAAACACTTACACTAAAAAAAAAACCTCTCCGACAAGAACATCGGGTGTTAATATAAGCTTAAATTTCTGTCTCTGAGATCATAGCTCCTAAAACGGATGAATCGATTTTGATTCAGATATTATTTCTTTGAAAGGTGACTTGATCTATGATAAAAAAAAAAAACGGGGTTCTACTCGTATAATAAGCAGTGAAAGGTCTCGTATGTACATGCCAACAAATTAAAAAATTACTCTGTTTGTCGTACCATAATTTATTTAATGATACTGAACAAAGACCTATCATTTGTTCTTAATTTATCACTTCAACTTTTCGACTCAAATGGCCTTAAGGCAAGGCCTCTAATGAATCAAAATATACCAAAACAATGCAAGTTTGTTGGGTAAACTTCCTTAAAAGAACATTATTTATGGCCTGTCTTTAAGGAAATCTACGGCTTAATCCAATGAAACTCCAGAAATTGATATACTTATTACAATAAAAATACATTTTTTTATTTAAATGTCAATAAGTCGGTTTCCTTCTTTACTTTGAGATTATATGCATACTGTGTGCGTCTTTGTCGATGGCATCGTTGCTTTACAACAGGCCAGCAGAAAAGCAACTTCATTCCGGAACATTGTCCAGTGTATGGAACAAGTAATCTATATTAAAAGAAAAACAAAATACCCGACTGCAGAAAAGCAGTTTTTGCAGTCTAACTTACTATTTCGTTGCGCTTGATACGCGGTTCAGTGTACGTTTTTTTGTGAGAAAACAAAAAATATAACACTCCCCATTGCATCGCCGTAGTCGGGTAAAAAAAGGAATCAAAATGGCTACACGAGATGAAAGAAAAAATGAAGCTTGATCACAACAAAAGCTCATATCGGGCATATAAAAGACGGATATTACACGCACATTCCGTTCTAACATCAACAGATTCCCGAAATGATTTGAAAGCTTGAAAGCCAGCCTGTCTGTCCGGTAATGGCTGGCCGAGATTTAGGTCAATGTGATCTAACATGTAAACCATCACGCAAATACCGCCGGTGTAAACATAGCTCGAATCAATCCAGTTTCCGTTGATTACGACATGGGAGTTTTTCATGGGAACACGATGGAACACACCTACGCCCTTTTAAATATTTACTTGACATTGGCCGGTGTTCAATAACTAAAATGTTTAAACCATCGGATAACTGAATCAGTGCATGATTACGCTTGAGGTTAGCGAATGAGGGAAGTTTTCAGGTTTTCAAGGCGAAGAGCAGTTGAGTGCGATTGATATGGTCCAAATATTTTATACTTAGTCTATATATATATACACTTCTATACATTTTCTTACCGCGTCCGTTGTACATCTCTGCTTTACTTTCGTATATGTTATTTTTTACACAGTACTTATTTTATTTGCTATGATAATGATGATGATTTTATTTCCTACTGTTTTGACAATCACGAACAACAAAAAAAGAAATTAACTTAATTGGTTAACTCGCTCTGAAGTTATGCACTTACATACAATTCGGGAATTGATTTTTATTTTTATATATATATATATATATATAGATAGATTGACAATCATTCAACATTTACAACAATCACACTTTCTTAAATATTTCATATTACATTACATCTTACCTTCCAATACATTCTAATACCCTTTACCTCCCATCTAAAAGTCAAACTGCCTCATGGCTTCGAAGCTCTGGCTACCCTGCAAGGGAAATTGAGCGTGATTGTATGTATGTACATGTATTTCATAACCATGCTCTAAAAATAACACAACGAAGCAGTCGTTTTGCCCATCAGCTGCATAATTCCAAAATGTCTGGGTAACCTGCGTATATCACCAGGTTATTACTCCGCAATGAACGCGGGATCGAATAAGGCGACTTGAATAAATCATGGTGGAGTCTCGGTGCACTCGATTTAGAACAAATACTGTTCTTTTTGTGAGGCCGAAGTAAAATATAAATTGAAATCTTTTACAGGTGATGCCAAAGAAAAACATGTTTATCCAACGCCCCAATCACTCCTCCTTTAGAGGTTAGAGTGTTTGGGTGTATGGTATTTGTAGTGGGACCGTAGTGGGAGTGGGATAGCACAGAAAAATAATTGTAGGCACCGACTCTTTATAAGTTTTATCTCTTATGTCATCTTGTACTTGCACAAACAAATGGGACAAAGGTATTTTTTTAAGTTTTGTTGTGGAGACCGCCGTGTTATCACAAGCTTCGCCTAATCCTTTTGATAAACGATTATAGTTACCTAATATAAAATAGGTATGTAAAACGGTTTCATTGTAAAGAATAATGATATAAAATATAAATATATTCATATGATAATGAAAAAAATAATGATATAGATAATATAAATGCTAAAAAATAATTAGGTAGGTCCTAGGTACCAGTCATCACACCATCCAAATAAATAGCAATACAGACGAAGATGAATGATATTATTTTTATAAATAATGCCATTCATCTTCGTCTCTATTTTAATGAATTCCATCATGAAAAATCTTCTTTCCTTCCAAAATTCTTTTGTTGATATTCACGAAATTGGGTGCCCAAATAAACATCGATAAACAAGTGAACTTATAAAATGAATAAAAGGTTTTTCATAACCCCAATATAAACTTGTTACGTAAAAGGGAGGGATAAACCAACTCCCATAATAGCTGACCCCTTAGCAAATCACTAGGTGAGCCATTCAAACTAATAAAATAAGGAATTCTTGGACAATAGTAATTCTTGTCAAGTGACATTCGAAAGTGCCTTTTGGTATCTCTATTTAGAGTCGAAATTACTTTCTCTTCGGTTATGTCGGGTGCCTCTTTGCGGTCTAAGGGTAGGGTCAATTTAATTAATTACACGAACCGCGACATGCGCCCTATTAAACCTTTGTTACGAGGTATTATTTTGTTTTCTATGGCATATGTGAAAATTTATTGTTATTTATTGTTTACGTTCTCTATAAATTCTGAGTGGACATAAAACTCTGTTCCCACTTATTTTGGTTATGTCAATAAATTGATAATGTGGGACGGAATTATACGACACACTCAAGCCTTATTGTACGGGCAAACAATACTGAATATAAGTGGAAAATCGGGTGCGTACTTTTTATTGTGTACTTTAAATGAATTTCACAATAATGCGTATACGGGTGGCACGGCACCACCTACGCTTTGAGTGGTTTAAGCAAAAAAGACTGTTTGAAAGTTTCGACCATCCCACGTGACACCATCGTGGCTAATGGTAAAGGCTCCCAAGTTCATATAGGGATATGTGGGTTCAACTCCCGTTGGATGTGTATAATTTTTGAACTGTCTACACATATAGATACTTCAGTGTGTAAAACACTCAACAATATCGAATAATAATGTGCATGTTTCTATACTACAGGACACTGTTTTATGTGCAGCTATTTTATTTTCTATATGAACTATGAATAATGATGATTTTTTAGGGTTCTGTAGTAAACAAGGAACCCTTATAGTTCCGCCATGTCAGTCGTGTCGTCCTTGTTAGTGCCTACTAGGAAGTTGTATGTTGTTTGGCATGAATATTTATATTTATCATGTTGAAAATGTCGTAGAATAAAATCTTGAAAAAAAATATTTTTTTTGGGTAAAGTAAGGTTTATTTTATCTCACTGCCCCATCGTGTGGGGTATCGTTGGATAGGTAATAAAAATCAGTTTAGAGATCCATTTGTGAAATATTAAAACTTTGAAGTGATAATTTTTTTTAGAGGTAGAGGTGGGGGACAACCCCCAACTCTTTCATGCTAGTAGCATATAATGATGAAATTAAAAGGAAAACTATCACGGCTAAGTAGACTTTACATACAAGTTAATGAGTAATAGTCGATCAACTTACAAAAATTACTTAGAAGTAAGAAATACATTTTTTTTTTTCAAATATTGTTTAAATTAACTTAACGAACGTACGAACGTTTATAGTATTAAACAGAAGACTCTTTTAAGTTCACATTTATTTAATTATAATGTGCAACTACGGACTACCCTACTTCGCGCGTGGCACGACACATACTTGGCCATTTATTTTTATTTTCGACTCTTTCTTTTTAAGTACCTACAAAATTAACTTTACTTGTCGCATCTATTAATTATTTGGCATTAGGTTGTTCCAGTGGCTCCATCATTATATCATTGCAATGTCATCGAAGGTAAATTCATAGCTATGCATATCAAATCTCTAAGAGACCTGACTTTTAGTAGTCCTGTTATGTTTACAAGATTTTGGTGCTCAGCTTAATAAAAAATAAAAATAAAAAAAATATCTATAAGACCAATCTGAAAGCAGGTAGTGGTTGGGGAAAACAGCCTAAATTAGAAAATATTTCACCAACGGGGCGGGTGCGATAGTTCTGTTTTTTTTTTATTTATTTTCCAGCCGGCGAATGTCGACATTGAAATTGCGTCCGGCGCGGACGCTCGGGTCAACTTTACTATAGATACTCGTATATACTGTTTTGTGTAATTTCATAGAGCAGCGCTCAGAATACAGAAAAATACAGAAGGCGCGTCCAGCTGCAGTTACAAAATCCGCGCTGTGTCCGAAAACAAAAGAACCGTCCCGCACCCTTCTCACCTCTCACCCGCATAATGTTGCTAGTGTAGACATTATTTACCCGTTGTTGTGGTAAATCGTGGAGATAAAAATATATTAAAATAAAATGCTTACTTTCTTAAACGGATATCATTATTTTTTATAACTGTTCTCTTGACTTACTATTCGGATTAATTGATGCACAAGCAAAAAAGTATAATATTCTAAGCTAACGTAATAAGATACAAATACAAAATAATTTATTTGATAAGAATATTAGTTTGCACATAATAAATATAAGCCCATTGGTTCCGAACTAGTATATTACACTGAATCAATAGCCTCTTCTTTGTGGTGCACAGTATATATCAAATTTGAGTTTTGTATCAAGCAAATTACGCTTCGTTTTGACGGTTTCCACAACTCTTCAAACCGCAATTTCGTATTACTTCTGTCCACTCTGTTTTTATTTTTTCATCAGCAGGGAACCTAAAATTTTAAATGTTAGGCATTATTTAAACCTATCACAGCTAAGTAGGCTTTATATGTTAACGTTTATAGGCCACCTCAAAAAAATTACTGAGGCAAAATTTCACACTAAATCCATTTAAATCTCAAAATCAACCAATATGTTCACAATATCAAACAAGTATTTCTATTCTAACTCCATATAGGGTGAACTGCAACTACGGAACCCTACCCTGCACGCGACTCGACATGCACTTGGCCAATCGGGTAATAAATATCTATTTATTATTATAATTTTTCCATCCCAAGGTTGCCTGGAAGAGATCGCTATTAGCGATAAGGCCGCCTGTTGTTTCACTAGCATTTAAGCCCTTTTCACTATGTAATTTGTGTTTTAGTTAAGGTGTGAACAATAAAGAGTTTATCTATCTATCTAAATATATTTAAATACCTACTCATATTATTTACAAACTAATAAAATCGGTAGCAAGTAAAAGTAAGGAAAATTAAAACGTTGATATTGGCAACACCAACAAAATGGACGATTCTTTCTCTACGATAATCAAAGACCGAACAATTTATTAAATAAATACGTAAGATAATGTTGATTGTGCTACTTACACGTGAAATGTTATCCCATCGTGTTTTTTTTTTCACCCCAGCAGCATTTTTAGACGTAGGAACGACACATGACGGCATATTTGAATGAAATTTAACATCAACAAAGATTGCCACTCGTTACGACGTCCATAGAGCAACTGATCGCGCGCGCTTCAAACTACTCTATAAAAGAGTAGTTTTTGTCGCTTCGGTTCTAAGCATGTTTACGGTTTCTGTATTTTTCTATATTCTAAGGAGCAGCGTTACGTCAAGCGGATCGCCTGCTCTGCGGCCGTTGTAGCCCGTTGCGGGGCACGATGCAAGTGAATATTCGTGTACCGATAGAGGCTCCACCACTCATTGCTACGGATAAAACAATCAATGTCCGAGAGAGTTCTAAAGTCCGTGAGTAATGTTACCATTATACTTAACCTTCGATTAACCAAATGCATGGTGAGTCACCAGCAATCGGGGCTATTAAAAGACTGCAACGCCTTTGTAACTGAATCTTGGCTTCATGCTGATCTATTTGTGTATCAGGTCTTACCTTTCGATTTATCAATATATATCCGATATCAATATAACTGTAATGTTTAAAATAAGCTCATTACTATATAGTTATTTCAATATTTATTTTTCGTAATATTACCGGCTTTACCGGTATTTCTTAAATTTTTAGGTTCTATACTTAAACGGCTGTATCGTTTGAACGGTTATTGGTTGTTTCTTTATAGCTCATTAATCAACAAATACTAAAAAAACTGGTCAAGTGCGAGACAAGCTTACGTAAATTATTTGTGAAATAATAAGAAATTATTGTGCGAGAACTGCGAAATAAAACCGTTGATTTCAAAAAGAATCCAAGAATGACAAGTGAATGTTATTGAAATGAAACAGTTTTAATGGACTTATCGCGTATATTTCGGACGTATAATCGTATAACCTCTGGTCATAAAGTTACGTAAAATATCTGCGATAAATCTGTTAACAAGTCATAATCGCGAAAACCTTAGAAAACATTATGCGACAAGTGACAACGTATGGTTGGCAGTTGGTTTCATGGGAGTACGGAAGCCTCGGTGTGCGAGTGAAACTCGTACTTTTCCGAATTTATTAACGGATTTATCTCGTATATATTTTACATTGTTTTAAGATTTGAACCGATAAGAACCAAGCTCTTAAGAGTCGAATGAGTAATCAATCCTATAAGATAAAAGAAAAACAGCTCTTAATCGACAGCAGTGTCTTGCCTACTGTTTTGTCGAGGTATAATTGTGTATAGCTCTTGTAGGGTTCCATTCCATTAACTCTTAGGAGAGTGCTTGTGATGGTACATCCGGTAATGAAGAAGTCATAATCATCGTCATCTCAGCCACAAGAAAACCACTGGTCATTGGCCTCCAAGGCCATGGATTTCCAAAAAGACCTTGTAGATTTCAGCGTCGTCCTGCCATTTGCATGAAGTTGTCTGTTCATCTTGTGGCTGGTTTTCCTGCGCTGCGCTTATCCGCTGCGCTTATCAGCTGTATTATGTTCAAGACGTTCAAGTGTTCACATATTTTTCTATTTTGATGCTATTCTGGCCAGTGTACCTATCCTTTATTATATTTGCTCGAATCAACGTAATTGTTATCCACGGCGAGTGCGCTAAAATAATCGGGGGCAGATTTTGTTACATGAGTGTGGAACAGAATATTTTTTCCTCATATGTACACCATTCTTAATCCTACTCAACTCTGCACCACAGTATTACAACTAAGAACATAAAAAGAAATGTAAAACATCGAAATGAAACAAGTCAGCTTGTCAACGTATGATGCTAAGCATTTACTTACTTATTGTCTTACTTTAAAATAGTAGAGTCATGAAATCCTGTTGCTTATCGTTGGCCGCTCCCCCTTGCAAATTTAGCCAGTGGCGTTTATACTAAAATATGATATTACAACCCTCCATTTTCACCGAATCCTGTAGTTTATTGCGCACTTCGTTCAAGTTATATTGATACTTCGAAGTTGAACCTTCCATAGAATAGATCCTTGAGTTTTAAAGTATCATAAACATAGCTACGAGTATGAAAGGTGACCTGTAGCTTATGTATAATTCTGCATCTTCATATTGTTTGGAAAGTATTTTACAACGACAATTGATTATATTAAAAATTATCACTTTAAAGCTTAATATTTTGCAAACGAATCTCTGAAAATGTATAATAATGCAGGTTTTATTGTTTAATTCATTATCCAACGACACACCCACACCATGAGATAGACTAGGAAATAAAATGTATCCCCACTTCACGTGTAGGTAAAGTACCCAGAAAACATTCTTTTTTTAGGGTTCCGTACCTCAAAAGCAAAAACGGAACCCTTATAGGATCACTTTGTTGTCCGTCTGTCCGTCTGTCTGTCCGTCTGTCCGGTTGTCAAGACCTTTATCTCGGGAACGCATGAAGGAATCGCGTTGAAATTAAAACCATATACGCAGTATCTTGCTGCAGAAAGAAAAATCAATTTTCTCAGTTTTCATTAAAAAAAGTTACAGCCGAATATGTCACAAAAAATGCACATTTCGACACTCAATCAAAACCTATGGGGTACTTCCCGTTGACCTAGAACTATGAAATTTGGCAAGAAGTATTGTGTTAGAGTACACATATAGGAAAAAGTCCGAAAACTGGACATTTTTAATTTAATCACAAAAAAATAGTGTCTTTACGTAAGGAATGAGGGTCCAAATTTTGAAGTTCTTTAACCGTTCATGTGGGGTATCATAAGAAAGAGCTTTATTATTAGCATAAGTTAAAACAGGTTTTTAAATATTTTTACGATGTATATTTTTCGGTATAAGAAGGAAAATATGAAAAAAATACGTTGTCCCCCTTTTATCTACTAGTTTGTACGGAACCCTCGGTGGGCGAGTCTGACTTGCACTTGTCACTTGTTGTCTTGGTTTTATTTTTCATAAATTTACAAAGTAAGGGTTTTAGCTATGGGCAGGCTCGTGATGTTTTATGATTCAGTGCTAGTTCTAGAGCTGCCTCTATCACGTAAAACAAACTCGTAGTAGACTATTTCATTGTCATCAATCAGTATTTCAAATAGAGTATATAGCATGTTACGTATCAGCAGTAATGTCTCTCAGTTCGATTCAGACGTCAATCGCATGCTTCCGTCATATCGGGGAAGCTCGCTCGATGCTCATATCACACCGGCTTCTATAGAACACCTATTGAAGTAAAACACACGGAATCTTATTAGAAAGATCGTCGATCTTTGCAACATTTTCATCTTTGCTCGTCGATCTTCTGGATCGACGAGCAAAGATGAAAATGTTGAAAGACGAATCCTCCATCCTCGGCCACACCGTCGCTTAACATCAGTCGAGTTGGTGGTCAATCGTAGATCTATCTCGTATATAAAAAAATGGTTGTCTGTAAAGTCGGTTTACGGATGATAGGTTAACGTGACAACATACGTCCGCGCGCGAGCTCCGAGGAATGATGATTGAAGCGACGCGGAGTCGCGGACGGTCGGGGTCGGGCGCGGCGCACACCCGCCCGCTTCCTCAGCTACTGCAAGCGCGTGCGCGTGTAACGGGACAAGGAGCGTAACGTAACGGGACAATGAGTCATACTTTTTCGTGCATGCAGCCGGTGTTCATCGATTTATTAGAGGTCGTCACGTCAAAAGATTATATTGAAGACATTTTCATGATCTCAAGGGAGATATAGTAGCATCTCCCTTGAGATCATCAAAATTCATCCTTTTCTCGTGGAAATGCCAAAAACACTGAAACATCGCTTGAATCCGAACAAACCGATTTGAACATTTATATTTTTGTTTGAAAGGATATACTTTCAGATTGGTCCCATAGAAATCTTCTCAATAGTTTGGTTTTTAAAACAAAATTGCGCATTTTCAAGCCAGATGTTTCAGTATTTTAAACTGTAATTATTGTGTACCTACTGTGATTATTGGGGAATTTGGTTTAATAATTCCGTCAAGACAGTTCTGACACGGCTCACGTTCACGGCAGTCATGCAATGCAACATATTTACACCATGTGTCACAGCGTTCGCAAATGTGCGGCCGACGGCGGCGGTCGGCCACTAACCGCACGTTTCAGTTAGACGTCATATCGTTGGTATAACGCGAGCTGCCTGAAATTGCGGAATTAATTTCCCCGCCATCACATTTTAATTAAAACCCGCGATTATTTAATTGGGGTATTCCATGTTCAAGTAAATGGAGGCGACAATTTGATCTCACAAAATGAGCTACGAAACTTTAGGGCGATTTATTTTCTGTCCTTAATTTGTAAGGGCTGGGCATTATGAATTGACGTTGTGAAACCTACTTTTGAAAGAAGTTGTAAATTAAGGAATTTTGTGTTTACATTAAAATCAATACTGTTACAGTTATTATCGTTATCAGTAACCCATTTTGATCAAGTGTTGAATATAGTCTTCTCTTCATTACCCACCACTTTGATTAGCTCAGCCGTGGCTCTGCTAGATTTTGAATTTTACACTGTAAGCAAAAGCGGATACATGCAACAAACTGCTATTTCATTAGATATGAAAATAAAACAAAATACCTACGTATACTGCGTATTGTAACCCAAACACTTCGAAAATAGGTACCTACTGGCGAAAATTAGTAAACATCTGAGTTAACCTATAAATCAAAATAGGTCAAGCTATATTTAGTTAAAGCAAGTATTTGTTATTATTACAAAAAATAGGGAGTGAAGACAAATCTAACGACACCTCACACATCAAAATTGGCCATCCGTTTAGCTGTAGGAGGTAATATAGCAATATATATCAAAAAATATAACCCTCGTTCTTACGCAGTCTGGTAATAAGCAGATTATTATTTATCATTACTAAATCTCCTGTGAGTAGGTACAATTAAACTAATTGTGATGATCAAAAATACACAGGTAGACGGTCCAGCTCATTGCAAATTAAAAAGTGATTCATATTCCACTTACTCTATGACCTTCAATACAACTGATGTAACACTGCATCATAGCCTGAAAATAATTCGTTGGCCAGTGGCCTCGCGCGGGATATAACATCTAGTTTACGATGGTGTTCTTTACCTAGTTGCGTTTAAAATATTGGTGTAATTTGTAACAACTTGTTATTGTTGTTCGCTGAGTTCACCAACTATATTTACTCGTTGCAATGGGTCGGAGTTTGGAATGAGTTGCTCCTTTTTGAACGAGTTTTTGTTTCGGCGCGTGATAGTTTTTAGTTGGGCTTTTACCGGTATTTACGAGAAATGATAGAGATACTTGGCTAAAATCCCATGTTTTTTAAAGAGTTTTGGAACATCGATGTAACGACTATCTTGTGGTTACGCTAAAAACGGCCTAATAAATTTTAATATCGGGACAAAGACGTAGGTACCGCTATTTCGATACGATTCGGTGTGGTTCAATCCTATAGCAATTTCAATTGTTATAAACCCCTAAATAAGACGCTGTGATTGTTGTGTTTTATTTATTTATCACTTTTTTTATTTTGGACAAACGGGTTATTATTAATTACTGTTTTATTATTATTTATTTATCACAAGATTTTGTTTATTACCGAGGTAATGTAGACATGATATGAAGGGTACAGGCAAATAACAGGGAATGTCACAAATTAAAAAAAAAATGTTTTTTAGTAGAATCATATCTTTGTCTATGGTATTTTAAATTCCAATCATTAGAATTCAAGTCAATTAATTAGGACATTCCCTGTTCTTTGCCTGTACCCTTCATATTGAATCTACCTATTTGAAATCTCAACCACTTTTAGATTGTCATGTGACTTGGCATCGAGTATCTGCATTTTACATTTTTGAGCGTGGGTATTGTTAAATAGAACATCTAGAATCAAACGGATTCGGATAAATAAGTATCGAACAAAGATATTATTTCGTATCACAGGTTACCTATTGGCTAACTTACTTTAGGTATAATTTCAGCCTTAGCTCACCAACCTTTGCTGTATCAGAATATAAAGCTGGGTACTCACTTAGCAGTGTTGCATGTAACGTATCAGATACTGTATCAACCTGCAAGTGGGTACGGCTCGTCCACGGTCCACCGCGTATCTAGCTACCACGAGCTGCCGGATCCTGCGAGCCGCCTTTGTGTTCGCAGTGATACCGCCACTCGGCGGGTCCCTGCGAGCTTACAGCGCTCCACGCGCGAGCGGCTCGCAACGGGCTCGTACCTACGTACTCACTTGATACCGTATCTGATACATTACATGCTACACTGTTAAGTGAGTACCCAGCTTAAGAAATAAAGTGTGTTACGTCCACCCTTCAAAAGCTACATCTGTTACCGTTATTTATGCATCTTTGCAAGTTTATGAGGCATTTAAACGATCAAGGACCGTCAATAAAACTAAATATACAAACGTAATAGAGCTAACTGCCCATAACTACTCCGAAACCCAGTTCATATTGACGTAGAGCAACTATCCTAAGCTCTGTATCATGGTAATTGACTGATTAACCACTCTACATACAACGCAACGAAGCAAACACGGTTTCAACATGGTGACAAGTTACGACACATCGGTAGTCTTGATTTAACCATCTTTAGGTTGGGATTAAAGCGCGCTAAAATCACTGAGTCGATATTTATTATATAGAAAAGTAAGAAACCGTTTTGTTTATTTAGATAGGGGAATGTTTAAAAAAAGTTTTTTGTTCGATATCTTTTAACTTGGCTGAATAGTTTCAAACTATATTTTTTTACAAAACTCCGTTGCCTATGTAATAATGACATCTGAATAAAAGTATTTATTTTTATTTTTCTTATCTAAATAAAAAAAAAACTGTCTTTCACATTTTCAATATCATAACTCAGTGATTTTTAACTGACTTCAAAGGAGGATGTTCTCAATTCTGTATGTTTTTTTATTATTTTGCCAATTCGCAAAAAACAAATGAACCATCATCAAAAACAAACAATCAATTCATGATTTTGATGATTCTTTTTTTTTTATTTTGATGATGGTCCCATAATTTATTTATTAAAATCGGTTCAGTATTTTGGTTTTAAAGCAAAATAACTGGAATAAATATACCATCCAACTAAATGAAATTGCGTATTTTGAAGTCGGCTGTTTCAGTTTTAAGTCGCTAAAAATATTTATATTTTGCGCGCGTGTTTTGTATGTACATATATGTATATTAGCCAGTATTTTTTTTTATTATCTCGTAATTTCCATTCAGCCAGATGGATTTCGACAGTTAAGATTCATCTAAATCCAAGGGACCTTATATATGTATTTAAAAAAAATGGCGGAGTTTTGGCGATAAATTATAAGTCTTTAATTACTTTTTTAACCAAACCTGTCGAGTTGGGTATTAAAATAAAGGGAATTAAAAGGAGATTACAAAAATATTAATTAATTTATCGTAACTCGAAAAGTTGCTTGATAATAGGTGTGGTGTGGCGGTCAAGCGCAAGCAATAAAAAATTAACATATTCAATATATGTTTAGGAAATTTGAAAACCTCCGACTTAATATAATATAATAATAATGTATACAATCTAATGTAATGTATATAATTAATTACGTCAAAATATATAGCTGAACGCACTTAGATGGACAACATTTAATTTGAGACTAATTACTTGTCATCAAAATAGGCTTCTTTATTACGGCAGTTTCATAGGCAGTCATTCAAAAGTAATTATTGTTTGTTTCAGAAGCCGCAGCGTGCGGCGCGACTGAGTATTGTGATATTCGAAATGACGGGCTTCCAATTTTCGCTTTAATATTGGGGGGGGGGGGGTGCTGTAGAGTGCGGGTTTTGTACTGGGAAATTGGATGGTTGGTGTGTGGAGCCGGTAATGGAGTGAAGTGTTACGATGACGGCGCGGGAGGTGGAGCTGAGTGGAGGGGCGCCGTGGGGCTTCCGAATGCATGGCGGTGCGGACCACAATCAGCCGCTGCGGATATCCAGGGTACGTGTGGCCCTCTTGAAATAAACACTGAGATTTGAACAAGAACGCTTATAATTATCAAATAACTTCGTTTGTACCGTATACATCAAATTCGACCGACTGAAACTTGTTTCACTCCTAGCATGGGAGCGCATTGCAAAAACCTTCCTCATCGAGTACTACGACGTCTGTTTTGGTGGTAAGACAAGGATAGGCTTTATAAATAAAACAAAAGCCCTCCGTCGTAAACCGAGACAGTAGCTTAATATCAAGCGAATTAGTGGTTAGTGGCGAGGTAGTGTCCGAACAAACAATATATAGAGTTGCCTGAGCTAATCTTGAGTCACCAAGGTCCTCTTCTTGTGGAAGTCATATATGTGTTGATATTTTGGTAAAAAATATTTCATCGAGTACCAGGTTTAGGTATTGTGTGCCAAAGTTTAACAACAAAAAATCTAGAATTTTTGTTGACATCTCAATACCCTTACCCCAAAAAAGCAACACTTAAATTTCCTTCTGTAAGAAACGTTTCACCATTTGCGGAGACAACGTGTATTTAGGATGCCATCCTTCACTTAACCACTAGAAATGGGTCTCATAGTGGTACTCGACGAGGTAAGGTTTTTGCAGTGTGCTCCCATACTATCCGCAAATAGTGCTGGGCCATGACCCTTCTTAATTGATTCGCATTGTGTTATTATTACCAATTATAAGCCTTCATATTCATAGTTCCTCACTATAATTCCGGGGATGACATAAACAGATTAATTAACTGGTCGTTATATTGTCTTTATGAAACAAATGAAGACAATATAATGCACAGATAATCAAAAGTAGATTAAAATAATAATATTGATTAATTCACTATTTGGCTTATGAGCGGTACGAACTATAATGTACCAATAAACTGAATAAATAAATAAATGTGAATTGACAAGGCGTTAGGCCTTAAGACCCGTAATGCTATAGGCCCCTTGATTATGAAGCTGATCCAAACACATAGTTCTTTACGTGGTCCTAAAAAAATCTCTGTGCCAAATTTCTCATAACGATCAGCTGTTTAGCCGTGAAAAGTAATGTGCAGGTGTTAGTCACACTGGGAATAATAATTAATTGCTCGGTGTTTTATGACCGACTTAAAAAAATGAGGAGGTTATCAATTCGTGGCGTATTTTTTTTATGTATGTGCACGAATTTCTCCGTCATTCGTGAACCGTTGCCGCGTTGGTTATAAATGAAATGCCTCAAGTATCACAAGTATAAAATATCATTGCCAGTATAATTCTGTAACTTGATGTTACTTTCAGATCAAAGATCTTGTTCCGAATTATGACAACAACATATTTATTATTGAAATTATTATTTATGCCAAGTTGTGCGGTAGCTATAAATAAATCAGAGTCACCAGTTATAAATAATGTTATCTAGTGTAGTTAATATGGTATATTGGTAATATTATTCAAACTTTTTTTTTAATGGATGTATGTTCAGTGCTTTTATATATAAGTGCCTGTATGTTTAGAATAATATGCTGTTTCTTCACATGAATTATTTTGGGTATATTTTTTTAATTATTTTAGTACCAGTTTCCATACATTTTATGACATCTCCTTTCAATATCAGTACTGTAAACTGAAGTTTTAAGAAAAGCGGTTTCCTCGCCTAGCGTTTCCGTAATACTTTGTGAATTAACAATTAACTTAATCAGGCTTAGTTTTTCCTGGACTCAGCAACGGTGTAGTGCTCGGTTGAGCGTCGGATTACGCAATTAAATTCCCTGCGAACCGAGGAACGTTTCGTGAAGATCGTGAAGAGCACTTTGTTCGGCGACGGCTCTTGACGTTTTGTACGAGAGGATTGTATATTGTAGCGGACTGTGTATTGTGTAACGTAGTAACTGTCGCCTAATCTATAATTTTTTGCGATTAAATTAAAAATGTATAGTTTCAGATTTTTCCTTTATGTATACTATAAGACAATACTTATCGCCAAATTTCATAGTTCTAGATCTATCTAGAGTGTCGAAATATGCTGTTTTACGAGATATACTGCTGAAAATTATTTTAGTATAACCGAAAAGTTTGATTTTTTCACAACTGCAAGGGATTACAGATGTGTAGTTTTAATTTAAACTCGATACCTACGTCCACGCGTTCCCGAGGTAGAAGTTCTTGACAATCGGACAGGCTGACAACAAAGTGATCCTATGATGGTTCCGTTTTTTCCTTTTGAGTTACGGGACCCTAAAAATCATAAGAAAACATGAGATGCTTCCCTGTTAATGAATCCTCACAAAAAGCGTATAAAAGCCGAAGCAACTCAATCAAACCGTTAGCTTATCTTCCGGAGAAACTTTACTGATCAACATGATATTTTCATCTATTTAATTTTAATCAAAGTGGGGGAAAAGACGAAAATAAATTTACCACGAATGTGTTGATTAAAATTATTTTGGGGACTTATCAAATAACACATTTAATAATAAATAAGTGGTCAAGACCGTGGCGAAACACGCATATGGTAAATATAAAAGAAGATCACTTGGCGAGTATTGTTTGTTAAGACCAAAAAGGTCAGTGATCTCTGTACTATAACGACTTAAGTGTTTTGCATACTTATTTTTATTATAACTTGAAAAGTTGTAGTTGTTGTTGTGATTACAACTTTTCGAGTGTTCGAAATAATCACCTTAGTCGGGCTATATCTCGCACACATCCCATCTTAGAAGAAAATGATATATGAAGTCTTAGTCTTATTATGATGCCCCACACAATAGGGTGGGGTTGAAAAAAACATCTATTGTTTACTTGTATAGTGTGGCACTGTATTTATTAACTGACTTCCAAAAAGAAGGAGTTCTCAATTCGTCGGAATCTTTTTTAAATTTATATTTTTATGTATTTTCCCCGGTTAATCGAAGACACCTAGACCGAATTGAAAATTTCTTTTTTGTTTTGTTTGAAACGGTATACTTTCCAGGTGGTCGCATAGAAATTTTATCAAAATTGTTTCAGTATTTTGGTTTATATAACAAAATAATTGGAAAAATATGTCATCCAAGTAAACGAATTGCGTATTTTGAAGTCGGTTTTATTAGTTTTTTAAACGATTACTTGTTTTATTTATCACTTTTTTAGAAAATGTTACTATTATAGCAGTTCACTGAACACATCTACCTACCAAATTTTTGGTTTATATAGTGATCATTGTCTCTGAGTAAAATGGCAATGACATACAGGACGAACAGACATATAGACTGACGGACATGGCGGATTTATAAGGGTTCTTCGTAGTTACTACAGAACCCTAAAAAGGAACTTCTCAAGTGGTGTATGTTTTTCAGACTTCGTATGTATAGCCATATTATTATATTCATGATTTTAAGCCGATTCATCAATTTCCGGCTGAGAAGACCAGCTCCAATCAAATTAAAAAATCTTGTCCGATTGCCGGCTGAGTGCAGTCTGTCGATAAAAAAATATTAAAAAGTAAAGATTGATAAATTTCACTATATTGTATATTGCTTTAATCCCCTTTAATTTACCTATTTGTTATTTGCAGAGTCTGAGCGATACTCCGTATCCATACCGCACATTCGATGTGAGTAGAGTTGAGTGCCGATTGTGTTTGCTAACCACAGAGTGATCAATCATATTTACTAACAATTCTATCGCTCTTGATCTACGTTTCGATTTTTGCCTTTCCGAAAAAATTTCGAAGTAGTTTTTACTGAAATTGTTCTTGTTCCACAAATAATTTTAAATCGAAGTTCTAATGACAATGTCATCAGAGACCCAGGCCATTCGATATGTGGTTATTGGACACAAAAACAAACCGGCTGAACCAATTTTAACGAAACATAGCCAACAACAATCTCGATCACATTGTCTTTCAAACAAAACAAAAGCTAGATCAAAATCGCTCCATCCGTTTAAGAGCTACGATGCTACAGACAGACGCAATAACACAGATAAGCACCTCAAACATATTTATAAAAACTTTTTGAATCGGGGATAAAAGAAGCAGCTGTTCCATAGAAAAGCTCATTGACCTTTGACAAAATGTGTGGAACAGTTGATTTTATTCCCAATTACGAAGTAAAAGTTGTTCATGATGATGTATAATAATGACTAATTTCGGCTTTGTATATGGGGTTAACAAAAAGTCCAGACAAAATAAACCTACTAATGTTATTTACGAAAGTGTAGGTTTACTTTCTAAAGACAATTTACGTGTAAGACTCTCGTGGTCCATTAGAACGTTTCAGTGTAAGACCTGCACCACTCAGTGTCGTGCTCGCCCACGTGAATGAAAAGAGAAATTGTGCTTAGAATGGCTTAGCTTAAATTATGTCTGGTTTAATTCACGTAGTAATTTTCACGTTCGATATAATTACACAGAGCGGATCCCGCGTTCATCTGCTACTACTATAAAGTACCTGGGCCGAACTCCGCTAGGATTTTTCTTGACTGAACATATGGACAAACCCGGGTGCAATAAAAATGAAATCTAGCTAGATTGGTTTATCGTCCCCGAATCCACCTACTTACCAAATATCATCAAAATCGTTAGAACCGTTTCTGTAATCCTTATTTGATATACATACTAACTGCGCCCCACTGTGTCACGTGACATTACGTTAGCTAATGTCAATCTCATACATGTATTTTCTGTTCTACTGGCGTTCACGAAGTTAGAATGCTACTTGTCTAACGCTAAAGAAATAGGAAAGCTCCTAAAGAATCTCTGTGCCTAATTTCATAGCGATTGGTTCAGCCGTGAAGAGGTAACAAACAGACAGCGTTACATTGGCTTTTATAATGGTTGGGATAATTATAAACATATTACAAGAATTGCTCATAGATTTGTTGTTTAATCCTTTCTCCTCCTCCTCTGTATTGTAAATTGTAACCGGATTACGTAGGTGCAAGCCTTAACTAAAGTTTACAGTGTAATAATATAGCTGGACTCAGGACGCCCTTTAAAGGTCCTCCAGCGTATGTGACGGCCTCTAGTCCGTTTGCGGTCACTCCTAATGACGAGCCAAAATAGTATTCAACTAGAATTGCTACGACAAAAAGTAATCTAGCTTTAATCTTCTAAAGACCATTAGTTTTACTGTCCTCACCCACTACTTAGAACTGCTAGTCTTACTTAATCACCGACCTTGCCCTTAGAAATATTTGGTCGTGATAGCTTCGCCCACATTAATTTTAATTCAAAGAAAAGCGACCTTATTCTTTGGATTTTCTTTTGTATTTTCAAAGTATCCGGCTCGGTGAATGTCGCTGACAGAGAGGCTAAATCCCCTGCTTATTGTAACAAGATACTAAAGATCTCTATATCGTTTTGATGGTTCAGTAAGTATCAAAGATCAGGGACCTTTTGTTGTTGTAACGCGGTGGTCTTATCTCGATTTTATGTTGTGAAGTTGGTGAACAACTTGTGGTTTTCTTTGCTTAGTTATTTATTCTGATATTATTTTAAAATGTTTATAATCTGTTTGTGCTGTGAGGTTATCTATATCTAACTCTGTATAAGTTTTCGCTCGTTTAATTCTAATATTCTACTTAACAAGCTATGTACTACTAACAAAAACTAAAACCCGAGTACGTCTTTACGCTGCTGTTTTACAAAAGTTGACGTTGAAAAGTTGAAAAGCTGACGATTTTTTTTTGTTGTAAAAAGAATAAAAACATCAAAATCTAACTAAAAGCCAATTATTTTTACTATTACTATCGTAAGAAAAATCGAATTTTTCTTCATGATCGATATTTCTTTCCTCGTCCTATTTTGACTGCATTGAGCTTAGATCACAAAATCTGCCATATTGGATTTACAATGACGTCACGCAGACACGTATAACACTCGAAGAGACAAGACGCATCGATTGACATCTCTTATATCAAAATGGTACCCGTAGAGTAAGAGATTAGAAGGAACATATTATGCAAAAAGCATATTTGTCTTTTTGTGTAATCGGATACTGATAATATCTCTCTTATTGTTCTTCATTAAGTTAACATTTGAAATGTGTTTTACATAAACGTTTCCTTTTGCTATGAGAAATTAAAGATTTTCGACCTCTTTACAACGCTTTTATATAAAACCTTAAATCCTGCGAAAAGTAAACAAAATGCTTACTTGCTTAGTATAAAACTTGGAAACTAAGCCCCGATAATCCCGCGTCCAGACAATGCGTGATCAAAGCCTAGTTTAATTCCAGACATGAAAGTCAGGGGTTGGCAGGCATCATTACGCGAGTTTTAAATCGTTCGACCAAATTATATTTAAAGCTGTCTGGATCAGAGAACTAAAAAAAATCTACTAGTTTTCTAAAAATGCGTAGCGCTCCGTTTTCATAATTTCAAGTTGATTACAGCGGTACGTACGTAGATTGCAAGGGTACCAAATTGTGTATACTGGTGGTCGGATGAGGGAACTAAAAGAATTGGCCAGTTTTGTATGAAAATTACGATGGTAGCGTTCCGCATTCCATAATTTCAAGTTGGTCGCACCAGTACCTACGTACGTAGATTGCAAGGGTAGCTGATGTTGACGCTTTGTCGTTTGGCCACGCGTAAATTGTAACTCCGGTTCGACATTACGTACAAGCGCTCTCGTTTAGAAAATCGTCATGTGTGTAACAGTACGATTAAGCCGCGTCTGCTGTGTTTAATGTATGTTTTGCGGCCACATTTGAATTTTGTGCTCTAAAGTGGAATTAAGCGAAATAGATTATTTTATGGTATAGCATCTAGTTTGAATTAGGTACCTAGTAAAGCTTTTTTAAACTTAGTCGTTCTCCGACTAACTACGGAAACGTAAAAATGATACTTAAGTAGTTCCTTTTAGTACAAGAAAGCTGTAATTTGTCACAGGTACTTATAATACAGGTACATAATAATTCATTAAATTATTAATTACGTGTAGTACAAAAAAATACAATATTTAATCATATCACTTTTTCGGCGTGATTTGTTATATTGTCAAATTACAGCTTTTTACATACAGACAGACATGGCGAATCTATAAGGATTTTTTAATTTAAATTGTAGCGGTCGTGGCGTAGCTTGAATAGGTAGGTGTTCTTAAACGATCACCAATGTTAAGCAACGAACAGACCGCTCAGTCTTCGATCGGTGACCGTGAGTGGCATTTCTTTCTGAGCGCTACCGTGGGTCGAATGACACGTTAAATTGTAGATCCTGGTTGTTTGTTCTTAAAAACAACAATCGTCAAGCCAGGTCAGAGACCTTTCGGCGGTTTAAAAAATCTGACACTAGGGCTAGACACACTCAGTCCATTCGAACTTACTTACTTAATTTAAGTGTTTAGGGTTCCGTAGTCAACAAGACACAACGGAACCCTAAAAATTAAAATTTTGCAAACACTTAAACTGTTAACTCGTATGTTCATAGTATAAAACAAAAGCCCTGTTTTAGGTACTCAGATTAAAATTTGTGATGTGCAACTACGGAATCCTACAGTGCGCGTGGCACGATACGCACTTGGCCTATTTTTTAGTAATAATGTGTACTTGTTATCAGATAAGTGATGGCTAAGCGTTCGATTAAGATTGTTCGGTTTCGAAAAGACGTTTCGTTCGAATAAAATATTGTTCTACGAGCTATCTAATTAACGCTGCCTTAGAAAAAAAAGTTCGTAAACTTTTCAAAAGCAAAAAAAAAAAAACCATTTCCTAGAATATTCTCTCTCCATTATCAACTGAGTAAGACGCTGATTCGGTCCCGGAAGGTAAATTTCCCCGAATCCATTATTCTGTGTTTGGCTCATCCCTTTGACTTTTGACACCCGAACACAAAGTATGGAGTGGTAAATGTGTACAGAATGTCCCGAAATAAGTAGGATAAATTGGGCATAAGATTCGAGTAGATATGCGTCGTGGATCTTGGAATCTACGCACGTGCGTTCGGAGTCACGCCGCGTACGTGCGCGAAATACCAATATCAAATGCGTGTCCACTTTACAGAGACCCTTTAACCCTTGAAGCTTTCTCTCAAATTATTCTAAGTGAAGAAAAGGAACAGACCTTTTTAAATTGGCGGTTTGTGGAGCATCCTGGATTTTAGCATGCTATCACACATCGTGTAATTTTATTAACGCCCTTTGTGGCTTTATAACATTAATTGTGTTAGTACTTTGTGTGCTCTTGCATTCAACGAATTGGAAAAGAAAATGTGCTGTTTTTCCTCGTTATTTTAAGTATAAATACATAGTTTTGAAAAAACTCACTTTGTTTGTCACTCTTACAAACGTTAAGAATATAAAATAACAGACTGCAAATGGTCTACGACGTTCAAGAGTCAATGATGCATATAAAGACAACATATTGTCAAAATCCATCGAGCCGTTTAGGATACAGAATGTAAATAAATTTATATATAACATTACATATTTGCATACACTTGAAAAATATTTACCTCCTTCCTGGGTAGACGGCTGAAATAAAAAGTCGCAGGTCTGTTTATCATAGAAATTATAATATATATAAAAAGAGACAAAAATACTATTTCGAACCGTCTCTGTGCTAGATAATGAGCCACTTATTGCATTACTGGGCGTAGATATTTTCGTTCAGTTTCCAGCTAGCGGCAATTATTATTACGCACACAACTTTGAAATGACAGGAGTGTGTGTGCGCCCCCCTAGTAGTTTAGTTTTTTAAGACGGAAAAATAATTCATATAGTATTTTAATTCTATAAAAAATATAACGGCAATAACAAATGTTAGGTACAACACGGACGGCCATGTACTCGTATCTCCCTAAACACAATTATTCAGAGAACCGCACACCGAGTCTTGAAATTTTAAACGAATAGTTGTCAGAGTAAAGCGGTGCTCCACACTTGATTTAATTGCACTAACAAGACACCGTCGCGCGTCGGCAAGTTGTGCATGTAATTATGACATTGGAGACGGCGAAACACTCGTGGGAAAAGGATGTGCCACGCTTGAGACCAACGCTCTCTGAAAGTTATTTAATTCAGTTTCGACTAGTTTTTGTAAAATGAACATTTTGAATTTGGAATTACTTTAGTTATTGATAGACTTGTGTTTCACCGCCAAATCGCACGGAAAATGTAGCTTATCCTTGGTATACGTAATATTTGACCACATCGTTGTTTACCACTACCACTAGACGAGTCGGTAGTGTTGGTACTTGCTCTAATTTGTGATAATATGCTTTTATAACTTTATTCCAGCATTCTCAGTAAGTATATATGATTGTATTTACAAGCTGATGCCCGCGACTTAGTATACGTTGAAAAACAACCCAATCCGGTGCCAATTTTTATATAAAATGCCTCTAAACTGCTCGCACTTGACCGCCAACTCGCCTGACATTGAGCGGCGTTTTTCCTATTCAATTGCAATTTAAAGATTAAATACGAAGAAAACTCACTCAAGCAACGCTATACATAGTTTAGAAGTTCGTTGCACGATAACAGTAGAAACCATGTGCCAAAGATCTTCGCAATTCGCGATCTTCGCTTGTTAAAGTATTATTTTTTTAAAGATTTCATGATTAGTCAATAATTAAACGAGTAGTGGTGTAGTGTGAAACGTCCATAACGTCCAATATTCATTATTTGTTTATTATTATTATGCTTTTTATATGTATATCTATTTATTCAACACGTGTCCAGTGTCCACCCACACTGCTGGGCATAGGTTTCCGGTCCTGTGCGACCCATTACCAACCGACGTGCTTTACATCATCTGACCATCGGGCAGGTGGTCTGCCTCGGTGTCGTCGCCCATTCTTAAGATAGATACCACTCGGTGACTGCCTTCTAATATACTAATTTAAAGGGAACAGTTTTTGCAATCAATGACTTCATTAAATTAAATCTACATCCGTTTCGACGTCCATAAACCAGGAAAGATTATTTGCATTAGTGCAGTTTTACATAGAGATCAGTTGCCAGTAAAGCGTGCATATTAATTCTCCATCGGTTTCCTAGTATCTGCAGCTAAGCTCGGCATTTCCTACACGCTAAAGCTCTTTCCGTCCCCTCATGGTATCCTTCGTGGTACAATGGACTTGCAATTTGAATTTTCCCTGCATTGAACGTCTTTTCTTTTTCCATATTCGGTTTTCCATATGCTAGCATCATAACATTTTCTTACAATCATGGTATTATATAGGACGGGTCACTTATTTAAGTATTGTAGATGCTTGCACGAATGAGTTTATACATTTACTTACGTAAGTTTACACTTGAAATTTTCAGGGAAACCATTAGAGAATTATCGATATCGTTGCAAGCTGTTTATAAACTTTCATATAAATAAAGATGTTGACCGCGACTTCATGCGCGTAGAAACACAACCCGCTCCATTGGATACCTTCCTTAAGCTTTTTGTTGTGTTTTGTACCTTAATCCGACTCAGAGAAATCCTTTCTTAGTGAATTCCTACGCCCTCTAAGGAATCCACCTGCCTTTCAGCTTCGCTATCTCGAGTAGTTTTTGAGATTTTGCGATTAGTGCAATAAGGAAGTGAAGGAATGGTTTTTCGCTTTTAATACGAAAAAGTCAATAATGCATAGAATAAGTTTATAAGTAACTAGCTGTGCTCCGCTGTTTTACCTGCTAGCCCCAGAAATTATTCAGTTTTTTTTTCGGGACGTAAACTATCTCCAGTTCTATCTCTAGTTTCCGGCAGCCTAGTTGGGAGACCGTCTGACTTGCGATCCGCAGGTCCTGGGTTCGAATCCCGTGCCACACACTTCTGTCTTTTCGGAGTTATGTGCGTATTGTTGATTGCCGTCAACTTCAAAACGGTGAAGGAAAACATCGTGAGGAAACCTACATATCTGAGAGTTCTTAATGATCTTGAAGATGTGTGAAGTCTGCCAACCCGCACTTGGCCAGCGTGGTAGACTATGGGCTTACCCTTCTCATAATGAGAAGATGGCCCGCGTCCAACAGTGGGACAGTTTTTACAAACAGGGCTGTTAAAAAAATATTAAAAAAATCTCCATCTCCATTCCGAATTTCACTCGAATATGTTCAGCTATTTTAGCATGAAGAAAAAACAAATATACACACTCACTAACTTTCGCAGTAATAGTAAATTAATAACTGCGTCCGTCTACGTGGTTTTACCACAAGAACCATACTTTTGTGGGATAAAAAATAGCTTAAATATTATTCCAAAATATAATCTTACAAATTTCTATCAAATTCATTCAATCGTTTTAGTATGAAGAAATCACAAACACAATTACAAACTTTCGCATTCAAACATTAGTGAGATGAGATGAGAAGTGAGGTAGTATATGAGAAGTAAGGTAGTATATGAGAAGTAAGGTAGTATATGAGAAGTAAGGTAGTATTATATGTATGTAGTATGATTGCTGCAAGTTCGGTGTAAATTCACCTGAATGAAGCTCAAGTTTACATTAAATCCCACGGGTGATAAGGAAGCTCTTGATTATACGCAAGGGTTACATTATGACTATTGTTACTGTGTTGCCACTTGACTCGCCTCGAGCTAATTAAGATTCTACATAATGAGAACGTGGGATGGTATTTAATTTATTTGTTGTGAATCAACTGCGTTTACTCGTATAACAAGTAAAATTATTTGGAAAAAAACTGACTAGTAGAAGCGTTTAGGCTGTATGGGTGCAGACCTATATGATATGCGTATTGCGTATCTACGTAATACATCTGAAATATACACATACAAAATAAAAATTGTCACAAAAATTTTAAACATACAAAGCAAAAATTGTGATTTAGAACCGGAAGATATGTTGAGCTCTCTTTGACCCGTGGTAATACTATCCAACGGCTCAACTTTACTGGCAATGTCTAAAAATGTGTTATTTATTGCGAATGAGTAAGAATCTTTATAAAAATGTAGCCTTTGACACTCGGAAGACAAAAAAATATTGTGGCGGCGTTTCACTTCACACATCAAAATCGGTTAAACCATTTGGGCTGTAGGCGGTAATATAGAAACATACATTCACACAGACATCCGAAAAAAGTCACCATCCTGTTTGTTCCAATTAGGTATATTATTTGTCCTTCTGGGCAGTCGGGAAAACAGATATAAATATCGGCAGGTACAGTAATCTAATGTTATTTCCATACAATGTGGGGGTTCATTGTCCCATTAAGTATACATAGGAGTTCCTCAAGAGCACGACAGTCGATACCTCGGCTCACCTTCGACAAGATTAATATTCTTGGCGAGCGATCGTCCCGACGACGTAACAATAGGTGTGTAGCCCTCACGCCGGCGCATGCATTTTCGAATAATACCCATATAATGTTTCGATGAAATTGGCTCTCGACGCGTGCCCACCTTTACTCAGTCTTGCCTTACCTTCTTTGGGGCAACCATGACCGCGGACGCTATTTAAAACTCTAAATAATGATGCTACCTTAATTGTGTCATTTTGTGCTGTGCGTGTAATTCAGTCATTAGCCATGCAATCATGCTAATCGTTTTGTTCTTAGATGATCAACCGATAGCAATGACCTTTCTCAACGTAGTGTGCGTGTTCGTAGGGTGAATAAGTTGTGTGTGTGTGTGTGGGTGTGGGGTTGAGGGTGAGAAGGAAACATGTTGAAGTTCTGCTCACCGGCGGCGAGGCGTCGGGAACCGAATGCGGTTTGTAACTAAAGTTGCTCACTTGTTTCTGAGTACGCCGCTAATGTATGCCGATATAATTTTACTTGAACGTACTCGCAGTTAAGAGATATCGCTTAGAATGTAAGGATATTGTTTTCGTGTTGTTGTTGTTTATTATTTGCTTGCGGCAAATGTATATTTTACACACATAATCCTTCATAAAAAAGTATTGTAATGTTATTTACCCGCTTGTTTTACCGTTCATAGATGTGTTCTAGAGGTATATTGAAGTCCGCCTGCCGGCTGAAAAAAATCGAAATCTCAAATTTAGCATTTCTGTGGCGGGTAAAACGATTTATATGTCTTAAAAGATTTTGACGAAAGTTTGTATGTACGAAGCGAATTCTGTATAAATGAGCGAAGCAAACAAAGGTCTCTACATCAACTAGCAAAATTTTCAAACATGGCAAAACTCGAGTATAGGTCGTACAAGCAATATAGATGAAACTTGGGCGTAATTCATCGAAATGTAAATAAAATATTAATTATTATACTTTATTTTATTATTTTTATGGTATTATAATTCAATGACGTTATTATCACATGGACGCGAAGTCAAACAAAATGAGTTGATGTCCTGAGTTGACACAATGACAAACATAGATTTTAAAGCTTAATATAAATTGAGAAGTTTAGAGACCTATATTTCGCCGCTTCGAATTAATTTGAAATTATTCAAGTCGTGTAAGAGGTTTAAAAGTTGTCACTATCGTTTCGGGTATTCCCAGCTAATCCAGCTATCTATATGTATCTGTGTTCCTAATATGTTCCTGGTCTTATGTCCTCATGCATCATTCCAGGTGAATCCTGGTCGGAAGGCGTCACTATGCGGCATCCGCGAGGGCGACGTGATATCGTCCATCAACGGGCGCACCACGAGGAGCATGAGCAATGCAGACGCACACGCCATGCTGAGATCTGCTGGACCCGTGCTTAGGTTGGGGCTGAACGAGTGAGTATCACTATCGCGTCATTATCACCTGGATGTAAAGTTTCTCGTCTGTAAGCTTTTTACCCGAATGCGTAACAAGGAGGGTTATGTTTTTGTCAGATACTTTTCGATGACAATGCATGGGATCTATCTGAATTATTTTTGCCAAACTTCCCTTCCTTCTCTGAGATAATTTGATCTAGGATAAGTACTTCCGAAAATATGAAAATCAGTTTTAACAATGTCAAAATTTTGTCATAAACTAGCCAAAATTTGTCACCAATGTCACGTAATTCCGAAGTTATAGCTATGGTTCTCTTGCGTAAAGGTTATGTATGAAGGTCAGAATCCTCACCAAATTGCGTATAACCTGTATAAGTCCAATAGACATGGTTATAATTTCGGAAATTAGTTGCGAATTACTCGTGCCGAATCTCAAAATTAGTGCTTCAAGAGTTCTAGAGTTATAAAATTTAGAAAACAACCGGAGATAGTTTAGCTATTCATTACAAAGCTTATGATAACGATCTAAAGATTTCACCCGTGTGGTGTTGATGATGCCGGTACATAGCTGAAGTCAATTTTCAATGTTTCCGTTATCTTTTACGATGAGCCAGGCCGTTATCCAGAATAGGAAAAAGATGTGTCATTCGGTTGGTGAACAACATAATTAATTTACGAAAAGTTACATATATACTTTACGTTAGGTAAGTTTAAAAACACGGACCATATTTACT
Organism: Lycia hirtaria; assembly: GCA_947563715.1. NCBI lineage: Eukaryota > Metazoa > Arthropoda > Insecta > Lepidoptera > Geometridae > Lycia > Lycia hirtaria. Next base: position 13,488,424 of record OX387379.1, on the reverse strand, counting down.
TATTTTGTTCGTACAACGGTAGATATATTCAATGTATCAGACATACAGGACATGTCTTGGTCAGAAGGCTCTGCCCGTATTTAGGTAGAATACTGGATTCTCTGTGTCATGTCATGTCGTCGTCAAGAAGCATAGTGCAGTAGATTAAATGTACCGTCGAGTGAAGTGCTTGTGTATTTCCTATATGTCTTGATACACAAAGTGTAGTAAGGGGGTAGGCATTTATGGTCGAATCATTTGGCAGATTTTTTTATTATGTATCACCGTAATGTTTGTTAAAATAAAATACATCGAAATAATAAAAAAGATAGGTTACCCAATAAAAAGTTTATATAAGTAATAAAAACATGTGTGTAAGCGATTTCGCTACCGCCCTTTGCTGATTTTAACTATTGTTATAAAAGCAAATGTACATCAAAAATGTACAAATCTGTTACCTGTTAAATGTAATCTCTCTATCTGCTGTCTTACTTTTTTTTTATCAGCCCTGTTTGTACAAACTGTCCCACTGCTGGGCACGGGCCATCTTCTCATTGTGAGAAGGGTAAGGCCATAGTCTGCCACGCTGGCCAAGTGCGGGTTGGCAGACTTCACACATCTTCAAGATCATTGAGAACTCTCAGACATGTAGGTTTCCTCACGATGTTTTCCTTCACCGTTTGAAGTTGGCGGCAATCAACAATACGCACATAACTTCGAAAAGACAGAGGTGCGTGCCGCGGGATTCGAATCCAGGATAGCAAATCAGACGGTCTCCCGACTAGGCTGCCGGAAACGTACTTTGCTGTCTTACTTATAAACGATAAATAAGCTCATTTTAGTTAAACAGTGTTTTGTACCGTTTTCTCGCGTGACAGTTCCTTTCTGACAGAAAGTGACAAGTCCTTATTCAGTGAATAAGATTTTAACATGTGTTTATAAGTAAGACGGCTGTTTGTTACCTCTTCTCAATTAAACGACTGGACAGATCATTATGAAATTTGGTACTGTGATAGCAGAGGACCCCGGATAAAGATTACAATTTTCGGTATAAGTTTAGAAAATATAAAAAGCGTCATAAAAAGAACGGTTGAACCAATTATAATGAAACATAGCTAAGAAAAATGCTAGAATTAAATCGGTCCATCTGTTCTGTCTGTCTGTATATATCTAATGAATTCTAATGTAGGTATAATATCAAACTTTTTATATATATATATATTTTTTGTCATTAATATTGTTAATCATTTTAATTTATTATTATTAAGTAAATTAATTTGCTAGCGCGCATAAAAAAATGTAAAATAGGAACATCTGCTCTGGGCTTTCAAGATACCGGCCTAGCCGAGTTTGGGGCCCACTGACAAAGCATTGTACTATGCATTCTACTTTGAAAATAAATATTTACTTTACTTAACCTGTTCTTCCTCCGTCGGAGGTTAAAAACGCGGGTCTAGCAAGTATTTGATCATGGATACTTGTCCCCTACATTATCGATACGTCTCCATAGATTGTAGAAGTAAAAACATACAACGATAAAACGTGATATCATTTTATATGTCAAATGTTATACGCCATATCATACATCAGGTGTATTCTGACCTGACTTGGTGTGGTGGGTTGACCTAGATGTGATATATTATCTAACATCTAAGCCGTTTTGCCGAGTATTCTTTGCACACGTATCGTACTATACCCTAGGGCTCTGAACGAATGCCTCTTTACAACTACGCACGCTTAGGATGTAGCTCAAATATTTTAGACAAGGCTGTATTTTTGTATGAAACCTCAGGAGATTTTCGCGGAATTAATAATAGGTTTGTTAGAAAACTAATCAGACTATAACTTTGAAAAATCATTTTTAAGTCTGGATGGCCTTTTCCCATATATTTGACAGGCACGCCTGATAATACTAAGTTTACATCTATTGGCAAATATCCAATCAAGTATCAATAAATAATACCTTTAAAATAATAGATTATCGCGCATTTGTTCGCATCATTTGTTGTCAAAATAAGTGGCCAAGACTGTGTCGAGAGTCGTGACACTCACATTGTAGGGTTCCGTTGCTTATTATAATATAAAAGGAGATCACTTGGAGAGTATTGTTGTGAGAGACAGAGAAACGGGCATAGCGAATTCGTAGAGTTTTTTAATAGTTACTATGGAACCCTAATCTAATCTATCAAATCTATGCAAAGCAGGTAAACTAGGACACAAAAACCATGACTTGTTTTCACTTATAGAATAATCAATGAAATGTTACGTTCCTTATGAAAGAGAGAAATATAGATTGAAAACAAGTACCTAATCCTTTAAAAATCTAAAAAAAAAACGACTTCAAAATACGCAATTCGTGGATTTTTTCAGTTATTTTGTTATTAAAACCAATATACTGAAATACTACAAGTTATACTATAAGTTTTTTTCAAATCGGTCCTGGTTCGAGTAATCCCGGAAGATACATAAAAAAAGATTCCGACTAATTGAGAAACTCCTTTTTGAGTATTTTTTTATTTATTTTTAATAATATTAAATTGATTTATTGCTTAAAACATAAAGGTACACAATAGCGTTTAAATAACATATAGGTACTATTCATCTAGAAGAATTATTTTGCTACAATTTTGATGAATGAACTTCGGATTTCCGAACTAAGCTGTAAGCTTGTACTTTAGATATCCGTGCTCTTCCTAAGTACAGCTTTATGCAAAACAATTTGTTATGAAATAACAAAGTAAATAAGTAACTCGCATATAATATGCGTGAATGTTTGTGTGTAAGGGATGTATGATGTATGTGAGTGGTGAGTGTTGTGTTGGGTTGTTTGAGTATGTGTGTGTGTGTGGGGGAGGGGGAAGGTATATGTGTGAGTGTGCATGTCTATTTCTTAGAAAACAAATGGAGTGTTAATATGGGTATGTTTGCCGTTATTTTAGTACTGAGAGCAAATTTTCTGTCTCTCTATAATATAGCTGTAGTAAAAAGTCATTTACTGTTTTTTTGAGGACATACAAATTTAGTGACTTGAGTTGTAACTTTTCTGTCTTAACTGAGAGTCGGGGTGTCATGACAGCCAAGAACAGCTCTAGTGTAAATCAGAGTGCTGCACAACGCATATGATATGATTCAGTGTTCGTCTGCATTTACTTGATGATAAATAAATAAATAAAATAAATATTTTGGGACATTTCACATAACACCATCTAACCCAAACTAAGCAAAGCTTGTACTATGGAACTAGATGGCTGATAGAATACAAATATACTTTTTTTTTGTAAATATATACATATGATACATAGAAACACCCAGACACAGAACAAACATCCATGCTCATCACACAAATGTTTGCCCTGGGTGGGGATCGAACCCATGACCTACAGCTTAGCAGGTAGATATACTACCAACTGAGCCACAAGGCCAGTCGAAGCAATACGAAGGAAGGTTGTCGGTTATTGCCGCTCTCCGGATAATGTTGGGTCTATATTTGTATCATTTTGACTCATCGTACATTTGTCTGGTATCATCTCCCTGTCCCGCTAAGGAACGCGTATCTGACACACGTCTCATGGTTGCCAACGTGCCATACAGCGATTTGATACGTGATACGATTGATATACATAATTATATATATTTGGTTACGATACTATCATTGCAAATAAATAAATAAATATAAATATTGGTGGACGTTTCACACAACACCATGTAGCCCAAACGCAAAGCGTGAGCTATAGGAACTGGATGAAATGATGATAGCTGATAGAATACATGTATACTTGTTTGTTGTGAATACATACATAATATGATCCATAGAAACACTGAGACACAGAACAATCATCCATACTCATCACACAAATGTTTGTCCTGAGTGGGGACTGAACCAACGACCTTAGCTGGCAGACATACTACCAATTGAGCTCCGAAGTCAGGCAACGTGTTTTAACGTAGCACGACGCGGCTTTATAAGGGTCCATAGTAGGGATACATATTTCAGGTACTCTATACGATACGGTTGTCCATGATATGACAGGATGCTATAAATGTAAACCCAGCTTAAGTTCGTCAGAACAGCGTCAGTCGTTAATCCGATAACTCTTGGCTGCTCCGCGCCGGGGCCTGGACGTCTGCAGATTATCCGGACGCGGATTGTACCACTTAGTGAACGTATGACGAGCGTGCGAGCACTAAGTGGAGGAATCGATTTATCAGGGCTGCCTTTATGAAATGTTCCTCCTACTTTTTGGTTTATTTGGAACGTTAAGAAATATGCTGATTTTTCTTTCTCTTGATATTTTGGGAATTTAATGTAGGTATTTAGTAATTATAGAAAAGCATTTACTGGTATTTCTTATGGGATGTAGAAATCTTTAAATTATTGTTCTAAAAGTTATTATTAATTACTTTTTTATTGTTTATGTACATAATAAATTGCATATTGTAAAAAGATTTTCTATTGTCAGAATTCCATACCAACATTTTTGTCCTAAAAGTTCATTCAGGCATTCTATATCTTTAAAAACCTTTAAACGCATGAAAGTGTGCGGCCACACTATTTTCGTATAGCCCCTTAAATATTAGATACCGATACTTAATAGTTTTATAATTAAGTTTACAATGTTGTTCTTTAAGTTATTTGTTCGCCTCGTTGTTTAATCTAAGTTTTCTTGTCGCCAGAGACCGTGAGATGTCACCTCGAAGAAGATCTATTGGAAAAGGCAGCGAACTGAAAAGTAAGTTTTGAATATATAAGTTGATTTATACATAGTGTTTTAGTTTATCTGTAGGTATCTGGACTTCGTATTATAAATAACAATGTACTATTTTGTAGGATAGATGAACGTATTCTTAGGCCAAAACCAAGACCGAGGTATAAGAATATTTTGTTGGTGCTAATTTAACTTGTAATGTTTCACTGCTGGGCAAAGGCTTCACTCTGACTCTTCCAGCGTTGCGTAGCGCCATCTCTTACGGGGCCTATCGAGTGTCTATTTTTCGTTATAATTTCGAAATTAAAAATTTGAATACTATAAAAACTTTAAACCATTCATGATTACAACCAAAAAATAATGGCCAAGATCGTGTTGAGACCTCTCTGTGGTTGAGACACACCTATGGTAGGGTTCTGAAGCTAATGACTAGCTAATAAGACCTCGGTTCGATTCCAGATAAATGATATTATTTTAAAAGCTTTTATTCTACTTGCCCTGTTAGTAGAGTGCTTGTCAAACTATTTAAACGAGTCCAAACTCGACGGTTTTATCTTGTTTAGTTTAGGAGTTCCTATGGCCACATCCCGACGCCATCTTGAGACCCTGGCTGTCATGTAGCACAAAAGTGCTTGTCAAGACTTTTCAAACGAGTCCAAACTCCACGGTTTTATCTAGTTTAGTTTAGGAGTTCCGATAGCCACCTTCCGACGCCATCTTGTGACCAGCTTCATGGTACCACATTATTGCATTGTCACCGTTAGTTACGTAAGTAAACCAAATTTCAACCTAATCTAACGACAGGAAGTGGTTCTAATTTAACTCGCAAGATTTGTCCCATACTAACAGGGCAAGTAGAATAAAAGCTTTTAAAAACCGTCGAGTTTGAACTCGTTTGAATAGTCTTGACAAGCACTCTTTTTTCAGTCTAGTATTTTTTTTTTAAACAACCTTTTATTTAAATGCTCTAAAACGAAGAAAATAAATTTTATATTGATATAAATAAAAACTTGTCGCGAGACTTCAAACAACATTGTACCTATCTACTAAGTAATATTTAATTCCAACAAAAGACTTAGACGCGTTCTTATCATTTGCTTAGAATTAAAGTTAGTTTGTTCTTGAAAAAAAAAATACACTTATGTTTGTGTTCTCGCGCCAAGCTTTTATTTATATCAATATAAAATTTATTTTCTTTGTTTTAGAGCGTTTAAATAAAAGCTAGTTTTTACATTTTAAATAAAAACTACGGGTCACTCACGTCTGTTTTGAGCCGAAATATCCGACTATTGTTTCAACCGCATTCGGCGGTCTTTTTCAAAGGAGCAGCACACACTTCACTCTCGGTCGGTGACGCGCCTTGCACTGCGACGTACCGCTCGTGCCGCACGTGAAGTCATCGGTTGCAAAAGGGTTAGGGTGGGAAGCTTGTCGTCTTGCGTCGGTTCAGCTGAAGTGTCCTCTTCACTAGAACTCACCGACCGAGAGTGACGTGTGTGCTGCTCCTTTTGTAAAAGACCGCCGAATGCGGTTGAAACTATAGTCGCATATTTCGGCTCAAAACAGACGTGAGTGACCCGTAGTTTTTATTTAAAATGTGTGAAAACCACGTTAATTTTCATAGTAAAGCTAGTTTTTAAATTTTTTTTTTATTAGTATTTTATTTTCAATATTTTTTTCAAGTTCCTTCTTTTGTGAGAAAAACTATTATAAAAAAACGCGCAAAGCTTGGACATCCAGGTACTCTTATCAAAACAGCAATAAAAATTCATAAAATCCAATTCACCTGCAGATTTTCTCGCGGTTTTCATTTCCTTTTGATACCGGGTGCCTGAAAGCTAACATAACAGCATAATATAATATGTTTTTAATGTTTCAGTCTACTACTCTTCGGGTTATATTGCACTCAAAGTCCTAATAAAAACTTAGAAAATCATTTCCTTATTAAATTAGGATTATTAATAAGGAAATGGTTGTTTGGGTATATAATAATTTCTTTATTAAATTAAGATTGGGACTCGCTTCCAAACAATAATACGAGCAAAATCGGCCAAGAGATTGTCGAGACAAAAGTTGTGAAATCTGAGGTTAAAAGAGAAGTTTACTATGAGTCTGATTGTTGATCGATTTTGACAATATTTGGCAGAAACATTCGATACTAAATTCTGAAAACGAATTTCGAATAAGTACCAGCAGTAGGACAGACTTTTTAAAAGTAATTTTGCAAAATTATATGCTCACGAACTCTTATAGATAGATAAATTGATGTGATAATATAAAGAATCTTTGATTGATGCAAACAAGGACAAAAAACTATTTGAAATTTGAATTTCTCGCCGAAGTTCATTCCTAAATCGTAGAATCTACTAATATCCACAGGGTAGGGTAGCAAACATTCGAAGCTCAAGAATTGCGTAATTCAAGGGTTTCTGTCACATGTTTGTAGTCGGATACTATAGGTATCAATATCTAGAATCTCTAGGTCGCTGGGATTAAACTGTTGCCTCGAGCCTAATAGGAAAACTGTTTTGAACGTAACAATATGACGCGCTTTCTATTATCGAATACCGCGTAATATTCTTATTTCTAAAGGCATATTATAAAAACGATAACTTAGTAATTGATGTTTGCGAAGAAAATAAATACTGAAATTGGTATTGGTATTCAGAACTCATTCGGATTCAATTCGGAATCTATATCTCCGTCTCTGTCATTTCCATAGAAAATTTAATTAATTAAATAAAATTAATAAATTAGTTAATTACTTTATTTAATTAATTAAATTTATTCCGATTCGGAATGAGTTCTGAATACCCCTGCTGATCATTTAAAGAACAGAACACCAGGTTAAGAGTGTTTTTATATCAATAAAGCTTTTTTAGTATTTTTTGATTATGTCCGAGCAATGCAGCTGAGTTAGCTTCATCTGTGCTGGAAATATTTTTGTTTTAAATTTTAGTCTTGATGACAGATTTGATATTTTTTAGATTTACATAGTGCAGGGAGGCATATGTACCAACAAAAATGTACATATTTGACTATATATAAACACATTGTTGTAATTTCTTGCCTCGTTGTATTTTGCAGGACACTGTAATAAAGTCTGGATAGAACTGCATTTTTATAGGTGTCGTGACGCTGTGGCGTGTTGCTTACGAGCAGCAGACCTCGTCAGCCGATCGCATAAAACACAAATTTTACTGAATTTGCTTGCGTCCATTTTAACAAATATGACGTGTGTTTTACGTTACTAAGTAAGAGTAAAAACTCGATCGAATCGAGTCTACGACTTTAGTTTCGTACAGCATATGGTAGTCTTCTTCGAGATTCGTTTAGAATTGTAACGCGCGGTAACTCCTCGCGCTCTCGCTTTGCTATAATTGGGTCCTTTGAGTTTTCATTCCATACTCTACATGAGTTTTTACCCACGTTTAAGCAACATCATCGCAGCCACAAAAAGTGCATTGCTAGGACATATATAGATACAAAGAAAATCGTTTGGAATGAGCCCGCAACAAGTGTCTTCCTGCCAACGGTATACTTATGGTCATCTGACCACCTTTCTATGCTGCATTTGCCATTGCGAGTTTGAACTCAAGAACTCTTCGGGCCCAACGGTCATCAGTTCCGCGTGCTACGTACCTTGCCCACTGCCACTTCAACTTCCTGATTTCTTAGTTTTTGTCGTTATATAACTCATGCCCGTCTACGTATCTCCTAATTACTAATATAATACAATAAAATCGCTCGTTTAGGCTCAGCCTTAAGCTTCATTTCCCTCTGCTCCACCATTTGTAATTATCGCCGCTAAGACTGCAATGCGATTATGATAATCTTTACTTCGAAGTCACTCGAGCTGATAAAGAGATTCCATTTAATTTAATTAGTTTGCAAGGAACCGGATCGCTTCGTTTTGTAAACATTTCCCCCTGTATTCTCCCGGATATTCAACAGTCTTTATATATTAAATCCTTTATTGTTCATGTGAATTCCAGACGTTTCGAGTTTCCTGGTTCGAGTAAAATTGTTTATTACCTTTATTAAATACTTTTTTTTCTCTATTCCTTATCGCGTACTCCGAAGAAAGTCTTGGTATTTCTGTTGTGCAAAAACACAGTTGCTAGATTACACAATGTTATGAATCTGATACTTCACCTCTTTGGACTGGGATAGGACAAAAAACTGTTTGAAATGTGAATTGCCCGCCGCATGCGTGGCGTAACACCTTAAATATTATACCATTATTATTATACTATTACTAAAATATCGATGCCAAACAACATAATATTCTCGTTAAAAAAAAAAAACAAGAAATGGAATTTCATTTCGATTGGAAACTTTTTCCATTACCTACGCGTAAAAAGTTATCAGAAAATAAAGGTATTGAAGTCGAGTTTTCCAATTAAAATATACACATATTCCCAAGGTATGGCGTGTCCTAGAAAAGTTAAGGAAATATTTCCTCTGTAGCGTGCACAATTGCACATGCAGGTAGTTTATCCCACGTCTGCCTGCAGAGGCATTGCGAGACAGCCGGTGACTTTATCAAGCCGTTTGCGAGCAAACGTTCCAAAGCAACTGGTTTGTGAGATTCCGCGCCTCGAGTTTTTGTATTCATGTGCGAGGAAAACTGATTCAAATCTATGTTTATTGGAAGGTTTTATTTTCTTTCACACGTTTGCGTTTCTCCGGCTAAACTTTTATCTTGAGTTAGTGTTATCCTGCTTTGATTTATGTGCCCGATATCGACTTTATTTGGCTGTTTCTTTCTCACAGATGAGAAACCGTTGAGCTCATCAAAAGTTCATCAGACGGCAGAAATCCTAGATAAATAGTTTAGTACGTACGTGCCATCATAATTTTGGTTAGGTCGTCTGGCATCTCGTATAAGATCTGTTGTAGGTGGTTTGGGAATGTCAGCGTCGAAAGAAAATAGATTTATCTCATCATCATCATCATCATCTCAGCCATAAAAAGTCCACTGCTGGACATAGGCCTCCCCTATGGATTTCCAAAAAGACCGATTGGAAGCGATTAGATTTATCTACTTCAAAGGAATAAAAGAGTTCTTTATTTATTATTATATTGTTTAGACACTAAGTATACTTTTATTTTTTTAATGCTTTTCAATTGTTACTTTCTTTTTGTGTCCTTATTTCTTGTCTTGTGATTTTAGTTGTTTTTCCCATTTTAGTGTATGGTGTTATATAATAGAAATAAAAAGTTTTTTATTCTTTCTGTAATTTTAGTAGTTTTGCGTACGCAAAGAGATTTGTAACTAAGTATGTCCTGTCCCTCTGTCTTACCTTACGGTTATATCTTTTAGGGCTAATATTTCAGTCTTCAGATAAAAGTATATCTGTCAGTTTTTTTTTACCTCTGTACTTTTCTTTCATATTATGACTTAAGAAAAAGAAAGAAAAACATTACGACAAATAGGTTTTATCTGGGGATTGAAAAATTAGCCCCTAAAAGTTTTATATTATGTAGCCAGATTTGTTAAAAATATTCTAAAAACAAAAAAGTTAAAAATTCAGAGTTTTTATACAACAAATGGGCCTTTACAACGTTTTTTTACTATTGGTACTTTACTTACCTTTAAAATGTTTATAATGTTAACTGAAATAAAGTAAAAAAATATATTCGTTTGACGTTGCATTTGAAACTTTGGCGCTTCGGTGTTATTTAAGTAACTTTACCTATTTTAAAAACCACCTCTATTTTCCTACAAATCCTATCCTATCAAAGATTATATGTAAAACTTATAATAAGAAAACTCTCAATAGTGTATTTGATTTCAGGGCCGTCGCAGCTGATCGCCGACACGCAGACCGGGCGCGCGATCCCACAGCCTCCAGTTTACGCGACGATAAGGCCCTCTCAATCTCCGCACCGACCCTCGCCATCGATAAGGTCTTCGCTCAACTCTCTGCCGGCCGCACTAAATTCCACGCCACTTGTCAGGTCCGTGGCTGGCGAGGAACCGCCCAGATTCCACCCCACAAACCCCTTTTATACGACACTCCCGTCGAATTACTCGAGTGCTTCCAAACTGCCCGTACCGAATGGCAGACCATCCTTTTCCACTTTAGATAGGAATAAGCCTAAAGACTCGTTCAGTGATTACAGCGCCGATTTGAAATCACCTTCATTTTTCACGAGGACGGATACGGAACCCGCCAGTCTCCCGTACTCTACCTACAACGGCGTCGAAAGTAACGGATACGAGCCCCTACAGAAAACTAGTAATGATTTATCTTATAGTAGAAAGTTTGATCTGTATAATAAGAGTCTTTCGAACGATGATAAAGTTAAAAATCCTTTTGATACGAAACGAAACAGCGACCCTTTCGAGAAGTACTTCCGATCGGAGAACAAAATGAATGGCGCTTACGAACACGACGCCAAAACTATGCCGAGCTCGATGAGCGATGGTAACTTCAGGAGTAACGAGAAGACGACAAAATCTTCAACGATTACTGAACACAAAATTAGCGAAGTCGAACAGGTGAAGACTATTAAGAAAATAATATTCAATGGGCGCGAAGGCTCGAGCGAATCGAACGAGTTTAAGTCACCGGAGAGCGATAGGAAGAAGGACTATACTTCGCACGAAACTAAGGAGTTTTATTCGTGTCAACAATCGCCTCGGAGGGAAAGTGCTCCTATAACCCCGAGCCAACAACGGAACGAACCTTTTAGTACGTCATTCGATCAAAAAGAAATGGAGGGGAGGAATTTCACGTTGGGCACTTCACGGCAATCTACGCAGAAGGGATACATTGGCCAATACACAGGTGAGTGAAAAAGTATTTCTTTGTAGTATTGTAGATGAGACAAAACAAACGCTAAAACCATTTTACTATAAATTTGACAACATCTTTACGTTTTCGTGAACAAACATTTGTTTGTACTAAGGGTTTACTCTCATCTCTTATAGCGGTGCAAAGTTGGCTCGCACTTGTTTTTATCTTGATTATTGTGATATTTTTTGATAATCACTTCAAGTTTTGTGTCACTATCTTAATTGCAGAAAAAACAAGATAGAAACGGGCGCATGCTGTGCACCGCTATAAGAGATGAGAGTAAGCCACCTGGTGTTGATAAAATTTTCGAAAGACATAGTGCGTCATCAAGCATAGAATACTTTTTAATAATTCGAGAGTATTATTAAAATCTTATTCACCTGGAGAAAACTCGAAGAAGGCTGGTTAGTCACCATCTTAAGCTTCGAAAATAGGTTGTGTCATGCACGTTGCTACAAAGTTAAAATTAGGTATGCACTTTTGTCGAGTACTTAATTGTCGCAAACTCAAGTATCAAAATAAATTTACAGACCGGAGGTAAAGCGCAGTTAATTCTCGCAGGAATTACAGAGCGCAATAGTTATTAGTAACCCGTTAACAAAACTGGACCTTACATAAATTGCGTTAGAGTTGAATTACGCGTGTTATGAGTCGGTAGGCTGTAGTTAAACAGGATAGATCGTAACAGGGCGGGCTTAGTTCCGATACGACACGATTTATGCCGATGACTTTCTACGTCACGTATCCCATGAGTAAACTTCATAAAACGTGTGTGTGTAATTAGATTCTAGATAATAGTGTGGAAATAGGCGTGTATACACGGGTAGTATAGGGTGTAGAGTGGGTATGTAGAGTGAACGGTGTGAGTGTACACTTCGGGTGTCAATCAACTCATCAAAGTCCAATAAAACATATCCAAATATCTTACAATGTAATTCAAATTTATTTATTCAAATTCATTTATTTAGCCTATGGACATGGGATAGCAATTCAGCATTTATTTTATTTATATTGACAATATAAAAATTGTTACGTGGTGTAAGAGTAGGTTACCGTCTTGTCAATATTGAAGCGGCATAATACGAATTAAGCAAATATTAAAGTTTTTGAAGATGAAAATCGGCAAAGAGACTCGTATATTTCATAATAGACATGAAGTTTCTATTCCGTCTTATATACTACTTTTCACACACAATTTTCGTGTTTATACGCGATGCTCGTTGAAATTCACTCATATCTTTTATATCGCCGCAGGAGGCAAGCTTAATTTGTATGACAAAACCGTCGTTTACCGTCACTCACTGCCTTCACAAGCGCGTCGTAAATTTTGCGGCTTCAAAGCCTACAAAGATGTGGATGCATAAACAAACACGTACACATCAAGTCTTAACTTGATGAGCTTCTATAAGCATATTCGCTTAGGGTGATACGATTTGAAAATCAAACTAATTCTTGTACTATGGATTTTTTTTGGTTGTATCCAAACAGCTGCTCGTTGATTGACATGACAGAGGCTTGTCTTCTTGCGTTTCCCATATAGCCTGTTCAATTGAAAATTACCCCAGGATGTCATCGTCAAAGCTAAATATGCGAGTTTAATAGTTTACAGGACAATGAAATTACTGTTTTCTCAAATGATTCATCAAAAAGTAACTATTTTTGTCCTTATTTTTATGATAACTTAGTGCGATTACATCGTGCTGTCTGGAGGGACCGCAATCTCTGAACTCAATGTAGCAAAACGTTTTGACCTACTACGTAAATAGCCTCTACTTATTGCCGCGACAGTGCTTGCAATGTATGAAAAATGCTGTTTCCGCGTATGGCCGCCTGAAGCGCTGCTGATTCATTTTTCATACGTTTTGCTATGGTATTGTAAAACACCGTATCGGCCAAAAAATGTGATAGGTAGGTATATAGGATATGTTTAAAACATCGTTAATAAAAAGAAGGGATGAATAAATCTCCGTGGTTCTTATTGGATACCTAATCGAAACGGAACGGAGTCTTACTTGTGAAACTGTTCCTCTGCTGTGTGCATTTCATTAGAAGGATAAGATTACACACCATGACGCTTATCAGGTATGGATTGGCAGAGTTCACACGTCATCAAAATCGCTAAAAACTTAAACAAAAATGTGTATCTCAAAACAAGACCTTCATCTATTCATACCGTATCTGAATCAGCCGTAGGCAAAACTGTGAAGGACCCCATTATCCTTTCGATATTTGCCTGCACGGTTTGAAGTTAGTGGCAATTAACAATACGAGTACGTTCGTTCCTAACTTATGTCTTTGAATTTAAGCTCCGGATAGCAAGTCAGATAGATCAACAAGACATCCGCAACTTCAAGGGCGTCGCCAGCCCATGGCCCAGGGGGGGGGGGGGGCAAGTTAATATTATGGAGGATGAGAAAAATATGAATTGTAGGTACAGGTACAATTGCACGGCCTTAAGACTTTGGTTGCTTTGCAGTTGGCTACCTTTTTAAATCTCTAAAAAGGGGGGGGGGGGCAGAGGGGGCAGCTGCCCCCCGACGCCCTTGCGCAACTTACCTGATAACTTACTGCAGTGAAGCGGTCTCCCAGAATATTTTAAATATTGTGCATAGTATAAAAACTCCGTAACAAACTTATCCATCTAGCTGCCCATCGAGCGGATTCCGCACAGCTTCCGCGAATGTAGGCATTACGGAAACTTGCAAGACTCCAGGGTTAAATTATAAAACTCGAGTGGAGTGAGCAAGTCACGACGTGAAGGGAGCCCAAGTACTCAGTTCCAGACTTATTTAAAGAGCTATTGAGGGAGTTGAAGTGTGCGAATATTGCGTAAGTATTAGAGGGTCCTGAATACAGATATTTTTCTTGTTGGAAATTGTAACGTATTTAAAAGTTTCATCATTTACCTAGTAGGTTTGTGATTATCCTTCCGAGAGTGCAAAATACTGATAAAATTATTACAATTCAAGTTTGGAGCCTATTAATAAGTTTTTGTTGGGTAGTTATTTCTACGTGTTTTGCAATGGGAAAATTTGTAGGCACACGAGGAAGAGGAGGTAACGTTTCTCGTAATTCGTTTATACGGAATAGATTCTAACAATCTCTAAGAAAATACTTTATAACAAAAGTTAAAATAAAATGTTAATAAGAAAATTGGATTTCATTTCCTTTTAAAAAATCGAGCTTTTGAATGATTAATATTTTCTTTGAATAGGTTTTATTTTTGACAAAATATCATCTTGCCAATTTTTTAAGTAAGGTTTAGAATCTAGACTTCGACTAGATAATTTCAAAGTCAAAGTTTATGTAGTATGTATGTTAAAATTATATTAAGTAGTTAAGTATAAACAACATCGAACCACAGAACATATAATACTACGACCTAACTGTCCGAAAAAAATGTAGCTATTGACATCGTGTTCTTTGCTATGCTCATTATGGTAGGCGCTAGCGTACACCATGCCAGTGCCTAGTAATGTAAGCTCAGCAATGACTGAATAAACATCACTATTGTAAATAGTATAAGTTTAGAAAACTCAACAACCCCTGACAAAACAAAAACGATTTTGATGAAATATAGCTAAGAACACTCGATGAAACCTTCTTTCAAGTAAAAAAAAAGTAGATCAAAATCTGTCCATACGTTTGAGAGCTGCGATGTCATAGACATACACACAAATATGCAGGTACACATGACAAACTTATAACACCCCTCTTTTTGAGTCGGAAGTTAAAAATGAGACAAGTGTTAAAAGGATATTAAATTGAGATTGATATTTGTGGTAACAACTGAGAAGAACAACCGTGGAACATTTTTTATTTAAATAAAAATATTAATGTAGGTACATTCGAATACTAACTCGCATGATCTTATAGGAAAAGGCAAATGCCGTAGAAAGAACTGAAAATGCTGAAGCAAGACAAAGGAGTATGAAAATACTCCATGGACAAAAATAATGATAAAATTAAATAACGTTTCATCTTATTAATTTTTCTATTTTCATTCGGGACCACCTGGCCCTGGCGGCGGTGGGGACGAACTTGAGTCTGCAATAATTGGAACCAAAAATCATTAATTCGTAAAGAGTGGAAGGAGTAGAGAGAGGCCGTTGCCCAGCTGTGTTGTGGCACAGTTTAATTTAATAATAAATTCACGTAGTTGCCTACTATATGTAGTTTATTATATAGGTAATATTTTCGGTAATGTCTGATTGATGATAGCCCTTTTGACACAAGGTTATACATGTTTATTTCCCCGGGGTGGCGATGGAAGACCCCTGGAAATTAGATAAATGAGCTCGACGGCGTGAGCCGATTGGTGCGGCCGTCCGACCAGAAAATTATCTTTTTCTATGTTGCCGGAACTTAATTAATGCAAAAACTTTGTGTATTTTGTCCACTCTATTATTGTCGTGGGTTATTCACTTCCTTAATGTTAATTGAAATTAGGTGTTTATTAGATATTTATATATCTAAGTAGACGCTTAGCTATTCTCCTACGTACACTTCATTCACTGAAGTTAAACAATTTTTGAAACGTTGCAATGATTTTGCGTAGGTAGATAAATTCTTTATTGTACACCAGATGAACAATCACAAACATTACAGAACATCTTACAAAACTACTGTGACAACAGGCAACCTTATTGAAAAATCCAGGCGTTGGAGTCTATAGAGAAACGTGCCCGGAAGCTAATTGGCGACGAATCCCTCGTAAAAGCTAGGCTCCAAAGCTTGGAACATCGTCGCGAGGTTGCTAGCTTGTCGGTTTTTTACCGGATCCATTTCGGTGAGTGTGCATCTGATCTGCATGATCTAATTCCTTCTAGCCCTTTTTTCTATAGGATTGTTAGAAACACGAAAAAGCGTCACCGTTTCATGGTGGATATCCCAAAAACCCGAACGAAACGCTTTAGTTCCACTTTCATCGTGCGGACTGCTAGAATGTGGGATACGCTTCCTGAGTGGGTCTTTCCCGATAGATATAATCTGGGTGTCTTTAAATCGCGAGTGAATTGGTTTCTTCTAGGTAAGCGCGCTCCATCGTAGACCGCAACGTCGCTTAACATCAGGCGAGTTGGCGGTCAAGCGCGAACCTATTTCTACATAAAAAAAGCGATCTCTTCCAGGCAACCGTAACCATTTGATCGTTACGGCAATTACTTGCAAACGACATTTTAGGTATAGGCAAGGCTTTTTTGTGGGGGCACGCAGTGCCCCCAAAGTAAATTTCGAAAAATTGCCATAAAAACTAACCAAAAAAAAACAATTTTGGTAATCCTTACAAAAATTATTGGACATTTTTAATAGGTCAAAATTATCCAAATACAAAATCGAATCTATCTTTCCTGTCTATCTTGACTTACAACTTTCGAGAATTAGCGTGGCCCCAAAAAAGAAGTGACAAAAAAGGTCTGGGTATAGGTAAGTATATATTTAGGAAGCTACTTACTACTTACGTCACTATTTGGATTATGAATGAACAATTACTATATAAGACTCATAATCATCATCATCTCAGCCATAATAAGTCCACTGTTGGACATAGGCCTCCCCCATGGATTTCCAAAAAGACCGATTGGAAGCGGCTTGCATCCAGCGTCTTCCCGCCACTCTAAGACTCCTTACAACTCCCTAAGACGCCTTATAAGACTCTAATTGTAATAATAGGTAAATTCTAGCTAGACTATAATACGTTCTAGTAATTCGTCATTGTCGAGGCATCCGATTCTATAACAACATCATATACGTCAGATCTCAATAATCACTGATCTAGATATTTATTTCGCCATTGAACAGTCTACATAGCCTAATTCCGGTTAATTATGCCCACAAATCTTATTAAGGCAGCCAAGGTCGGGGCTCGTATCGAGGAGCGGCCGCACGCTCCACTGCCTTCCTGGATACATCATCTCCGATCTTATCCAGTACCGTCGTCGACTGTCCAACATCCTCCTAGACTTTACCGAGAACAGACGTTTACTTCCTGAAGCAAAATAATTGTTTTTATCTGCTCGTGGAATGGGACAGTGTCGCGGTTAAGTGCACCCGTGTTTTAAGATGAATTCGCCCTGTTTCGCGAGCAGCCCGTACATATTTCACCCGGTATCGGACAGCTCGGCCACCGAGTCGGACGATAGCGTGGACTCGGGCCGAGAGAAAACTGTCGGCGACGACATCGACGGCGTAACGAAAAAGTACGCCGATCCGAAATCGAGAACAATTAACAAAGTCAGCAAGAAGATACTGAAAGCGATCGAGAGACTAACATGTAATATCAAGAAGAGCGCAACGAAGAAGGTCAAGAAACTTGTAGAGCCGACGGTCGGGAAGGGTTAGTGGACTTTTTACATTCTACCCTAATTCTCGAGCTATAAATAGACATTCGTTTGACTGACACATAATTTCTCTACGAAATTGCGACACGGTGTAAACACGTTTCTTTTTCATTAGTGAGATAGCCTGTCACTTAGTGGCGTTGAAACAAATATTTACAATTTTATTTCTTAACATATAGTTTGTTTATGAGATAGCAGTAACGGTTT
Source organism: Lycia hirtaria (assembly GCA_947563715.1). NCBI lineage: Eukaryota > Metazoa > Arthropoda > Insecta > Lepidoptera > Geometridae > Lycia > Lycia hirtaria. Next base: position 13,470,388 of record OX387379.1, on the reverse strand, counting down.
TAGAAGTCTTCACGAAATATTTAGGTCAGTGGGCAAGGCATAGCAATACGACGTAGTGGTTGTATTTACTATCGATTAAAACCTGTGCTGTTTGGAAACGTTTCTCTCGGGAAGAATTAGTTTCGGATGACCTATTTCTGCGCCATTACGTTTATTGATAGTGTATGTATGTATGGTAGGTACAGAGTTATGAGAACACAAAGCGAGCGACATGCGCGGATCTATTGGGCATGGTGGGGAAGCCCACAACCTTAATTGTTTTAGCAATTTTTTTTAAACTAACCAACCAGAGGTTCGACTTATCACATTATTATTTATCTATTTTTATGTAATTTTGCTTAAATTTGAGAAAACATAAAATATTTATTATACTGATTAGAAACACGGTTTTTGTTTATTTTGTGCAGTTAATTTTTTTGTCTGTTTTCTGAAGAGCTAGGGAAAAGTCGTGCGACTCGCACTTTGCAAATTTTTGAGTTACCGTGACCACAACCTTTTTCGAGGATCCGCGTCTGCTAAGCGATGTCACCCTTGTGCGTGTGCGGTGTAGTGAAATAATAACGTGGATAAGTATTTAAATGAACTTTAAAAGCTTAATGTGGTCAATTACGAAGGCATCACAAAACTAATTAAAATTCTTAAACTCACTAAATTCAAAAAAAGTTAAAAATTATAAGGGAATTTTAAAAAAATCCGTTCAGCGGTTTGTGAAAAGTTGTCATAACAAACAGACAACCAGTTCCTTTCGATTTTACACGCGTTCTGATTTTTTTCAATCTTTTATTAAGTATAAAATTGATATGTATTTACGTAAATGGCGACCACGTGAAAAATGTTTGAATATGTAGTCATAATTTAAACGTTGTATAAGTGATGTGCAAATATGTCTTGCACTTTGGCTTTATGTTTTTGGTGTAATTAGCTTACTCATACAATAAACTTCTGCAGGAAACCTCACAATAAGATGAAATCAACGACGTAACAGAATAAATACATGTACGGTTAAGACGCTCTAGGTAGTAAATCTTCTGTCTCGTTCTGCATATCCGTTTTTCTAGAAAATAATACGTATAACATAGTAAATACCTATTAAAAATTTAACTAGAAAATAAAACTTTTCGACAAGATCAAGTCCTTATATCACAGAATCGTAAAAACTAAGGCCAAGTGCGTGTTGGGCCACACGTTTTGTAAGGTACCGTGATTGCCCGCCGCAATAGGTGAATGCGGAATTCGAAGCGAATTAAATGGAATTTGTACTAATTATTTATTTATTTTTTCGTGAAATAGATCTATGATTGACCATTTGCCTGATGTTAAGAGACGGTGTAGCGTAGCTGAGGAATGAGCTCGTCGATCTCTATTCATTCTAGGCTTCAAACTTTCTTATTACTTCTCAAAGTAATTTCATTTTAGTCGTCAACTTGTTAAGACTTCTTATCTGTGATAGTTTTTCTTGTATCTTCGTTCTACTACTTGTTGTCTACGGAATCGTACAAACGAGTATACATACGAGTACATATATAATCTGTTACACTATATTTATAATTAAATAAATATTTGTGGACATTTCACATAACACCATCTAGCCCAAATTAAGCAAAGCTTGTAGTATGGAACTAGATGGCTGATAGAATACATATATACTTTTTTTTATGATATACTTATGATACATAGAAACACCCAGACACACAACAAACATCCATGCTCATCACACAAATGTTTGCCCTGGGTGGGATCGAACCCACGACCTACAGCTTAGCAGGTAGACTACTACCAACTGAGCTACAAAGCCAGTCGTTTGGAATTGCTAATTGGAGTTTTATAGATTTTTTCATAACGGTTTTTGTGTAAGTCCTTTTTATAATAATTTCATATTATATAAACGGTTGATATGTCCAACCTACCGTGCTTTAACATAGATACCTAAGTAACATACGAACCATATGAGTCTTATACCACCAAAGTTTTCCTTCCGCAGTTTTTCGACTCTGAGAGTTTGGGCCGAAGTATATTTCTTCATTAGTTGCTGTCGATATTTGAAACTGCACTGAACTCTTTTTTTTTGTTTTTTGTTGTATCACCTGTACTTCCCCCAACACAAGTCAGGGACATTGTCAAGCTGAACATATTGCTTATGCATTTTTCTGTTTTGTTAATGGCATAATACGCCAATCATACTGGCCTTATGTGAATCGAAAAGTAAATATTGGTATAGATAAATATAGATAGTCATAAATATAGAACAAAATAACAAATACGTGAGAACACATGCGTGCGCTTTTCTTTTCACACGTTTACACGTTTTTTTTTTAATATCGTTAATTAACATACAAATTGCTACTTATAATATACCTATATATGAACTACAGTACATCTCTTAGTGCAAAATCTGTTGTTTATATATTAATTTTAAGACGCTTTTTATCGCATTCAGACTCACAGTTCTCGGAACCGACCTGATTCCGGCCTTATTGGTATTTCTGGGCTTGATTTGCTGAAATGGAGGAAGTTGTTAGTGTTAGTTTCGCGGAATGTTAATAATACTCCTAGAGCTAACAAACTGGGCCTATGATCACGTTCTGGTAACAAGTAAGAAACAATTCTTACTTGTTTATTATCGGGGTTGATAAAACTAATGAACGGACGTGTGTATGAAACTTTAGTTACTGATTAAGGTAATATAAAACCTATTTGTCGCCATAATATGGCGAAAAAGACGCAAGTCTTGCTTAAACTGTTTTTAAGGTTCCGTACCTCAAAAGGAAAAAAACGGAACCCTTATAGGATCACTGTTATCTGTTTGTCTGTCTGTCTGTCAAGGCCCTTTTTCTCAGGAACGCGTGGAGGTATCAAGCTGAAATTCATATCAAATACTCAGGTCTTTAACTGTCCCTTGCAGCTGTGAAAAAAATCAACTTCTCAGTTTTCATTAAAAAAAGTTACAGCCGAATATGTCGCAAAAAACGTATATTTCGACACTCGCAAGGGAATCAAAACCTATGGGGCACTTCCCGTTGACCTATAACTTTGAAATTTGGCAAGAAACATTGTCATATAGTACACATAAACGAAAAAATCCGAAAACTGTACATGCTTAATTTAATCATAAAAATAGGGTCTTTATGCAAGGGAGGAGGGTCCAAATTTTAAAGTGCTTTAACCATATCATGTGGTATATCATATGAAAGAGCTTTATTAGCACAAGCTAAAACAGGCTTTTAAATATTTTTACGATGTATATTTTTCGGTTTATGAAGGAAAATATAAAAAAATATATAATTTCCCCCTTTTATCTACCTACTAGTTTGTACGGAACCCTTGGTGGGCGAGTCTGACTCGCACTTGTCCGGTTTTTTTAAATGTATAGATCCACGGTTGACCACTAACTTCCTGATGTTAACCGATGGTGTGACGTATTCATCATTATCATCTCAGCCATAAGAAGTCCACTGCTGGACATAGGCCTCCCCATGCACAGATTTCCAAAAAGACCGATTGGAAGCGGCCTGCATCCAGCGTCTTCCCGCCACTTCTACGACGTCAGGTATGACACTACTAATAGTGCCTTGCAGTAGTGTCAAGGGAAACAAACGGAATTTAATAGTAATTAGACGAGTATCCCGCGGTTTTGCCAGCAATCGTGAAATTCTTTCTTAGTGGATAATTTTCACAAGGATACCTTCCTTGTCACTCTAAATTTCATATATCTAGGACCAGAGATTTGCGTGATACGTATCTCAGTTAATCAATTACTCAGGACACAATGTTATACAGGTACCTATACTATATTATTAATACTTTTTTGAGAAAATACTGTTACTACAATTATACTCATCATCGTCATCATCATCTCAGCCACAAAAATTCCAGTGCTGGACATAGGCCTACCCCATGTATTTTCAGAAAGACCGGTTGGAAGCGGCTTACATCCAGCGTCTTCCTGCCACGTGTATGATATCTTCTGGCCACAATTATACTCGTAGGTACTAGCATAATTCCAAGGTACTCATTTTGTGTAGGATACGTTTGTTAATATGGAAATAGAATGCTCCGAACTTCCTGTTGCCATGCCCTTATAGGGCCATATGTACTTCAATAAATAATATCTGTTTTATTATAAATTTTTTGTAATGTACTTATGATGCAATTAATAAATAAATGAGTAAATGTATTATTATGTTACACATCCTTGCTCAAATAGAAACTTCGTGATTATCGTAAAGCACACTCATCTCGCTAGTTTACCTCGAAACAATGGAGCTCTGTGGGAAATGAGGATTCGTAGGGTTCCTCATAAGCGTACATACAATACAATTTAGCTTTAAAGTTGAATGGGGGAGTTACTGTCGCGATTGTGTACGGAAACTGATAGCCTCCTGCTGAATATTTTAATTATTCAATTTAGATATGGCTCACAGGTAACTTGATCAAGAAATTACATGTAGCTACTAAATACATATTATTCTAGACATCTGTCTAGATTTTAGACTGTGGAAGCACGAAAAAGTTTCATCGCTTCACGACCTATATTCCAAAGACCCAAAGACGAAACGCTTTAATTCCATTTCCGTTGTGCGGACTGCTAAATGCATTTTGGATTCAGAATGCGTCTGGGTCATCCTTCTCGGATACATTTAACCTTATCTTAAAATCGTGCGTAGATCTACGTTTCTCTTCGTAATCTATAGAGGGCGCTTTCAAAAATGTATGGAGGCGTACGAAAACTTTCATCGTCGCGTTTCTTCATAAAAACTTGTACTAAGGGTGCAGTTTCTTCTACTTAAACGCGCTCCATATCACTGCTAGCTTATTAGGTACTCAAAAAGAATGTTTTTTTAACACGCTTTTATTAGGTCGACCTGTATGTAACTAACTATGTAATTAAATCTAAGGTAACTAATTTAACCATCTTCCAAGGATCGTAGCGTCATGAAAATTGGCAGCTGTATGTAGTTCTGATGACAATACAATAATATGGTACTGTCGAACTGATCTGATGATGGAGCCGGAAGATATGAACTAGAACTTCATGATGGAACATCGTATCATAGCTGTGTTTGGATTTGTTAGAAAAGTCTTGTAATAAACTTTGACCACAATAATTTGTAGCGTGTTTTTTAGTTTTTTAAACTGTAATTTATTTCCCTGATCATTTTACTAATAAGTTGCAAAATTTTAGTCGAATTGCGTATATTGTCTAATTATTAGGCACACTGAACATTTATTTGGATACTTTTGAAAACTTCAGGAGGTATATATATTTTTTTATTTTGAGTAGTAAATGTTATCTTTTTTACCCGACTGCGTAAGAAGGAGGGTTGTTTTTCGAGTGTATATATGAATGTATGTTTCTATATGACAGCCTACAGTCTGAACGGCTTGACCGATTTTGATGTGCGAGGTGTCGTTAGATTCATCTTAACTTCCTGAGTGTCATAGGCTATTTTTGTAATAATAATAATACATTTCTCGCAAAAATAACAAAATGCGTTTTTTTGTAATCTCCAAGGAACTTTTTCGTAATAAACAAATGGTTTTACTATAATTATTCTAAATAATGTGCTTTAATAATCTTTTACAGAGATTTTACTTTCTCAAAAAAAAACGTACACTCAACAGCATATGAAGCGTAACAAAATCGTAAGTTAGAGTGCAAAAATTGCTTTTCTGTAGTCGGGTATTTTTTCTAGTAGTTTTTAGGGTTCCGTACCTCAATAGGAAAAAACGGAACCCTTATATGATCACTTTGTTGTCCGTCTGTCCGTCCGTCGGGTGTCAAGACCTTTATCTCAGGAACGCGTAAAGGTATCGAGTTGAAATTAAAACCATAAACGCAGATCCATAGTATCTTGCTGTAGGAAAATAAAGTTTCTAAGTTTTCGTAAAAAAAAGTTACAGCCGAATATATAGTAAAAACGCACATTTCGACACTCACAAGGGAATCAAAATCTATGGGGTACTTCCCGTTGACCTAGAACAATGAAATTTGGCAAGAAACATTATATGTACACATATAGGAAAAAATCCGAAACTGGACATTTTTAATTTAATCACAAAACAATAGTGTCTTTATGCAAGGAATGAAGGACCAAATTTTAAAGTGAATTAACCGTATCATGTGGGGTATCATATGAAAGAACTTCAGTAGCATAAGCTAAAACAGGTTTTTAAATATTTTTACGATGTTCATTTTTCGGTTTGTGAAGGAAAATATAAAAAAATATATGATTTCCCCCTTTTATCTACTAGTTTGTATGGAACCCTCGGTGGGCGAGTCTGACTCGCACTTGTCCGGTTTTTTATTCTTTTGACATAGATACTTGTTTATCGGTACAAATTTCGTGCATAGATTTAATATAATCAATATGGTAACGCTACCATGCATAGCCTGGCACAATGTAACGCTTCCGTGAATGATCGGAACCATGCACCGACATTCTGGCTATTTATTTGTATTGGTTCAACGCACTCTAGGCGGCGGCGAGCGGCAGCGCAGTCAGGTCCATTTGACCTGTTGCAGTTTCGATGCTGCCCATATGCGGAGAGTATTGCTTTAAATACACGCCACTTTGTGGGCACAGTTGTTGTAATAGGACCATATCTAGACATTATGTACAATTCTACATATCCTAGTCATTATAATAGAGATAGTAGGGTTTTACAGTATTTTCAACCGACTTCTAAAAAGGAGGAGGTTATCAATTGGACTGTTTTTTTGTTTGTCACCTCATAACTTTCGATTTTGACAATTATTTTTTTATCTGAAGCTGGTGCTTCCCGTTTGGTCCCATTTCATTTTGGTCCAGTTCTGACAATAGCATCCATGAGAAGTCGGTTGCTTCAGTTTTTTAAACTATAATTATAAACTATGATTAAGTATCTATGTCGTGAATGGCATTGAACAAACAAGGACAAAATATCCAGATTTTTCCAGGGAGACGATATACCTGCCTGTTACTTGCCTGTGTATTTGTCTAGTTTGGCCTTATCTTTTAATCACTGTGAACATTGTTCAATACATTAACATATGTTTTTTTTTGAATGAGCAAATTTTTGCAAGCTTTGGCAGGCATTTATTAGCTACTAAACTATATACAATCTATATATACTATACAAAAAAAGTACTCCTGACCGATTAAGCTCTAAAGGTCCTTACTGTCTCAAATCCATTATCGGTTGGCAGCGTACCCTGCCAATATTCTGACGTTGAATGGCCAATAGCCATGTATACGCGTTGGGCTAGATTCGCGCCAGTATTCTAGTCATATATTTACCTAAAAATTTCCTTGTTAGATTAAAGTTTATGCAATCATTTTATCTTTTACTCTGGTATGAACCCTAGTATAGTTAGCTAAATCTTTACTCGTTATTTTTGTATTCAGGTTTAGCCACAATTCGTTTTTGGGCATGATTGCGTCTATTAGATCGATAGAACTAACATACTTGCCTAAAATTTGCTGTGTCAGTATGAGTCTTTGAATGTATTATATTTTTTGGCTCATCAAAAAAGCTAACCCATTAAATATCTGGTTTACTGTACTTATAAGGCGCATAGCCATACGAGGATGTCTGATCCTCCATAATTGGTTAGAGAACGAGCTGTTTTAGGTATGATCACACAAATATTTTAAATGGAATGTGATTTGTCCGTTTCACACCTTGCCACAATTTGGCAAGGTGACGATTCCGTAGATGGATATAGATGATTTCTATTTTGCAAAAATTGGTAATATTGAACAATTTGTGTAAGAAGTCTTGGAAAGTAGCATATTCTCTAAATGTTCTAAGTGCTAATATAAAAAAAGGAATGCGCCAATACACATTATTCCGTCTTACTTATAAAGGCATGTTAAAATCTATATTCACTGAATAAGGAGTTGTCACTTTCTGTTAGACGGGAACTGTCACGCGCGAAAACGGAATAAAACACTTTAACTAAAATGCGCTTATTCAGCATTTATAAGACGGATTGATTGTATCATACGCGTCAGTGGTAAGGCCCGAAACGTAAGCATATCTCATAGCCTACGTTTCGGGCCTTACCGAAAAACGTTATTCAAATTTGAGTAATGCTGAACATATTTTGTCAACTTCTTGCCGACACGTAATGACGCTTGCGGAAAGAAAATAGAGAGACGTTGTTCAAAGTTAAGTAACGTTTTTCGGTAAGATTAAAACAATTGTGTGAAAGACCTGATAAGCTTAAATACATTAAAACATACATCGTTATATCCGTAAATTTTACTTAATTTCCGAATGATTCCGTTATTTCGACATTATAGTTATAATGCTACTATACGTAGGCAGTTGCAAAATTTTCGTTATTAGGAATAATAATTCTCTTCTAAGCCTAAAGTTTGTCTACTCATATTAAACGCACGGACAATATTACGGCCATTTTACAATCCACAACATAAATTTTCGGTCAGCGAGCACATTTTACGACTGAAAAAGTAGGGCTGGGCAACGTCGTACAATACTGAAACTATCATTACTACTATCATTGTTAACTAGAAAATCGCTTCAATGAACTAAATAGGTTTTTTTTTTCATTCATATACTGGCCGTATATATATTTACGTCAAAACAAAATGCCGCCGGATGTGGCACAATGATAGCTTTTCCACTATGGAAAGGGGTGCGCCTACGCGTTGCGTTGCGTTATTCCGACAGCCAGAGTTCCGCTCAGCCGATGGTTTGGATCACGTCACGGTCCAACAGACACGTGTGTTGGCGTATTACGGTCTTGCATAATCAGCCATTGATGATTTTTCCCGCGCAAATAAACATCACCAATCTAAATTGACCGGTATGGTTCTTACAGTCCGTTATGTCCATCTGTTCATTGAAGATCTCTTTACGCTGGATCCGATCGAAAACGGAGTGGAACTAAAGGACGCACCGGACGCGCCTTCTGTCGTAAATTGGATTGTTGTGAAGCAATTTATGTAAAGTTACCTTGATCGATGTTTACGATCGGGCGGTTTGATTTAAAATGGATTTGTCCGAAGGGAAAGTTTAATGCGACTCAAAGTTTGGAAATGTATGGATGTGACACGTAATATTATATGTGGCATGAGGCAATTTGGTCCGATGATAACAATAAGCAATCAATATAATGTTAGAATGACAAATTATTCATGTCTCTTGTGCCACATTTTCTGTCGGTTAGTGGAGCGGCTTTGAATAGACTGACACGTATCAGAGTGATGGATAGATCTAGCCGAACTTATTTGGTCTCGCACAATTAACCTGACATTCCGCCACCACACCTTACCTTCGGACAATATATTGTATGTCAATCATTGGTCACGCGTACGGAACTACGCGTTAGCGCGACATAAATTTGGCCTATTTGTATCTTCTCTGAAAATAACCGATACACGTATAAAAAAAATTCCATATGATGTAGTCCGTCCATCTATGACCAGACTCAATTTATGTATTGTCATTATACATTCGAATTGGATCAAACTTTCGTAGTATTTCCTAAATATCCGTCCATACTACATTGCAAAATAGGTACCTATTCACTGGGAAGGACTTGACCGTAGTAGTTTGGAATTGTCTGGCCCTAAATTCTGGGGCCTGGTTTTATGTATATACAATTCTTGATGACATTCAAGAGATGCTTCAGCCCGTTGTAAATGTGGTTTACCAGAGAACACCTAGCCGTAAACAGTAGCTATAAAATGAATATGTACCTATTGGTCAATACATAAAGTCAACATTCGTTCGTACGTATAAAAATCGGATGGAATCAGGATAGCCCGTTCTGTGTTTAGTTCAGCGTGTCGCAATATGTGTACAAAGCGGGTATTTTATTGTGATTTACATACAGAAAATGTCCATTGTGGGCGCTCGCCCTGTCACAGTTGCCCTCCGGCCTCCGCCGGCCAGCGCCGCTGCCGATGCCGGTCCACTTGACCCGCGACGCGTTATAAGGTTAATCTATTAGTGGAGTGAACTTAACATCACCATTTCTTCTTATTACGCGCTCTCGCTTCGCAACAAACCTTTTCATTGTCTATGTGAGTAAATCCCAACGTTTATTTTCTCATTTGTGGAAAAGCTAATTTTATGACCACTTTTAAATAAGTCAAAACATCGCAAGATGCAATATTTATTGGCTGTCTGCCCTAACGAGAGTTTATCGAAATCGAGATCTTTAGATGTTCATCGAAGGAGATTTTCCTCGATACACCCCAAAACAAATTACGGCCGTAAACATCGGCGGATGATCTGTTTATTGGAACAAAGTGTTGCCGTATCGACCTTAACGGCTTTATTTGTAAATTTGCTCGGCATCTGAAGCAGAACTTGTGTCGGTTTGATTTCATAGCTAACGAAGTGGGACGATCGAGTAACGACGACCTTACTCGCTCAATCGTACTCGAAAAATAAACTGAAGCTTTGTCGAGAGCCGTCGAAGTATAGGATCTTATTAAAATTTCCTTTCGATACTTATTGGATTTGTTTACGATTTGTGCAGACGAGCTGTTTTGTTTAATCAGCGATCGAGCGGGAAATGTCAAAGGATATTTATACTCCTTTTAATCAAGTCATTGTTTTTTTATTGGATGCATAGCTATTTCAATAAGATTAAATTTTACTGGTCCATCGTAGTTATAAGTTATGTTCTGAGGCGTTCATCAAACGCTGTGTTTTCATTACTTTTAGAAGTTAAGACCTTTGCCCAACAGTGAGGCAATACAGATTAAGTAAAAAAAAAAAACAGAAATTGCTAATAGATATTCTATATACAGCTCCATTACGATTTTTCCTCAAAACCTGCACTGCAATTATATTGCGTTACTAACACAACACTATAGCTTTGTGATTTTGGTTTAGATTTTTTATAGTTTACATTTCTAATCTTCCACAGTTCCAAGTACTCCTTAAAGTACTCGTATTACAAATCGAACGATCAATGTAAACGGTTCCTTGTTAGCTTAAATTGTTTGTAAGTAGGGCACGGGGACTTGGAAGCTTTATTTAGCGGACCACGGTTAGACCGGGTCAATAGAAAGACCAAGCTGTGCCAAGTCCAATCAACTCATTTCCTGGTACCAGATGCAGCCAGAGTTCGCATTTAAACCGAGCTCGTGCCAGTGGTCCGCAAACCGATCAACGGGAAGTGCACTAGTCTCATTACAACAACAGGAGCCCCTTATAAAACGGGTTCAGTGAAACAGACTAATTTTAAGCCTGACGGAAAATGTTATTCCCTCTCTAATTCGCAGCTGTGCCGATCACAACTGCATTAGTTGAATTTCAGCTGATTCTATCGACTAAGCTCTCCCGAATGCGATTCCGCAATCGTATCGTTTTACTCCGCCCGAAATTATGGTAAGTGACTCTAAGTTCTCGGTAATCGTGTGTGGTTATTTATGTTGATTGATGTCGAAGCATATTTTCCCTCGGTTTCTTTATTGTTTTCTCAAAATTAGTCGGCTGGTTTTTTGCTTGAGCGGTGCCATTGAAGAGCATTAATTTTCTCACAGGCTTAACAACTTTGACTGGCCTTGTGGCTCAGTTGGTAGTATGTCTGCCTGCTGTGCTGTAGGTTGTGGGTTCGATCCCCAACCCAGGGCAAACATTTGTGTGATGAGCATGGATGTTTGTTCTGTGTCTGGGTGTTTCTAAAAAAAGTATATGTGTATTCTATCAGTCATCTAGTTCCATAGTACAAGCTTTGCTTAGTTTGGCTTTGGGCTAAATTGTGTTGTGTGAAAAGTCCACAATTTTTTTTGTGAGATATTTACATAGCTAACTTTGATGCATGACGTAAAATTGAAAAATTGTTTATATAGGTAAAGGGGATTCGTGCACTTACAACATGATATTTTCTCTAAAAATGGTTGTGTAAGTAAATAAATAGCGTGCCGTTAATATTGTGAGTCGTCGAGCGGGCCGCGATGTCAGACAAATATAAACAAAGTGCGACACAGTCGGTGCTGAACTGCTGAGCCGACTCTAGCCCCGGAATAATTTATTGTTTGTAAAGAAGCGACTTCATATTTGTTTTCGCTCCTTTTACCTTTGCTGCTCGCCTTATTAGAGCGGGGTAAGCTCACTGAGACAAGCAACGTTTAAGCAAATAGTTGTTGGGACTCTGCTATAGGTATTATCGAATGAAGTATAACATCTTTTGTTGTTTTATAAATATTATTATTATTTCAAATTATGTCTCTTATTTATATTAAAAATATCTCAAAAACCTAAAAATCTGTTTATGTAATTATTGTGAATGTCTACATTATTGTTGTTGTTTTGGAAACAAGACCCTATAAAAACCTGATAGCAAAGAAATGACCCGCATAATCATACTCTACCATCAGAGATAAGGCAAATGCTTTTTGTTCATCATCATCATCATCTCAGCCATAAGAAGTCCACTGTTGGACATAGGCCTCCCCCATGGATTTCCAAAAAGACCGATTGGAAGCGGCTTGCATCCAGCGTCTTCCCGCCACTTGTATGAGCTTTATTTTGTTTTTGTTTTGTTTTGTATGTTTTTTTTGTTTGTTTTGTTTGCTTTTTGTTATGTTTTAAGAACTATTTAGGCCCCCTTTACATCCCAACCAGAATACCTTAATAGTATAGACTACATATCCTAACTTTAATTTATGGCATAGCTGGACGCTAGCAAGTCCTCCGATAGTATTAGATTGCGTTGGTAGTAAGTAGTGGTAGTTGAATGAACCACCCTGAGAAGTCATGCGTGTGGAATAGAAGGATAGATATGAGATGTTTGCTGTACATTAGGAACTCAAAGACTAAATAACACAGGTTTTATTTAAAAATATAAGTGAACCCGACCGTGTCGAGACACGCACATAGTAGGGTTCCGTAGCTAATTATGTAATTTAGAAAACTACTTGGCGAGTATTTTGTGTTTAGACAATTTTGCAAAAAGGTCGATTGATGTCAGTATTACATTTATCGGTATATCTCGAAAAGTTGTAATCACAGAGTGTTCAAAACAATTTTCATTGAAAGTATTTAATATGGTCTACTACTATTACTACTATCGTTAATCATGAATTTCTAGGTCCAATAGTTTAGAAATGTGGGGGGGGGGGGGACATAATTTTTTTTAACTTTGGCGGGCTATATACGTCATTTTTAGTAGGGGTAGGGGTTTCGTAGGGGTTAACGGATCTATATGCCAAATTTCGTTTACGTAGAATTGATAATCTCTGAGTAAAATGGTAAAATGACTTTGACATACGGACAGATAGACGGACATGACGAAATTATAAGGATTCTTCGTAGTTACTACGGAACCCTAAAAATTTAAACAACCGATTTTAATCGACATACTATCGAACAAATAATAACGTAATTGTAGGCCGTTGCTATGATAAACTATTTAAGTAAAATTTATAAGAAAAAATATGGGACCATCTCGAAGCTTGAATCCAGCGCAAAAATAATTGACCGAGCGAGCGAAGCGTCTCTGCATCAACTGGCCAAGTTTTCTTTCGTCTGTCAGTTTGTTTGTTTGTGATATGTTTGTATGTTCGTACTCGCGTACAGGGCGTTATTTTGAACCAATTTTCATGAAACTTTGTGTATAGATTCTATGGTTTTTTTGTAGTCGGCGATTTTTGATTAGAGGGGTGGTACCCATAAAAAAGGGGGAAGTTTATTGCGGCGTTAATTACCAGCCGATTTTAATGATATTTCGTAGGTATGTAAAGTATACAATTATTACAACTTGTGGCAAAAATTAACAAAATTAGTCAAGTGGTTGTCGAGATATGACAACCAACTTCAGATTTCGTGTAACAGTGAGGGCGCGTGGATGTGCTTGATGCATTTTAGCGCTGAATAAATTTCTTGATTTTACGTTTTCTCCATTTATAAAATTATTATTTGTTTTTATAAGAATATACATTGTTTTTTTAATTAAGGACATCTAAACATATCCTATTTTTTGTATTAATTGTGTATTAAAATTAAATTGATCTTTCAAGGTGCTTAAACTTATGGAAAAAAAGATTTTTGACCGTGAAATAACGTCTGTAAAATCACTTAAAATTGCGAAATCGGTTAAAATGATACATACGGCCTCCTAAGGCAACTTTATGGAGGTATTATATACAGATGATCCAAGGTGAGCTGCAAATAAGCTCTCTCGCGAGGTCTTTATATAAATTATATGTATATATATAAATAATATTATTAATATAAATACATAATTGCTATTTTAATGGAATTTCTATGAGACAGAAAGTGAAAGTATATCCTTGCAAATAAAAAAAATATATTTGTTTCAAAACAGTTTATAAATGACGGAGATCTCGTAACTCCGTAACTACCATACAAAATACAAACAAATCGCTAATATAGTCGGTTAATAAGGAGGCGGTAGAAACTCCTCCTTCATCAAGTCGGTTAAAAAGTCCTATATAAAGAGTTACATACACCCGAGGTACAAAAATACTACTTAGCGTACCCGCAAAAAAGCGGCAACATTTGTAATTTATGGATTTTGAAATTTGATGGAAAAAAAGCGAATTGGATCTTGGCCCGTGGTATTGCTTGATAAATAAACACGAGTTGATTAAGTAGGTATTGTTGTTATATATGGTTATAAAACTTGGTTTGTTTCCACAGCGGAGACGCCAACCGAGGTGGTCACCGAGAAACCACCGCTGAAAGCTTCCACACAAGCGTCGGCTGTCCAGAGCCCTACGCAAAGACGTGAGTAACTATAACAATTTACATATTTGTATACATTATACAGGGTGTCAAAATGGTGTGTAAATGTGAAAAGATACTCAAACGTGTCAATTTACCCAGAAAAGTTTACAACTTTAACTAAGGATTCATTTCTAGAAAATAAATCAGCTGTTCCGAACATGTTCTTATATAGGGGTTAATAGAGCGTTTATTTTTTTCGCTTTTTCAGTTATGGTCCCAAAGTAAAAGGTGTTCACTTTTGGAAGTATATTGATACGTTTAAGTTTTGTTGCACCTTTCTGCGACATTATTATATACATACGGGGCTACACAGAACTGATACGATCTCGGTATATCAACAGGTTAGTAGGTATTGTATCATATCTTACCTGGCGTTGAGTGATAGTGTTATTGAGGACGGTAAGCTTATGTAGCTGGAATGGGAATTGGCTCCCAAATCTTAAATGATTCGGAAATCATGCCATCGAAATAATATAACTGTGCTTACACTCGACGATATATATAACAGTTTGATGTTACGCATATAAAAAAAAAGGAGCCGTCATCTCTTGCGACGCTTTCAGTTTAGTCTATCAGTTCTGTGTAACCCTACGCACCTACGTAGTTTTACAGCAAGTAAGTTTTTGTAGGACATTGTGTTGGGACTCAAATGAACCCTTTGTTCTGTGATTAAAAATCCCTTTGTTTATAGCAACTTGACACCTTGACTGACGAATGCTGGTTTAGGTTACCTTACATATTTTTTATACCATGGCTTTGTTGTTTTTCGTAAGGTTTTAAATTACATTAAATTCATATTCACTACCGAATTTGTATCTATACCTTACATACTTAGCTACATAAATTATATAGCTGTTTCAATTTTATTTACGTACGAATGTATAGGTATAGTACAGAAACGATATCATAAAAGTAATCACGTCGACAGATTCCTGGCAGGTTACGTGAAAGACGTTCAAAAACGCATTTTTGCAAGTGTTTGCAAAACAGACGCCCGCGCATTGCGTTGTTATTATGTATTATGTGTTTTCATAAATCTTACTTGTATAATATTCATATTAAATTTATTAATAACAATCTTTACAACTTTATCATTTACAATTACTAATAGTATCCCGTACATCAGTACTTAGGCTAAGGTCGCACTGCGGTTAAACCGCAGCGGTTTTTAACCGCGTGAGTTTATGAAACAGGAAAACGAATACAAGCGGCCGCACTTGCGGTTTTTTCCCCGCGATTGATTTAGTACCGTCTCGAGCGGTTTCGCGGTTTATAGCGGTTACCGCTCGCGGGAAAAAACCGTAGTGCGGCCTAGGCCTTATTGTATATTGTCTAGATGAATATAATATTAATTGATATATTTATCGATAAAATTATGCTCTACAAAATCGAGTTCAACAAGCATAGATAATAATGATCGAATCTCATCACTTCACTATGTCATCTATTTTTAATAATGAGGGATTTTTATTTTGGTAATTAGGCGTGTAATTGAGATCAAAATAAATTATTACTGATATGTAATTTTATATTTTCAGAAATTAATTTCAATATTTTTGCGATTTAACCCGTTTTTCCAGAGGTTTCATTCTTTACCAAAAGAATTGTTTTTTTTTTGGGATGTTTTTTGGGTGTAGTTTAAAAAACTGAAAAAACCGACTTCAAAAAACGCGATTCGTTTACTTGGATGACATATTTTTTTAGTTATTTTGTTATAAAAAACTAAGTACTGAACCGATTTTGATAAACAATTTATGGGACCACCTCTTAAGACTTACTAAAAACTAGAGATTGCAACCCGGTATGTTTCTCAATGGGTTGGCGGGTTGATGTGTTAGCGATGAAACTGTTAAAGTATTTTATGAAAATTTGCTATATAAGAATGGAAAAGGACAATGATTCAAGGTTAAGAATTAATATTTATTTCAAACTAGCAAATCAACAATAATCAGTCTCACTCAAAGTCTCAAAATCTCTGATTTAATACAGAATTGATTACTTTACTTATGGACGGAATAGTAACATTAGTATTAGTAATTTTTTTTTATAAGTTTATGCAAGCAGGTCTTTCTCTTTACACGTTCTAGTGTCCATTTGAAACATAGTATTAGAATAAGAAACTAATAAAGCTTAAAGCACTAAACTTGTCATAACAACTTAGATTAGATAGATAGATAAACTTTGGTAGCTTTGGTATTTGGTAATATTTGGTATAAACAAAACAAATTCTTATTGGCGCGTCAGAATGGCAACGTGGCAGCTCGCAGCGGTTGTCATGCGAATTTTCTATGATTTCGCGCTCCCTCCCGCGCCGCGGTTTTCATACCTACCGGGCCGGGGCCGGCCGGACCCGGTTTGCAATCTCTACTAAAAACCTCCATTAAATGAATTCACAATTGGCGAAGTAATCGCTGATCAAACATACAAAGATCAAAATGAGCATCAAGTATGTCTGTAGTTTTTAAATGTACTCTCAAAAAATATTTGCATATTCAACAAAAAAAATGTGTATGTTCCAAGTGCCAAAATCTATCTAGATAACCGAGTCCGATCGCTCAGTGCTCATTCAAACCTAACCTGAGTAACACCTAAAAGTAGCTATTTACGTCGATCCAGATCATACATATTTTGGTCGCACTTTGAGATACACCCACACAAAAATCTCAGCTCCAGGGCTAAGTATAAATTAGTTTCCTCGAAAAGATAAAGATCTCGTTAACCTGAAGATACGTTCCTTTGACGGAGGGATTAGATCGAATATGTGGCACAAAGAAGGAGATAACAACATACACGTTGTCGGTCAGTTTATATTAGCAAGTAAAATACGGGATTGTCATACAGCGACCTAGATAGTTTGCTGTATAGTAATTTCGGGCCTTCTGCAGGAGACGTACTGTCCTGTATTAGTGACCGTTTTGATAATGTGTTACTTATTTATTATTTAGGTATGAGTGTTTTTACGTCTGAAAGGTAGTATAATTGAAATTATTGAGCAGTTTTTTTTATCAGCCCTGTTTATACAAACTGTCCCACTGCTGGGCGCGAGCCATCTTCTCATTTTGAGAAGGGTAAGGCCATAGTCTATCACGCTGGCCAAGTGCGGGTTGGCACACTTCACACATCTTTCAAGATCATTGAGAACTCTCAGACATGTAGGTTTCCTCACGATGTTTTCCTTCACCGTTTGAAGTTGGCGGCAATCAACAATACGCACATAAGTAACTTCGAAAAGACAGAGGTGCGTGCCACGGGATTCGAACCCAGGACTGCGGATCGCAAGTCAGACGGTCTCCCGACTAGGCTGCCGGAAACTCGATTGAGCTATTGAGCAGTGTTGGTAGATAAATATTCCAACAGAACATAAATGTTATAAGTGAGGCAATGTACCGCGCGTAAAATTGAAATGAGATATAATTAGATGCCATGTGTCATGTTATTAATACGATATGTATTCACAGTAATTAATAATGTTATTGAAATGAAACAAATTTTAACGGATTTATCGCGTATATTTTACATAGTTTTATGACCTGACGTTTCGAACACTTTGCAGCGTCCGTAGTCACAGGTCAGACTAGATGACAGATGTATTTTTGTTAAGAAAATATTAATTATTGCCACCCATTATTTTAATTCAAAAAATTCTCTATGCACACAGAAGTCGCCCACGGTGTCAACAGGCATCGCAGATCTGTGTTGAGACTAAGCTTTTATTAATTTGATGGCCGGGTTCCATTCAGGTGGTAGATACTTGCCAACCATCGTCTCTATTAAATTTCGGATATTTCTTAATTTCAATAGCCTCGCGTAACATTCTTGGTACATAACGCGTTTCTTTAGCCAAGATTTGAGGATTATCAAAACGGATGTAGTGGTTAGGCTTGTCTAGCATACTCACACATCGCAAACCTGTTAGAGCGTCTGTTTTTCATATCCTCAATATGTTCCTTCACCCGCGTCCCGATGCTTTTCCTTGTCTGCCCAAAAGTAGCTGCAAAGTGTTCGAAACGTCAGGTCATAAAATAAATGTAAAATACTTATTATTAATGTAAATACACGATAAATCCGTTGAAATTTGTTTCGTTCCACTGAGTAACAATAGCGAAAACCTTAGAAAACATTTAAAATGTTAGTTAATTGTTTAATGATAAGGAATATTATATTAACCAACTTCAAAAAAGGAGGTTATGTTATTTTTCCTTGGCAAGTTGTTTTGGTTTTTATCATAGAAATTGTATGTTGATGGCAAATTTAAAGTTATGGTCTATCCAGGTATGCTGTATAAATCTAAACACTTAACTAGCCTAATCCTTATTAAATTTATAAATACTTTCATTGTGGGTTATTGCTAATATTATTTTGTAACTCTTTGTAAGAAGTTCTAAATCCGAGAGTATAATATGCCAATATCTGACAATATCTATTATTTAAGTTATCTTGGAGATAGCGGTCAAGCGCAAGCCATATAATTGAATAACAAAATACTTAGGTATTTGCTATCGTATTGGTCATTTAAACGTTCCGAAAATAGCAGTTATAATATGAAAGCCGACTCTGCTGAGAGATATGCTGTTGTGTTATTACTGATGATGCTTCAGTCCATTTTTTATCAATATTGTGATAAGAGCCTTGTGCTCCATCTGTTCCAAGCATTTTATATAGTTTATGACCATTATATATACGTGCATAGGAATGCACTTTAATCTGTATTTTCGTCACCCTCCCCCGCTTTGTTATGTGATGCAACAGAGTCGCGCTGTTTTGGCTCAAATATCGAGAAGTATTTTTTATTCATCATGAATGAAAATCAGTTTAACTAGGAAAAATTACACAGATATTTATAGGTAATATCTGTCATGCAGTTATAATTCACAGGATTTCTAATTTTATTAGTTTAAAATGTCTTAATATTCAGATCTTAAATTAACGTAACACTAAGGCGAAACTGTTTTCTACTCAGTATTTTATACGTAAATAGGTTTTCCCCGGTTATGCATGGCAACTGGCAGGCCTCAAGTAAGGTAATTGGACTCATATTCAGCGAACAGTGAGAATGCCATCCTGTGGTTTAGAAAGTGCAACACCAAGATTATATAAGGCCAAGATACTAAAAACCCTTAAGGATGTGTCTTGTCCCCTCAAGTGCTGAGAATTGAGATTTGCAATGCATTTAAGTACTTCATATTCAAAGAGTATAATAATCTCTCTATAGATAAAATCTCTTTGTTTCTACTTCACTTTAAACACTATTTTTTCTTTATTGTTATTTTTATGCCTTACATGTATATTGGCTAGAGTCTATTCAGTAAGAGAAATGCGACATTGAGGGCGCTGCTCTTCTTATTTCATAATTTTGTTCGAGAACAAGTGCGCTGCTCTCCATTGAATAAAATAATGAAATAAGGACTATTTCATTATTTTATTCAATGGAGACGTTAGTTCTCAATTTTTTCCACGATTCTTCTCTTTCCATACTGACTCTTAAGCGTTTGAATTATTTTTTTATTATTTATTTGTTATCATGAGCGCGGTAACTTCCTATCAGATAAAAATTAAAAATCGGCTGTTAAGGATAGAAATCAGTAATCTCCTTTTACGTGGACAAATACCCGTTAAATTAAACCTACCCTAATATAATAATTCTTTGCTTCATGTATCGAATTTCAGTATAATTATTTCTTAAAGCGAACAAAATAGTAAACTTTTATTTTCGGTTTTGAAAGAGAATTCTGCCACTTAACCCTGAAAGCCCTTGTTAGCGCCCTCATTGCAACTTCTAAATGCGTCCACGTATTTTAAATAGTGCGCTATATTTCATGCGTGCAGTCGACACATTCACCTTATAACCCTCTGACAGTGTGCCAAAAAATCGGCGTCTAGCGGCGTGCTGGGCCCGGCGCTCTTGGCACATCGGCCCGGATCTATCCAGTGATTATGTCATGCGTAGAGATTTCCAATTCGTTTGTTGTTCCACGCTTTCCCGCAAACAAATATCAAGATGGCGTTTTATTGTAATGAAGAAAGCGAGACGACGTGAGGGTGGGATATTTCTGGAAGGTCGAGCGCGCAAGCTCACTGTGTGTTTGCAGAACGCACTGGATTTTCGTTTGAGTATTCTGATTGTATTCGTATATTTGGAATTGATATGAAATAATTAATGATTAATACTGTTAATGTCGGCGTGGCGATAGGCCGGCAGCATTGTTTAAACAGAGGAAACACTCGACAAAAAGATGCGAATGCTGTATGATTTAAATCCATCGTAAATATTTTTATACAAAATGGTCTCTCCTTAGCTGACTTCAGTAAAGGGGGAGGTTATCAATGCAGTTGTATTTTTTATGTTTGTCACATCATAACTCCGTCGTTTATTAACTGATGTGGTTTTTTAAATTTTTTTTACCTACTTACTTCCAATTCGGTCTCATAGAATTTTTCAGCAAATATATGTCTTCCAAGTAATAGAAATTGCGTCTTTGAATTTAGTGAATTCACTTTTTAAACCGCCTTTTTAGGGTTCCATAGCCAAATGGCAATACACGGAACGCTTATGGATTCGTCATGTCTGTCTGTCTGTCCGTCCGTCCGTATGTCACAGCCACTTTTTTCCGAAACTATAAGACCCATACTGTTGAAACTTGGTAAGTAGATGTATTCTGTGAAACGCATTTGGGGGTTCCCCATACTTAGAACTGAAACTCAAATATATTTTTTCATCAAACCCATACGTGTGGGGTATCTATAGATAGTTCTTCAAAAATGATATTGAGGTTTCTAATATAATTTTTTTCTAAACTGAATAGTTTGCGCGAGAGACACTTCCTCCAAAGTGGTAAAATGTGTGTCCCCCCCCCCTGTAACTTCTAAAATAAGAGAATGATAAAACTAAAAAATGCATGCAAAATTCCACCGAAAATTGGTTTGAACGAGATCTAGTAAGTAGTTTTATTTTAATACGTCATAAATCGTAAATCGCAATTTACCTTTCATTCAATCAACTCAAGTATAAAAAAAAAAAAAAACATTTTATCTACTAGTTTGTATGAAACCCTCGGTGGGCGAGTCTGACTCGCACTTGTCCGGTTTTATTATATAATAACATATCGAACATTTGTCCTTGTAAATTTGATAATATTAGTGATAAAGAGTTAACATAATTGTTTCTGACAGATTACCCTACCTTAGAAATTAAATGCTCAAAATAAACAGCTCTTTCTCAATGAGCGTTCCCATAGTCCCGATTTAAACGGCTTATAAACTCAAGATCGAAAGTCTTGACCTATTTGTTGGCGTACGTTTTATTTTTCTATACGACTTTTTTATTTCCATCTGCTATCGTTTTAGTGATGTCGATAGAAGTCTGGACTGGAATATAGGTGACGTTGCCGATTTTTCTAGATGTTTCAGGTTACATTGCTGTAACTAACTGCGCAATATTTTACTAATGTTTCTCAAGTGCACCTATCACCTCATTAAAACTCTACCTATATATATATCTAACTACTTATATCATTATAGTATCTGACGCACGAAGTTCTTATTTATAATTAGGGGCGGGGTGCTAAACCTTAACTGCTAATAGTGGAACGCATGTCCAGTCTCCTCGGTGTTCCCTATGAAATAAAACCTGGGTAAAGTCTGTTTCAAAAAGGAACTGTCGTGAAACAGGTAATCGTCGATAAAACTTAAAAAAACGACTTCATAATACGCAATCCGCTTACTTGGATGACATATTTTTTCTAGTTATTTTGTTATAAATACTAAAGTATTTTGGTTTTTATAACAAAATTTTGTTAAATTTTCCGATGTTGATAAAATTTCTATGGGACCACCTGGGAAGTATACCTACTCTTTCAAAAAAAAATTTTTTTTTCAAGTCTGTCCAGTTAGTCTTCAAGTAATCGGGGAACATCATCTCAGCCATAAGAAGTCCACTGCTGGACATAGGCCTCCTCCATGGATTTCCAAAAAGACCGATTGGAAGCGGCTTGCATCCAGCGTCTTCCCGCCACTTGTATGAGATCATCTGTCCATCTCGTGGCTGGTCTTCCTACGCTGCGCTTGCCGGTACGTGGTCTCCACTCGAGAACCTTTCGGCCCCATCGGCCATCAGTTCTACGTGCTATGTGTCCTGCCCCCCAGCGGGCAGGACACATCGGGGAACATAAATAAAAATAAATATATATATTCAACGAATTGAGAATCTCCTTCTTTTTGGAAGTCGGTTAAAAATGGCTACCTAATGATGTCTCGATTGTGTTGATAGTCGAACAATATAATGAAATAAGGACAGCAGCGCCCTCAATGCCACGTTAGTTCTTTTTCTGAACTGACTCTAGCTTCAAGACAAGAGTGAATGGGTATTTCATGGGCAAACGTGCACCGCCTTCGACTGCATTATCGCTTTCCATCAGGCGAGTTTGGTCAAACGATGGCAAATTTCAATGTAAATAAAATACACACAAAGTCCGAAGACCAAACATGTTTCAGCTTATTATAATAATCTTGATGTACTTTTGTTTATGCATTAATGGTTTTATTCTGTAGCTAGTAAATGGTTGCTCATAAACAGTTTTGGGTCAATTGTTAAATAATGTATGTAGACAGGTAAGTACTTAGTAAAATTAATCTTGTTTATTACGAGTATGATGGATCGATGTAATTGACAGCCTGCGAGTTATATGTTGAAATGATAAAACCCAACAATATGCTTAGCTTACGCTCTGCATCATTATGCATCATCACAGCAAAATAATTAGTAAAATAAATCATTTTACTAAATATACAATATACTACATAAATATTGTATGTATGTACGTAGTTTTTATGTATTTAGAATATTCTGTTAATCTAGCCCTTCTATTTCACATATTTTTAATTTTTTATCATTACTTTATAGTGTCTAGAGGACGCCATATTGAATTCAGTTTGACGTCACATAACTTATAACCAGTGGCCAATCAAGACGCTTCTTTAACGATGTCTCATTTGCAAATGATAAGCAGTTTAGGAGTTATATGCGAACAGACGAACACACACACATGCAGATAGAAATCATAACCTTCCATTTGGCTTCGCTGTAGTTGTATAAAAATTATGTACTTACCATTGGCTACTAATGAAAAACGTATAAGTAGGTAGGTAGGTTGCCTACTCTTTTATTACGGTTCTACGGACGTCAGTCAAGCATTAAATTAATATAATTAAAGCGTATTATCTCATCGTCTTTCATTCTGAATGGGAAGCGGAGCTCGTTGGCATACACAAGCTTTATTTCGGGGAAACTACACAATTTGCTGGTAACGCCTAGATCGATTTCAAGCACCTACGTAATGCCTAACTAAATTTTGGAACACGCGTAGCTAGAACAAATTGGTTGCTTTTTAGATGTACTGATAGGTTATAGCACTTATGTATATGCGAAGGTTGAAATGGCTGTCTGGTTCTAAGTATGCATAATATGTTTATACTTAGAACCAGACAGCTATATTTTAAAGAACTACTATAGTGTGTTTGTTTGTTTCTTTGTTATTTTACTACTTCTGTCAATTTTATTTAATAGAGATAGAATGTGTAAAATACAGGTTTCTTTCATAGTAAAATTTATAGATATATTTAGCAGAGTAAATTCTCATAAAAATAATCTAAAAAAATTACGTAGCAGTACGAGTTTCACTAGCACACCGAGGCATCCGTACTCATATTCATAACACATGAACATGAACACTGACACCAGGGCTAATTATTTAGCAAAATGTGCTTTATATATAAGAATATTTGTTCACATATTTAATTGTCTTTAGTACACATAAAGGAAGAAATCCGAAAACTGTATTTTTTTTATTTAATCATAAAGGTCTCATTCCTTGCATAAGGGTCTTTATGCAAGGAATGAGGATCCAAATTTTAAAATGTGTATAAATCATCACATGAAAGAACTTCACTAGCACAAGCTAAAACTGGTTTTTCATTATTTTTACGATGTATAATTTTCGGATTATGACCAAAAATTTTAAAAACTTATATATGTTTTCTCTCTTTTATCAATGGTTAGCTTAGGTAGTTCTTTTATCTACTTTGTACGGAAACATCGGTGGGCGAGCGTGACTCGCACTTGTCCAGTTATTTTTTCTAACCCTAATTAAAGTTTGTGTTTTACTTTGTCATTATAATTTCGCAGTTAAAAGCTAAAATTTTTATTAAAGCAAAACATGGCAGCCAAGAAAAAAATAACAAAATCGGATAATATTACGGAATAGAAAAGTTTCTCCTAATGCGTAGAAAAATGCGCAATGTACTGGCGAAAGTGCTGTTTCAACGGGAAAACTGTAATACCAACTTATCAGTTCCATCATCAGATCAGCGCCATAGCATGTTGCATAATCATTCAAATCATACAAATATAAGTACACATAAATGTTTACCAAAGTTGTCTTAATATCGTTTGCAAGATCTTGACTTCAGCTGAACGCCAGTATAAATATCCCGTGTGCTTATAAATATGTATAGATTGTAACAATTACCTAAGTTTAAAAAAAAACTGACATAAAAAACGGCTGAATCGATTTTTATGAAACATAGCTAAGAACTCTCGATCAAATCCTCTATCAAATAACAAATATAGATCAAAATCAGTCCACCTGTTTGAGAGCTACGATGCCAAAGACAGACACAGAGATATACATGTGAAACTTATAAAATCCCTCTTTTTTGGTCGGGGCTTAAAAATACACTGATCGAGTTATGCAAGTTATTTTTTTCCTTCTGTTCTAATGCCCATAAACGGAAATGAAGTGGTGACCATGAACCATTATTTCATTTCTCAATTTCAATGTCATCGTGATTGCTGTAAGTATTGTTCCGATAGTAAATTAAATTACACGTTTTTACTTAGTAGGTACTCTTTTTAATCGAGCTCAAAAAGGATGTTTTATATTGTTTGTTACATCAACTCCGTCATTTATTTAACGATTTGGGAAATTCGTTTTTATTTGAAAGGATATAATTTCGGGTCGATTAAAAATATCATCAAATTGTCATCAAAATCGGTTTAGTAGTTTGGTTTGAAAGGCAAAATAACTGGAGAAAATATGTTATCCGAGTAAATTAAATTAGTGAATCCTCCTTTTAAAGATTGCTGACTGAATTTCTATTTGACCTTCTTGGCATCTTGTACCTAGAAGTTTCGAGCAGTAAAATTGGTATAATGGCCTATGGATGGACGCATTACGGCTATGACAATCTTCTTTGTTGTAATAAAGTGCATTCATGTTTCCTGCCCTATTTCCATATGACCCCGCGGTATTCATTAGTACAAAATACCAACGTAAATGATTGAACGTAACTGCATCGTCCCAGTGGAAGTGGTCAATCAGCCTAGATCGCCTGCAAGCGTAGACACTAGTATATTGAACTAGTTAGTCCGCTTTTATTACACCCACCCTGTTATCTAACACATCCCGGTTTTCTGAACTGACTGATTTAACGTAATATACGTACGGAGAAAATAACTAGAATTTTTAAAATAGTCTCAACTTTCCCTTTAAAATGGAGATGTCAATTAGTCTTCAAAAACGAAATTGTTCAAGATTCTCTCAATGTATAATTATTTGCTTTTGTAAATGAAACAACAAATATCAATTTTATTGTTTTATCTTAAGGTAATCAAAAGATAAATTTGTTTTATCCTTATCATTAGGCATTGGTCATGGTCGATTGTACGGACAAACATCAGTCTGGTTCTTTACGGTAAATTGAATTGAACATTATCATAAATGGAATCGTAGGTTAAAGTTTCCTGCAATGGTTGTTATGCAATACAGTTCGCTTGCGTCTGATGTAAGTAGGTACCTTATTCATCTTTTATATTTTATGGCCACCCAAAGATAGATTGTCTACTAAATCCATGCACAGTTCAATACAGACGAACACTTTAATAAACTACATCTGCATGCTTTGTTGTTTAGAATTGTGAACCGAGAATAACTAATTATATTTGCGTCCATTCAAACCCTAATATGTCTTAGAAGCTATTGTATTTTCGAACTCCTCCCCGTTATTCAACCCTAAAATGGTGAATGTGCGTGTGTGCAATATTAATTACGAGATTTACATAGAGCGCGTTGATAATTCGGCCCGACGCGGCGTGGAGCGGTGGACGGCGCGCGCGCTCCCTTCGCGGCCGAGTGCTGAGTCGCGCGCGCACCACTCGCGTACACGGCTCTGCGTAAAAATAAAGTCCACGGCGCTCGCTCGCGTACTTCAACCCATTTATAATTATCAGTAAATCGCCGCGCTAGTGCACGACTGCCGCGGCCGGTGTCCGCTCGCCGAAAAATCACGCTCGCTAACGTCGAACCCGAATGTGACGTCGCCATCCCGCGGGCCCTTATCCGTGAACAACGCGAAAGCCCTAGCGCCGACGCACGCTAGGACGCACCTCGCTCGAGCCGACACTCCTACGCAATTGATACCGGTGTCGTGAGACGCGGACACTTAATAAACGTGTGTTTGTGATAATGATTACGTGGTTCTAGTGATAACAGTGAAGTCTTTTCTCTTCGTTTAACATGCCTGAAAAATCGAAGCGTAAAAATAAAAACAAAAACAAACGCAAAAATAAAAATAATCGTGGTGATAACAGCAACAATAATAGTGAAGTTATTGAAAAAGAAGAATCTTGTAGTGCTCAGTTAGGTAATGATGAAGCGGTGCCCGATTTTAAAGAAAATACTGAACATTTAGTGCCTGATAGAATCGCAAATAAAAATCTAACTGTTCAAAGCGAAAGCATACCTGAACTTGTATGTAGTGACGTTATTGATGTCAACGAAGACGTGAACAATAATAGTAGCTCAGTTCCTGTTGAAACGTTACAAGTTCCTGTCGAAAATGTTGATAATGTCAATAAACCTGAAAGTGGAAACGTTGAAGAACAAGAGTTTGGTGCATATATTGTAGAATCTCCCGAACAGTCCTTAAAAAGTAAACCCAAACTAAATACCACAAATAAAAGTAAAAGTTTAGATAACGATGATGAGCCGAAAATTGTCGATGTTACAGAAGATGTTGGGTTACAATCTGAAGAAGAAAGTATGTTAGCTGTAGTAGATACAAGTAGTATTTTAGTTTCTGATGTTGAGTCTGACATAGAATGGGAAAAAACTGAAGATGTTGAGACACCAACAATTAGCGACTTAGCAACTGGAAGTTTATCTGTGTCTACAGTTCCTCTTAATGTGGCTCAATGTCAAGAAATAAATATTTCTTTGTCGCCGGATGTTGAAACATCTTTGAGGAGTTATTTGCGAACTTTAGATCTTTCAACTCATCCTGAAAGTTCTGTTGAAATAAAAGCTGAGATAGAACAAATTATAAATCGCGAAATCAGACATCGATTACGAAAAAAAGGCTTGGCCGATGACATCGGATTACAAAGACTTGGTCCACCTCGAACATTAGATGTTATTGATGAAGAAGGTAGCGGTGAATCGTCGAAGTCATCACGACGACAATCATATTTAAGTGACAAGAAGAGTGACAACGATGATTTGGAGGATGATGTATTTGAAGATAAAAATAAGATTCAAGAAAAAATTGCAAAAAGAACTGAAACCACGATTCATAAAAGAACTTTTGGTAGATTGGTACCACAACAGTGCGTCCTAGTTGGGGCAAAAATTAAAGAACCCGAAGTAACCGAAGCCGGTGGTAATTGGACAATGCAAACATTAGAAAAAATGACAGGAGCCGAAGTAGTGTATCTGACAGATTCATCTAGTAGTACTAGTTCATTACATGAATACGGCGAAGACACAGATGATGGAATGGAAACAGATGTATCTGTGAGAATGATAACGCCCACTATAGAAGTTACAGATACTGAAAAATTCTTAAAAAATTCTTTTATTGCTGCCGAGAAAAATAAATCTCTGGATGTGCAGAAAACCCCAGAAAATGAGCATATAATTACTGTCAATTACGACAAAGATAGTCATGAATTCGGTCAAAATCATGCAGACTCGATTCAAAAATCTCATGAAATAGTAGTTCTTTCTACAAATGACATTAAAACTAATTTATATGTTAAAGAAATTGAACCTACACTGCTAAAGAACGATACCAACATAGATCTTCCATCAAAAAATCCAACGGATATCACGCCTAAATGTAGCGATAAATATGATTTGGAAATGAAAGTTTTAAAATGTGAACTAAATGATGCAATAAACAACTTAATAAAAGAAGTTTCTGATTCAGAGCTGAATGAAAAATCTAATGAAACGTTTGTACGCCAAGACTCTTCAAGTAGTGTTTGTTCATCTCAATGTACTGCTAAATATAACCCAACTTCGTCGTCTTTAAACGATGTGTCTAACATATTGCTCGATGAAACCACTAATTCCAACACAGAAAACACTGGATCTGGGACCTCAGGTAGCCACGTTAAAGACGTCTTTGAACATGTTGCAGGGATTACAACTGCAGCAAAAGACAAAGTCGAAATAACTAAAAGGCCGTCACATCTTCGTGATTTATGCGTGAGAAGAATCGCTTCATTTCCTTTTGGTGACAAAATTTTAGAAGAACTAGCGTCAGTATCAAAACGTATACAAAACATTACTGGAGCTTTCACGTCTGATAATTCAGCAAGTTCTGTAGTCGATAAAAAAGATAACAAAATGCCTTATTACCCATTATCAGATGTATCACCAATAGAAAAAGTTATTTTGCCGACAAAAGCAAATGGATCTGTACCACCACCACCAGTTCAACCCCGTCGCTCTTCGCTAAAAAAGAAATCTCGCGAAGAAGAAGTTTGGACCGGCGTACCTACAAAATCAGAACCTGTTTATGTTTGTTTATCTCCATCACAAAAAATGTTAATGGAAAAAACAAAAACAGTAATTACTTCAGAAGATGCTAGTGAACTTGCAAACATGCATAAAAAATATGTGGATCGGAGAGGTTATAACGAACATTACAATAAAGAAATTCAAGGAGATGAAAACTCTATTGATATCTCTCCAATCGTTCCATTTAAATCTCAAACTGGAAGCCGCTTGTTAGCTCTTATACGGGATCCTACTGTTACTAATAATGTCAGTATAGTTAACAGACACAGTAGCTTAGATCAATTAGAGAAAAAGTTTACTAAGTTACAGTCAACATCAACGAAAAACCATAATACTCTGGATATTTCACATACTAATAATACATTTAGACCTATTCCACCCCCGAGACCTAAAAAACTAGCATCTTCATTTTACGAAAGTGATGAAAGCTCTGATTTTCCTGATAATTCAATGCGTTCTGTGAAAAGTGAACGTAAATTCTTCCACTATTCTACAGGAAATTTGAATAAAGAAATTGAAGATGATATATCAACTATACAAAACATGCATAGATATTATACAAACACTCGGGACAAAATAAGTGAATGTCCAAGAAGACCATCATTACCTAAAGATTTATGTGATCAGCAAATGGAATATATACGTCAGAAAGAAAAAGAAGTAGAAGCTGAAATTCAGCGTCTCGAATCTCTTCGAAGTAACGTGCCTTCATCTTCACAGAAATCAGGTCCTCGGGCTCCTCTCATATCTGAAACAGAAACAAGTAATGAGCATTTTAAAGATTCCAATAATTACTTTATATCAAAAAGAAGAGACTTTTTTGCTAGTTTAAGTGGTTCTGAACAGCAATCGAAGTTTTCTCCGATCATTAATAATAGAGAAATAGGAAAACTTTCATCAATTTTTTCCAGTAGCCAAGAAGAGTTACAGCGTGAAAAAATGTATTCGGAATATATTACTCAAATGGCTGAACGCGAGGAGAGAAAACAACATAAAGTTATCAAAATTACAAACACTCCTGCTGCAACCAATAATAAAATTTCAAAAAGTATGCCGTCAATAAATAAAGTAGACTCCAAGGTGAATAATCGTATAGAAAAAGAGTTTATTTCAAAAGCTCGCGAACGATGGGATAAACTTGGTTTTAAAGATCCAGAAACGGAAGATGAAAGAGACGAAAATAATGTTTATAAAGAACCAAAAGTGATAGAACACAAAATTAAAGTGATTGAAGGTGGGCAAGAAAAGGACGTGACGAAATTGCCACATCATTTGCAAGAGTTTGTTCGTTTCACCGCAAAAGAGAAGGAGCAAAGGACTGACAGCTCCGGTGAGTCGAAGAGTGAACCGGCATCCCCGCACGTTATGATTTTGTGTGCAGTGATTATAATAGTGCTAGCTATCGGCAAATATTTTCTACGTTTGCTACGAAATAAATGATGCTAACATTGAAAGTGTTGTGACTGTTACTATTTATTTGTTTGCTTGTGTGTATAGCGTAGTGTGTGCCACTGCATGATTGTAAAGATATTTAGCTTATTATAAATAATAACTGTTAAATCTTGTCACCATTGTAGCCAGTTTTAACAGGATTCATCACAGTCGAAGCGACCCAAAAATTGGCGATGCAATATTAAAATTTCAAAACGGTAAGTTTGGTCCACATTTTATAATCAACCTATTTGTATTTAAAATGCTTTTCTGTTCATGCATCTTTACGTGTTCCATTTACTAAATGGAAATTTTCAGAATGTATCCGAAACGTATGCATTTGTAATGTTCCAATAAATTCTGTATTCCATTCCATTAGATTACATTTAGATGTGTTTATCAGATACGATATTGACGTGCATGGAGTTGGTGGGTAATTTTGAACATTTAGGTGTGAATCATAGTAGGTATAGTAAAATGTACAGAATTATTTGAAATGGATGTACGTCCTTTACTATTTCAAAACACAATTCACACATAGACAAGTATCCCAATTTAACGCTGACCTATTTTAAAATCAAAGTCAGTTCAAGAATACGTATACATTTTATATTACATCCCTTAAAATATAAGTATATTTATTTTAGTATTTGAATAATCAGTCAATTTATACAATAATATGAAATATTTTACATGTATTTCTATGCATTCATTTGCACCCGTGATATTGATACAACCTTGTTACGTCATGTTTACTGCATGCATTTGCGTAGTGATTATTAACGCATACCGGTTTAAAGATCGACAGCTGATCGTCTCTACCTTATCAGTTATCATTACCGTCACTAAAGCATATGTATAATCACAAATGCGATAATTAGACGTTATGCCAAATAACAAACTGAGCAAATAATTAAATTGATAACGCACACATATTCTCTGATAATACTGCAGTAAACAATTCTATCAACATTTATCGGTATCCACGTAAAGGCGGATTCTATTTCAACGATATTAAGAGTAAATAATTTGCTTGCCGAGAGTGCGATGTCCGTGAAAATATTTGGTTCGTCTAAATCTGTGCTAAATGGCCTTTGGTGACTCAAAGTCGCAAACGCATACCTTGTTATTTTGCAGTATGAATCGCAGAAGTGTAATGAAGGTAGCATATAGGAAAATCACACGATTGCGTCACGTATCAATGTCTAGATGCGATCACAGTTAAAAATAAATAGAATATGACCTAACAACGCAGGTAAACGTGTCTACTTTTAAGCGAAAGTATGTGCCGCCAACATTGTTGTATACAAAAATATATATAGTGCGAGCGACGTGTAGAGGAGAGATGAGAGCGAGTGGGGTTGGTAATAACCTCTATCTAAATTATTAATCACCGTCAATTAAATTGTCCAATCTCGACCCTCCGACGGCGGCGGTGCGAAAGCAATGATGCTGGCATTTCAATTAACATCAGACATTACTCTATAATATTGGCCGATCAAATAAATAATTGCTTTCCCCCGTACCCGACCCTTTACCAGTTGTTATTAAATACCTAGACGACAGTTGACAAACTTCGCACGAGTATATAAATATCGAATTTGCAACTATTTTCCACATTTTAACGGTCGACTGGAGGTGATCATGATCTTTACTGACGCATAATGTATGCAAGTTCACAGACTTTGTAAGCAGTTATGACTCTTGAATCGGCTTTTACTAATGTATTGCCGAAACGTGTTTCAACTTGAATATTCGCTGTCTTGTGTCGTGAACTTGAAATTAATCGACGTGATACAAGAACATATGTAATGGTAGATTAAGGAAATTGCAATATTAAGTCAAATAGCGCTAAACATACCTACTTAGTTTATGGTGTTAGTGTGATAAATGTTCTAAAATTTTGAATGTGAGTGAAGAACAAATCTGCCAAAGCTCCGAGATCCACTCGCAAATCGAGGCTCCCGTACTCCTTCCTATGCATGGATAAATACATACAATAAATTAACATGAACACTGACACCAAGGCTAATTACTCAACGAAATGTGCGCTATATCTAAGAATATTTAAACTTCACATATATTGTACATTTTGTTCTAGGCGTTCATATACAATATCAAGTTCAAATAAGTAAGTGTTACAGACCTATTTTATCCAAAGAGATTTTAACACTACCGTTTACTCTATTTTAAATTTATGTCACATGACACCAACTTTATTGTCAAGGAAACGTTCAATTGTCATTTTCGTTTCTTTTTCTATGGAATGAACAAAGAGGTTTTATCTCGTAATTTTCGCACAATGATTTCAAAAATTATTTACGCAAGCTTGTCTCGCACTTGACCAGTTGAAAGTCTTTGTTTATTTACATCAAAGTAAACCCTTTATACAATCTTGCCAATTTTGAGACTTGTGTCTATTCAAAAGATACAGCCGTTTAAGTGTAGTATAGACAGACAGACATCGTATCCTCACGAATAGTCTCTTATACCCTTAGTATGGAAGCCTAAAAGTTAAACATGAACAAATAAAAAAAATCTTCTACCTATTTTTGATGTACATATACTCAAAAATCTTAGCAACTCTGCATTGGCCAATAAAAATAAAATTGTAGGTAAATTTTCCGCGTGGCTAGTCACCTGAGTCCAGGAGATTCGACGCGTCAGGGTCCCGAACAAAGCAGCGTCAGAGAGCGCGCCGGAAGGCATTCGACACCGGAAGCATCCGCAGGGGGGCTCCCGTCACACCGATCATATTTCGACTGTTTATTGACTTGAATTTTCATATCGTCATCGTTTACTGCATTGCAGAGTATCATACAAACCTTATGAGATTAAAGTGGTAGGCTTATTGATATGGCTAAATATAATTACACTGATACATAGATAAAAATTGTTATTTTATCAAAAAATAGCTTTTTATTCCATACATCGCAAACAAACAGATTTTCTGGATCTGGTAAGCATTACCTATTTATCTCTCGCTCGGGTATAAATATATTATACTGTTTGTACCTGAAATGTTATCGACGTCAAGAAACTCTGTGCAATAGTCAGTAATTAATGTATAAAACACAAGAACAATAATATTAGTATACATACTTTATAATACAATTAGTCCGGTCAATTTAGACATTCGAAGTTGCATAAATTCCCAACAAGCTGAAAATCAGTAAAATTGTTCAAAACATGATTATAAATAAAAAAAATAAGTTCCCCATCATTCCCGTGTATGGTTTTTTTATTCAATGTCAAAGGTAAAAAAAAAATAGTTTTTTGCGATTTTCAGCAAAACGGTAATTTTTATCATAAAAGTACCCCAGACAAAAAATGTAGATCATAAAATTATCTATAAAAAATGTATTAATACTTTTTTCCTACGAGCCACACAAACACGAATAACCGTCATCGCCTTTCATGGTAAATATTTTAAAATCCCGAACGAATCTCTTTAATTCCACTTTCATCGTTTTAGATATACCTACTGGATGTCTTTGTCTGCGAGGAATCAATTTTTAATGTCGCATAACATCAGGTGAGTTGACGGTCAATAGCAAGCCTATTGTTGACTTAAAAAATAGTTATTTTTTATCATTATAATATTATGTAATTTAAATGTGTAAAAAACAGTTGCGTACGCTACAGCGACCTAGTAGCGCCATCTGACATTTACGATAAGAAACTCGCAAGTTCCATAGATCATCAATAGATGTCTCAATACGCTCCAATTTTCATAGCGGATATTTCATTCCACATCGACATTTAAAAACATTTCTTAGTGCGTGACAGTTTTTTGGCACGAACATTCTCTAAAATAAGCCTACATTGTTACAATATAAGATACTAAAATAAGACGGAGTGAGCAAGATTTAAGAATGAAATGCCTATGCCAATTTTACAAGTGATGAGACCGCTTGAGATTTGTAAATGTAGCTCATTACTAATTGAAATTACGCACACAATTTTGTTTTGTTATTTCCATTGAATCAAAATCTAATATTAAACATAGGTACGTACTTGAGTTCTATAAAATATGTCGGTCAAGTACGTTTTCGAAGTAATACCTACATTTAGATAGATAGATAACACTTTATTAAAAGACCACAATACAGAAACATAAAATACATAGAGAATAATACATTTAATATTGTTTTTATGTAATTGAATAAGCTGCTTCTTAATTTAACCATTATTCTATGAGCTCTTTTCAGATGCACGTTTCATTTTTATTGTATTTAAAATTTGGGTGTCTTTATAACGCATAGGTCAGTCCAGTTGGCGGTCCATCGTCAGCCTATATCAATATAGTAAAAAAAACTATCAGCTAATGTGTCTAACACACTCGAGACATAATTAGAAGCTTGCATAGTAACTTGCATAGTAATATAGAGTTACGGATCGGTAGATTTATTTCGCATTAATAAAAAAAATATCTAATAATTAAAATATAGTACACATACACATTCTATTGAATTTTAATTTAGCTCGTAGAACAAAGACGTACATCCTATTTTTTTAAGTGAAAACTTCTTTAGCGGCGTTGTGCGTTTTTGGGATGGGTAAAAAATGCTAAACTCGCGTCAGATCGTAAGACGGACAGTCAGAAACATTTTCTAACGTTCTGCATTTAAAGTTCATTGTTGTATGTACAAGTTTGTCCTTCTAGCATGAAGTCATTATTTTAGTCAGAAACCTATTCTAAATTCATTTAAAGTTCATTATTGTATGTACAAGTTTGTCCTTCTAGTATGACGTCATTTCGTTGCGCCGAATGCTTATTTTCGACACATGCACGTGAGACTCGTTAGCTCAATAGGTTAGAGCACCGATATAAATTTCAATTTGTCAATCGGAGGGCGGAGGTTCAAATCCTTCACGAGTCAGTCTTTTTGCTATTTTATTTTTTAGTTTTCACTTCTGCCGGCACTCCCGGAGTGCAACCCGTTGTTTTTTTTTAGACCGGAATTTGTCTTTAATTGAAGTTTGGACTTAACCTCATATTGTCACTATGAACATTATGTTATGTTAGTCACACACTATAAAAATAAAGCGCTTGTATACATCTTTTTTTACGCAAGATAGATCTACGATTGACAACCAACTCGCTTGATATTAAGCGACGATGTGGCTGAGGATGGAGCTCGTCGATCTAGAAATTCTAGAAAATATCTATTCACTCTAGCCTTGAAAATTCCAAGATTGTAGGTCTCAGAAAACATAGATGATGGCAAAGAATTCCATTCCTGTGTAGTGTGCAGCAAGAACGAGCAAATCATCATCTCAAACTAAACGAGCACTCACGTGGTCTTACAAGTTCATATACAATGTTTCTAGTGTAGTACTCTTAAGTGTAGTAAACTGTAAAGTAAGTAAACTGCGTTGAATGTAAATTACGTCTTACTACACGGCACACATCCTCCAAAGCTCGGTTTATGAACCTCGGCATACACGGCTAATGAAACTTTGTTTACTCGACGGAATTTCAGACGAAAGTCTCCCTGTACTCGGAACTGATTGTACGCTTCGAGTAGATGTGCTGTTATGTAGCTATTAGCTTGCAACGCGCATCGGTTTTTTTTGTTCAAATCTTTTTAGAGACTTCTAGACTACAAGTCTATGCCAGCCCCATCGTAACCTTATAGTAATGGTACATGATTAACTTAATAACTATTAATACAGTTATGGAATAATTAGCAAACTAGGAAGATGCGTGGAACTAGTCTGACTCACGTCCTGGAGAAAAGAATTCGCCAGTCCGTAAATCATTCCAGCCGCACTTGAAGGCGCATCGGTTTGCTTGTGCAAGCTTTGTACCTAATCATCATATAAGTTTGAAAAATCATATTATTTGCCGGTTTTTTTAGTATTTTTTAGGGTTCCATAGTCAACAAAGAACTTTCATAGATTCGTCTTGTCCGTCCGTCTGTCCGCGACTTAGCTCAAACAGTCTTAGTGTTGAAAATCTGTAATTTGGTATGTGTAAGTGTATACAACTATATTTATTACATTAATTATTATAATTACACGACAAGTGGCAGTAGAATAAAATTTCGAAAAGAAAAAAAAAGTTTTGTGTCGTTGGATAGGGAGGATAGCCATGTATGCAAGAGGGCCCTAAACATGAAGGTGAGCGGTAGGGCTGGGACAGAAAGTGTGGATGGACTGTGTGAAAGATGATATGCGTGCGAAAAGTGTGAATGTAGAGATGACATATGATAGAGTGAAGTGGCAAAATCAAACATGCAGTGCCGACCCCACCTAGGGATCCGTTTGCAAAATAATAAGCTTTAAATTGTTTATTTTGTTAGAGTCGAGTGTCTCCTTCGTTTTCGTTTATATAAACACGTAAATGTAGACGTAAACGACGATAGCCACATGTCGTTTTAATTTAGAAAACAAAATCCTCAATCCCACTTGGTTTAGGAGAACCAAAACCAAAATGTTTTAACCTCGTATATTCAATCTATAAATTCAAGGTTCAATCTATAAAGGTCTAAACTATTACAATAGATAGGTAAACTTAGTTCTATAGAACAAATGAGACAGATTTCATTTTAATAGTTCTACCATAGAACTAAAAGGATAAAAAGTTTTAACAGTTCTATGACGTCACAGTTCTATGGAACTAATGGGAGTTGCCGACTTTTTATTGTACATCAAACAAAACAAAGTTTTAAGGACAACATGTTTAAAATTGAATGTAAGTCGGAAATATTGATAAAAGTGATATTTTCCAGACAATCGTGGCATGGAAATATTATCATTAAATGTAGCTTAGACATTGTCTGAAACTTTATCGAAAAACGTTACTAAAATATGATTTATTTATTTTTAATTAGAAAATAAGCTTGCGCTTGACCGTCAACTCACCTGTGGTCCACGATGGAGCGCGCTTGCCTAGGAGAAACCTATTTACTCGCGATTTAAAGACACCCAGATTATATCTATTCGGAAATATCCATTCAGGAAACGCATTCCACATTTTGGCGGTACGCACAATAAAATTGGAGCCAATGCGTTTCGTACGTGTTTACGGAATATCAACTATGTATGCTGCTTTACTGTCCGATAGAAAAATGGGAATGAAATCATTAACAGACGCACACTCACCGAAATGTATGCGATAAAAAACCGATAAACTAGCAACTATGCTTCAGACTTTGGAGTTTAGTCCGAACAAGGGAATCGTCACAAATGAGCCCCCTAGCACGCCTCTCAATGGTCTCTATAACCGAGGCGTTAGCTGTTACTTAGCAGATCCGTCCCATATATTTACATACACCTGAAAATCACAACCCTCCTTCAGTAGTCAAGTAACAAGTATCTATATTAAAAGAAAAACAAAATACCCGATTGCAGAAAAGCAGTTTTTGCAGTCTAACTTACGATTTCGTTACGCTTCATATGCTGTGTGAGTGTACGTTTTTTGTGAGAAAGTATGCGTAAAATCGCTGTAAAAAATTATAAATGCGCATTCTTTAGAATAAATATAGTAAAATCACTTGTTTATTTACGAAATTCGTTGGAGGTTACGAAAAACGCATTTTTTATTTTGCGAGAGATATACCTACCTACTCTGACACTCTGAAAATGAAAACGAATCTAACGACACCTCGCATGTCAAAATCGGTCAAGCCGTTTAGGCTGTAGGCGATCATATAGAAACATACATACATATCCACATACATACATATATACGTACATACACTCGAAAAACATAACCCTTCTTCTTACGCAATCGGGTAAAAATTGATAATATTTAGTGGTAGAAATCAGTATTCTCGTTTGTATGGACGATTGTACGGTAAACAATTTTCTTACAACTTATAAATGGTTTTATCCCACATCAGCGAAATGGGTTATAGTTTACTTTTACTGATGGCTCTTCCAAATTGATTGACGACACTCTGCACTGAATCAATCATAAAATTGATGGATTCAATATACGAGTAGTGTGCAAAGGGCGCCCTGATAGGTATTTCCCATCGTAATCTCAAAAAAGCTCTATAGTATTGTTTCAAAAAATAATATATATATATTTTTTTTGGTAATCCTTATCTGTCGAACCGGACATTATTTTACACTGTACATTGAATGTGTTACTTGTTATGAAAATTGATTTATTATCGTAAGAAATACATGTAGTGGATTTTTACGTACTCAATTTACAACCTTGTAACGATATAATAGGTAATTATAGTTAAAAACTCTGAAAAAAAAAGACTTCAAAATACCTACGCAATACAACACATACGCGACTTGCTGCTGTTCACTTTTCTACAGGCACTTGGATAATATTTTACCAGTTATTTTGTTATAAAAACCAAAATACTGCATGAGTTCCTTGTTTACCATGGAGTACGGAACCCTAAAAAAATGATGACGTAGCGTGTGAGCTCCTTATCTCTGAGTGTCATATCTATATGCCACTAACATGATATATGTATATCAATGTAAGATTACAATCAATCCAATATTTTTTTACGAATCACGACTCATCATTCTCCACGTAACTGGTTAAATAACTTCAATTGTTTAATTTAGCATTGGAACGTCGCGATCGCAAGTCAAAACTGAATTGGTCTCAAACGTTACATCCGCGCGGTGCCAACCAGCTCCGTGGGAAACCCCGCATCGGGCGAGATTAATTAGTGTTGTGGTTAAATTAATAACGGGTAGCACGCACCCCTGGACGTCCGCCCGAGGGCTTACCCGGACAAAACAATACCTCTAGCTAGATAATCAAATTGTATTAACGCTTTGAATGCGCTCACGGATTAGCTCCTCTGTTCTCGAGAACACTCCAATCTCTGTTGTCACACGTTTAAATATCGAAACTTTTTGTTTCTATAGTTTTAGACGAACTATTTGTAGTTCTGTGAACTGTTTGTAGTTTTGGTTTAGTTAGGACTGTTATTCTTATCGTTTTAATTTGATTCATCGGGTTGGTTTTAGAATAACCAACATTTGTTCGGTTCAAGTTGAATTCAGAAGCCGTTTGATGTTGAAATGTGAGTGGTTGTCCGAGGCACCGCTTAGTCTACATTTTAATTTTGGGGTTTGACTTAATAAATAATTTAACGTTCCACTTTCTATTGCGTCTTAAATAAATACTTTATCTTATAATTTTTGATATTTATTTATTTTAATATTTACCTAAAAAATTAAAATGATCAACTAAGCGATATCATCATCATCATCATCTCAGCCATAAGAAGTCCACTGTTGGACATAGGCCTCCCCCATGGATTTCCAAAAAGACCGATTGGAAGCGGCTTGCATCCAGCGTCTTCCCGCCACTTGTATGAGGTCATCTGTCCATCTCGTGGCTGGTCTTCCTACGCTGCGCTTGCCGGTACGTGGAAGACTAAGCGATATATGACATAATAATTATTATATAATAATAGGAACTATACCTACATGTATATCATCAGCATCGCCGGATTTCACGTTGTCGTTCGGTTGGGGGCCTAGGCGGAGTGAACGTTCAACAAGTTGAAGTTGAAAAGGTTTTGAAAGACTTCGTTAGTCATCATCATCATTTCCTTGCCCTTATCCCACTAGGTGGGGTCGGCACAGCATGTTTCCTTTCGCCACTTCATTCTATCAGCCGTCATTTCGACATTCACACCCCTTACACACATATCCTCTTTCACACAGTTCATACACACTTTTTTTGGTCGCCCTCTCCCGGCCCTGCCGCTTACCATCATATTTAGGGCCCTTTTTGAAAGACTTCGTTAGTAAAATATTGAATATTGATTTTGAAAGGTTCTGATTCATTTAATTCAAAGAAAGAGTAAAACGACGTCTAGTCCACTCATTGGTTGGCTTTCAATGGCCAAAAGAACGGCGCGCCGGCGGCCAGCATTTCATTTGACAACAACATTTATAGAGAGATTGAGATGAGATTAAAGCGCAGATTTTAATGAGAAGACCTTTGCTAAACTTGATAATAGAATAATAAATTGTGTGGTCTTTGTGTATAGTGTAGTGGAGTGATATAATGAAATGAGAGTGACCTCTGGTGACACGGCGCGGTGGCGGCGCATTGGGATGCAAATTACATTAGTTCTACAGTATAAAGTTATGAATGAGTTCACGCCGGCAACTGTTGGTGGTCCAAGGTTGTCACGATTGGTGTCAGTGTTGAATACGATTAAATATAGTCTGCAATCGGGTTAATGTCGCTTTTTGCAGCGTTTTCCGTATTCTGCGCGGATATTTTTCCTTGCACTGAGCGTTGGTGAGTTCCCAATAAACCCAGTGACACCAAAAAAAATACTCCGTGACAGGTTGGGAAATTTTCAATCAAATTACACTGTTTATCAATATTGCAGCTAATTCGGATCAAACCGATCTTTTCACTAACCGTCACTAGAGGACATTAATAATTATATTAGTCGTGTTCCGTGCCAGCTATGGTTAGTGAACAGATTGGTCTGAATTGGGTTCGACAGTGTAAATTCCGAGCTAGCCGATTATTAGTTAGCCGAAAATGGCATAGCCATAATAGTGCTATACAATTTTTTATTTTATTTTAATTTGCATTCAGTAGCTCCAATAGACAATACTGAATTATTCTCTAAAATATCAAGTACTAGATGACCCGGCGTACTTCGTATCACCTATCAATGAGTGGACCCGAGTCTACGGTACCGAAGGGACGAACGTCAAATGTTTGACAAGAAAGTCATTCTCGAGTTTTAGCGTGACAAGCGAACAGCAATTGATTTATATATATATATATATATATATATATATAAAGTTCCCGGCAGCTTAGTGGTGAGACCGTCTGACTTGCGATCCGCAGGTCTTGAGTTCAAATCCCAAGGCACGCACCTCTGTCTTTTCGAAGTTATGTGCGTATTGTTGATTGCCGCCAACTTCAAACGGTGAAGGAAAACATCGTGAGGAAACCTACATGTCTGAGAGTTCTCAATGATCTTGAAGATGTTTGAAGTCTGCCAACCCGCACTTGGCCAGCGTGGCAGACTATGGCCTAACCCTTCTCACAATGAGAAGATGGCCCGTTCCCAGCAGTGGGACAGTTTGTACAAACAGGGCGGATAAAAAAAAAAAATATAAAAAATATAATATATATATATAGAGATAACGACAGATTTCCTTATTATATCAAATTCAGATAATACCTAGTTATCATTTAACTGATTAAAGCTGGGTGAGATATCACACGATATGCCTGTTATTGAAGGTATGCTTAGTTAGCTACACGGTGGAGATAATCTGGCTGGATCTGACAGAATATTGTTAACCTCCGTAAATGAATAATGCAGTATTAACCGACCACGCCATGGAAATGCAATACCAGATGTCAGGGGACATCGATATTGGATAAGCTAATTCGGCGGCCCCGATATTATAATAGGCCAATTTGTTTGATCCCAACGACCTTTCTAATGCGCGCGTTGGTGTGGGCACAGTATAATACCGTTTTGCTCTCGTTTAAATGGAACCTTTTTGTCATTCGTCGCATCATCTAATAAATCTCAATGAAAAGGTGCTCGTAGGTGTTAAAGTATTTTCATCTCACCTATCCCGCAAACGCTGATTGGTCCGCACGTAAGAGCGCGCAAAATAGCATTTTTATGTTCAAAGTAAAAACTTTGTAAAGATAATATTATATGCGCACGAGGGAGCAAAAGTAAATATTTAATTAGTGGTCCATGCCTAAAGATATGAATGAAAATATAGTACGAAAACTGTTACTGCACTAAAGCGCTCTAAAAATACCAATAGATTTTTTTAACCTGAATGGGATTTGACTAAACGTCTTCTGCATTTAATAGATTCAGATATTCAATATTAGTAAATAATTTAAATTGTAATGAATGTCGTCAGTTTCATGACGTATTTGTTTTTCATTGTTGAGAGA
This sequence comes from Lycia hirtaria, assembly GCA_947563715.1. NCBI lineage: Eukaryota > Metazoa > Arthropoda > Insecta > Lepidoptera > Geometridae > Lycia > Lycia hirtaria. Next base: position 13,427,491 of record OX387379.1, on the reverse strand, counting down.
AATTGGCGTTTATGGAAACGATACGTGATGGGCTGGCCCCCTGTCACTTCAAGCCAACATTACATCTTACCTCTAATACACTCTCCTTCCCATTTAACCCTCTAACCACGTCAAATGTGGTGTCAAACGTCCTTATGGTCTTTGACGCCCGGTCTGTGTATCCTGTAAGGGAAAATAGGCGTGATTGTGTGTATGTATGTAGATCATGTCTATGTATGCCATAATCATCATTTTAACCCTTATCGATCTGCTGGGCATATGCATCTTCTTTTCACACCATTCTTTCTTATCCTTTTTTTCTACATCTATAAAGCCTTAAATTGTATTATCTTTAATATAAAACCTTTTGAATTGAGGTAAAAAAACATAGTGTGCTTGCGGCGCATTTTGAATTAATCGCTTTTTTTAAAAAAAATGTCTTTATAAAATTTTAGAATCTTTTGATTTATCCTAAATTTCCCCATTGCTGTAAAAATAATATTTCACTTCTTTGTTATAGGTACAATGGTACAATCTACTATTTTTCCTTACAGAATCGACGTGATTTTACAATCCATTTTGCAGAAATCACGCACAAAAACAATTCGTTTAAAACCCAACAAAACAGTTAAGGCGCCGTATTGGGTTGAAACTCAGTGTTTGCACAGGAAAGCAATTTAACCTACAATCCGCAAATAGATGGATTCTCGATAGATAGCTGTACGTAGACGTCGCAGATTGGTCTGTATACGGCGTTGATGAAGACGACTTGTGTTGCCAACTGTTGTATCGCCAACCGTACGGTTTCAGATTTAGATTTACAGTTTTTTGAAAACAGATTTCGTTTTATACCCAAATATTCCGCTTTTTATAGACATAGACATATTTTTATTTACGAAAAAATCAACTACATAAATATTCAATTAAATAAACGAGAACAATATATTATATAAGTATCGTTATTGTCACAATCCGGTTCGTTTAGACAAATCTGTTTTTTTGCAACAAGTCTGACGGTGCTCTTTTTTCTACGAATACGCTTCATTTACTCTTATTGCGTAAAGTACTTAATTGTTTCATTTCATTTTTTTTTTACCAAAATCGCCTTGGTTTATGTAACCTAACTGTAGATTTTTGGCAGGTTTTTGCAGTTTATTTTAGATCTAGTCTGCAGTTTCTGTCTAAGGTACGGTTGGCAACACTAGTTGCCAATTCTAACTGGACGAGCGATGCTTCCGCGTTAAACTTTTGGTACTTCCGATTGTACTCGCGGACTGAGTTCAATTTATGCTACTAGGAGTTTGATACCGATTCGTTCTATCTTCCTTTTCTGTTCTAGGATATTGACTGAACTCAGAGGCAATACATAAACTGATGTTTGAGTCGAGAGTGTTGGTTAGAGTAACTTCCTATCAGTTAAGGTATTTCTTAGCAATTGTTCCCATCTATTATGAAGGATTAAGCATGGAACGAAATGAGGGAGAATCATTGTCATCAATGTGTAAGATGTATCTGTATTATAAAAATAAAAGTATTTTTTTACTTAACCTGTTTACTCCTACAGCTAAACAAAGGACTCTCCCAACTCTTTAATTCTTTAAATAAATAAAAACGCAAAATTTTGAATGTTTTCTCCCGTAGCTAGTGCTTCGCGTTCTCTATCGTTTGCTATTGTCGTCAGGTACGTACGTCAGAAGTACGTATAGTCATCAATGGTATCATAGGTAAGTCTCCGATCGACGTCTAATGAATTTATTGTTTGTAATTAGCTGATGTCATTGTGATTGAAAAATAAAAAAACTAGGCTCTTGGCCCAGCTCCCGTCCCGAAATCACATTGTTCCTTTTCCATACGCCTTCTGGTAGTTCATTCATGTTTTCAGGTTCATCAGCTTTTATAACAAAGCATAGTTTTATGTGGGACTTTCACAAGACTCGGTTTGGAATAGTTTGGATGAAACCTAGTAACGAAAAAATTTCAAAGCCTCTGATATGTTGTTGCACTGACAAAAAATGCTTTGAATATGGTGGCATTTTAAAATGAAGGCAAAAATATTTTCACGAAAACTAGATACCGGATCTAGTTCGAGTACCGATAGTTCCAAATTAAAAGTAACCCGAACAGAATACGCTTCGGTTTATTTCCAGATATTTTGTTCCAGTTTATTTCGGGCCCTTCCTGTCGCGTCGAACGACGTGCGAATTTAAGGGCGCCTCTAAAATACGACTACTCTGCGACTATATGCGCTCTGGCTGCCGTTCCTTTTGTTTTGTTTACCCTCGTCGGTCGACTGTCAAGGGAAATTCGTTAATATACGAACTAACTATACAAACAATACGAGCAAATACTATATATTGTTCCAATATTGATTCCATGTTCTCAAGAGACACCTCTTGTGCTATAACTTGAGTTCATAAGTTGGCTTTTTTTCATTGGGCTTATAACAACAAATAGAAACACTGTACGGTTGTTTCCTTTTTCAAGAAACACGCTCGCGAGAAAATTTACAAATAGCAATGTATACGAGTAAAATGATGCAAAATATTCGCTTATCCTTTCCCTTTATTGTGGGTTACACACAAACGTAAACCTGATGTGCTTTAAGCTCTCTCATTTCCCTTATCTACGAGCGAACAAATCATCCCCGCCGCACGCAGTGAAAAATAAGCGTCGTCGTAGCAACACCTCCTTCAATTACCTGTAAATCAAACCCCGTATCATCTCATTACTGTTATCTCTTGAAAATAACCATAACACGTCGCGTTTCCATTGTTTTCCATTTTCCCTGCGGCGGTATCGTCGCGACGTTATCACCGGCAGTCTGCCGCCGCTCGCGCCGCCTGACGCACGTCCGCGCTCGCCTGCCGTGCTTCCTTTCCCGCACGTATCACGACAGTTTCCCGCTCGCGCATCCGTCACGCTCGCCCGTGCCCGCAACGTGCCGCGTCGGGAAATGTCACGCTGATACACGACAACACGGTGTGTAGATCTACACAATAGTGTCTGCAACTATAAC